>OX459112.1:123690898-124890898 GCA_949775065.1 Brachyopa scutellaris
GACATCTATCATTCTCCATAACGTCTCGGTTGGCCCGTGGAAATTTGCATTGAAACTTGAAGATGTCTTCTGCTGGGTCCCAACACATGCCAAGTATTTTCTCTGTCGCAGCTTCGATGTTCAAGTCGACAATCCTGTCCTGCTGGTTCTCGTTCTCTCTGCACGATATTTGCCGCAGCACTTCCTTCGAGTTCGATGAAAAACTTCTAATTTCGAAACCGCCTTCTTTATGAATCGAAATTACATCGCTGGTTACTTTGATGGCTTCAGCTTCTGTGTCGAAGATGTCGACGTAGTCGTCAACATAGTGGTGGTCGATGATTGCTCTTACAGCTCTGGGATGAGTGCTTAGATATCTCGAGGCGTTGAGATTTTTCACATATTTGGCTGAGCATGGCGAACAACTTGCACCAAATATCATCGATGTCATCATGTAAATGTCGATTGGCATCTCTTTTGTTCCCTCCAAAGGAAGCGCTGCGAATTTTGGTCCCCTGGTTGGATAACGATCTGATGAAACATGTCTCGAATATCCCCAGACACAGCTACAGCTCGCAGACGAAAATTAAACAGGATCATCATCATAGGTTTCAGCTCATCAGGACCCTTGGGCAGAAGGGAGTTCAAGGAGTTTTGGCTGCCGCATCAAACACTAACCTCACTTTGTTCGGCTTATTGGGATTCCGCACGCCAAAATGAGGAAGGTACCAAGTCTTCGGTGTATTTTCATTTGCTTCAGCGGTAGTCAATTTTCTGGCATACCCCTTCTGAATATAACTCCTAATTATGTTTTTATACGTCTCGGCATATTCAGGATCCTTCTGCAGCTTATTTTCCAGACTCCATAATCTTCGTCTCGCCATCTCGTAACTAGTTGGAACATCTGAGATGTCTTCTTTCCAGAGAAGACCCGTTTGATATCGGCCGTTGAACCTTTTTGTTGTCGCTAACAATATTTCCCTCGCTCTTTTGTCAATGTTAGAAATCAGCTGCTCTGTCGATTTCTTGACTCCGAAATTTTCTAAAGCGAAGTACTCCTCCACCGTCTTGTCCATTAGGATGTCCTGGTCGTGATCGTGTTGGCTGCTGTGAAGAATTACATCATCTCTTGGTTCTGCTACGACTTCCGTTGACGATTTCCCATAAACGACCCACCCAAGTTTAGTTTCGGCTACTATGGGCCCTTCTCCGACTAATTCGAGAGTGCATAATGGTGCACCCAAATGGCTATTGTCGAGTCCAATCAGTATTTGTGGCTTGGCGTTTTTATACTGGGCTAATGGGATTGTGTCTAGTTGAGGATTTGACAGCTGTATTTCCTCCATGTTGACTGTTTGAGATGGTAGGTTCAAATCGTTGACGGTCTGTATTCGTTGCATCCTATATCTCTTGGCCCCCTACCTGACTATCTACCTCGTCGTGGTATAGGGGCCTAAAAGGTCAAAGACTCTCGGGTCACCAACCCTAGAGGAGATCTCAACCAAAGGACAGTCGACCCCGTCACACCATTCCCATCCTCTATCCCTTCGCTCCCAATCCCGGGCCGGATTAAGGTGTCATACGACCCGTGCCGAGAATCGACCAGGCTGAGGGCCCTTTAAATAGCTCAGTCTTGCACGGAGTATCCGGAAACCTGGCGACATCCGGATTAGCCAGCCTTACCTGCATACTGCGGATCTCTGTGCAGGTGGACCTTCTTTCTCCGCTACTCGTGGGAACTATAATGAACACAAACAACAAAAACAACAATTCCAAGACCGGGTCCTCTTCAATCCCGGCGGGTAGCAAGACCTCAGGGTCTTCTGCTGAGGTTGCTCGATGCCAAGCAGCAGCAAAGAATCTGCTACCCAAGCTGGATTCTAGCATTGCTGGCAAAGGCGCGCATCCACTTCTAAATACCCATTTGGATGCGCTGGGAAGACCGATAGCTTCTGGCCCGTCTCCCAACGCATCCTCCAATCACCCACGGTCGTCCGCTTCGGACGCTTCGGGGACGGTACGCCGGAAACGGTATATCGCCCCCTCCAAGCAGGCTTATAGGGACCGTAAGACTGCTGCCAATGTACTGGAAAGAATTGGCAAAATTCCAGAAGAGGCCAGATCAGCACAGCAAAGGGCCTCTCTTGATTGGGCGATGAAAATCACCAAGAGGTCACCCGCTGCGTCTTCAGACTCCGCGTCAAAAAGACAAAGGTCGCTGGACGAGTCCCATCCGGACTCAAAAAGAACTAAAGTGAACAACACCACACCTAAGCCGTCCAGCATCACATCAAGGCCTTTCAGCGAGGTTCTTAAGGATCACTTGGTGGTTGCAGTCATCGACCGCAGCGATCCAGACGGTAGGATCTCCCCTGATAGGTGGCTGCTGGTCAACAGCCGGCTGCACAGTGGATTCCTTAGAATCTTCAAGGATCACCCAGGTCCTCCCCCCATATGTCGCGACAACGGATGGCATCAAGGCCATGTGAAGTTGGTCGCCTGCGCTGACGATAGATCGGCGCAGCTTTATAAGCTGGCAATAAGCCAATTGGGTGAGATATGGCCAGGTGCTAGGTTGGAGGTCGTAGCAAAGGATGATATCCCGAGCAGACCAAGAACCCGGGCCTGGATCCCAACCGAACCCCCTCTCGCCGCAGATGTGCTTAGCGTTATTAAACTCTGCAACCCACAACTTCCGACGCACAATTGGAAGATCGGCAGGTTAGACGAAGCCAGGGGTCTCTTTAGGAGTGCCTGTATTGTTATCAATCAGGAATCCCTGGCTCCTCTCGCCAAAACCAACGGCGTAATAAGCTACGGGTTTGACTCTATCACCCTTAAGGTGTACAAAAAAGACGAGGCAATAGCGGAGTCAAACCCCTCACCCAAGGACCTCGCAACCACTTCGGAGCTACCGTCATGCTCGCAGATGTCATCCGGTGCAATGACAAATGACTCGAAGACGGTACTCTCACCACTACCACCACCACCATCCCAATCCCACCCCCCATCCCTGGAAGAACCGCTCTCGGATATGGAGATTGAGCCCATCATATGCTTGAGTGAGGACGAGCTTCTAGCTTCGGACTCAGACCCAGAGGCAAACTCTACAGTAGTGGAGGTAAATCCGCCTGATTGTAGCTCCAATGCTGCGATTAGTTCAGATTAACCTCCACCACTCCAAAGCGGCATCCGCTTCACTTCTTCTCCGACTCCAACAACTAGGAGAAGATGTCGTCCTGATCCAGGAACCTTGGGTTAATGGTAACTCGATACTTGGACTCAGGACTCCTAATTATACTCTTTACCACAAGAGGAATGAAGGTAAACCAAGAGCCTGCATTCTCGCAAAGAGTAATCTTAATATATTCCTACTCTCTAATTACAGCGATCGAAATACAGTAGTGGTAAAACTGGAGACTGGCAAGGGCAAAATCTGGCTGGTCTCGGCCTATCTCGCCCATGACGAAATAGGCCCTCTACCTCCGAACAATCTGAGGGAGGCGATCGCGGATGCAGAGAGGCGCAAGGATGGACTAATCCTGGGTAGTGACGCTAACGCGCATCACTCTATTTGGGGCAGCTCCGACACCAAATACTTCTTCGATGATCTAAGTGATCTTACACAAAAAGACGTAGGAAGCCTTCTTCGCTTTATACAAAGTTCCAAATGGTTCACTTGAGTAGCGGGGTGATTATCCCCAAGATCCTTGGTATCACAATGGGCCTCTATAGGCCTAAGTGTGCTGGTACTTGTTACTGGCAGCCACTGCTACCTAACCTAACCTATATCTCTTGGCGCCTTCCCTATCTGCACTTATTTCGACATCCACAATGAACGATTCTGTCGCTATCGTCTCCTTGCCAAACCATTGCTCAGTTTTTTTCGGGCTACCATTCAAACGTAATTTTTTGGCAAGGTCTGCACTTATAATTGTGACCGAGGAACCTTCATCTAACAGTGCAAATGTTGATATGGCGACATTATTGCCATAGATCCTGACAGGCACTACACGAAACAGAATCTTCGCGTTGGAGTGATTGTGGCAACTAAGCAGAGGTCTCGTATCTCTGTCATCGACTGGGGCATCTGCGGCTACTGTTGTTATCGGCGGCTCATGCAACAATGAATGATGCATTTTGGTACAACCATCAAGCCCACACTTCTTTCGGATTCTGCATGAACGAAGATTATGACCGTACCTTAGGCAGTAGAAGTACAGTCTGTTTTTCTTGACGAAGTCCCATCTTGCTGAAGTATCCAGTTTAACGAAGGCATCGCACTCGGCTACTGGGTGCTGCTTCTTTTCACAATGGCGGCATTTGCTTCTGGCGGAAGCGTCTTGTCCAGATACATGGAGGATCTTTTTGGGACCCGACTTCTGTTCTGCATTGACTGGTGGCAATAAAGAAGACGATGTTACCAAGCATACGATTCCAGCAACCTCTGTCACCCACTCAGCAAAATGTCTGACTGTTGGATATGGCACAATACTAATGCTACGTTGAGCCCACTCCATCCGCTTACTCATAGGCAGCTTACATACTAGCTCGTCGATTAGCGTAGGGTTTGCCAGATGTTGGTGTAAACCACTAGCCTCTAAGAACGTCGAAAGATTTTGCACCACTGTAGCGAAGGGTACCAGCATCTCGAGTTTACCTTCTGATATTTGTGTAATTGCCCTGAGCTTACCCAGCTGACTTCGCAACAGGCATTCGGGACGTCCAAATCTAAACTGCAGTGCAGCCATTACCTGTTCGACATTTTCAGAGTGAATGAGAAACGATTCCGCTACCTCTCTTGCTTCTTGTTTGATTGATTTTTGTAGGCGAAACAGATTCTCGACCTTAGAGTAGTTGAACATAGCAGTCTTTTCTCGAAATGCAGTAGAAAACATTGGCCAATCCTCAGGTCTACCAGTGAATGGAGGCAGATCTTGTAGCTTGCGACCATTTCCCTGACTACTGTTTTCACACTGCTGAGAAGAACGACTTTGTGGAAAAATCGGTGGTGGTGTGACGGACTGTGGAGGCGTAAACTATCTGTAAGGCTGCGATGCACCAAACGGCGGGAAAAATGTCGACATTGCATATCTGTTCGATGTGCACGCTGCTGTTGTTGACGTTGCAGTTTGAACTGGATACGACGGTTGGTACATTGACCACGGCATTGTGTACGTATTGTTGTTTGACCATCCTACATTAGTATACACGGCTGGTGCAGTCACTGTCACTGTTTCACTGGCACACGAATTTGTTTCTGGAATAATTTCTGTCACGGTAGTTACAGGTGTTGTTGTTGGCGGCGTCGTTGATACTTGAGTATTTGCTGGGACGATGGTAGCAGATTTGGCGACTACAGATGTGGCAGTACTTTGTTTTATAAATTCCTGCAGGCGGATACATTCAGCCTTTTCGGCTGCGGCATTGGAAGTAATTACTTCCAGTTGTGAACGTAATTGACTTATCTGTTTTAATAGTTCTTCCATCGTCTCTTCTGTTTGATCGGGTTTATCGATGAAAATCTTATCCAGGTCTATCTCTACTGAATCACTATCTGATTCTGATTGTTCTTCGATGATATTGAGCTGCCCCTGCCCTTCAGTTCTGTGTAAAGGTGGCTTTCCAGCTATTGTGCGCGGACTTCGCCTGGGGAGCTCGCTGTTCGACATACGTATATATATATATATATATATATATATATATATGCATGCACGAGGCAAGTTGTCTGCGGCGGCGGCTTTTGGCCGTAGGTCTTTTAAATGGCAAATAAATTCTCCTGGCGGGAGCTTTGTTGCAGGCGGCAACAGAATTATACTGGCGGCGGTATTCTTCTTAAAGGATTTAAAAGAATAGTTCTTCATAAAAAGAAGAATAAAGATGTCGTCGCTTCATCCACTGGCAGTGGACTTAGGAACCGGTCGAACTGCCTGTTGAATAAAACAATGCGATGTTTTGTGCGTTGTTTATTCTCTAGAATTCAAATTCATATTTTTACATTTAGTTAATTATAATAATATATAAACTTACTCTTTTTAGCAATTCCTTAGCTTACGTTCCGATTCCAAGACGACGTGTGAATGCGCTTCTGGCGCGTATTTTACCTTTTTCGCTGGAACTTTGACAACTCGTTAAATTACCGAATTCAAATGTTTAAAGTGTCAAATTGACGTTTGACTTTCGTTGTATTGGAATCGGGACCTAAACCTCGGTTACATTTCAAATTTATAAAGTATATTTTACGACAACCAGTTCTTGAGCAATCGCACTGATGATGTGTTGTATTCTATATGTATTAAGAAAAACGTACTCTGAAAATTGTACCAAAATCGGTTGGGTAGTTTTCGAGTCTTTAAAAGACAAACAAACAAAGAAACATATATACATTCATTTTTATATACATACATAATAGATTAAGAGCCATTGAATTAACGACTTTCATTTAATAACCATACGAAACTCAAACCATACACAGTGCCAATATTGCCGATCTCAATGAATTAGAGTTGGAGCATTGATTGAGATTCATAATCGCTTATGAAGAATTACAGTCAAATTAATCTTAGGTGGTACGAATTCCCCGGATCATCAATAGTTTAGTACCTACTTAAATAAAAATATATTCTCCATAAAATTATATTGTGAAAGCGGAGCTATGTTTTTGTGCATTATTTTACTCCAGTAATTCATCAATCAAGTAAAGATCAAGTACTTATTTAACTCAAACTCATCGCGTAACATACGGGAAAGGGTTAAACAACGTCTGGGGGTTAAAATTAATGTAAATGTCGGATTTGGCACGCGTTATTTCTACACAAAACCACATTACAAGAGCAACGCTAGTTCAAAATAAAAATAAATTTTCATAAAAAGAAAACAAAAAACATTGTTTTCATTTATTTGTAAGGTGCTTCTAATCTTAGGAACCGCAATGGTTTCTGACTCATTGGGCAATAAAATATTCATAGTACCGCTACATATGTACATACCTATGTCGTTCAGAACATTTTTTACAACTTGATTGTGAATTAAATAAAAACTACTCTTACTTTAACCATCATATTGTTTTTGCTTCGACATACAGTGGTGAAAAAAATAATAGGTGTGAAAAAAATTTCAACTTCAACTCTCGCTCATACTAAGTTGCTGCACCTTGATCTTTGAACTTCGCAGTGCTTAGTATACCGTTGTCTTTCAACAGCACATTGGCGATCGTTGCACTCTTAAGAGATCTCATTATTGAATTTTTGTGACTAAAAATCAGATGTGCAATAATAAAAATATTGACAGTAAATTGATTTTATTTCCTTTTTCCTTTTCTTACAAGTCATATTTTTTTCTTTTACCAACAATTTTCGAAGAAATAATGAGCCAAGGCAGAGATTGCACCAATGAAGAGAAGGGCTTGACCCGCAAGCTTCACGCGAAAGGAAAAACGTGTAAAGCTATTGCGAATCTACTGAGCTGCTCTCAAAATATGTTGGATAATGTCCTGAAACAACAAAAGTCAAAATAAACAAGGGCAAGAAAGAAAAACGTCTAAAAACGAGACCGTCAAGTTCTGAGGATGGCAAAGGAAGACCCGTTTATTATCTTCACAAAATTAACAAAAAAACCGTTTGAATGTCACATCCAGAACAGTTTAGAACAGGTTAATAGGTTATAATTTTGGATCCTGAGCCGCACAGAAAGCACCGTTAATTTCCAAGAAAATTATTAAAAGAAGAAAATAATTTGCAGTCGACCAAATGAAAACATTTAATTAACATGGTCTTAAAAATTTCAAAAATATTTAATGGAGCGACAAATCGAAGGTTTATTTATTTGGGGTGGATAGTTAATACTATAATAAAGAATACTAAAATAAAGAATTTAACCCTAGATTAATAAAAAAACAACAAACATGGTGGGTGCAATATAAGGTTCACCTGCCATTGCTATGAAGCTTCCAACAAGATTATGACCCCAAGCATACCTCAAAAAATACAAAGTCATGGTTCCAAGATGTCACTGTCCTCGATTGACTAGCATAGCCACCTGATTTAAACAATCGACAACTTGTGGAGTGATGTAAAAAAACTGCTGGCTAACAAAAAAGCTTCAAATAAAACCGAATTATAGAAATAAACCCCAAACTGTCTTGGGAAAGCATTCCCGTAGAAAAATGTCAAAAATGTGTGGAGTCCTTGCCTCGTCGATATCAGAAAGCATTGAAATATAAAGGTTACTTCACTAAATACTAGTAAAACCACAAATATTTCAGCATTTCTAATTTATTTCTTGAAAAAAAAAAATATTCATTGTCTTTAAAAAAAAATACACCTATTATTTTTTCCACTAGTTTAAGTTAAATTTCCATAATTTTTATTTTTAAATGAATTTAAAGAAAATAATTTTTATGTTTAAATAACACTTACGTTTATACTTAATAAAATAACTGAAAAACGGATACCTAATTAGTCTTGTTTTCTATATTTTTACTTTTATGATGTTTTTCTTACACAAACCTATTATTTTTTCCACCACTGTATGTATACCTACCTATAACAGGAGAAGCTTCTAATCTAGTGAACTGCATTGTACTTTGGTTCATCTTGGACAGCTATCACGAGCTAATTGTACCTCTCATTCTTAATTACATCTACTTGTGTGCGCTAATTAAACGATATTTTGCTATCTAGTGTAAAAAGCATCGTAACTCTCATAAATTCCAAGAACTGACATCCGAAAGAGTAAGAAAAAGTTTTCGCACAATTTCGAACAGCACTGTATATTGCTTTGTATTTGCAGCAGCTTTCCGGTATGTTTTTCTTTCTGTCAGTCGGTACATGAGTTCTAGTTTAGAATAGAAAATCAGTTAGCTGTCTTGTTGTAAATATGCTAAAGCTCAATTTATGAGTGAGTCTTTTGGCTCATTTGTCCGAGTTGTTCTTTAACCAGCTAAAGGTTATTAACATGCAAATACATATGCTGCAAAGAGATTAGCCCGTATTTCGTGACGCATTGCATACTTTTCCCTCTATTTGCTCACCACCCCTCTTAGGGGTTGATTTATATATCGACGTATGTACATACGTACATACAATCCAAATATGATTTTATTGAAATTACGTGGGTACATATCTTATCTGACTGTAGTCTTATCGGCTTCCCAAGTGTAGTAACATTCCACATGCCACATCAGTAAACAACTCCCTTAAAATGTCGATTTAACTCTCCTGCACCTGGATTAATCACAAACCGGAAGGGCCTGCAAGAAAAGATTCTCGAATCCGGTCCAGTTCGGATCCCTTTTTTTTAGTACACATACCTACAAACAACACACCCCCTTCGGCCGATAAGAGTATGGGTGCGGTTTTTTGTTTACACGTGTAGCCTGTAGCTGTAGGTACACTTCTGACAACTCTCGGTTTTTGGGTTCTGTACTGTATTCCATCGTCGTCTCCGCGATGTTGTACATGTGTTCTCTGGTCTAGGGTGATAATGCGATAGTGATAAAATTTATAATCTAACACACATCCGTATGCGTGTTTGAATGTATGTATGTATGTTCGTTTTACGGTTCCCATCCCAACTGTATGTAACGGCAAAAAAAAAAAGTAGAATGAAAAAAAGAAAAAGATTGCCGCCAATAGAGGAGAGTTTGCGCTTTATCGATTCCACGGTACGCACCTGCAATGCGTCAACTTTTTGGTGCTGTTGGGGACTTTTTTGGTATTCCTTCGTCCACTGTGACCTGTGACTACTGTGCTCGTGCTCGGTATGTCTCTCATTTTGGATTCTCTTGTTGCCTGCGCTTTCTAGTTTGTGCTTTCATCATTCGTCTGACATCTGACTGGTGGTGGGCAAAACAAAAAACTGAAAAAGAAGGGAATGAAGAAAATGGAGAAAAAATACCGCAATTTCCAGGAAAAATGTTAGCAATAATAATAACCTGAAAATAACGAATATTCTCGGTCGTCGCGTCTCCTCTACCCAAACTGTTGTCTATTATTTTCTCTTACACCGTTTACTCGCATTTGTTTCCACTTTGTTTCGTTATTCGTGTGGTGTTTTTGTTTTCTATACCGAAAGGTGTATCTGTTTTGTATGCATGTAGATGAGAATGAGAAAGCACCAAGTTCAGTCAAGTCAGTGGCATGTATATATATGTATGGATGTACCTGCGAGTGTGATGTGTATGTGAGTGCGTTTGTGTTTCACTGAATGTTTGTTGTCTGGCCAGGTGGCAAGGACGATGTGGATAAATAACAGTTCGTGGTATTCCGTGGAGAGAGAGATCCACTTTTGTTTTGTTTGTTGGTGGAAATGATGTGTCAGATGTGGACAGGGTAGGGGGAAGGGAAGGCCGATGTATTGTAGTTCTAGGTAAAGAAATAAATTGAATGATAGGGAGGAGGAAAGCATTTCCAGGTTGAATCCTTTTTTTGTGAATGATGATATTTTTTTGGATTAAAGGTATAGGGTGCTGTGAAATATTTCGCATCATTTGTTTCGACTGTACAATGCACATTATGTACATTATTATTACATTATTACATTATATGTATATTATCAGCCCTATTTAGAAACGTACTAGCTGTCCCGCCCGGCTTCGCCCGTGTCTAAAAAATACATATAGTGTTACTTACAATACATACATATGTATGTACATTGTCATTTAGTTCGAAGAATCAAAGACAGTGCCAACGCACCCCAAGGTTTGCAATCTACCAATATATACAATCCACAAGTATGGATCGTAAGAATTTGTAGTTTGAATAAGTGACATTTCGCAAGAAAGTGGCATTTGTTAGTGTTTTTATTTTTGCATTAATTTAAATAATATTGCTAATAAAATCATTGAAAAATCGGCCAATAATAGGTACAGGATGTTAATGAACTGGAATACTTTACTTCATTGTGTGCATTAGTTTTTGTGTTTATCTAATCGTAAAATTGACGGGTAAGAGCGTCACATTGAGATTTATATATTAGTATGATCATAAGGAGTCAGGGCCGGTTTTAACAGTTTTGGCGTAAAAATTAAAAAAAACTTGTCATTAGTTCTTAGTTCGACTAAAAACATTTTCATTGAGCACAAAATTTCAACTGCAAACTTAAGGCAAATACTGCTTTGTGTCTAATATTGTGTACCAAATAACAACACAACAAATTAATTTAAATTTGCTAAGCTTACTAACAAGAGATTGAGGCATATTTTGGACTTTTTGATCATCATTTTCTGAAATTTCAACAAGAGCCTCATAAACATCTCCTAAGTATAGTTTTAGTGGTTTTATTGCATCTATTCTAGTGGGCACCGTAGCGCAAGTGGTTAGTGCGTCGGACTACTGAGCCAGCGGTCTTGGGTTCGAATCCCGCCGCAAACACCTAAAAAGTTTTTCACAGTGCCCACCTCTTTCGAATGTCTGACAAGCATCAAAGAGTATCATTTGTCACGATTGAGCTTCTCAACTCGCCGTTCGGAGTCGGCAAAAAACTGTAGGTCCCTTCCATTCGTGCAAAAATATAACACGCACACACAAATGGTTGCGAGAAGCAGGCCCAGGTTCACCTCGAGCTGTAGCGCCAACTAAGTAAGTATTGCATCTATTCTGCTTAAGAGTCAAACTACTAAGATGTTTTTTTTTTTAAAACCGACCATCTACATACAGAACTTGTATAGAAAACATAGAGACTCTCAACTGTATCGAAGAATGCAACTGCATCATAACAGCATTGAACATCAAGCTCTAGGTTCCAAAACCTTAATTCTCGCTTGCATACCACAATGTTTCGCTCTCATATTAGTACCATTATCATACCCTTGTCCTCTACAATTCACTAATAGAATATCCAAATCAGCAAGTTCATTCAAAACTAGGTCAGTTAAGCCAGACCCAGTTGTTTTTTTCGCAACAATCCCAAAAAATATTCTCTAATTTTAAACTTTTTCGTATTTTGGTCCACTATTCTAACTACTAAAGTTAATTGCTCCTTTCTACTTACACCATGTAACAAAAGTGTACATACGATCCACTAATATTCACACTTTTGTAACATAAAAAAAAAATTGTTTATAAGTTACTTTTCTATAATTTCAAGACTGTATGTACACTTTTGTTACATGGTGTATGTATATTAGGCGTACAATCTACTATAATCGAAGCCAAGGAGAATCAACGCATTAATAAACGCAGGGAAAGTTGAATATACATAATTACATACTAATTTTCAATATTTTTAAAAATGTGCTTATGTTCTGAATTCAATAATATCTTTTGTTTTCGTATCCGCAGGTTGAATTTTTTTATGTAGTCTTGTTTTGTTATCAAATAAATTATTATTATTATTACTTACTTACTTACTTAGTTGGCGCAACAGCTCGAGGTGAACCAGGGCCTGCTTCTCGCAACCATTTGTGTGTGCGTGTTATATTTTTGCACGAATGGAAGGGACCTACAGTTTTTTGCCGACTCCGAACGGCGAGTTGAGAAGCTCAATCGTGACAAATGATACTCTTTGATGCTTGTCAGACATTCGAAAGAGGTGGCACTCTTTTAGGTGTTAGACCCGGCCAGGAGTTGAATCCGGGCAGCATTGCGTAGTAGTCCAACGCACTAACCACCACGGCCACGGCGACCATTATTATTATTATTATTATTTATTAATCTCTATTAATTAAATCTAAGTGTTGCAGCTTAGCTACCAGGGCTTTCAGCTGAGATCGTACAGTGTAGGATAAGTTTAATATACAAATGCACAACATATAAGAAGGAAATGTTTTTTTATTGGTTGAAAGCACGACAATGCAAAAGGGATCCATGAAAAAAGCAAATGTGCTATCTTTCTGTCGCGATCTGTAGATATGTACATACATGTAACAATAAATTTTACTGCGTATGAACTGAGTTTGACTCTCTTTCTCATCAGTCAAATCAAACGTTTTGATATATCGAACAAGGTTGCGAAACCAAATTTGAAGTTCGCATCGTTTTAGGTAGGCGCATTGCCTTGGCGCAAAATTTGAATCCTGCTCCACAACTTCCGACATGTTTGATGATTTGTATGGATTTTGGTATGCACATTATGTGCATATTTATATGGAAATTTGGTGATTTTAATGTGTGTGTATTTTTGAAAGTACAGTGATTGAAATGTGTGTATTGTTATTTGAGAAGTTGGGTCCAGGCTAAGGCTTTGTTGTATTTTACATTGAAAACATGTTGCGGAAACATGTTTAGCCTATATAGATTTGAAAAAAACACGCCTAATATTACATATTTCAAAAGTTTCCTTTTGCCACTCATTTATACAAAATGCGATGTTCATCAGATGCAATCTCCTCGCAAACTGCGGTTGATCAACATGGTTGGACTGTGTGTACGCTACAGGCTCAACAGGGTACTAGTTAACTAGTACTAGGTATCAGTGTCTGTAGGCCCCTTAAAGAAAAGGATAGAAAATGTGTTGTATCGAGCCTATGGGTGCGCAGTTTGCTGGAGAACTCAAATTGATGCGAAATAAAACAGAATATGAAAAGCAATATCATACCCACAGCACAGACAAGAGAAATATGTATATATGTATGCCCAGCCCACAGCTAACATCTTCAGCGCTAAAGAAAAGGGTAGAAATATGTTGTATCGAGCCTTGGAGCGCAGTTCTCTGAAAAACCCAAATTCATATTTTTCTTTTTGTACACACGATTGTTGGGACTTTGAATGTGGTAGAACTTTTTTTTATATGGATATTTCCTTCGGGTTGGTGCCCTAGTAAATGGAGAACAACCGGGCGAGTCGACGTCAACCTGAATTTAATAAAAAGTTTGTTTGGATAGGTTGATAGAGCTTTGAAAGTATGTATGACAGAGCGCGTCGTTCGATTTACTTACGAAAAGAGGAGAACATTTTGTTCGACGTCAATTTGTATTGAATGGTTTATATACATTTTGGTATTGCGATTTTGACTGCGATGGTTGGTTTGGTTGATTTGGCTATGACGACGCGACCGACGCACATAGGGGTATTTGCATGAAAAAAGTGGACAAAAATATTTTGGTGTCTCAAGGGTTTGATCTATGTCTTGACCCACAGTACTGTAAAGAGCACGTAAGAGCAACCAATTTTTGTTGCATTGACTTAAGGAATATTGAAACTAACTTATAAACTTCAATTCATTGCCCAATAACGGGCTATACTAAAACAAAATCATTAAAACATGAAAAATAACTTGGAAAAATAATTATGTTTTGATACAATAGTTTTAAGCCCGAATTGAAGCAAAAAACACGGCCTTAAATTTCCAAAATTAAATTAGAATTGGAAAAAAGTACCTGAAGCAGAATTCTCCTTTTAAATATTTAAGCTTTTTATCACAACACTTCGATATCACTTATTGAATGACACTTACCAAAGTAGCACGCATTAAAATAAAAATGCAGTAGATGCGAATGTTAACTTTGAACTCATTTTATCACAACACACGATCGACAAAAAGAAAAATAAGTGCAGCATATTGACCCATGTGTATTCAGCACCCGCTGTACTAAGCTTTTAGTTGTCAATTTTGCTTTCAGAAAATCGACTTTTGGCCAGGTTTTTGATCAAAATACCCCTATGCGCGACGGTGCGGCACAACAGAGTGAACAGAAGTGAATGTTAATGCAGTATTTTTAATTGAGCATTTTTGAATTGCAACTCAATTAGATATTGTTAGCGCATGTATGTACATAAACAAATAAATTTTTCATAAATATGGATTTCGTTGGGGTGTGCGGAGATCACCTGCGCAGCTTGGAATAAACGTCACTGTTCAGAGTTGTCGTCGAATATGAGAATCGATCAGCCATCGGGTACGTCAGGTGCGGAGCAGAAAATATCTGTGGCGAGCGGTAGTCCACTAACTGTAGTGCATCAGAGTGTAACTCGACCATTGTCAACCTCATCACATACATATGCGGGATCTACGAATAATTCATCAACAGTTGTGAGCCCAGCACCTGCTTTGGTAAGTGTTCCATTACTGTCGGAGCATTTCAAAGCTACTCCCAAGTCAACATCAAATGCATATTTAGGAGTCAAGGGTAGGGTGTCCATCTTATCTCTTTAAAAGAGAACATGTTCTCTTTTTTAGCTCCGATCTTTTTTATACTATCTTTTTCTGTAAGGATCTTTTTTGTTCTCTTTTTTCTTTGCAAGTCGCTTTTTTTATGAATCTTAAATAATTTGCAACAACTTAAATAAATTTATGTTGTTTTCAACAAGATGTAACCATGATGTAAAGTAAAAGTATTCGTGTTATTATTGGATGGCACTACAAAATAGTTTAAAATGGGAAGACGTCGAAACTACTATTGCTTATTTAAAATCTAAAAAAGTTATTTTAAATTATAGTAAATGTTTTGATGAATTTTGTGAATTGAATAACTTTTTTAAGAAGAATTCGAAAGATTTTAATTTCAATAAATCACTATCAAGTGAAAAATGGACAAAGTTTTTTCAAAGTTTAAATTATCCTGAGCACTTTTCAAAGCTTTCCAAAATTTGTGAGTTTTTTTTGCAATCGCTGGACAAAATGTAAACGTGGAAAGAATATTTTCTTTTATTGGGGGCCAATGGACAAAAGAAAGAAATAGACTCAAAATTCCTACTGTCAAATCTATTCTTTGTATAGTTTATAGTAATAGAGAAACCTACTCTCAAGATTTCTATAAAATTTTATTGAACGACAAAGCCATACTAGAAAAAATTAAAAAGAAAGAAAAATATCAAGATGACAAAATGATAAATAACAGTTATGTCATTTGAAACAATTTAAAGACTTATTTAAAACTTTTTTAAGTAATTACCTAATATATGGGATTGACATCTGTCAGATAACTCAGAAGTTTGTGTTTTTCAATAGCTCTCGTAAAAAAGCTAATAAGTTACGTTTTTTCTTATAATAACATAGTGCTGGAAGTAGCTGAAACTCAGAAAAGAAACATTATACGAAATCCAAGTGAGTCTTTAGAAAATTAAGGTTCTTTTGTTTGCTTTGCAAGCTTAAACGTACAAGTATATACATAACCTTACAAAAAATAGATATACTATACATCTATATGAACAAGCGAAAACTTGAGGAAACATCCCCTAAAACGTTTAACGAGCAGAAAAAGTCGCAAATCTGTGAGATTATGTCTGAAAAACTAGTTGGATCCATGTCCAAAGTCGATTTAACAGAAATGCTAAGCAAATTGCTCGATATAAAGTTGCAAGACACCGCAAAAAAAAGTGACATCGAAGCAATCGCCATTGTAAAGAAAAAAATCTTAGACCAGAATATCCAACTATCAACTAAATTAGCTGCACTGGAGAAAAAATACGAGCACTTAGAAAATCAAATGGAGGAATTGCAGAGAAAAAACACTGAGAATAATCTCATGCTGAGAGTTACAGCCCAAAAGGGAAAAGATGAAAACGAACTGGTGAAAAGTGTCTGCGCAAATATTATCCAACCACCGATAGATAGCTTGCGAATACAGGAAGTACGTTCTGGGAATCCTAATGTAAAGAACTTTATAGTCAAACTTGAATCAAAGCAACAAGTCATTACAGCACTAAAAGCATCAAAAGTCTTAAGGAACACGGGAGTCACAATTTTTAAAGATCTTCCGATCGCGATACGACAGAAGCGAAATCGATTATTAAAGATAAGAAGTCGGCTAATCGAAATTAATCCAGCGATTAAAGTATTTGTAAGAGACGACAAAATGATTATCAACGAAAAACACTTTTGCTGGAGCCAAACAAAGGGACTTTTGGTTGACAATACTGCAGATGGAATTTCAGAATTAAATAATCTGTATCAGGCAGATCTAAGCAATCAGCTGTGTTTCAACCTGGAGGAGGCGGAGACCTGCCAAAGCACAAATGTAAACAAACCCGGTCAAGCGACACCTAGTGGTCAATCTGGAAGCGGCTTAGCAAGGACATCAACCAACAAGTCACTTCTTGGTGCTGAATTAGCATAGGGTAAAGGCGCCGTCTGCCAAAATATAAATAAATGTAAAAGTAAATTCAAATATATTAAAATATTAAGTTATAATATATCAGGCCTTAATAATAAGTCTTTATATGGAAATTTTTACGATTTAGTTAATGAGTATGATATAGTTTTTTTATTCGAAACTTTTGTAGTTGAAGAAGATTATGGATTGTATACCAACAAATTTAAAAGTTTTAATTTTATATGCATCCCAGCAGTTAAACAGAGTACGAGAGGAAGAGCAAGTGGTGGGTGCTTTTTTGGGTACAAAAAATCTATGACCGACTTCAGCTGTGAATTTGTTTTGGAAGAAATCCATTTCCTTAAAATCATCATAGATGCAACCAAATACATAATCATCCCATCATACATTAACTGCAATCACTGGGAGAGAGATTTCGGCGCACTAAATGATCTCTTAGAAAGAAATGATACTAGTAATATTATGATAATTGGTGACCTAAATGCGAGAATCGGAAAAAAAGAGGGAAGAGAAAATATGTTTGCGGGAAAGGCGAGAGAATCAAAAGATGAAACTTTAAATTCAAAAGGAACAAAATTATTGGAACTATGTGATACATTTGGTTTTAGCATTTTGAATGGTGTGTGTAATTCCGATAAATGCGGTGAATATACTTTTGTATATTGCTCTGTTATAGATTATTGTCTAGCAAGAGATGACTGGATTTCTTTAATAGCCGATTTCGAGGTTTTAAGTAAGCCATTCTCAGATCACCTACCTATAACGGTTGTACTAAACCCAGCTTTAACAGCACAACAAGAAACGAGAAAACTCCAGCTACCTCCGAGACTGCTATGGAAGGACACTAAAGGAATGGAGTACAGAATGAATCTTGAGCGCAAAATGCAAACAGGATGCGAACTATGTATCGGCGATATAGAATCCTTAATCAAATCATCATATCCGGCAAGTACGCAACTGCATACAACTAGCAGAAAAAATACGGAGAAATGGTTCGACGAGGTATGTGAGGTAGCACGAAAAACAACTTTCGGATGGCTTAGAGCCTTTCGAAAACTCAACAATTCCTTTTTTAAAAATTTGTACATCGAGGCGAACATTGCCTACAAAAAACTATGCAAAGAAAAGAAAGCTAAATTCTATGAAACTGAGGCATTAAAACTCACTCACTGTAGAGACTCCAAGGAATTTTGGAAGGCAGTCAAGAATTTAAATGGGAAAAAACTCGAGATTAGTATTGAGCTCACTGCTTGTGAAGAATTCAATAATTTGTACGCCATCTATTTGTCATTTGTGAACCTAAATAATTTGTAATGAAGTTGGCACTACTTTTCTTTGCCCGCGGTTGGCACTTCTTCCAATCGTCAGCCATTCTTTTCCGGCTACTTGATTTAGCCTCACTTTAATTCTCGAAGCCAATGGAAGAGGTGCAAACCGCGGTAAGTACATTCATTCATCTGTCAAAGTATTTAATATATTGTAAATTCTTTCTCTAGAAATAAACCAACGAACTACTTAGTTTAAAGTTTGAGCGTGCGCTTTATTTCTTCCAATCGAGAACATATCTTTATTTCGCGTTGCTTTATTGCGCGTGGTTTTATCAACTTTGTGTGTTCATCTTTATTGCGCATGGTTATTATTCGCCAACCACATGCTGCAACACACACCGCCGCCACCACCACGACGCAGTCCACGCAACCACGACATGGAATCCAATGAGTCAACTACTTCGTCAGCCATCGTAAGTAGTGCCGCCGCCGCCGTAGGAATATCTGACAGTATTGCCCAAGCCGTTGCAGTCACAGAATTCCCAGGTCCGATTCATCCAGCCGTCGTAACTAATGCCGCCGCCGCCACAGAAATAACCGAAAGTATTGCACCAGCCGCTGCAGTAACAGATTTCCTTGGTGCGATTCATCCAGCAGCTGTAAGCAACGTAGTCATTGAGACTCCCATGTACACAACAACAACGCCAGCAGCATTTGACACTTCTGTGTGTACTACATTTGCCGCCACGACCACCGCAGCCCCGGTGATGAATTTACTTGCCAATGCAAATACGAGTACACATGTTAGTTCTTTACAGGAGAAGGTTGCAGCGTTGGAAGGGCAGCTAAAAGCAGCACAAGTTCAGTTGAGGAGTAGTGATTTGCAATGCAATACACTTAAACTTGCACTGCAGTCTCAACCGCTGCATCAATTTGCCACACGTGTACCGCCGCTCCCAGTAACAGTTGCACAGCCACAAGCCACTTATGTATTGCCGCCACTCATTGACATACAGCCGTCAGTCACACATGCATTGCAGCCAGCTCCGCATGTACAGCCGCCAGCCACGTATGCACCGCAACCAGCCATGCATCCGTCATTTACGTACGCAACACCTGCGAGCGTTCATGTGACATCAACTACGCTTGCATCGTCGTCACAGCTGTATACGCAGCCACCACTTATGTACTCAACATCGCCACATTCGTACATCCAGCCGCCGCTATATCAAGTGCCACAGCCGTCCAATTCAGGCTACAATTATTTAAGCCAGTTGCCAGGGACCAGCACGTATACATTGACGCCACGTAAGGTTCAGGATCTTCCTATGTTTTCCGGGAATCCAGACGACTGGCCGATGTTTTACAACACGTTCGTGCAAACAACTGCCGCCTACAACTACACGAACTTGGAAAACAACCAGAGGCTTCTAAAATCTCTCCAAGGTGAAGCGAAGGAAGCCGTAAAATCTTTATTGATTCATCCGGATAACGTAGGAAGTATCCTGGAGGAGTTAAGTTTTCGATTTGGACGACCGGAGCAACTAATCAACAGCCAACTTAATCAAGTGCGAGAGATACAGCCAATAAGTGAATCCAATATGGCTCGTCTAGTACCATTCGCAACGAAGGTAAGAAATTTATCTGTGTTCTTACGATCTGTCAACGGTCAGCAGCATATCGCAAACCCGTCGCTGCTCAAAGAACTTGTTTGTAAGCTTCCAATGGCCAAGCGGATGGAATGGGCGAGATATGCAACTACGATACAGCCGTATCCAACGATCGTCAACTTCAGCGATTGGCTCTCTGATCTAGCCAGGTTAGTTTGTTGCGTCCAAGATGTCGAAGACAAGGAGCCGAAGCGACGCTTGCCAGTGTTACATACAGCTGAGCGACAGGAACCGAGATCTTTTCGATGTCCTTTATGCCAAGAGCCGCATAGAGTCGATGAATGCAAGAATTTCATCAAAGCATCTTTGCAGGAACGATGGTTGATTGTTAAACAACATGGCCTTTGTTTCTCGTGTCTCAAAAAAGGGCATACTACTCGCAACTGCCGTTTGAGAAGTGTTTGTGCCACTGATGGATGCCAGCGAAGACATCATAAGCTTCTACACGAGGTTCGCCAGCCTATTTCTTCGAATGATGTCAGTCAACGAGCTCCTGAATGTTCCAACGCCGATAGTGTTCTAGCCACCAATCAGATTGCCAATAGTAATCAGAAGCTTCTGTTTCGGGTACTTCCAGTTACGTTGTATGGCCCAAACAAAGCAATAAACACCTATGCGCTTTTCGATGAAGGATCTTCGATTTCGATTCTGGATGTGAAGCTTATTCAGGAGATGGGCCTCAAGGGCGATCCACGCCAGCTCAACATGCAGTGGGTAGCTGGAAAGCAAGCACAGGAGACTTCGTTAGTTGTTGACCTGCAGATAAGCGGAGCAGGTATGAAGAAAAAATATCAACTTCGACATGTACATGGTGTCTCGGATCCCAAGTTGCCGACTCAAAGTCTCAAGGATTCGGATTTGAGTGCCATTTCTAGCCGCCTGAAGGAGTTTCCAATGCAGTCGTACTCAAACGCCGTTCCTCGACTTCTCATCGGGCTCGATCATTGCCATTTGGGCCTGACAACGGAATTACGAAGCCTTGGTAAAAGCGGACCGTATGCAACGCGTACCAAGCTAGGATGGGCTGTGTTTGGTCCAACGCCGACGACCACGCACACAAGCACATCCCCTTGTCTCCTCACCAATGCCGATACCGCTGATGTCGCCCTACACAATTTAGTAGACGACTATTTCCGTACGGAGAGTTTTGGTGTGCGTGCGTGCCCACCAGTTGAATCCAAAGAAGACGTTCGAGCTAGACGCATCCTCGACACTACTACAAGAAAGGTGGATGGTAGATTCGAGGTTGGCTTGTTGTGGAAAGCTGATGACGTCGTTCTGCCAGCCAGTTATGCCATGGCACTGAGGCGCTTAGTGGGAGTGGAACGGAAGATGAAAAGGAATGAAGACTTTGCCGCCGCCTACAAGTCAATCATCCGAGGTTATGTGGACAAATGCTATGCACGTAAGCTGCAGCCAGCAGAAGCCGCCATCACAGGACCAAGGATATGGTATTTGCCTCATTTCGGGGTAGTTAACCCCAACAAGCCTCAGAAACTTCGCCTAGTTTTTGACGCTGCCGCCGAAGCCAACGGAGTATCACTGAACTCCTATCTGATGAAAGGACCTCAGGACTATCAGCCACTACCATCTGTATTCTTCAACTTTCGACAAGGAGCCGTCGCCGTGTGTGGAGACATCAAGGAGATGTTCCACCAAATCCTGATTCGCCCAGAGGACAGATGCGCCCAAAGGTTCTTGTGGCGTGACGGAGATGACAGCAAGCCGCCCGATATATTCGAGATGCTGGTGATGACGTTTGGAGCTGCATGCTCGCCCAGTGCAGCTCAACACGTTAAGCTCAAAAACGCACTAGAGCATGAAGGTATCTATGATCGCCGTGCAGTCAAATCCATCACTGAGTTCCATTATGTCGACGATTTCGTTGATAGTTTCGGATCTGTCGAAGAAGCTATCGAGATATCGACTCAGGTTCGAGATATTCATAAGGCAGCTGGTTTCGAGTTGCGAAACTTCAGTTCGAGTTCAGAAGCCGTCGTCAGAGCATTGGAGTGCTCCTTACCAGCCAACGAGGAGACTCTTCTGCAGGCCGAAAAAGTATTGGGCATGTACTGGCAGCCTGGTAGCGACAAATTTCACTACAAGCTGCAGTTCCACCGAGTATGCAAAGACGTCATCGATGGAAACAGACGTCCCACGAAACGAGAGCTGCTAAGCATCGTTATGTCGGTGTTCGACCCGCTAGGATTCTTGAGTCCCTTCGTGGTAGTTGCGAAGTTGGTCATGCGTGAGGTCTGGCGACGAGATTTACTGTGGGATGAAGAATTGCCAGAAAACATCTGCACCCTTTGGAACAAATGGCGTCTGCAATTGCCCAACGTGATTGAGATGGCAGTGCCTCGTTTTTACTTCCAAGGTGGTGCTACTAAAGATCTTCAGCTACACGTGTTCGTCGACGGGAGTGAGGACGCCTTTGCCGCCGTCGCATTTTGGAGGTCAACCAACCAGGATGATTTGGTCGAGATCTCATTCGTATGCGCAAAAACGAAATGCTCGCCAATTAAGCCGATGACAGTGCCTCGTATCGAGCTTCAAGCCGCCGTTCTGGGTTCCAGACTGATGAAGACCGTACTCGAAGGACATTCTGTTGTCGTCACCAAAAAGATCCTTTGGAGCGATTCTTCGACGGTGATCAAATGGATCAACAGCCAAAACCGGAGATATAAGCCATTCGTAGCCCATAGGATCGCGGAAATTTTGGAGACCACGGAGCAGAGTAGCTGGAGGTGGGTGCCGACAACTAAAAATCCAGCAGACGACGCTACAAGGGCGAAAAGTCAAGTCGACTTTAGTCCATCATCCAGATGGTTGAATGGTCCAGCCTTTCTATGCCAACCGGAAGAAACCTGGCCAGTCAATGCTAACGTCCAAGGTCACCACGACGATGAGGAAGAGCTTCGCCCAAAATACACTCTTGTCGTGGTAAGTAACAATTTAATTGATTGGAACCGTTTTTCCTCTTTTATTAGGCTAATCAGAACGATGGCCTGGGTGCTGCGCATTTTCAATCGCAGCCAAGATGTCGCCTTAACAGCTGATGAGTTGGATGTCGCCGAGAAACATGTTTGCCGCCAAGCTCAACGCCAAGCTCAACGCGTTGAAATAAGCCTTATTGAACGTGGCTTACCAGTTCCAGAGGGAAACCAGCTCTTCAAGCTTATGCCGTACCTTGATGAAAAGGATATTTTACGCGTTTATGGTCGAATTGACGCTGCATCTTGCCTAACGTATGCCGCCAGAAGACCCATTATTTTGCCGCCGGATCATCGTTTTACAACGCTCGTGGTCGCCAACTACCATGACAAAATGATGCATCAGAACACCGAGGCTACGATTTGTGAAGTACGTCGAAAGTACTGGGTGCCCCGCCTGCGCCAGGTTATGCGCAAGATCATCGCCAGCTGCAGGATCTGCAGACTTCGCAAAGCCATGCCAACCGCACCAGTTATGGGTCCCTTGCGCCGAGGTTCAGACGAATACAGGAGTTTTATGCCGTCCAGTTTCCAGATTAGCCGTACTAGATGTGGATGCTGATTGCGAATCGGATCGATTCACGGGGGTGGGGATGTGAAGAATTCAATAATTTGTACGCCATCTATTTGTCATTTGTGAACCTAAATAATTTGTAATGAAGTTGGCACTACTTTTCTTTGCCCGCGGTTGGCACTTCTTCCAATCGTCAGCCATTCTTTTCCGGCTACTTGATTTAGCCTCACTTTAATTCTCGAAGCCAATGGAAGAGGTGCAAACCGCGGTAAGTACATTCATTCATCTGTCAAAGTATTTAATATATTGTAAATTCTTTCTCTAGAAATAAACCAACGAACTACTTAGTTTAAAGTTTGAGCGTGCGCTTTATTTCTTCCAATCGAGAACACTGCTGATTCATTACGGGCACACTTCCAGAAACTTTTGAACCCAGCTAATATTGCACCGCCTATTCAGTATGCAATACCGTCGTACTCTAATCATATATTAGATACTCCTTTTACGGAAGATGAAGTACGCTGGATAACTAATAAACTTAAGGACGGAAAATCGCCAGGAACAGATAGAATTGCTGCTGAATTCTTCAAATATGGCACTGAAGATCTTACCAGAGCACTTACATTTACCTTTAACAAAATTATGGAATCAGGCGATATCCCTCAACAATTTAAAGAAGCCATTATATACCCGATCCACAAAAAAGGAAACATAGCAGATCCAAACAATTATCGTGGAATATCCCTTCTCAACGCCTCTTACAAGATTTTTACCTCCCTATTAAGTCATCGACTGTGCAAATGGATAAATAATTGTAGGAAACTCAAAGAATTTCAGGCCGGATTCCGCAGTGGATATTCAACCATTGATAATATTTTTATACTACAGAGTATCGCCGGAACATTCCTTGACCAAAAAAAGAAATTGTATGTGTTCTTCGTCGACTTCAAGGCAGCTTTTGATACAGTCGACAGAAGAGCCTTATTCTACAAGCTGTACAATGCTGGAATGACATCCAAATTTGGAAAGATTTTGGAGAGAATTTATGAAGGCAATCAATCTGCCGTATGGAATGGTGTGGAAATCTCAGAATGGTTCGAGACAAAAATGGGTGTAAAACAAGGATGCCCCTTAAGTCCATATCTTTTTGCGTTATTTATTGACGATTTGATAGACTATCTACCAGGTGGAATAGAATTTGCCGGAACATTGATTAAAGCTCTCCTCTTTGCCGACGATGTTATTCTTTTTGCGTATTCACCCGAAACATTGCAACTTATGATCAATCGACTTGAGGGGTACTGCAGGTTGTGGAATTTGACGGTGAATCTGAGCAAGTCAAAAGTTATGATCATAAAAAAGGGGTCTGGTAGAATGTCTACAAGGGAGAAATGGTACTTCGACAGAGAACCAATCGAGATAGTGAGGGATTATAAGTATCTCGGTGTTACAATAACCAGTAACCTAAATATGGAAAGTCACCTAAAGGAAAAACTGATGAAAGCCAAAAGTGCGATTAGTGCAACTTGGAAAAGGTGTTTCACAAACAAACTTATATCACACGAGGTTAAATATAAAGTTTTTGTATCAGTGGCTGAATCTGTGATGATGTACGCAGCACAAACTTGGGGATACGAAAAGTATGGAACTGTAGAAAAACTGCTAAGGTACTATGTTAAAAGATGCTTTCAGCTACCTAGAACTGCTCCCAACTATATGATTATAATCGAAACGGGGCTATCACCACTCTTTATTAAAACCCTTAAGCTACATGTGGATTACCTACTAAAAGTTTTTGATATGCCAAACGAAAGATTGCCGAAGACTCTAGCATTATATACTATAGAAAAGAAGAATTTATGGTTTGGGAAACTAAAGGAGCTTGCAGACTACTGTGGCCTCAATTTTGATTTAAACCTGCAGGAGAGTAATGGACAGGACAACAGAGAAGCGCTTTATAATCTTGTTGCAAAAGTAGATGAGAAGTATAGATTAGACTGCATTAGCACCGCTAAATCTTCAGTGCATAGAGCAATTTACAGCCATCTGCAGCATAATCTATGTGAACGGAACTATTTTCACAGCAAAAATAGTCAAAAGGTAATTTCTGCTATATTCAGAATGAGGGGTGAGTTAGTAGAATTGAACTTCATACCACATCGTGAGGATTTAAGTATCTACTGCAGTCTTTGTAATCTGTCTGTGAGGGAAGATGTCGTTCATTTTATTGGGAAATGTCCGATCCTGAAAGAGATACGGAGAGCTTTCTTCGGCAGTGATTTGAAAACTGAGGCGGAAGTATTGCAGATCCTTAACTGTGAAGGAGATTTAAAATTGCTGTATAATTTCTATAGGGCTGCATTATCATACAGAAACCAGATTTTAAACGAAGCTTTTTAAGAATATCTATTAATTATTAACTATTACTATAAAAAACTGTTGAATTTTCAATTTTCTCTTATTAATTTATTGATTTATAATAAAAACACAAAGTGCAAAAACAAAATGTCAATCGGGCAGACGGCATAGCCATGCTTAAGCAATTTTTGTAAACCTATATTATGAATTGTATGATAAGAAAACAATAAAAATCTATTCTATTCTATTCTATTCTACCTAATATATGTATTTATGTATGTATATTTTGTTAATGTTGTACTTATTTGTACCTGTTCTTGTTCTTATAAAAAATGAATTTTTAGTTGATTATGTTAGTTTGAATAAAATGTTTTCAAACCCAGAATGTTCTCTTTTTTTTCCTCGAAGTCAGTGGCGTACGCAGGGGGGCTCAAGGGGGCTAGCGCCCCCCCCCCAGTCCCAGCCTACCCCAAAGGCTCAGTGGGTTGGGTACAAATTTATATGTCGTGGCATATGAACACTATTTTCCATTTTCACCTCTGACTATTTTTTTTCCATAACCTCAGCTAGCCTTTCCTTATTGCGAACATTTTTCTCTATAATTATGTATTATGTCATGTTTGTTTGCTATGCTGAGTTCTGAAACGTTAGAATTTTTTGCTACGAAAGACTCTTGAACTATTTTGTGTTCTACCAGTGACATCTGCAGAACCAGAACGCTCTTTTTCTACTTTGAGACGGTTGAAAACGTGGCTGAGGGCCACAACAGCTGAGACAAGACTGAACGGATTGGCAGCGTTGAACATTCATAGAGAAATTGATACTAACCCTTAAGATGTGGTGGAACGATTTGCAAATCGAGGAAAACGGAGGATGGACTTAATTTTTTAAACAAAACAAACTTGACATTTTGAAAAGTATTTTTAATAAATACTACCTACTACTTCATAAACCAAGGCCTGTTTTTTTTCATTTTCAGTAAGACAGCTCAATGCTTTTTTTGAGTTCTTGTTGGGTTTTTACTAACTGGGCGCCGCGCCGGCTGTGGCTCAGTGGCTAGTGCATCAGACTACTGAGGGCGCTGCTGTCTGTGTTCGATTCCTGAAAACACTTAAACGTTTTTCCACGATGCCCACCGCTTCCGAATGTCTGGCAAGCATTCAAGAGAATCATTTGTCGTGAGAAGCTACTCGCCGTTTGGAGATGACAAAAAACTGTAGGTCCCTTCCATCCGTGCAGGAATATAACACGAACACACATATGGCTGACTGTTAGAAGGTAGACTTGGTTCCCATATGGGACTGCTGACGCCGAATATTTACTTTTTTTATTTCAGTTTTTTCACTAACTGAAATTTTCTTTCCTGTACCTAACGTTGCAAAAATAAGGCTTATTCATTTTAGGTTAAAAAAACAAAATAATCAAAATGTCTTATATTTTGTCTGTTAAAAGAAATATGGCACAGGTAAATCATTAAAACCGAGTCATAGTGAAAACCCAAAACACCTCATTAAAATCAAGGCTAAGCCCACCCCCAAAAAAAATCCTGCGTACGCCACTGCTCGAAGTTCTCTTTTTTTATAGATTCTAGAGCGAAATGTTCTCTTTTTAGAAAGGTCCCAGATGGACACCCTAGTCAAGGGTGATGTATGCTATCCAGCTGTCACTGAGACAAAGCATTCAATGTCGATGCATAGGGCGTTACCATAACCTCAAAACGAAGAAGTTCAAGGTCTTCCCAAAGTTCTTCATCTATAAGGCGATTAAGAATTGAGCTGCGTAAGTAAGAAGAGGAAAAAGCATTGGAAAATGAATTTCTCAACCGTAAGTAAAAAATTTTAAGTGAAATTGCAGAGGACGATCCTGGTACCGAGGTCGATGAGGATATTTCCACAGTTACCAATAGTAAAGTTCAAGACCGGTTAAAGGACATGCATTCATCACAAATGTGCAAGCAAGGTGGACAGAAAGTAGTTGATGAGCCGTTTAACAACGCGATTGTGCGGCTTTACTGACGACGACAATCTACTTCGACTTCAGAAGATGCAAAGATAAGGCTTTCGAAGCAGTACAAAGTTTAATAAACAACCCAAACTATGTGTCACGTATACTTGCCGTGCTGGAGATGCTGTTTTGAAAACAGGACAAGATCTTGAATACCCTCGTACTGAAGATCCAATCAACTCTGACACCTAAAGCTCAGAAGTTGGATACCCGCGTACAGTTTGCTGTTGCAGCCCAAAATCATTGCGCCGCCCTGGAAGCCGCTGAAGTTTTAACACATTTCAATAATTCTTTATTGTTACAGGAGTTAGTCGGGAAGCTGGCAGTTCCCATCCAGCTCAATTAGACAAATTAAACCTGTCTGTACTCTTTCAGAGTTTACCGTTTGGATGTACCGAATTGCAGAGGCTGCCAATTGCATCATACCGGTACCACCAAAAATGTTTACAATAGCTAGTGAAAATAAGGCCGGAGTATTAGGCAATAAAAAGGGAGGTTTTCTGCACGTGCATTCGGATGCTACAGCAGGAACAACAAGTTTCAGGTCTCAAGAAGTTAAAGAACATAGGTGCTAAGTGTGTGGTGGCAACTATACCTCCGTAGAGAGCTGTGTAAAGTTAAGGGACCTAAGCATCATATCCAAATAGGAAGGCGTCCGAGAATGCAAGCTGTGCCGATGTTACTTAAGGAGACACAATGGCTACCGTTGCCATCAGCTACCCCATGCGGCGAAGGTAATTGCACCTTAACGCATCACAAACTTCTCCATAATGACCAAACCAATACAGGTAAATCAAAAAAATGTCAGTGAATCTGTTTCATCCATTATAGCGCAGCCTAGTAATGCACTTATTCGAAACTCGACAGCGGTGATATACCGCATTATTCCTGTCATTCTACATGGCAACAAAGTTCAGATTAAGATGTATGCATTTCTGGATGACGGCTCATCGTTGACGCTGATGGATGAGGATGATGCTGCTCAACTTAACATCAAAGGAACTCCTGATCCTCTCTGCATCAAATAGACTGCCAGCACCCATAGATACGAAGATGACTCAAGAGCAATGAGCTTTAATATTTCCGGCACAGGTAACGAAGGTAAGAAGTTTCCACTTACTAACGTTCATATAGTGAAAAGTCTTCAGCTGCCACGACAATCGTTGGACGGCTAAAACATCTGCCTATCGAGTCCTATTCCAACGCAGCTCCTCGCCTTCTCATCGGCCTTAACAATTGGAAGCTGGGACTTACTCTTAAATGCAAGAAAGGAAATATTGAAGAACCTGTGGCAGCTAAGACCCGCTTGGGTGGACACTCTACGGCTTCTGCCCTCAACCAGGATTTTCATCAGCTCTGAAGAATTCAGATGCTTACATCAATTTCCACGTATGTGAATCAGGCCGTGAGATGAATTCGAGTTGGAAATTTGTGAACGAGCTCCTGTGCAACGAAAAACTTGGATCTTCAGATTCAAAGATTTTAAAGTTTACCGATGATCAGCGAGCATTAGAGCAGCTCCACAACTATTCTCAGCGCAAAGATGGGCGTTTCGAGACTGGACTGCTTTGGAAGTATGAACGGGATGGGTACGATTGACCGCATTTTAAAATCTCATTTTGGTAGGGGGAGTAAAACAAAAATCAGCGTCCGCTTCGTTATAAGATCGTTTATTGACTGCTAATCGCTGTTACCAAGTAATGCATTTATGTATTAAGTATGTGAGCACATATTATGTATGTACATTAAAATGGCAAATGTTGCTAACAGAACTAGAGAGATTTCGGGTAAATCATACGATTAGGTGGCCGGACTTAGACTAATACCAAATATGTATATGAAATTAATATCGTAATTACAGTGTGGTTGAGAAGTATGAGACTCTCAAAAAATTATTCTATGTTCGACTACAGTTCGGCCATCCTGATAGTATAATCGTCCCGATTACAAAATTCTCCATATAAATTCAATAAAAAAACTCTAATAACAATTTGTTACCATTCCAAAAATAATTTCTTTAAACATAATAGAAAAATATATAATTCAAGTTTTACAAAATAAATGATTTTAAATAGTATTTCAAAAAGATTCATAGAAAAATAAGCTTAGACGCTAGGAGTTTATCTTATCTTAAAGCTCAACATCTTCAGCTGAATCAAACTCCTCTGAACGTTCTTCAGCTACTTCATCGTCACGCCTGGCGTCCATCAATTCCACATTATACGGTCTCATATTGCTTGGTGATGATATCCCTTTATAAGGTAAGCGGGTTATTTGTAAACCGTCGATATCTCCGATGAGGTATCGATCATTGGGCAAAATCTTCTTTATTTCATAAGGACCTCGATATTTAGCGTGAAGTTTCTTATTGATACCTGGAGTGGTTACGATATTTTTGATCAAAACATATTCACCTTTTTTATATGACCTATGTTTTTTATGGCGTAGATCGTAATGAATCTTGTTACTTAATTGGTTTTTCTCAGTCTTTTCATGTGCCTCTTTTCTTATATCTCCTAGACAAGCCTGTTTTTTCCCCAAAGTATCCTGGAGATACTCACAAACACGATCGCAAAACTCGCCTTTTTGGTTTATTCCAAACAAAAGGATACTTGGCGTAAAACCTGTACTCCTGTTCAAGGTGTTGTTAAGTGCAAATTCAACTTTTGTTAGATGCTGATCCCAATCACTGGTTGTATTAGCATTACATTCTTTGGCTAACATCGGGACAATAATGCGATTTATTCGCTCGATTTGGCCATTCGATTGAGGGGAATGTGTAGCAATCTTAATATGCTTGACATTTTGTTCATCTAAGAAATCGGAAAATTTTTCGGAAGTAAAAGAACTACCACGATCGGATATAAGTCGATTAGGTCTTGAATAATTTTCGAAAAATGACTTTAAGCATGTTATGGCCTCCTTACTGTTTGTCGTCTTAACGGGATAAAGTTTGATGAACTTCGTAAAGCCATCAATTATGAGAAAGACATGTTTTCTCTTTGCAAGAGAATTTGGTAGTGGCCCAAGGTGGTCAACGTGAAGAGTATCGAAAGGAAGGTCTCCTTTCGGAATAGAATGTAAGGTGCCTTCTACTTTGCCAGAATTAGGTGAATAAAAAATGCATTTCAGGCACGTTTTTATGTATGCTTTTATCTTTTCCTTCATTTTAGGAAACCAATAGCTTGCTGACAGATGATCGAAACATTTGTCGACTCCCAAATGGCACATTGCTTCATGGTGCGTTCGTATTACCTGTTCTTCCATTTGAGACGGAACGAAAAATAGAACCTTGTCTTTGCATTTCCGGTATATAAGTCCATCTATCATTTCAAAAAGAGGACTTTCCGCGTTCTCCAGTTCGGAAGCGATTGAAATGATTCTTGGATCCTGTCTTTGAGCAGCTGCGAGTGCAAACTCAAATGATTCATCATCTACAAACAGAATATTAAATGAACGGCTTAAAGCATCGACATGCGTCATTTGACTCCCTTTCCTATGTTCCACGACATAGTCAAAGCTTTGTAACTCTAAAGCCCAACGTGAAATACGGGGATTTAAACATTTCTTCTTAAGAGTTAAGGCTAATGCTTGACAATCGGTTACAATCTTAAAAGATATGCCGATTAAATATATTTTGAACCTTCTTAAAGCGTAAATTATGGAAAGTGTTTCCAGCTCATAGCTGTGATATTTGCTTTTTGATGCTGTTGTTCGCTTCGAAAAATAAAACACGGGATGAAATTTTCCATCTGTCTGTTTCTGCACCAACACTGCTCCGAAGCCTATGCTACTTGCGTCACAATGTAGTTCTGTGACTGAACAAGGACTGTATATAGATAATACCGGTGAGGCGACTAGCTTATCTCTTAATTCGTTAAAAGTTTCCATTTCTTTTACACCAAATACAAATGGAGTGTCCCTTTTCAACAAGTCGTAAAGGGGCTTAGCAATATTAGCGAAGTTTCTAATGAATTTTCTAAAATAGGAGCAGAGCCCCAAGAAGCTATGCACATCTTTCGTACACGCCGGTATTGGAAAATTGCGTATGGCATTAAGATTATAATCATTGGGTTGAATACCATCTTTTGTAATCTTGTAACCCAAATACACGATTTCAGTTTGCAAAAACGTGCATTTATCCAATCGAAGCTGTAAGCAGTTTCTCACAACTATATCAACAACCTGTTTCAAAAGGACTAAATGCTCTTCAATAGAAAAAGTTGCAATCAGAATGTCATCTAAGTATGTTATGACTTTACCCTCAGATATCAAACTTTTGAATATGTGCTTCATGAATCGTTCGAAGACGGATGGGGCATTTTCTCAGCCCAAAAGGCATTCGTGTGTATTCGTACTGACCTAAAGGGGTCGTAAATGAAGTATATTTTATTGACTCATCAGATAGTTGGACGTGATGAAAACCATTTTTAAGGTCTAACGTTGTGAAGTACCTTTTATCTCTGAGACGATCGAGATGGTCTTCAATGAGAGGTAATGGATAATTGTCACGCAAAGTGATCTTATTTAGCTCACGAAAATCCACACAGATCCTGAGCTCTTTATTATTTTTCTGCACTAACACGATTGGAGATGCATACGGAGAATTTGATTCGCGAATAATGCCCTTCTCCAGCAAATCATCTAAGATTTTTTGAAGCTCAATCTTATGAGCATAGGGTAACCTTCTAGGAGGGCAATGAAAAGGAGCTTCTTTGGACAAGACTATGTCCATTTTAAAATCTGTTTGTGGTAACCGATCGTTCAAATTAAAATAAGCTTGTCTTAAGATTTTTTCCACCTTTTGGTCAACAAACAGGTATATTTTTATTTATGTTAAGATCAAACTCACCGCTTTTTCCACTTATATCAATATTCAAAATTTGTTGGACAAACTCATCAAAAAACTCTTTATCGCAACTGCTTTTATGTGCCAGGTCATGACGATTGGTGCTGTCGAATGTTGTTTGAGAATCCTGATTCCGCTGCTGACATTTTCTGTTTTAGTCCTTTGAAGCGCCAGACCCGTCTTTCCAATGAAATCTCTACCTAAAATTACAGGATAAGTCATTGAAAAATTCTTTACTACTAAAAGCTGTAAGTTAATAAGTAAATTCTCAAAAAAGATACGTGTACTTATGCTTCCGATTGTAATAAGGGGACTGCCGTTGACTCCAAAATACGACTGTGATGCTTCGTCCAACGTTGATAAAAAAATCGGTGGAAGGTACGCATCCTGGACAAAACTGATTGGACTGCCAGAATCCAACAATGTTAACAACGATACAGAGCTTTCCACCTCCTTGCAGGTCCACTGATACTGAATGTAGCTCTCAAAATCATTAGCAGCTGGTCTACTCCGTCCTGTAGCTGGCAACAAAGGGCAATTTTCTTTATCACTTGGATCGGCTGACCGCGTACAAGCACCTGTTCCTCCATGCAAAGCCATAACTGGATCCTTATTTGAACAAGAATTAGCCATGTGTCCTTGTTTTCCACATTTATTTTGCGAAACTCTAAAGACTTCAATGATCCGCACATGCTTAAGTGTCTTTTCTTTGCATTTGTTAGATCCAATCTCGAATACTGTAGTATCATATGGAATCCTTTGTATGAAGTCCATTCCAGTAGAATTGAGAAGATCCAAAAACGCTTTACTAGGGTTGCCGTGCGTAGATTACGTTGGAACATTGAAATGCCTTCGTACGAGACTCGATGTAAATTATTTGGTATCCTACCACTGTTCAAGCGTAGACAATTTTTTTCAATTATGTTTGTTCGTGACTTAATAAACAATCATATCGATTGCCCCTCATTATTATCATTAATTGGATTCTATGCTCCATCTAGAGTGCTTAGAAACCGTCTTCTTTTTTATGTTCCATTTCATAGAGTTAATTATGGTTGTAATGAACCTATTACTAGATGCCTTAGAGAGTCTAATAATTATAGTAGTTTACTAGATTTCCATTTAAGTAGGGAGTCGTTTAGGAGTAGACTTATTTTGGCTTTAGGTTTTGGTGGTAGTTTTTAAGTATTTAAGTATGTATATATATATTGTAATAGGTAATCTAGCGAGAACAGTAGATGTTCTCATTTGATGATGATGAAATAAATAAATAAATAAATAAATAAAACAAGTGATACTTTTTTTCTCGTAATGCGGACGTGTACTGCGTTGATTCGTCTCAACAGCGTGAAAATTTTTAGCTTTGTTCGGTGGATTATTGAAATTAAATGAAACACCCTTCGTCTGCTTCTCTGCATAATTACTTTTCAACTTTTCATATTTTCGCAGAGCCGTTTTCAGTTCACTTAAGTTTTTAGCACTGTACAAAATCGTTTTGTTCACCTCTGAGTCGGGCATTCCCTTTATTATAAACTCAATCAAATCTTCTTCCTCAACAACACCGTGTGACGCCGTTTCTTGCACCCGGATTAGATTCTGCCTCTTCCAACTGCAACTCTCGAATCTGTTGTTTCAGCTTCACAATTTCCAGCTTCTTCTGACGTATTCTTCGTAGTTTCGCCAACTCTTCATCAAGGTTCTCCTCCTCCTCTTCACTGGGTTCATTTACGTCATCAGACACATGCTCGTCCGAAGACGTCGAGTCATCATCACGCTGGCCCTGGTTACTTGAAGCTGCTTCTTCCTGCATCAATTTTAGAAGTTCGTCTTCCGCAAAATCCTTAACTGCTTCTTGTGTGCGAATTTTTAGTTCCGCTTTGGTGCCGGTCGTTGGGAGTTTTATTGATCTGAGGACGGTTTTAAGTCGAAGAACTGTTACAGACTCTAAAAACTGTGACCACTCTTCAGACAACTCTTGAACTTTACCAACTTTAACACCAACGGATAAACTATTCGACAAAAAAAACGCGGTATAGAATTTATTGTACACTAGTTCTGTACAGTTGACACAGTAAGAAACCGGTTCTGATCCCACTTCTGATTAATTGTAGGGGGAGTAAAACAAAAATCAGCGTCTGCTTCGTTATAAGATCGTTTATTGACTGCTAATCGCTGTTACCAAGTAATGCATTTATGTATTAAGTATGTGTATGTGTACATATTATGTATGTACATTAAAATGGCAAATGTTGCTAACAGAACTAGAGAGATTTCGGGTAAATCATACGATTAGGTGGCCGGACTTAGACTAATACCAAATATGTATATGAAATTAATATCGTAATTACAGTGTGGTTGAGAAGTATGAGACTCTCAAAAAATTATTCTATGTTCGACTACATTTTCGAAATCTAGCATAACAAAATCTTGCATTAACATAATCTCGCATTATCGGAATGTCGCAGTTACAAAATCTGGTATATCAAAAACTCGCAATATCAAAATCTCGAAAACTAGAATCTCGCATTGAAATAAAATATTTATTAATTCGCGCGAGTTTTTGAATATTTTATTTCGCGAGATTCTAAATCTATATTAGCTATGTATGCACAAAGGTACCTCAAATAATTGCATTATATTAAATACTAATATACTATGTATGTACATTACACAAGACTGCTCTTAAAAAGCGGGATTTTCATAATAAGCGAGATTTTGATAATAAATGAGATTTTGATAATGCGTAATTTTGATAAAGCGAGTTTTTGATAATGCGCGAAATTCAAATGCGAGATTTTGAAAATGCGAGATTTCGTTATTCGTGATTTATTTAAAAAATGCGAGATTTCTTTACTAGAGATTTTGGTTTGCGGTCAATCGTGCATCTCCCGTATGAACAGGTTCAACTTCCCGATAGTTATTTGATGGCCAAGAGACGTTTGTCATGTATTCAACAAAGGATGAGTCGCGATCTTCAACAAGCAGATGAACAATAAAATCGAAAGCTACGTTACCAAAGGGTATGTCAGGAAACTCTCATCAAAGGAAGCTACCGAAGATCGGTCCCATATATGGTACTTGCCAATATTCCCAGTTCAAAATCCAAACAAACCTGGTAAGTTAAGGCTGGTATGGGATGCGGGAGCTAAAGTTGATGGAGTTTCCTTTAACTCGGTACTTCTTAAGGGCCCTGACTTACTAACATCTTTAATGTCTTTAATCTTTATGGAATCTAAAGCAGAGGTGGTAAGACTTATCCTTTATTCACCAACAGTGGGGGTTCTGAAACTGGATCTCTAATTCCAAAGCAATCGGTAAAATATTTCAATCTAGCTCTCCAGCAGATGTAAGCCTCAACGCAAAGATGGAGCTTGCACTAGAGAAGGTTCTCGGGATGTGATGGTGTACCACTGCAGACTACCTTACATTTAAAATCACGATCACTTCGTCGAATGCAGATGTATTCCAGCGGCGAAGGGTCCCAACCAAACGCGAAGTACTGCGTATTCTGGTAAAAGTCTTCGATCTGCTGGGACAAGATCGACACCTATTCCAACCGGAAGATTTCTCTTACTGTTTTCTATTCAGACAGGCTCAATATGAAGGTTGAATTGAAGTTTTGTTCCGAAAGGTAAAATTAACAAATCGAGCTCAATTGTTTCCTTATCTCCTTATCTAGATGACTACGGAGTTCTTCGTGTTAACACCAGAATTCAGAGATATTTGTAAGCTAATAAAAGCTTGCGAAATAACAAATGCGAAGGATCAAAATGTGAGTGGTTGATATGCGAAATAATAAAGTGCGAAATAACAAAATGCGAGAAAAAAACCGCGAGTTATACCATACCCCTTTTGGATATAGTCGCATCATTTTTCGATGTGTAAACATTTAAGTGCGCGTTAGCAAAATTTCCAGTGGAATAATTCCGGGATTTTGCCATACGGGGACGAAAAACCGAAGGGTTTATCTTATACACGAAATTTGCAATTCACATTTCATAGCTTAATTCGGTTGGTACCCGGTTCGAATCTCAGCCAGGGCGAATTTCTTTTTCCTTTTCCAGTTTTTTTTTTCTTTCAAATTTGTATTTCATTCGTGATGAGAGGACAGAGTCCCTACAAGCTACAAGCTGATATTATTTATGTAAGAACTTGGATGAACAATTTTTATAACCGCGGCGGTTGCGTGTGTGGCCGCGTTGTTTTACTCCTTTTGGCGCAGTACTATTGAATTTAGGGGTCCCAGGTTCGTTTCCTGGCAAAATCCGTAAAGTCAACCCTCGTATAACGCGGTACTTTCGCAACGCGGATTCGCTATAACTCGATTTTCAGTCTTGTCTGACGCGAAAAATGTGTGTCGCATTCCTGTATTTCGGGGAATTTTCTTTTAACATATTAACGCGTCTGATAGATATGTACCAGGGGTGTTGAAGATATTCGCATCCGCATCCGCAATCGCGGATTATTCGTATTAATTCCAACATCTGCATCCGCATCCGCATCCGCATCAGCTCATGCGGAGTTTTTGCGGATGCGATTCAATGTTTTTTTTTAAGTTTCTTTACTACCTGCACACAATGCAAAAGCAAATAGCAAACACAGAATCCTAAACTAAACTTTATTCTTATTCAATAAGAAAATGAAATTCAATAAATTTTCATTTATATTCATATTCAAATAAAATTTTATAAAAATCAATCAATTTTCATTTATTTATGTATTTAAAATGTAATATATTTAACAAATTCTAAAATCCGCATCCGCATCCGCATCCGCGGATGTGAGTCTCCTAAAATCTGCATCCGCATCCGCATCCGCGGATGTCAAAATTTTTACATCCGTAACATCCCTAATATGTACATACGTTCCTATTAACATAAAACATGAACTAAGGATTGGATTGACTGCTGATTTGGAGAATTACTTCGTAGGTATTGATCACTTCAACAATTTTAAAAGGAATTTGCAACGTTCTCTAGCTCCAGTGCAGTGCAGAGAAGTGCTCAGCAAACTAGTATACCGGATTTTTTTTTAAAAATCAAAAAGCATGTCCAATATGTATGAAAAATGAATTTAAATTTGCAATAAAGATTACAGTCTTCTTTTTTTTTATTGCTGATATAATTATTGTTTTTATCATTTTTTTTTGATGTGTAAACATCAAAGCGCGCGTTAAGGTAGCCCTTAACGACGAAAATGCTCGCCGAACTTGTTCGTTTGCGTTATCCCCTACACGGCGAACACATTTGGCGAACATTCACTTCGTGTTGATTCTTCACAGTGTAAGCATGTGCCATTGTGTTTCATCCGCGATATGAACTCGGCGACGCATAGTGGGGCAGCTTATATGACGGAGTCGGAATAAACTCAAAAATATGTACATTTGTATGTAAATAAGTTGAACAATTTATATTATGTATTTATAAAACACAAATATGGTTTCAAAATATGCATTACCAAAAAATGCGGAACTATTTTTTTTTTGTTTTTTGCATTTTTTATTTTTTTTCTTTCGGCGAACATCGAAGCCTAAGAACACGAAAATATCGAAATTTTTCGCCAACAGCGAGCGGTTCGCGAACCAGTCCCTACATGAGAAAAACATAGCCAGCACGAACAAGTTCGGCGAGCATGCTCGTCGTTTAGGGTTACCTTTAGCAAACTTTCCAGTGGAGTAATTCCGGGATCTTGCCATACGGGGACGAAAATCCGAACGGGTGCGGGATGCGCAGTCGACTGCTGCACATGGAGGAGATATGATGAGTATATGCAATGCGCATGGATAAATAAATAATTGGTTTGAATTTTATCGCACATAGACCGGTTATAATTTACTTTCTTTCCAATGAAGTGGAGCTACACAACACACCCCATCCGCGTGATGTTTCCACATAGCTCGGGACTGTTGGCTACAGTTGCATCATTTTTTTGGATACGGCGTTGTAGATATTGAAATATCTTTCTACTTTTACATGCGTTGACAATCGATTGACAGCTCAATCAACACCAACTGTTCGTTTTTGTTTTGTTGCTCGGCTGTGAAAAAGAAGCTAAAATTGCATACGACAGATTCTATGGGACATTTTGTAAAAAAAGGCAACGTTTTCGACGGATTCTGTGGCTTAAAATGTGACAAATATGCTCTTCCAAAACATCCACTTACAAATTCTGTTAAAAATGCTTGTAATGATATCAGCACAATGAAATTTGCACACTAAATCCTACTAATCCTACTAATATATAAATGTGAAAGTTTGGATGTTTGGATGTTTGGATGTTTGGATGTTTGGATGTTTGTTGCTCTATAACACCTTAACGGTTTAACAGACTTGAATTAAACTTTCGTGAATAGATAGTCTACTTCCTGGATTAGAGATTAGGCTAATTTTTAAACAAAACATACAATTCCTTGATTCCATAATTCGAGTTATTCCAATCTCCGCTTTTATTATTTGGTCATTATTTTTGGGTACACCATTGTCATTGATCGTCAGTCTGTTGGGAGAGGGTTGTTTTTGTAGATGTTATGCTCTTCTCTTCACCAAAAATCCATCGCTATCGCTTATTCTTTATTTTCTTTCTACCCATACGCGCATTGAATGATGGGTAAACCATTGCCATTGATCGTCATTCTGTTGGGAGAGGGTTGTTTCCGTAGATGTTATGCTCTTCTCTTCGCCACAAATCCATCGCTATCGCTTATTCTTTAATTTTCTTTCTACCCATACGCGCATTGAATGAGGGGTAAACCATTGCCATTGATCGTCATTCTGTTGGGAGAGGGTTGTTTCTGTAGATGTTATGCTCTTCTCTTCGCCACAAATCCATCGCTATCGCTTATTCTTTAATTTTCTTTCTACCCATACGCGCATTGAATGATGGGTAAACCATTGCCATTGATCGTCATTCTGTTGGGAGAGGGTTGTTTCTGTAGATGTTATGCTCTTCTCTTCGCCACAAATCCATCGCTATCGCTTATTCTTTAATTTTCTTTCTACCCATACGCGCATTGAATGATGGGTAAACCATTGCCATTGATCGTCATTCTGTTGGGAGAGGGTTGTTTCTGTAGATGTTATGCTCTTCTCTTCGCCACAAATCCATCGCTATCGCTTATTCTTTAATTTTCTTTCTACCCATACGCGCATTGAATGAGGGGTAAACTATTGCCATTGATCGTCATTCTGTTGGGAGAGGGTTGTTTCTGTAGATGTTATGCTCTTCTCTTCGCAACAAATCCATCGCTATCGCTTATTCTTTAATTTTCTTTCTACCCATACGCGCATTGAATGAGGGGTAAACCATTGCCATTGATCGTCATTCTGTTGGGAGAGGGTTGTTTCTGTAGATGTTATGCTCTTCTCTTCGCCACAAATCCATCGCTATCGCTTATTCTTTAATTTTCTTTCTACCCATACGCGCATTAAATGATGGGTAAACCATTGCCATTGATCGTGATTCTGTTGGGAGAGGGTTGTTTCTGTAGATGTTATGCTCTTCTCTTCGCAACAAATCCATCGCTATCGCTTATTCTTTAATTTTCTTTCTACCCATACGCGCACTGAATGAGGGGTAAACCATTGCCATTGATCGTCATTCTGTTGAGAGAGGGTTGTTCGTGCCCAGCAGGAAAGTACGGTATGTATTCCTTGGAGAATCGAATACATAATTAGTTATTATAGATGAGAAATATAATGTATCCAAAAGAATCGACGTGGTAATGTCATATAATAATTTAAAATTGTTTACCACGTAGGTTCCCACATCTGCAGAAAATGTAATCTAGTGTTTTTGAATTTAACAATTTTTCGGTTACAGTGTTGTCTGTCGGCGCCTTCATGTCGCTCACAAATTTCGCGTTTTATATTTAAAAACGCATGAAAAAGTTATTTTGTGTTGCAACGCGTGACAGCGAGGAGTAAAAAAAGTTAGAAATGTATTCTAAACGGATTGGCGAAGACAATTACCAAAAAAAAATCTTTGTGGTTTGTGTGTGCTTTATTTTATTAATAATATTTTTTTTCGTATTTAAATTCCTTTTTAATTTTATCCTAGAATTTTTTGTAATAAAATATTTTAAAACGAAACAGTGTACTTTTCATTTAAAGCTGAATACATTTCATTAATTTATGTCGGAGAAATGCATTATGTAACTAATTATAAATGCATGAATTATATAATACATTACAAAGAATGAATTCTATAATGCATTCTTAAAACACTTTCAGGTAATCGATTATTTTCCTAGGACATAGTCTGTGTTAAGAATAATGAATTCTGGAATCAATATTCTATACTAGCGATTGATTTCCTGTTCGATTCCAATAGATTACCTTTTCCTGCTGGGTTAATAATTAATGCTCCTTTTTGGGATTGTGACCAGGGGTGGAAAATGACATTTTTGAGTTGTACTTAAAACTGTTTTAAAATTGTACTGAAATGGAGCCATTTGTATTAAAAACTATTTTTCGCATGAAAAGATAATATAAAGTGAACTCAAAATATTTTGCTTTCAAAAACATAAACAAACAAAAATAAATTATTAACACATTGACATTAGTTAAATAACAAAAATACAGTGAAATCTCTCATTAGCAGACACCCTGTTTAGCGGACAACTTGCATTTACGGACACCTTTCTGGGGAACCAATTTCTAATTCCCCATACGTTCTTATAAACGGACAGCTCTCATAAACGGACAAAGAACTCCGGTTCCGTGCCTGTCCGCTTAGGAGAGATTTCAATGTACTTAAGTTTATACATACGAGTATATTCAGTTCATAGTTTAGTCTATGAGCTCTTCTTAATGCTCTTATTTTGCACGTGTTTGTGTTCAAAATATTGTCCTGCTTTGTGTTCAATGACTCTGTGCTGGACAACTTTTCTGCACCTATGTCAAATCCAGCTGTGATGCCATATTTAATTTTTTATTTGAGTTGAAAAGTGTATCTATCGAAAAGATTTAAGTTTACCAAATGGAAGAAATCTAAATTTCAGGAAAAGGGCAATCAGTTATTGTAAAATGTTCTATAAATGTTCTGTTCAGCCTTTTTTCATTTTGCTGATGTACATACATATGTGGAATAGAGGGAACGGCATGAGCAATTTTTATTACCTACATTAATTATTCATTAAATTTATTTCAGTCCAAAAATCTGAAATTTAGTAATTTTTGAATTGCTGAATTTGTTTGCAGTCGGCAAGTCACTATATTCATTGATTGATAAATTGTAACGAATTCAGGCAAATTATACTTTTGTACTCGTACAAACTCATTTGTATCGAATTCGATACAATTGTATCGAATTTTCCATCCCTGATTGTGACTCAAAGTAGAGGAGGGATGATTTTGCTGATTTTGCTACCGACTTTAGTTAGTTGTGTTTCTGCTTCATCAGCGTGCGGATCTAGATCTGCAGAAAGGGGGAAATGCAGGATTCTTTTTACTTTCTTTTTTTTGTCACTTTACAGCGGTATTTGGTTACCTTAATTCAATTCACAAATACATATATTGTAGTAGGGGTACGCAGTCGATGTTGAGTCTTAAAATTAGTAAATAGTTGGTGATTTCAGACAAACCTCACCAGTTACTCCACGATTAATGCTTACAACAAAGCCTTATATCTTTGGCGTTTACATAATGCTATTGTACTTTAAATATGAACATTAAGTACAACTATTAGAGACAAGAAACCAGAAAGTACCATTATTTGATGCTCATAAAATACATATTATGTACATATGTGTGTAGACGTGTTTGTACACAGATATATTACATTTCCATAAATTTTTTATGCAATCGTTTCATCTATAGGGAACAACCACTTAGTTCAGATAATAACGTATTGGCTTCAGAATTCTTTAGAATCTTAATTTAAATAATATCGCTTCCTACTACTTCCTTTCTATCATACTACAATCAAATGACGCGACTGATTTTTAGCACGGGCAACGCCGGGCAGGCAACAGCTAGTAAACAATATATCTAAAGTACTAAATTAAAAATGGTTTCAGCAAAAATTGGATTTCTGCATTTAATGACAATTAGAAAATACCGCTAAAAAACCCCACAACAGAGCACATGCCAATAGTTAATCATTATTTCGATACAGAAGTTTTGATCAGAAGACTGCCAGGTGCTGTGCATTCTCGGGAAGATGAATCTGGTGCTATTTCCAGATTTATAGCACATGTCTTAGCAGCCCACCGTATTTGCCATAGCAAACGAATGCTTCTGAAAGTCTTATTACGGATGGACACTGACGAACTACAGCCATTACCAAATTTTTGCAAAAAAGCCTATTTAAGTGACACATGCAATTGAACACTTTGGTCACCAATGACTAACTTTTAGACCCTTAATTGGTTACGGATTCGCTCAATAAACCATCATCAAACCGCAACAATGTCATAGCTTTTCCAAAATCAATAATAATTCCAGCGATGTCATACATATACATATTTATAATCTTAAGCTCCCGCATTCTGAGATATGACAGCGCATACCGTATTAGTGCCAGCACCCACTTATCGGTCGCTTTTAATAAGAAGGCATTGACTCACCTGACCAATCTGCCGCTACTCTTTTATTCTTGTGCTCGTTTTGAATGAATCACCCTGCACATTCTAAACTAAAGTGTCCAATGATAATTTACACCATCGCACCATTCCGCTATAATTCTATTTTTTACTTGCTTTGTCACTACGTACGGTCTCATTGAAAATAACACTACAGTTCTTCTTACAACGTATGTCTTACTAAGTAGTTAAATTGGCGATTGTTTGTTTAGCTGTAATTTTTTTTTAAATCACGATAATATGGAATCGATAGCTTCAAGTATGTACTAACTTTCTTTTCTTTTTCTTTTTTGTTGTTTATTTTACCACATAATTTTGTTTGCATTTTTTTTTGTTCTAAATAAACATAAGACTAACATAATAATAATTTAGAGTAACTGACCTAAAGGTTCTCAATACTTACTATACATATATATCTAATTTCAGTTCTATGTAAAAATTAGAAAAGCAAATTTAAAAAAAAATGTACAAGCATTCAATTTTCGAGGAAATTTAAGGTATTTTTTTAAATTGTTAAGGCAAAAGTAGGTTTCCGCACGGAGATTTTTATTTGTCAATATAGCTTGACTTCTTTTGTATACGATGGAAAGGGAAACTGGTTTTTCCCAATCGACTACTTCAGCAAATGTGGTTAATTAATTCAAACATATTCCTAAAAAGTTGTTATTTCCGTGTAGGTTTGAATTCAAACGATTTTTTTATACAAGGATGGAGTTGTTTAACCTCATGAAGGAAAAGTGGCTTAAAAACCTGTAAGAACAATTTGAGGCACATCTTGAACCCACTACATTTGCATGTAGACTATAAGCTTCCAGTAAAAAGATGGCAAGTTCATCAAGAGGATACATATATTGTAGCATCAAATCAGGCTCGAATACAAATGAAGCTAGAGGATTTTTTAGTAACGCAGATGTGGTAAATGTGGTAAATGTGGAAATCTTGGGTGTCGATAGGATATTGATTGGAAAATTGCATGTTATATTGGTAGCCATTTCAAGTGCTTACTTACTAACTTACTAAGTTGGCGCTATAGTCTGGGCTGGGCCAAGACCTCAACCAACAACCCCCATTGTGAAGTGACTATAATATAAATAGTGAAAAGTTCAGAGTATTCTCACTCGTTACTGCCAAATACTTTTCCAATATTTATCCATAGTATTACATGCAACCAACTATACATGAGATAATAATCCATGGTCCAGATGTGATTCCTGCTGCACTGTTTCCAATAGGCCAACTGTCTGAAGAAGCGCAGAAAGCCAGTAACAAAGATTTCAAGAATATCGCGAGAACTTTTTAAGGAAATGTTCTCGCAAACAATGTAATGAATACCTTTTTAATTTCATGGTGATTTCATCAGATCCGCTGATAACAAGCTACTGACATCTATTTAAAAAACAGTTAAAATCATTTCCATAAAAAGTTTTTGATTTAATCAATGCTCCTAGTGTTTTTTGTTCTAAGAACTAAGAACTCCAACTACAATATTAGCGGTGAAAGTGAGAGTGATTGCTTATCAGATGAATCTGAATTTTAGTTTTGTTTTGCAAATATGTACATATGTATGTAAATAATTTACACAATTTATATTATTTACAATACGCAAATATAGTTTCAAAATATGCATTTCCAAAAAATGCAGAACTAATTTTATTTTGAATTTTTTATTTTTGTCCTCCTTTCTAAATTTAAAAAATCATAAGTTTAACAATAAAAAAAATTTAAAAAGTCAAATAAGGTCATTCTATTCGGTGCAGGGAAATAACTTCACGGGCAGAACTTCACATGGGAAATAACTACACCTCGAGTGGGAAATAAAAAATGCATATTTTTGAAGTGGAGTTAGTAATATTAAATTATTTTACATATTTCGCTTCGAGAAATTTGGCTCTAAATAATAAGCCCCAAAAGTAAAAATGAAATTAGCCCCCGAATTTGGGGTAATTTGTCATAAGGAAATTATAACTAAAATGGAAATAAGGCCTCAAAAATAAATGAAAGAAAGAACGGTTTTATTACCATGGGGTAACATCGGTTGGTGACGTGAAATAACCCTTTACGAAATAAGGCCGCATTTGGCATTATCTCTATTTTTTTAGTGGAAATAAGACCAAATGAAGAAAAAAATTTGGCATTTGGCATTATTTTCACCAACAAAGTAAAATAATGCCCTAAAGGCCTTATTTCTTTTTTAGAAATTTTTGGAGATTTAAATTCTTAAAGATTTAAATTTTTGAAAATGAAGTGCAAAGTTTTTCCAAATAATAAGGCGATATAACAGTTATGTACATACATATATTCGGGTGAATTTCATTTGTACTATTCCTCTATCTTATACTCAAAAACTAAATATTCCATTTAAAATTTATTTCATTTAAAATTTGTCTCGACCATGCAAGCTAAAAAATTAAATATCTAATCTTGTAATGGAATTTTTAGTTTTTAAACATATTACAATTATTATAATTATTGCACCGCTACCTTAAGATCTATTGTGCCCCCTACAAGTCCTAGACGAAGGAACATCCCTCTCGTCATTATTCCTATTGGAATTGGTTAGAGAGAGCTTCGCTCACACCTAGTCCAGGTGAGAATTCCATAGGTCACAGCACTTCATCAAGACCAATTTCCCTAAGAAATCGCAGTAGGAGATTGGGTGCTATGAGTTGTAGATCCTCTGCTGTAATTTGGTATTTACCTAAGCACTTGAATCTTTTCTGGGTTAATGCCCCACATTCCACCAGTATGTGGTCTGGAGTTTCACTGGACTCATCACACTGCATGAGTCTTCATCTGATAGACCTAGCTTCCTGAGATGTCCCCTGAGTTTACAATGCCCCGTGAGGAACGCAGTCAGAATGCGGAGTTTGTTTTTGTCAAGGCTGATGCAAGCTTTGAATCTCTTAAGGTTGTAATAACCTAGCAGTTTCTTTGCCTGTCTTAGACCCTGAGTTTTTGTACAGGACTTAGTCCTGTTAATCTTTTCCAGTGGTCCTCTTTATGGTGTGTTCTCCTATGCCGCAGAAGGGTTCAGGACCCACAAAAGGTGTGGCAGCCCCTTTCCTGGCAAGTTTGTCCGCCTTTTCATTACCTTCTACCCCTAGATGTCCTGGTACCCAGTATATTGTGACGTTGTTTCGTTCGCCCAGTCTATTTAGTTTATCTGGCATTCCCAGACGATTCTAGATTTGATGATCTGAGCCCCTATTGCCTTGATAGCTGCTTGGCTGTCTGACATTATTGCTATGTCGCGCCTGTTGTAGAGTTTGTCAAGATTGAGTTGGGCACATCTGTCGATAGCACAGATTTCAGCTTGAAAAATGCTGGTGTAGCTGCCCATGGGTTCGAATAGTTTAGTTCCGGGCCCAAACACTCCTGCTCTCGTCCCTTCCTCAGTTCTTGAACCATCCCGTGTACCATTTAATGGTGTGCGGACTCAGCGTATAGATTCTAGATTCGTTGCTCCAGTCTTTCTTGTTGCTGAGTTTGATGTGAAAGTTTTTACTCCAGCTGAATTTTCTAATCCCATCGTCTCTAGGAAGGGCAAGAAGGGGAAGCTTATTGGCCATTGCATTATGGTCTTTATAGCTGATGCATTTTCCTTTTCCTATTCCTTCTTTGGCCATTCTTAGAAACGTCCTATTTACGGTTTCATTCACTACAAGATGCAATGGAGTAAGCTCTAGTAGCACCTCCAGTACTGCAGTTGGACAGGTTCTCATTGCACCCGTAAGGCATACACACGCTAGTCTCTGTACTTTGGTGTGTTTCTCATAGTAGTCAGACTGGTTCTTTTTGCACATACTATTGCCCCATAAGTGATCACATTCACAGGTCTCACCATGCCAATATACATCCATCTGAGAGTATGAGATCGACAGCCCCATGACTTACCGGCTATGCTTTTTCAAATCATGAGTGCACGAGTCACTTTGTTGGTGACCTCTTCTTTGTGCCTTTTCCAGTTGAGTTTACTATCAAGGTACACTCCTAGGTATTTGACTTCTAGCACAGGAGTGATGATTGTTCCTGAGAGGGTAATAGACTTTAGGTGTGGAAGCTTCCTCTTTCTTGTGAATGGTACTAGTGTTGCCTTGGCCGGGTTGATGTTTAGTCCCGCTTTATCGCACCATTCTTTTGTCACTTTAAGCCCTTTTTGTATTATATCACATAAGGTTTCCTCGTACTTCCCTCGGGCAATGAGGACAATGTCATCAGCATAAGCTTGACAGTCAATGCCGAGGTTGGTTAGTATTTCCAGTAGTTCGTCGACAACGAGACTCCAGAGCAGTGGTGATAATACTAGCCCCTGCGGGCAACCCTTAGTGGTGTTTATTTTGATGGTATGAAGTGTCGTGCTAGTTTCCGCCGATCTTGTGCTCAGTAACTCGCGTACCCATCTTATGATAGTGTCGTCAACACCTTTCCTACTCAAGGAGCGTCCAACAGCTTCGTGAGAAGTGTTATCAAAGGCTCCTTCAATGTCTAGAAAAGCGCAGAGTATAATCTCCTTAGTGTCCAATGCACTTTGGATCATAGAATTGAGTTGATATAGAGCAGTCTTTGTTGATCTGCCCGCTCTATACGCGTGCTGACAGTGGTGTAAAGGGTATCTGCACAGTACCTCTTCCCTTATGAGGTTGTCAACAACCTTCTCCATGGTTTTTAGGAGAAAGGATGTGAGGCTAACAGTAATACTTAGGTTGCATTGGGTCCTTTTTTAAACATAAGACATTGTGGTCAACTCTACCAACGAAATTCTGGACATTATATATTACGATACTTTGCCTACGTTAAGAGTGCAAGAGTGAATAACGGGTCATGATAGTTCTTAAATTATCATTAAATGTGAAGTTAATGCCCACCTTCAGTGAGAAATAACTTCACATATTAAGAGAAATTATTTCCCACAAAAAAGTGAAGTTATTGCCTAACTTCAATGAGAAATAACTTCACATCAAAAATGTGCATTTATTTCCCACTCGAGGTGAAGTTATTTCCCATGTGAAGTTATTGTCCGTGAAGTTATTTCCCTGCACCTTGCACTAATAAGTGATTCCCACATAAAAAAGTTGTTTTCAATGTAGCTAGTTCATCACATGAATTGATTCCGGTTTTTCGGGTATCTTGCCCCACTGTGCGTCGGTGTATATCGAGCAAAAAGCTCTTGAAACCCTTCACTCCAGCTTTTTACGCCTCGAAAAGATCACATCACACCTGAGCGAAAGTACACATGTCCTCTACGGCTACGGCATTTAATAGCAACAAAACAGGCTACTCAATTTCAAGGGTACACACAAGACACAACAGGTACACACTTTTCAACATCAACGGCAGCATGCAACAATAATGATGTCGTTGCAAAGGATGCCCTGGACGGCTGGCTGCCAGGCTGCCCAGGGTGGTGAGGGTGTGTGCAAGTGATTCTATTTAATCCTGCCATGAGAGGATACCCGACTGTAAAGTGAATGAAAAGAAGAGAAGTACTTTGTGTTCACCTTGTTCCCATTTTCAGTCAGCCCATGGACATACACCACCTACTTTCTGACGCAAAGCCAGCTCCTCTGCTCTTCAACCACTTGTGGTGCATATACATAAGCAACGGTGACTGGGTGATATCGTATGCGAAACATTTTTAAAGGCCTGAGGTGCGGAGGTGAATTGCTGCGACTGGGACAGCTGCACCCTTTACGGCGAAAATTGTAGTAGTTCTGCATTGTCGCTGCGTTGCGATCCTTGTCATCTTCTCGTATCACTCTGACGATTGAGTGATTTGCACCCATGTACGTTTTTGTTTTGTGTTGTCCCACCCTTATTAGTCTGTCTGTATAGAACATATAATAAGCTATTATTGTGCAATCGATGGGGGGGACGTACAAAGGAATCGGTAGGGCGGGGGGGGGGGGGGGGGGGGGTAAACATTTTTGCCGCAGGTAAAAGAAAAACTAAGAAAAGATGAACGGCATACTGCAGAGCCAATAAAGTCGTTCAGTTTATTTTTTTTTCCAACTGCAGGCATTTTCAATTTTATTTCGTTATGTAGACATTGGCGTTATCTATTTAATTTGCTTTTGTTTTTACCGTCGTCACCTCTACGTGCAAATAGGATTAGGTATCTATACATCGAAAATATTTTCCGATTTGCGTATGCGTATATATGGTTTTACGAGGGTTGCTACTTAAGTTCTGAGATAGACAAGTAAACATAAATATTTATAATCGAAAATGGTTTTATTGTTTTTCTGAATATTCTCCATGAAGATCAATACACATGTGCATGCGTTTGCAACAATTTTCTAAGCACTTATCCCACTCCGATTGAGGTACCTCAAAAAAATGTGCTTTGAACACATCAACCGCTTCTTCAGGCCTCGGAACACGTTGACCTCGCATTTTATTTTCAATATTCGGGAATCGCATATTTGGGTGCCAAATGAGTACTGCACACACAGCAGATAAGCCATCAATTCGATGTTTTTAATGCTCAAAAATTCGCTTGTTTGAGCCGATGTATGAGAGCTTGCATTGTCATGGTGGGAGAATGATTCGTCTTCTGCGACTGGTTTCCCTTATTTTTCCGAACACTTCTGGCAAACAAATGGTACCATTCAGAACTAACCTTTCTACGTAACGTTGCTCTAAATGCCTCGGTGGCGACATGTTCAACTATTCAACTACTATAAAAAAAAAAACAGGCGACCATTTGCTTCGAAGCGCTTCAATTGCGAACTTTTGTTGGATTTGGCTAGTCTTGAAAGACCCATAAGTCGATTGTTGTTTGGTTTAAGGTTTATATGAATAGATCCATGCTTCGTCGCTTGTCACGATCTTATAGACGTCTTTTGCTACACCGCGATTGAACAACAACATTTCTTTGCGCCAATCAACACGAAACTTTTTTTTTATCGATTATCAAATTATGCGGAAGCATAGTTCTGAAATTTTTACCAGAGAACGAGATAGAATGCACTTTATGCACATACCTCACGCTGTCCCATTCTTCCTGCTTCCATGAGGAATGGGATTGCAATGTGGTGAAATGGGACACGTATACCATATAGTCAGGAAACAGTTGTTAATCCGAGCAAATCCGTTATTCTGTAAAAAAAAAAAACAACGCAACAGAGGTAAATTGCGTTTAAGTTTATTAAAAAAAAACGCATAATAAAAAATTAAACACAAAAGTATGTGTATACTTCAGTTTTAACAACAACAAACTATTCCTAAATTATTGCAAACACTCAACAAAACAGAATATTCACCCCTGTGATGATTTTCGGTCGAAACCCAATCCGTTACGTTTTCGCAGTTGTGATGATTTTCGGATTTCTTCGAATTCGAACGAATTAAAGGTGTGCTGAGAATCAGTCGGAATTGAAAAACACAAAGAAATTGACGTTTTCAATTCGTTCGGTTTTGTCTTGGTGAAATTGAATCCGGAAGACTCAAAATGTATGTTTTAGAAGATTTATAAACAAAATATTAATTATTTCTACCTAATTTTTATTTTTATTTTCTTATAATCTACACACGCTAAAGGGGATATGAATACCCTTTAAATGTTTACACACAGCGCGAGCACATGAAGGACGAGAACGAGAGACAGACAGATCGACGTAGTGATAGGTTTCAATTTCAACTAACTCTATGGGTGGTGTCCAGGATAACTGGAGAGTTGTGTATTATTTTTGTACTTGCTTATGATCTACAGGAGTTTTTTCCATATGTTTCTTACTATAGTTTGTGCGATCAATTTCTTCAGCCATATCCATATCCAACATCCTACATACATACATCATACAAATGTCAACCAAAATCAATCAATCAATGATTGACTTCATGGCAAAATATTCTGATTTGGCAAGGGGTTTTACCAAAACAGTGAGTCGGACAAATTTTTTTGTCGGTGAAACAGAATAAGAGATTCTAGTTGAAATTCATAGGGGAACAATTTCACCTAGCACATCTTAAATGTTTTGCTTACTTTTTAGAGTAGCTAGGTAGGACAAATCTAATATTTTTTCTTTAGTTTCTAAGGCAGGATTTTTTTTCCATTCAAATATGTTCTTTTCCTCGAGGATGTCTTGCCACGATCCCTTTTTATTTTTTTTATTACCCTTTTGCGGGAATTTACTTTGTGACAAGCACGCAGAGTTTTATTGCTTGTGTTTTTTCTGTGTTTCTGTATCAATACCAGTGGGCACCGTAGCGCAAGTGGTTAGTGCGTCGGACTACTGAGCCAGCGGTCTTGGGTTCGAATCCCGCCGCAAACACCTAAAAGTTTTTACGGTGCCCACCTCTTTCGATTGTGTGACAAGCATCAAAGAGTATCATTTGTCACGATTGAGCTTCTCAACTCGCCGTTCGGAGTCGGCAAAAAACTGTAGGTCCCTTCCATTCGTGCAAAAATATAACACGCACACACAAATGGTTGCGAGAAGCAGGCCCAGGTTTACCTCGAGCTGTAGCGCCAACTAAGTAAGTAAGTTCTGTATCAATACGCATGAAAGTTTTCTGGTGCGTACATATATTTGACTGTAAGACATGAATACTCGCTACTGTGGATGAATAGAAAGGATGCCGCCGTCTCACTGACGATCGTTCTACGCAGCAATCCTACTGCAACTGAAATCTTTTTATTTGGTGCTGTCTGTTCAACCCTTGATTTCGCTGCCTACGCAAATATGCAGTATTCAGCCGTTTAACGACGATAGGTTTCCCCTATTTCGAATTTCTTTCATTTCGGGCGAATTTCAGCACACCCTTTTTCATTTCCTCCGTTTTTGATATCGGTTAGCGTTTTCAATCCGATCGGAATTGATCACAGGGGTGATTATTCACTTTATAATAAGTTAACACATCAATTAAATTCAGTTATCTCCACAATACGTTTTACTCTTTAAAGTTATTTTCACTTAAAGTTGACCGAAAGATTTTACTTTCTTTGCACAAAATGCCTTTATTTGCAATAAACTGCGTAATTTTCAATGCAAACACGAATCGACTTGTTGGAAGATGGATGCAGCCTAACGCTCTATTTTGATGTAGGTAAAGAAAAAAAAACAAATGGTGTTGGAGAAAAAGCTGTTGTCCCATTCCTCCTGTGTCCCATTCCTACCCACTCTCTTCTACATACCTGCAAACAACACAAATAGAGTCGTATGACAAAACGTTCTGAGTACGATTACTATTAAAAATGTCAGACTTTACGATGACAATTTCATATTTGACATATGCACACTGCCCTTGCCATATCTCAACACTTAAGTAGCAACCCGTATCATATACATATTTACAAACCTTTCCCTATGAAGGCAATTTATTGGACTTCGAGTCAATATGCACAAAGTATGTACAAATGATGATTGGCAAACTTATAAAATAAAAGTAAATACTTTGGCGTAAATTAATAGTTTCTGTCCGCAATATCTAAAAGTTGATAAGGATTTCGGCATTAATTTATTATTGAAAGGATGTTCGTGATCTTCTTGCACGCCGTCGTTTATGTAACAAAGCTTGTAGCAAAGTTTGGCTTAAGGTACTCAGAAATTTCATTCCAGGACAGAACGCTGATAATATTACCCAATCATGCTTTAGAGAGAGGTTCTTCCAAATTAAACAAAACGATTGTACTGGAGTCGACCATACTTTCGGACACCAGTGATCGCTCAGTGCAATCTTAAAAGCAGTAGAACCAGTTGGAAAAACGATTGGAATTACAATAAATATCAATTTTATAGGTGAAACTAGTTGTTAACCAAATTCAGTAGACCTGGGTTATAGTAGACCCTCAATATTAGTTCACAATACCGGATTGAATATCTTGCCCGAACTGTAAAAAAAACAAAAATAAAAGGTATTGACCCACAATAAAAATAAATAGTGACTCCTACGGGAATTCGCTACATGACAGCAACTCGATTATTGACATACTCTTCAGTTGGGACTTTGCAAATCAGTCCATAGTAAGCGAGTCCATAGGTTAGTTAAGGTTGAGTAACAGTGGCTGCTGCTAATTTGCGTACCAGCAGACAAAAACCTGTAGAAAAAAAGTCCATTGTAATATCAAGGATCTTGGAGGGTATGTATCCCTCACCCTGCAACTCGTAGCAGCTTTGTATAGACCGAAATAGGCCGCTGACACCTGTCTGTATTAGGTCACTAATATGTTAAAGCAACCATCACATTGGTGTAGTTCCCTTCTTTGGAAACGTGCTGGGTATGTTACAGAGGAGATAAATAAGAATTCCTTTTTCTTGTCTCTACAACTTCTGCAGGAGTCATTCGAAAGGACGACAAACCTAGCCGCATGCCTACCTATGAGGCAGCGGCTTCCTGTAATGACACCAATAACCATGCTTATTTGTAGTCTTTGTAGGGTCATAAGATAGTTAGATCATTTCAGAATCAGCCTGGACAAGATCATGTACACTACATATATATAACAGATCCACCTTCTCATTCAAGTTTTAATTTTGAGGTAGTAGGTAGCACGGGTCATTCTCCTTGTCCGGTAGAATCCGTATTGTTGTTCCTAGTTTAGCGAGTTCAGTTTATGTATTACTCTACTCCCTGGAATAGTTATCTCTGGGTTTGAAGTTAACGTAGCGAGTTTGATTTTGTAAGTAGATTCCTTTACTGTCAGTACATTAGTATAAGTACTGCAGAAAGGAACATTAAATGCAATTCCAGATCTTTTTGGGTTTTTTTTTAAATTCAAAACGTCATAGTTAAAATTTTCCGAATTCTATAGAGCTTGACGATGAGAGTTCTTGTGATACCAAATCTATGTGCAAACTTTTTGCTAAATTAGTAGTATAATATAGACATTTTACTTAACCCTTTCGGTATTTTGATGCCATATAGCAACACGGTTTCTTGTAACTCCCAAATCCCAATCTTTCTCTATGAAAGTTTCTTTTTTGTTTTAAATTTGTTCCTAGCTTCGTGATATGTATATGTTCAAGCATTTGATGCTAAAAAAAATTGATAGTATCTGCTCTCAGTGCACATTCAGCTCTCGTGCAAGAAAGTTCTTCAAACTGAAATCGATTTTTTTATCAGCAAACCATTTTTATAATTTATTTTTTATTTAGATAATCATCAAATTAATTATCATTTTGTAGATAAATAGGGGGAGATGGGGTACATAGATACATGGGGCACATAGATACAGTCGACATTGTTAGAAAACCAAACGCAGGAGGCCGCTCATCCACGCACACAACGCAACATGTCTATCAACGCAAACACATATCTGACTGAAATCCCTGTTCAGTCATCGCTTTGGGCCCAGCGCACAGTGCTTCGCTTAAACAAAAATCAAAAAAACGTTCTGCTTCTGTTGTTATGTAATTTTGAATTTTAATAATAAACAAACATTTTGGAACGCATTTGTTATAAATATTGGACAATTATAGATTATTACACTTTATTAGGAAATATACAGGGTGTTTCCAAGTAACTCGTCAATACTTTGGAAACTGAATCTTGGGTATAATCGAAGAAAAAAATCGTTCCACAACAAGGGTCTATCTCCATCATTTATCGAAGATTTAAAAAAGGCCTACTTTGGTGTACCTTGACACATGCTAATACAAATATCTCCGCTAATACTTACTACAGAAAATTTATTTAGGGCTTCAATTTTAGAAGAAATAATACTCCTTTAAACTTCGCCTTAATAAAATTAATACCTTTATTGGCTTTCCAGATATTTTATTTTTAAGTCACTATCATTAATCTTGCCACTACATTTATTTGACTTTCAAGTCGCTTTTCTGCAAAAAATGCGTAATAATCATACAGTTTTATTATTTTTTCCTTATGAATGAAATAATTGTTAGTAAAAAAATTAGTAATAAGTATGCTGAAAAATCCACGGATTTCATGTTTGTCATATTTTTTTCATATATTATACACCATTTTCTAGAGGCAACCATAGAAAATTGTTTTGTAATAATTGCCGTTTATCTTCCCCATAGCATTTTAATACATCAAAATACGTGAAAATATATTCATGGATTTCATTTGACTTGGCTCCTTTCGCTGCTTTATGCGATTCTTTAAAAAAATCGGCAATGGTAAAAGTTTGCCCTGTCCCAAACAAATTTTTTTTTTTATACTTATGCGACGGGACAACCCAAATAAGACGTACATAGATCGACAGGTAATTGAATAAGCAATAACATAGAAAAAAATCATGTTGCTTCCAACCGACAATTTTTTTAAAAGCCTTTGAGAATAAAAAAAAAAACACTTGATTTTTTGTTCTATGTTCTGTTTTTTCTTGTAAGAAACTGAAGCAGTACAGCGAAAAAATATCTACTGAAGTATTTAGTACATACCTTCATTATTACTTACTTACTTAGTTGGCGCTACAGCTCGAGGTGAACCTAGGCCTGCTTCTCGCAACCATTTGTGTGTGCGTGTTATATTTTTGCACGAATGGAAGGGACCTACAGTTTTTTGCCGACTCCGAACGGCGAGTTGAGAAGCTCAATCGTGACAAATGATACTCTTTGATGCTTGTCAGACATTCGAAAGAGGTGGGCACTGTGAAAAACTTTTAGGTGTTTGCGGCGGGATTCGAACCCAAGACCGCTGGCTCAGTAGTCCAACGCACTAACCACTTGCGCTACGGTGCCCACTTACCTTACCTACCTTCATTATTATTCTCCATTAATTACACTACCAAAAAGTATTTAGTTATAAAGTAACAGTAAAAATGGAAGAGGACTGAAATCAAGATAAAAAAAATGCAAATGAATAATATTCTTTGTCTTGTTGTGATAACAATCCAATTCATCGTAATTCTAAGTTTACAATTTCGTTTCTTTTTTTTGATTTCTGTCCCAAAATTTGTTCTAATCGAAGCACTGTGCAGCGCCCAGCAAGCATAAACTTTTTCTCATGTCCGTAAGTACATTTTTGTCGTCAAGAAAGGCACCTGCAGAACAGATTTCCTCCTTAATTTTAAGATAAATTTGTCACCTTGTAATATTTCTATGTAAGTAGATATTTGACAATAAAAGAAAAGCTTATTTAATACTTGAATATTAAAAGTGCTAATCACAGTTATCTAAAAACTGATTATGACAATCAGAAGACTGCTTATTTTATACTTAACTAGCTGACCCGGCGAACTTCGTACCGCCTCAAAATTAATAAATGTTGTGTCAACTTATAAGCTGAATTAAATTCAGTTTTTTATTAAGGTAAAATAAATACTCAAAATGAATTATGTAATTTCATAAATGTACAAAAATCAAAATCTATCTTTCTGTCTGTCTGTCTATCTGTCTGTCCATCTGTCTGTATGTCTGTCTGCCCGTTTGTCTGTCTGTCTGTCTGTCTATCTATCTGTCTATCTGTCTATCTATCTACCTGTCTGCCTATCTGTCTGTCTGTCTGTCTATCTGACCATTCACTAATCCAATCGAGATTTTTATAATTTTGTGCAATGCCGGGGAACACTTTGGTGAGGAGTTCCTCCTTCGACGATGTGAAGTCGTAAAAATTTGCCGGGAACGATATCAATCCAGTCGAAACGTAAACAGGCATTTGGCCATTGTCTCGTGAATTCAGCAGCCGATGGGTCGTTCTGCAATGCGACTCTCATGTTCGTGGTCAATTTCAACTTCCTGACATTCCGCCACAAAGACGACGGTTTCTGGCATGCATTGAGCTCATCGGCAGCAGTAGATTTCTGGATGACGGGAAGCGTTTGACGAAAATTTCTGGAGAGCAATATCATAGCCCCACCAAATCGTCTCGTGTACGTTGTCCAAGGTTTGATCGTCTAATAGGAGGCATTAGTCAAGCAAATAACTCTCCCTAAGAAACAACAAAGTCATTTTTGACTAATCCTATTCAAAAAAAAAAATAATTTTCTAAAAAAATGATCGAATTGATAAATATCGCATTGAATTTCAATTGATCGTAATGTTTGTGCCGTTTGCGGATGTGATGCGCGATATACGACTATCCGAAATCAGTGTTAAAATACGCAAAACTCGAATCAATTGCCGGAAGAAATATAGCACATTTGCGCAATAGAAAATGACAATGCGAAAAGGATACCTGTCAAATTGCGCACAGCCTAAGTTAACGTATAACGCCATCTATAGAGTTGTGGCATTGATCACAGCACAGCGCCATCTATTATTTACCTCGTTTACTTCTCCACCCAAAATGCACGCAAAACGTCTTTTATCACAATGAATTTCACAATTATCCAAGCTTCGTTGTGAAGCTTTATCTTTACATCAAATCATGCGATAAAATGCAAAATTTCATTGAAAAAAAAATTCAAACTGTTCGCGTTTTTCCGGGATTTTCCGAGTTTTCCACTAAGAATTTTATATTTTTCCATTCGAAAAGCCTTTCCGGAACAATTGCACACATAATTCCATACATTTCGATTTTACCAATTTTCCGACTTTTCCGGAGGGTTTTCCCAAAATTTTCTTTGGAAAAAACTTTCTCCTGACAATTACAAACAACTGAAAAAATTTGAGTCAAATCGGCCCAGCCGTTCTCAATTGATGAATTACTATACATTTGTTTACACCATTTTTATATATATAGATATTCTAAGTTCCTTGCTTTCAGTTCTTTTGTTCATGTGATTTATCTAAAAAGCGAAAGCATTTATTTCAAATTAAAACTAATTTAAACCTAAGCTCACATGAATTACCAAATACTTAAATACTGGTTGTATTAATATGTTTGTATTATAAAAATAATAAAAACTTGTTTTGTTAATTGAGGTTTTTCTATAAATACTGAATAGGCTGTGAATCAAAGTGCCCCTGACATGTATGTATCAATGTACCCCGTGAGTGGGGCAGTTTGATAGTGATACAATATTCCACTTCTTAATAAATAGCTCCTGATTTTTTTTTGTGAATGAGTCTAAGATTAAATTCGTCTGAAATAAGCTAGTAAGAAAGACACTGAACACATCAAATATTTTACTTTGCTATTATTGTCAATATGCCTGTTTTTGAGTCCCAACGAAAATCGTATCAAGGTGCCCCACTTCCCCCTAATAGGCGTATAGTTTAAAAATAAAAATAATCGTATAAGTTAAGTCTGGTCAATTTGACATCATATTTGACATTTTTAGGGCATCGTTTCCAAAAACCACCTAAGAACTAAAATTTAAAAAAAATTCTTTTTCATCCTTATTAGTATGAGCCTCTGTGGCAATAAAAAGAAAAGAAATCATTGCTACCCCTTAAGGGTAGCAATCCCTTTAGAAATTTAAAAAAAATCGATTTTTTTTTCTTTCATATTTCGAAAATATAATGTATTGAGAGTATATTGACCAGAGAAAAAATTAAAATATTAATATTAAACAGAGTTATCGCACATATAGTCGAGCGCATGTAGTATACTGCATATGGTAAAGTGAAACTTTAAACGCGATTATCTCGAATCCGTATTTTCAAAAACTGCTCGTGCTGTAACTTAAAAAGTTATTGATCGATTTGGCTGAAATTTTGTGAAGCCTTTCTCATATCATAAGGATAAACCTAAAGTTTTAAAGATTTCAATTAAATAAACTACTTTTTGAGGGTGAAAAATGTCGAAAATACAGTATAAAATTTGAACATTTTATTTAAGCGTACATACCTACATAATTTTTAATTCTAGACTTTTTTATGATATTATAGGTTTATCCTTCCCATGCATATGTCGGAAATAGAAAGTAATTTTTTTTTTGGTAAAAAGATAAATAGACAAAGACTGACAAATGCAGCACTTTTGGACCTCGTGTCAAAGACACCTGAAGAGAAATTGAACTGAGCCGCCATTTTGTGAAAAAAAAAAAATTGTTTTTATATTTTCATAGTTTGAATAAAATGATGTTACAACTTCAAAATGATTCAATTATTTTATCACCTTTAAAAACACTGTTGAAAAATGAGTTATTTTGAAGCGTTTCCTTAAAACAAAAAACATGTACCGAAAGGGTTAATGGTGGAGACCTATATTCGGGTCTTACTTCTGTAACAGACTTCGATGTTTTTTCTCCTTCAGATCAAGAAGTCCTTGAGGGCTTAGCTGGGCTTGATTTAAAATTAAGGCACGGATTGACATGATTCCACCTCTCTTATTATGTAAATGCGCTGTTCCGCTGTTTAAAGCGTTGAAAATTAAATCGGGTCTGCCTCAAGGCAGTCATTTGGGGCCTCTCCTTTTTAATCTCTTCGTCAATGACATTCCGGACTGTTAACAGTTTTCAAAGTGTCTAATGTTCGCAGATGATGTGAAACTGTTTGCACCTATTTCCTTAATTGAATACTGCGTGAACTTTCAAAAAAGTATAGACGCACTTGTTCAATGGTGTGCATGTAATCACCTGGAGCTAAATATCTCTGTAAGATGTTTAGTGCTTCCCGTCCAATGCCACCGCCGTCGTTAAGTTATAGTCTTGGTACTCAAATTCTTTTATCAGTCAGTGAAATTAAGGACCTTGGTGTTATATCTGACTCCAAGTTGTCTTTTTCAGCCTATATAGATTATATTGTATCCAGAGCCAATTCTTTGCTAGAATTTTTTAAACGCAACACGGTAGCTTTTAAGGATATTTATACTCTAAAAACGCTCTACTTATCTTTAGTAATACACATATTGGAATATTGAAGCGTTATTTGGTCTCCTTTTTACAAAAACTCGTCTAAGAATATTCAAAAAAGATTCACGCATGAAGCTTGAGGTAGTCTGAAGGTTTGCCCAACTATAGATCTAGATGCGCATTAATTGGACCAATCTGTGGAAGATTGAAAAATGATTTGTATTTTTTCATCCTCGTAATCATTTAAAGAAAATATTATGTTGTTCAATAATTGTTCTCCATAATCTGCGAAGGTTATTGTGTACATCTATGACGACTTCTATCTCAGAGTTGATACATAATTTGTATCTGCAATCCTTGATTGTGTTAAATTGCATTACTTTTAATGAAATCTGTCACCGAGTCGATTTGCAAATTATGGTTTTCAAGACTTTGTTTCCAAAATACTATGTGGCATTAACTATGTATTCCAAGATTATTTGCTTCACAATATCATTGTATATGAAACTATAATAGTACTATCATCAAGCAAGATTTTTTGTTTGTTACTCGGCAAGCCAGAGGGCGCATCGACTTTTCTCCCAAAAAATTGAAACAAACATTACGCTCTGAGAGAATTGAGTAAAAATTAAATATTGAGTCGGAAAGAAGTAAAACCGGTTATGCTTGCTTAGCATTGCCTTCCGATGTTCACTCAAAAGCAAGGAGAGTTTACTAAAAAGCCCAAAAAAAAAATTTAAATTTGAGTGTTACGAACTTACGAGTCAGTGATGCTAGACTTTATGCAACAAATTTCCCACAGCAGTGATGAAAAATACCCTTTTTTCCCACGCCGGTGTTGGAAAATACCCACTAGATTACCCACGAAAGTATACATACAAAAAAACATAAACAAATAACAAAAAAAAAAAAACAAATTCAGTCTTTAATTAGAAACAAAACTAGGAATAATGAAATGAATGCATACAGGGTGGTCCGGTTTGGGATACACATATTTTGGGAACTGATTCATTGGTTCATGTTATGAAAAAAATCGAATAGGTGGGGGGTCTATCTTGAACACCCACTGAACTACAGGGTGTTCAAAAAAGTTTTGAAACAGTTATAAATTATAACCATCCGTGTTTTAATTTTCATGATATTTGTCTTCAAACACAGATATATTTTATTTTTTGTTAACCATTTTTTGTGAAAATCTCATGTAGTACTTATTATTATTTTTGTGCGCCATAATGTCACCTACATTTATCTTAGGTATACCATTTTTACCTTGCGCTCACAGTTTTCCTGGTATTAAGTTAATTTAGTCACAAGTCCCATACGATTTTTTTAATAGCATGAAACAATGAATCAGATCCCAAAATGTCTGTATCCGTATACAGTGTATAAACGTATACAATGTACAATTGTGTAATTTGAATTGAATTGTGTAAGAACACGTGATCCTTGTTCACATCAAAATTGAAGCAAGTAATGTTTCTTGATTGAAATGCCTATCATATTGGACAAATACTGTTTATCATGTATTTTTCTAACCGATTTCTTTTTTTGCATTTAACATCGGTTACAATTGAAAAAACTCGTTCTTCCTCGGCATTTGAGTGAAGGTAGAGTCAACGCTATTTGGGCAATCTTTTCTTAGTTAGGAACCAATAGATTTTCGTTAAAATTTTGCAAAAAAAAATATGCAGAATTTTTTTTTGTACCGAGGCAAAATAATTATTATAGGAAAAAAATTAATTTTTAAACCTCGATATCTCATAAAACTAAGCGATTAATAATTGATTGTAACTTTATATTTTGTGCTTATCGAGATTTACAAAATGGCATTTCCAAACAGTGTCGCCTCACAAACCGTAGAATCCCCAAATTTTGTTCTGGGTGCTATGAAAATACCCTTTCGCCCTTTTAGCTTATTTTGAGATGCGAAATACCCACAAAATGGGTAATAACCCACAATCTGGCATCACTGTTACGAGTATGATTTGAATGAAACCATGAGTAAAACCAATTGTATGTGTGTAGGTGTGTATGTGTACAAACACACACAGTGAATAAGCCGAAACAAAAATCATAATCATTGCGCAGGTTATATTTTTCTTTTTCTGCATTTGGTGAAAAGATGAATTTTGTGTTTTAGTTGATCTGTTCTGTGCCAAAAATGCAAAGTAGGTACATTGTTTATTGACTATATTTGAACGAGAATAGAATAAAATTGCTGTTTAGATGTAAGATGGTTGAAAAGAATTTTTGGTTTTATGAAGTATAGTAGAAAGTTACATTTTAAAAGTATAGTAGGTAGGTATATCAGGGCATCTATCAGACCTGAAATCAGTTGATGCATAACATTGATGTCCTTATTAACCTGTCTTTGAGAAAAGGTTTTATTCGATTCAAATAGGGAACCATACTCTGCTCCACAAAAATTGTCAGTACATGGAAGATAGGACGTTCGCCTCTCATTCTGGTTGCAGTAGCTTTCATAAATCCGTCACTCTTTTAAGCTTTTACTGGGTTACCAAAGTATACATGACACGTCGCCGCAAATCGGAAAGCAATATCCGTAGGGTTACCATCTGCTGATTTAAAAACAAAATAATTTTTTGAACGAAATAAGATAATTGTGAACAAAGTGCACACAACCTCAATTTGTATAAAATCTTTGTATGATATAGAGGGTTTTTTTTTTGAGTACATATTTCGATGCATGCATGCCATTACATATAAACACTCAAAAAAAATGTCTTCTACAACGTACTAAAAATTCATCAAATCGAGGTGGTGTTTACTTTGTACACAATTACCGAAATAAATTGAATTTATTTTTTTCCACACACTAACACAAATCAAACACAATATCACTATCACGCACCGAATCTTATAAATATAATCACTTATTGCACTGCGACTGAGTTGAATGTTTCGAAATTCAACGTAAATAAATCTTCATTATAAAGCACACAAAGCGAAAAATGATTTAACTGCATTTTAACGGATTCCCCATAAAAACCAGAGAATCCAAAAAACAAAAACAATGCGGGATGCGGCAACACCCTTACATACTCATACACAAAATCGCAAAGCTCTTTGACAAAAACCAAAGAAAAAGCTGTAACGATTTGCTTTAATTTTATAATGGTAACAATGTTTTGATGTTATTGATTTCCATACACACAGCGAGGGTTGATGGCGGGCACACGACCGCAGTATGCCTTATGCCATGATCTCTCTGGTCGGCTGGTCATGTTGGGATGTATGCGCATTGAACGAACATTACAAAAACAAAACCTGTGTAAGTCAGTGCTTTGGTTTTTATCAGTGGCGATTTCTCTAATTGGGTGCCGTGAAGACATGAACAGACACCAGTGTTTGAAAAAAAGCTTCCCCATAAGGCCTGTTCTGACAATTTTTGTGGAACAGAGTATAGTGTAAAAGGGTCGACCCAGAGAAGCTCTTTTATTGCGGATCAAATGAAGCTTCCCTGGACGACTTCAATAAGAGTATTGTGATTCTTACAGTGAGGTGTCCAAATTTTGCATATTCTTGCGGAGTACGGACAAGACTGGTAAAGAGCGAAAGTGTGATACAATGACCTTTCAATACCTTACACTATCATCAGAAAGCTTAACATTGAATATGATTTACTCATGTGGTTTATACCTATGCTTTGTTTAGATTTCGGGTGAAACTACATAAGTACCTACCGAGATCTTTAAAACCATTGCCCCGAACTGTTGCGCCACCTAAAGAAAGAAGAAGAATGTTGATGAACCCAATTTAAGGAACATTTTGAAGATGACGTTGGCTATTCCGGGAACTGAGCAAATGCACAAATGTATGTATGTACATATATATAGGCTAGGCACATACCTCAGGTGGGAAAGTAATACTATTTTTATAATTTAAAAAGTTAATAAAGTTACATACTCTACTATTCTTTATAAATTGAACTTAGTGGTTGTTCCCTATAGATGAAACGATTGCACAAAAATTTGATAGAACTGTAATGCACAAACATATGTATGTACATATATGTACATATGTATGTATTTTATGTGATTATCAAATGATGGTTTTTTTGGTTTCCTATATCCAAGAGTTGTACTTAAAGTGCGCAGTTAAAGTAACATACATATGCCGAAGATCTACCCCTACTACATACAATATACTACACATGTATTTGTGAACGGAAATAAAAGGTTAAACTTATTATGTAGGTACTGGTTTTTAACCTTAAGGTTACTTAATACCCATGCATGAGGTAACAAAAAAAATTGTGCACTCTTTCGCTTCTCTCAATTTTCATCCGCATGCAGATGAAGCAGAAACACAACTAAAGTCCCTATCTTTAGCGCTTATCAGCAAAATCATTCCCCTACCAGGGATGGAAAAGTCAATACAATTGTATCGAATTCGATACAAATGAGTTTCTTCAAGTACAAAAGTACCATTTGCCCTAATTCGATGCTGTATTTTCCAAAAAGGCTTTGTTCGATGAAGAAAATCTAGAGCAGAAAATCACAGCTTCGTGAAAAATGTAAGTTCAAAGTTAGCACAGAAAAACCCGTATGTTAGTTGTTAAAAATGACAATTTCACTGTCGATTGTTGTACTTATGTTTTCCAAATTATTTATAGCGTTTTAAAATAACTCGTTTCCCTTTTTCCGATTGAATTTTAATCAGATATTTGTATAAACTCTGATTTTGAGATCTTGCATTTGGTTAACTTTTCTGGACGATTCACTTTTCACTTCGAGTAAAAAAAATCAAATATGCAATACCAGATGCCTACCTCAAGATTAGGTGCAGATATCTTGAATTTTTTTGTTCTGGACAACCTCACTGAACACAAAGCAGATCAGTTTCGGACAGAAATTGTTCTCACTGAACACAACTCTGCCCAGAACAGCCCCACTGAACAGACATTTTGTTATGAAGTTATCTATTTTAATGTATTGTTAATTGATTTTTGTTTGTTTATGTTTTTGAAAATGAAATATTTTGAGATCACTTTATATTGTTCATGCGAAAAATAGTTTTCAATACAATTGGCTCCATTTCAGTACAATCTTAAAACTGTTTTAAGTACAGCTCAAAGATGCCATTTTCCATCCCTGCCCCCTACTCTACTTGCATAAAGAGAAGCCCACCCATCACTGCGCATATGTGATCAGCGGGGATGGGATATGGAGAGAATGGAAATAAAAGAATACGCGATAGCGATATGGTTATATGCGCCGAAGATTAATCTACACGAACAAACCTCTCTCAACAGACTGACGATCAATGAGAGTGACTATTGGAGTCCATTTCATATAATATTGTATATTATGCATATTGTTTTGTTATTGTGACATGTTCCCTTTACTCTTCACCCCTTTTTATAACTATGAGACGATCTTCGTAAATTCATTCATTATTTACATATCAATAGAAAAATGCGTTTGTGTTTACTTTCGCATTTCGCATTTCATACCCAACATTGATGGTGAGACGAAATATTCCTTTTTGAAAGGGGAAGAAAACAGGTTTCTTCAATATAAAATGAAATATAGGATGAAATGTATTTATTGTGTGCGTGAAAACAAATAGCCCGATTTCTGAAAGCGATTTTTTAATTGATTACAGAGGATTTTACTGTCATGCGTGTATATTTGTATATAGCTAGGCATAATTAGGCCAAATGACGATACATTATGTATACCTATACATAAGTACATAAAGTATGTGCATATATACATATGTATATATTTACATATTATAATGCTACTGTTTAGTTTCTGAGCGTCTTTATTCATATTTGGAATAGAATGTAGGTTTTCATTATTATTATCTACTTTCAATAAAATTATAATGGAAATTATAGCAGAAGTAGGTATGCATATGCATACTTCTTGAAAAATTTTAAAATCAAAATATTTTATAATAAAAATTAAAAACAAATGCCGGGCGCCAACAGCTAGTATTATAATATACTAGCTGTCCCGCCCGGCTTCGCCCGTGTCTAAAAAATATAGTGTTACTTACAATGCATACATTGTCATTTTGTTCGAAGAATCATAGACAGTGCGAACGCACCCTAAGGTTTGCAGTCTATTAATATATACAATCCACAAGTGTGGATTCTAAGTATTTGTAGTTTGAATAAGTGACATTTTGCAAGAAAGGGACATTTATTAGAGTGTTTTTACTCTTGCATTAATTTTAATAATATTGCGAATAAGTTAATTTAAAAATCGGCCAATAATAGGTACAGGATGTTAATAAACTGGAATACGAAGTTTTACTTCATTGTGTGCATTAGTTTTTGTGTTTATCTAACCGTAAGATTGACAGGTAAGGCTAGGTACACACATGCGATTTCAGTCGCGCGACTATTCAGTCGCAAAAAATTAAACACATTGCTTTCAATGTAAGTGCGCGCACATGAAACCTATCAATCGCAACGTGTCATGTGCTCGCACTTACATTGAAAGCTATGTGTTCTATTTTTTGCGACTGAATAGTCGTGCGACTGCAATCGCATGTGTGCACCTAGCCTAAGAGCGTCACACTGAGATTTATATATTAAAAATAAGATCAGATACAGAAATTTAAACTTTCAAACCGTTTCCACTCAGTTAGGCCCTGGCTACACGGTCAATGGCATACTAGGTATTGAAAATTTCCCCGTGAGTTATGTTTTTACTTCCAAAATAAAAAAAACACGTCTCACAATTTTTCACAACAGCTCTTTATTTTAAGATAATCCAAATCATAATGAGGGCTCCAGCCCAATTATTATACATCAGTACTTAACATCTAAATTCATTGCATATGCAAACATAAACCAAAAAAAAGAGAACTTAAAAATAAGAGAAACATTCAAAAGAAAAAAAAAGAGAGCTATCACACAACAGCCTAGCAACATCGTTGGTTTGGGTTTTGTCAGCGTGCCTGGTAAGAAGCTGTCGATTGTACAGCTTATTCTTTGCATAAAAAAAATATGGTACAGTATCATAGCTTTAGAAGACTGTACCACAGAATCGTGGAGTAGTTTGACGAAAACATGTTTACGTTCTTTCTCCCTAACTGTGCGTTTAGAGAACAACGTCACACACATATTTGGGTATGTTGGTATGTTGCTCCCGTTGTTGCAATCGTTCAATTTGATTGATATGCACTATTGATGTTAATACAACATGTATGAAGCATGCAACTCCTCCCGCCATAGTATGGACAAAACGTTTTGCAGAAATGTGAATGTCCATAGATTGTGCTGCAGGTTATTATTAAAATGTGTACTGTGGCGTATGTGGACTATTTTATGCTCTTTACATTTTTTTCTTTTTTTATTTAGATTTTAAATGGGGTTTTGACTAAATATTTGTTTATAGTAAGTATTATATCTCTAAAGTATTAACAAATATTAACCTAATATATAATATATATTTTTTTTTTTATAATTAAAAAACAACAAATTTTGAAATTGGAAGTGGCAGCAATATGAAGTGTGTATATGTATTTATGTTCATATGTTTGTTTGTATAATTATGATAACAAAAAAAAATAACATGATTTCAATAATAATAACTATGTTACCAATAGCAATAAAATGGTAGTGATAGAAATTATAGCAATATAATGGTAATAACACTTCTATAATGATATAATAAATATATAATAATATATGTAGTACCAATAACAATCTTATAATTACAATATTAAAAAAAATAATAAAAATATTAACAGGAACAAAGGTAATATATAATTATGTTTCTCATCAGTAGTCTTACACTCATATTATTTTGTTTTATTTATTTCTTATTTTACATATTCTATATAATGTGTACAATAGTTTGTAAGCAACAAGAAATTAAAGATCTTATTTTAGCGGCAAAGCAAAACTTTAATATTTACGTGTGTTTAAATTCAGTTCAGATTCATTATTATTGGCGGTTTTGGCTTTTTTTTTTCTATTAGAATAGTCCCTACCTGTTAATTTTGAATGAAATTCTACATTGCTTATTGGGTCCTGATATTTGTATGTTCTTTTAACAATTTGTCTATCGCGTTTTATGTTGTCTTTGTCTTTAAAATATGTCTTACCTTGTTCCTTCACGTCTTTTATTATATAACGTGGCAAGTGCTTGATATTAAAGAAACCTAAGTTTTTGATTAGTTCTCGTTCTCGATAATCAGAGGGTTCAATGCGTGTTTCATTTATTTTACCGATACGTTTTTCTTTATCTTCTTGTATTTTTGTTCTGAGTTTTTCCCAATCAGACTCGTTTAGAGCAGAGTATAAAAGGTCATTTGGTTTATATTTGGTGCTAGAATGAACAGTTTCATTATATATTTCAACTGCTTTGAAAACTAGCGATTTGTCGTCAAAGTCTTTCTTGTCCTTGCTAAGTTTAAACAGTCTAACATGTTCATTTAGGGTTAAATGAAATCGCTCTATTACGGAGTTACCTGTATGTGTATTGGGAGCAGTAAAATGATATAATATGTTTTCCTGACTTAAGTAGTTCTTTATGTAAGCTGTGTTAAATTCATTATCTGCGACTAATTTTTCTGGTTTTCCTAGGATCGAAAATCGGTGTTTTAAAATGTCAACTATTGTAATGGAATTTCGGTCTGTTATTGGGTAAACTGATGCATGTTTAGTAAATTTATCTATTGAAGATAAAAACATATTATTTTTATTAAAAAACCATATGTCGACATGAATTATTTGATTAGGTTTGTAAGGGGTTTCTGTAATCATCATATTTGGTTTTATTGGATGTCGATCATATTTGCACATGTTACAAAAAATGCAATTGTTTATAAATTTATGTACTTCTAGTCTTAGGTTTGGAAAATAGTATAAATCTTTCAACTCTAAGAATGTTTCGTCAATGCCCCTATGATTTTTTTCATGATGAGTTTTTTCGATTATTTCCAATATGGTTTCCTTGCTTATAATATCTTTAAGTAACTTTGTGCACCGAAGCATTTTCATACCGGGTGAATTTGAGAAGTACTTTACTAATGTTTTTTGCAAATTAATAAATATATCATCTTCCTTACAGAAGATTCCTATGGTTCCCTTTATTGGTAAAATTTCCCTTAGAATTTTCAAGACATAGTCTTCACTATAGTCCTTTAAGGTGATAACTACCCTTCTTTTTTTCTTATATAAAAATTTGTTAATATATGCATTTATATTAGCCTTTTCTACAACTAGCTGGTTTTTATACACATTTAAGGGAGTTTCCGTTATATATATATGATCATCGAGGTTTTCAATGCCGCTATGTATTGTAGCGAGATCAGATCTAATTTCGTCATTATTGATACAATTCACTTCTAAACGACTAAGAAAATCAGCAACATAATTTTCTTTACCCTTAATGTACTCAATGTCAAAATCATATTCGTTCAGTTTTATTTTCCAGCGTTGGAGTTTAGAATTGGGCTCTTTCAAAGACTGTAACCATACTAAAGGGCGGTGGTCAGTCTGAATCTTAAACTTACGCCCAAACAAGTAGGGTCTAAAATATTTCGTTGCCCACACTATTGATAAAAGTTCTTTTTCTACCGTGCTGTAGTTTAGTTCATGCCGATTTAATGTCCTTGAAGCGAAAGCTATAGGATGTTGACTTTGGGACAAAACTGCTCCTAGAGCTGCATTACTTGCATCTGTTGTTAATGTAAAAGTTTTGTTAAAATCCGGGTAGGCTAAAACTGGGCAACTACATATAAGTGCTTTAAGCTTGTTAAAGGACTCAATGTAGTGCATATCTTTAACGTTTATTTTGGCACCCTTTTTAAGGCATCTAGTCATTGGCAAGGCTACCCGAGAATAGTCCTTAATGAATTTTCGATAGAACCCTGTGACTCCTAAAAACGATTTTATCTGTTTAACTGTGTGAGGTAGTTTAATTTCAGTGATTATTGCAACTTTATTCGGATTAGGTTTTATACCATCCTTTGAAATTATGTGGCCCAAATATTCGGTTTCCCGTTTCAAAAAATTGCATTTATCTATTTGGACCTTAAGATTGTACTCTTTTAATCTTTGGAATATTTTGTTTAACGAATCAATGTGTTCTTGTAACGAAGTTGAAAAGATAAGTATATCGTCAAGATATACAACACAGATTTTGTTTATGAATTCAGACAATACTTCGTTCATCATTCTTTGAAATGATGCGGGAGCATTTTTCAACCCGAACGGCATTCGCGTGAACTCATAGCGACCGTTTGCAGTTGAAAATGCTGTTTTGTGCCTGTCTTCTTTGTTTATGGGAATTTGGTGAAAACCCTTCGCAAGATCAAGAACCGAAAAATATTGGGCGTTTCTTAGTTTTGTTAAAATGTCCTCAATATTGGGGATGGGAAATTTATCCTCTACAGTTACCTCATTTAGCTTTCTAAAATCGATAACAATGCGCCATTTTTGAACACCTGAGTTATCGATCTTTTTTGGGATAACCCATATTGGAGCATTGTATGGACTACAAGAGTTTACAATTATTCCAGAATGAAGCATATCTGAAATCTGCGCATCTACTTCTTCTTTGTGCACTTCTGGATACCTATATGCTTTGGAAAATATAGGAATCTCGTGCTTCGTCGGTATTTTATGAGAATATTCGGTGACTGTTGATAAGTTGTCACCTTCAACGTAAAATACTTCTTTGTATTTTCGAATAGAAGAAATTAAAGAATGAATTTCTTCTGTGTTTAGCTTATCTATCCTGAGTCTATTTGCGACATTATTTATATCTGGCTTTTGAAAGCAAATTTCTATAATGTCTTTACTGAGGTTATGAACTTCTTCTTGAGTTAATGGAGTTTCAGAAGTGCAAAACACTAAAGGCAAGATAGTATCTTTTGTAACAAGTTGTGCTTTGGCAAGGTCAATTTTGGCATGCAACGGCTTAAGAACGTTACATCCAAGTATACCATCGAAATCACCATTTAACTCAGTCTCAAGCATCTCAATCCTTGTTAAAGGCCTTTTAAATTCCTTGAATAAAGGAATTGTTACTTTCGAATTAACAGAGATGTTTGAGTTAATAGATTTGAGCAATAATGACTTATCAAGGTCCGTTTTGAAGGATCTGTGAAAGAGGTCTTTTCGTATTAATGAAGTGCTTGCTCCCGAATCTATTAATAATTTAATAGGTGAAGTTTTTGTTTGTACTATTATAAAGGGTAGAGATCGGAGGTGGTTGATTGAAAATTTTGAAATTTTGAATCGACCTGATTTTGTGCATTTTCTGTATATACATTAGGTGGCAAGTTTTCAGTAAGTAAATGATCTACTTGCATAATATCGCTTCGGTTATTATTCCTTATCATTTTTGGATTTTGTGAATTTTGTTGGAAACTGCCAGAATTTTGTTGGTTTCTATAATACCCCGAATTGTTGGGCCTTTGGTTTTGCTGAAAGTTGCTTTGATTTGGTAAATTCAAAGGTTGGGAACTATACGGATTGTTTTGGCGAGGAAAGTTGGAATTTCTTCTTGAATTTCCTGAATAATTACCTGGACTATTGTTTCGGAAATTTGGTTGATTGTTTGGTTGAAAATATTCTGAATTCGAGTTTTGATAGGTTCTATTGTAGTTTAAGTTGTTTTGATTATTGGAGTTTGAATTAAATAATTGTGGGCTAAAATTTGGCATTCTTGTGTATATAGTACTGTTGTTATTATAGTTATATGAACGATAGAAATGTTCTGTATCTACTAGAATATCCTTTGCTTCTCTAAGACTGGACGGATTCCTAGCCTGGAGTATTAGCTTTGGTTGGCTAGGTAATTTATTAATGAACAAGCTTAGAACCATACTATCATTTTGTTCTCTATTGAACCACGTAGGAATGTCTGTAGTTATGTCAGATTTAATATTTAGTTTCGTTAATAAACTAAGAATATTTTCAAATAATTCTTCAACTGAATTTTTAAATTTTAATGTTTTTATTTGGTTAATAATATTTTCAATACTTTCACCTATGGTGCAATTTGATTTTAATATTGATTTTATTTCCGGCCAAGTTTTCGGATTATTATTATTAATTAGTACTATATTTGCTCGATCTTTAATTTTTTGTCGTATTTTCAATTCTACTAAACCCTTAGATAATTCATCTAACTGTTCAGAAAATCTATATAAATAATCTACATGTCTTATAAATAAATTTAGCTCTTCGGGCAAACCAGTGAATTCTTGGATATCATTCATTAAACTTAATAGGTCATTATTCGCCATACCTGGTTGTTGAACTTCTGCTTTATTCCTTAGTTTTGCATGTATGTATGTAGTTTTGTTTTTTAATATTCACTCTTTGTTTTATACAGTAATTTTTAATCAATAATGTTGTTTTTCAATTTTTCAATTCTGAGTTTTTTTTTTTTTTTTTTTGTTCATATGTATTTTAAACTTCTGCACCACACTTTTGTGTTCTTAATTGATTTGGTATTTTTTAAATTATAAAAGATTCTTTGTATGTTGTTATCTTTTAAGTTGAGGTTACTGTTTTTTCCTTTTTGTTTTGTTTTGCTAATTTTTTCGTTTTGCTTAGCGTAGTCAATAAAAATTTTTGTTTTTTTTTAAATGTATTTCGGAATGTATATGTATATATTTTTTGTTTAATAAACAAATAACACCTTTTAAAATCTTTCATAAGATAAACCACTTTTAGTCACAGAAATTGTTTGTTTTGTTTTTTTTTTTTTTGTTTGCCTTTTATTTTCAATAAGGTAATCGTGGCTTTAACCGACTGCGCCAGTTATGTTTTTACTTCCAAAATAAAAAAAACACGTCTCACAATTTTTCACAACAGCTCTTTATTTTAAGATAATCCAAATCATAATGAGGGCTCCAGCCCAATTATTATACATCAGTACTTAACATCTAAATTCATTGCATATGCAAACATAAACCAAAAAAAAGAGAACTTAAAAATAAGAGAAACATTCAAAAGAAAAAAAAGAGAGCTATCACACAACAGCCTAGCAACATCGTTGGTTTGGGTTTTGTCAGCGTGCCTGGTAAGAAGCTGTCGATTGTACAGCTTATTCTTTGCATAAAAAAAATATGGTACAGTATCATAGCTTTAGAAGACTGTACCACAGAATCGTGGAGTAGTTTGACGAAAACATGTTTACGTTCTTTCTCCCTAACTGTGCGTTTAGAGAACAACGTCACACACATATTTGGGTATGTTGGTATGTTGCTCCCGTTGTTGCAATCGTTCAATTTGATTGATATGCACTATTGATGTTAATACAACATGTATGAAGCATGCAACTCGTGGCTACACACAAAATGTGTTGAGGGAAACACTTTGGAAACAGAATACACAATCTCCGTGCTCCGTCCTGCACAGAGAATTATTTTTTTTGAGTTTTCCGTGATGTGAACCCCCCGACGCACGGTCGGAAAAAAATGAAAAAATGTATGAGAAATGAAACGCTTTGAGAAAAGAACATGCATCTTCCACCGAGAATTATTATCAAATCGGATTTTCGGTGTGCTTTTGGTGAAAGTGCCTGGCACTTAGTGGCTGGCTACACGATCATTTCCATACCGATTCTTTTCAGTGAGACAGGTATATTTTATTGTGATTTAAAACGAGAAGGGTTGATTTCACGAAAAAACCCTTCTCGTTTTCACTCACGTAAAATGTACCTGTCTCACTGAAAAGAATCGGTATGGAAATGATCGTGTAGCCAGCCACTTACGGGGTTGAAAACAGGAATTCTCTTTCCTGCTATCCAGCTACATATACTGACTGTTTATTTGCCCAATTGGAAAAGTACAGCTTATTTTAAGTCGTATGCGTTGTGTATCCCTTTCTGGGTATATTTCGTTTTATGTATACGAATCGCTGTCTCGTTCATATCTGTGAAGAAAATACCCAACGGGAAATGAAGCGCTTCAGAAGGACTGTATAAGCGCATACGAAGATGCTCGAAGCGCTTCCTGACTATATGTCGCTCCGTATCCCTTTTACATTATGATGCCCGCTTTTGTAAGCTTCTAAAGTGCTGCAGGGGAAGCCAGACGTAAGCACTTTCGCAAAGATTACCATGAAGCGCTTTGAAAGCGCTGCAGGGGAAGCCAGATGTAAGCGCTTACTTAAAGATAACTATGAAGCGCTTATTGATTGATTCAGGGGAAGGTATATGAAAGCACTGACGCGTTTTATAAAATTAAAACTCTTTTATGTACCTTTATTCATGTAACATAATTATTTAATTATTTATAATTACATCATAAAAAAATTCTTAAATCTAAAAAATAACGAAATTCAAAATGGTCTTGGAACTTAAAAAACGTTCACTTTCAAAATTTTAGAAGCCAAAACTTTTCATTTCTGACTTTCCCTAAAAATTAAAAACTAGTGGATTGTAATTATATTCATTAGAATTATCTTACCGTACACAAATTTGTCGAAAGTTAAACTTTGTTAAAATAAAACCACTGAACAACACTTAAGACTGAAATATAATTTCACAACTGAGCGCAATTTTTCAAAAAATAATGTTACAGCTACTGTCTAGACAGCATTTGTCCTTTATTCTTCGCAATTTATACTTAGTGCTTCCCAGGAGCTTCCTCACAGTATAAACAGTAAGCATTTTCACTGCATAACAATGCTTCTTATAAGCTTCTAAATGATCTTATTGAAAGCAGTCCTTTATTCAACGTATATTTTGTACGAGGTGCTTCCACGAAGCTTCCTAGAGTTTTTTTCAATTCAATTCAATTCAATTCAATTTATTCGTATGGATTTATACAGTAAGATACAATATCTTCTTAGAGAGTATAAACCTTATTATTTAATTTAAATGATGTGATAAGTTAAGTAACAACAAAACATCGATATGAAAAGGAAAAATTAAATCTTAAATTGAACTTCATTATTTGAAAGGAACAAATAAAGAATATTAATATGTTATGAAAAATAAAAAATAAAAAATAAAAAAATAAAAATCATCACTACCTTAAAGTCTCCAAGTACTCCCTGAGCCTCCTCCCAAATAGCCTAGTGCAGCTTATCATCCTTAAAGATCGGGGTAGAGAGTTCCACAGTCGTATAGCATTTATAAAAAATTGGCGCTCCGATATTAAATACGCGTAACGCAGTGGCACAAAATTCAAAGATCTAAGAGAACGCGAGTGACATATTCGTATCTTATTATAAAGGTAAGGTGGTTGACGTGTTTGCTGAACATTGTTCAGTAAAGTTAACGTTCTAAGCTTAAAGAGATTTTCAAGAGCAAGCCCATATATTGATTTGGAAAATTGAGAAATGTGGTCATATTTTCTTAATCCAAAGATATACCTAGCTATGCTATTGTAGGCAACTTCAAGTTTACGCTTGTGCTCATAATCACAATTGTAAAAAATTTCACACCCATAGAGCATGATAGGAATAAGTAATGTTTTGGTCAGAATAATACGTGTTTTTAAGGGTGTTATTTTATGATTTCGCCACAGTAGACGAAGCCCACCATAAACCCTCCCAATCATTAACCTGATGTGGTAATTCCAAGAAAGCGTCTTTGTAAAAGTTATACCCAAGTTTTTAGCAGATTCGACAAACTCAATTTGCTTATTATTTAGGTATATTTTGGGGAAGTCAGATGTGCCAATGGGCTTTCTCGAAATTACCAAGCATTTAGATTTGAGTGGGTTGACGCAGAGTCTATTTTTCAGTGACCAAGTGTGAATATTGAATAAATCCTCATTAACTTCAACTGCTGCATTTTCAACCAAACCTAGGGGAAAGCTTTTCCGTATCTGAACATCATCAGCATACATGTCTACTTCACAGTTTTGTAGGCTAAAAGGCAAATCATTGATGTACATAGAGAACAGAAGCGGACCCAGTACTGAACCCTGTGGAACCCCTCTGCTCAACATGAGAAATTCAGACACTGAACTATTTGCCACAACTGCCTGAGATCTGCAATTCAGATATGACTGGATTAACATTGCCGAAGGGAAAGAGAAATTTAATTGGTTAATCAGCTTACTACATAGAACATTATGGTTGACCGTGTCAAACGCCTTAGAAAAGTCCAAGAGAACGAGAAAAGTAACATTGCCACAGTCAACAGCTTGCCTTTTGTAAGAGTTGTAGTACAACTGTGTTTTGGACGAAAGGCAGACTGATTTATGCATAACAAGTTGTTGTTAGTTAAATATTTTCTAATCTGGGCATTAATTATCATTTCCAGGACCTTGGAAAGAAATGGTAGGATGGCAATAGGCCTAAACTCATTTTGATTTTTTGGAATTGGTATAATCTTTGCTTGTTTCCAAGCAGAAGGAAAGGAAATTGACGATAAAATTGAATTTAAAAGATGTGTTACATATTTTAAAATGTACGGAAGTATAGCTTTAACAAAAACCGGATGAATTTCATCAAATCCAAATGAATTTGATTTTATACATATGCAGCTCTCTAAGGCGTCAGCTTCATCTACCGGTGAAAAACTGAAACATGGAAACGAAAACACGCTGTTATCATATAATAAGGTCGTTGTATCATCGGAGACCTCTGAATTTGGAAGAGATAACAATTTCCTATTGAGTTCATTGCAGTCAATGTTATCATAGGCATTATTTTTTTGTTTACCAACACCAATGTCCCGTAGATTTTCCAGAGTGTATGTCCGGCTTGAGAGGGGTCCAATCGCGGTGCAAAATAGCGGCTCTTAGATTCACGTATCTCAATTGTTACCTTATTTCTCAACCTTTTAAATGCGTTGAACAATACATTTAGTCGAAAGCGCCTCCAACATTTATAAGCCTGGTCACGTTTAAAAATAAGTTTTTTAATATGACTATTGAACCATGGGATATTTTTTCTTGTGACATTCTTTGTAATTAATGGAACGTGGATTCAAATAATTTTTTTATGTTTTCTTGAATATAAAAGACTTGATCGTCAACAGCATGCATTTCATAGACCCGAAACCATTCTATTCTCTGTAAGTCATCTTCCAACTGATTCAGATTTATATGTTTGAAATCGCGAAAACTTATGGTTCCACTTAAAATCAAAGGCTCACATTGAAATGTCATATGGACTAAATAATGACTCGAAAAAACAGGAACTGAGATTTGATTACAATTTAGCACTTTGTACAGATGACTGACAAAAAATACATCAAGTAGAGTACTGCTATCACTAGTAAAATGAGTGGGTAATGATGTATTTACCGGAAAAAGGTTTAAGGTACTCATATTGTGGACAAGAGGTGAATTATTAAGTATGTTTCTGTTAAAATCGCCAACAACGATAACAAAGGGTGATACAAAGGATAATTCATCTATGACTCCTATAATCATTGTTGTATCTATATTGTTGTTCGGCCTGTACACTGAGCCTAGTAAGATTTTATTTCCTTTACAAAATATTTCTACAAATACATAGTCGATCTCACTTCCAAGTGGCGCTTTCCTTACTGGTTTACAATTTAATTCTCTGCGAACATAAATAGCAGCACCTCCCCCACGTCTTCCAAACCTATCAGAACGAAAAGGCTTATGAAAGCAATTTAAAGAACAAACAACATCACTAACATTACTTGACAGCCAAGTTTCTGGGACACAAACAACGTCAACCTTTGAGCCTTCGAATAAGTGTCTAAATTCATCAAATTTTGGTAAAATACTTTGCGCATTGATATGAACAACATGCAAACCAGTGCGCTGACTACAAAAAATATTAATCATTGCGCGCTTTGTATGATTTTGGCTAAAAACATCTGTGGAGTTTCTGTACGGTACGTTTGAATCAACCATTCTCAAAAACTAAGAAAAGGCGGTTCCAAGTCAACCGCTGTTCAAGAAGAATGTATAAACTGCAATACCCATTGAAAAAGAAAGACAGTAGACGAGAAAACAAAAGGTGTGATGATAAGAGATATTTACAGTATAGAAAATTAGTTAACAAATTAATCAAACTTTTAAATTCAAATAAAAATAAAAAAATAAAGAAAGAAAAGAATACTAGAGATTTATAAGAAATAATTCTACAGTACCTAATGATAAAAATAACTAACGTTAAGTGTTTATGTTTAGTTGTCATCTTTTAGAGCTGGTTTTGTTGTTGTTCGTGAGCAGTCTCAACTAGTTTTGCATCCTCTTCTTTGGTTATCTTGACGTAGACGAGCCCACGAAATGTGAAGGTTGATTGAAGTTTTTGCTCTCGCTTTAATTTAAGTGCAAATTGAAGAAGAGAACGATTACGAACCGTTAAACATTCATGGATGTAAACAGGAGAGGATTTGTTGTTGTTAACACCAGCATCACTCATGCCAAGATCACGAAGACAAAGCTGTAGTTTAGTTGTTTTTCGGTGGTTGGCGATAGATTTAAATTTAGATTTAGATTTATTGAGTTAATAATTTTGTACAGTTAAGTAAATACTGTTTAAGGTTGTACAAACTTAATTTTATGTTACAATTGTTGACTCTTATTACATTTAAAATACAAACTATAAAACAAAATTTAATACTTTAACAAGAAAAAATAAAAAAAAAAAAAAAAAAAAAATACAAATTTAAAGAATGAGAAAAAAGAGAGTTATGGAAGTGGATTTGAAGGACAAAAAGGTACAGAGAGAGGTTTGCGGTAGTAGTGTACACATTAAAAATGTTCGTCAAAATATTTAAAAACGTTCTTTGCGAAAGCAGCTGTGTTATTCATACGCTTAATATGCACGGGTAGACAATTCCAAAGACGAATGGCATGAACAAAAAATTGACGACTGGTAACAAGATACTTATGTCTAGGTAAAATAATTTGCAAAGTTCTTTGAGTACTCGCGAATCTAATTTTCTCAAATAAATAATGTGGTTCTTTCTTTAGTCGTTATAATTTTATTGAGTGCCAACGTGGTCCTATAATTTATTAGAGCCATTAAAGAACAGCCCGTTATTTGTTTTGTGTAGCCGGAGATGTGTTCATATCTTTTTATGCCGAAAATGAATCTTGCACAACTATTATATGCTACTTCAAGTTTCCGTTTTGACTCATAATCCATGTCAGCAAAAATCTCACACCCATACAAAAAGTAGGCAAAATAAACGATTTCACTAGCTTTAGTTTTACGTATGTGGGAAGAAATTTGGATGTAGGGCTTAACCCACGAAGCGCACCGTATACTTTTGAAACAACCCTATTTATATGAGTTTGCCAACTCAAACTCTGATTGAAGTACACTCCGAGATTCTTAATGTTTCCAACATATTCAACAGATGAATTATTAAGAAATATCGGAGACAAATGTTCTTGAGTTCGACTTCTATTTATGACAATAGCTTTAGTCTTTTTCGGATTTAGGTAAAGCTCATTTATTGTTGACCAATTGTATATGTTTGTCAAATCTCTATTTATATTGACTATTGCTGAGTTTTTTTGTAGCTTCAGAAACATTGTGTACACTTGAACATCATCGGCGTATATATGGTGTTTACAGCTTGAAAAGCATTCCGAGATGTCATTTATAAAACACGTAAACAACAGCGGGCCTAACACTGAACCCTGAGGAACACCGGACGGAACATGTAGACGTGTTGAGCATTGACTATTATAAGAAACGAACTGAGACCGGTTACACAAGTATGATGACATAAGACTACATAAGGAGCTATCGAAAGAAAACTGCATTTTAAGCTTATTGATCAGTATTGAATGATTAACGCAATCAAATGCCTTGGAAAAATCCAGGAAAACAACAACTCCCATCATATCCTTATCCAAGCCATCACGTATGTCTTCGCATACTTTTAATAAAGCCATGATGCAATTGTGTTTGGCACGGAAACCTGACTGATATTTTGTGATCAAATTTTTATTTTTAAGGTACATTTTGATTTGGGTGCTTATTATTGTTTCGAGTACTTTGCTCAGAAAAGGCAGAATTGCAATTGGTCGATACTCAGAACCATTTGGAGAAGACGATTTGTGCAAAGGTACAATTTTCGCAATTTTTCAAGCATCGGGAAAAACAGAGGTGGTTATTATGGTATTAAAAATGTATGTTATTTGGGGAAGTATGACAGGAAGTAGCATTTTTATAAAGTTTGGGCTAACATCATTCAAACCGACAGCTTTTGACTTAATTTTTAAAATTGCTTCGCCTACACATACATTATCAACACAAGCAATTGAAAAGGTATCTATTTGTTCGTTGCTACAGGTGGAAATGTTTGAAAGATTTGATGTACTGGAAGCTGATTGCATTTGGGAGCGCTTCCTTTTCTGCACTAAGTCCAATTTGGCGAATTTTCGTCCAAAATTTTGAGCTAGTATCAGTGGAATTAAAATGCCCTTCGTAAAATGACTTCTTGTTGCTACAAATGAGAGATGTTACTGCATTACGAGCAACAGTGAATTCTATAAAAATAGCTGAACATTTATATCTTCTCCATCTTAAATACAGAAGATCGCGCTTTTTTATAAGATCGTGAACTTCTTGCGTGAACCATGGGGTATTATTTGTTTTAACTTTCTTTGTTCTTACAGGTACATGTTTATCAAAAAGATAGAGAAGGCTATTTTGAAGAATCTCAATTTGGCTGTTTACATCACTCGTTGTATACATTGGAGCCCAATTTAGAGTACAACAATCATTAAATAACGCAATCACATCCATGTTTGCATAACTTCTATAGGTAAAAATACTTTCCTCAGCAACTGCTGGGAAAATATTAAGCGTTGAAAAAATCAAATCGTGATGTGAAAACGCAGGTGCTTGAAGTTGATCATAGTGCATTATCATTGACGGATTTGACACAATAAATAAATCTAAAAGAGAGGGTGAGCTGTTGGGCTTAAAATGAGTTGGTTGAGAATTATTAGCGAATCCTAGGTTATGAGTCTCAATCATTTCTACAAAATGTTTGTTTTTGTTGGCTAAGATATTTAAGTTAAGATCACCACAAAGTATGATTTTCGCATGCAAGGGCACAAGATCTTCTAACAAATTCCTTATTAAAATTGGATTAGCTATATCAGGAGCCATATATATACAGCCAAGGAGAAATTTGTCGCAAGGTCCCGTCACCTCGACAAAAACATACTCCAAAGATTCCAAAGATTTTTTTATTATTTTGAACCCGTACGATTTTCTTAAATAAATTGCTACTCCTCCACCCAGTTTATTTTGTCTATCAGAACGGATAAGTCTATAATTATTAAGCATAAAAAGATCACTACACATTTCCAGTTTTAACCACGTTTCTGAGAGGCAGAGAATGTCAACCATAGACCTCAGCACAAGACTTTTATCATTTGGCGAGAAAAATGTAATCATAACCGGCGGCGATAATGAATTGTTTTTTGATTTAAGACGGTATATGTTTTTAATTGTTGGCGGTTTCAGTTTTAAGCATTCGCAAAGTTGATTAAAAATTGATTGTAGATTTTCATTCCGTGTTTGCGGAACTCCGTGTAAAAGTGCATCACTCATCGTCTCCTTTAGTTGCTGTTTTTCTTCGTTTGTCTCCACGTGAGCTTTTATTTTTTGTAACGCCTCGTCGTGTTTTTGTAATTTTTCTTTGAGTTCCTTGTTCTCATCTCTTAGTGTGTCAATTTCGTTTTGTTTTGATTCCACCAAAGACAAGCGGTTATTAACAGCTTCGAGCGATGATTTTAAGGCTTCAACTTCTAAGTCAATCTTTTCCGTAGAGTTATGGAGAGTAAGCGCTTATTCCCTGCATTCTTGGGAAGCGCTTACTATTTTTCCCGCTTTTTGGGAAATGTTGGTTTCTTTCGTCCTAATAGGAACAATTGGTATCTGTATGAGAGAAATTTGGAAGCTTTGTGCATGATCGATTTTGTTGAAATTGCGCATTCGCATTCTGAAAGTATTAGATTTGAAGTGCGTTAAAAAGGATAATTTTGGGAATTAGAATGTGAACTTTTCTGTTATTGAAGTAATTATTTATTGCGGGCACTTAAGTGGGTCAGTGTGACGGTACTTGAGTGTTCACCGCAGTGGTACATTTTTATGAAGGAGTGTTTTTAATGTGTGTTTTTCTAGGATGGATGTTATTTGCTTTTGATTGTGGAGTGGTTGGATTTTGTCAATGGCTATAATTTTTTCCGCGTCCGGTCTTACACCGTCTGACGTGATCACGTGCCCTGTATACACTTGGTTACAGCTTGGAGGAATTTGCAATTTGATGATTGAGATTTAGTAGAAGTTGTCTAACGCTTGGAAGACTTTGGCCGGTTCAAATAAATGACCGTTCGGTGTGTTAAACGCTGTTTTTCTTTATACTCTTTAGTAACTTCTGTTTGGTGAGAACCGTTTGCAAGGTCCAATGTCAAAAAGTATTTAGAGTCTCCGAGTTGTCCGAGAATATCTTCTGTGTTGGAGATTGGATAAGCAGTTGCAATTGTAGCTTCATTCAATTTCCTTTAGTCTATTACTACTCCCAATCTTTGATTTTTTTTGGCTACGACAAGTAGTGGCTATGTTATTTTGGAGCATTTTGTTAACTTGGCTTTTAATTGGTTATTTGTGTATTTCTGGTAAAAGATATGGGCGGACATTGACTGAAGGTACGTTTGAGTTAATTTTGATAGAATGTTTTATTTCCAAGGTTGATCGCCTTCGATAAAAAAAAAAAAAATTGTTTATTGTAATTCCTACATATGTATTGTTTCTTTAGGCTCTTATCTTCCTTCTTTAAATGTTATAGTTTTAATTCAGACTGTAGTTTCATCAGCGTTTCTTTCTACTACTTGATTGGTCATTATTGATTTTAAATGCTACACTTAGTTGCTCACCTTATTGGATTGAAATAGTAGGTTTTCTATATTCACTTCTTCGTTGTTTGTATTCAGTACCGATATGTATACGTAGCGATCTATCGGTGTAGTTATTGCAGGTGAAATGTATACTCCTGGATGATTTCGCTAGTGTGTGTGGACGTATGAGACACGACTTGGATGCGCTGGGAATCTTCAACTCCAACGAGATCTGTGGTATGGAAAAAAGACGTGCTTACTGCTTAGTGAACTATGGTTATTGCAATTGAGTGTGCTGAATTACTGAGCGCAATATCTGACTTTTCTTTCTCAAAGCTATATAACAGTTTGAATATTTTTCAATAACATCATGCATAAACAGCTGGCAAAGTATAATTGGTCCGAGTTTTTTGTTACTGGTTCATATTTTATAAATATTTCTGATCTCGCAGGGATTAACAAGGTTTTGTGCTCAGAAGTTTACTATATAGTGACTGTTTTTCAAGTGATATTTGAATGTGCTGATCTGATGAAATCTTCACCAATTATGCCATCCGGTGTGATTGGGAAGTTGTGTGAAATTATGTGTAATGTGTGAGTGATCTATTGGCCACGAATGAACTCTAGATTTAACTTAATGGTCCTAGCTTTGATGTAGAAATATCTACATCGCTTATGTCTGTTAATGTGGTAATGGTGAAGATTCCTTCCATGAGGAATTCCTCCAGAAAAGAGATGTTAAAGATTCCTTTTATGGTGAAGATATTATTAGGCAGGATAAAAATGAGTTCCTCCAGAATGGAGATGTTAAAGATTCCTTCTATGGTGAAGATGATATTAGGCAGGATAAAAACGAATTCCTTCAAAATGAAGATGGGGGAAAAAAAGCACAGGTATGCACTTGCGTATGAATGTACATATAAATACATGAAGCTGTATGTATAAACGGTAACAAGACCCCTACAACACTGGGACAGTGTAACGTCGGATGGCCGAATGTAAACACATAAATGGATCGTAGGTATAAAATAATCCACTACTATTATGATCTGTCAAAGTGGCAGCTCGGGTATTTGAGTAGTAGGAAGAGACTGTTAAGATCAGTATCGTTTTTTTGCGAACGAGGACGGATGCCCGAGTTCGCCGAGTGTATAGAATATTTAAGTTAATACCTGTCTTGGACCCATCCGTGTAAATCTCCAATGCGGATTCGTCATTTAGACAACAGATATTTCCTATCCATTCCTGTCAGTTGGGAATATTAGTCTTATATTTTACGTTGAAATCTAGGAGCGGAGTCACGTAGTCCGTAATATCTGCGTTTAAATTCTTCATTGATAGTATTCTGGTGTGCCCTAAGTTGGAAGATACCCACTGCGAGATTTCTTTGAGTCGCAGCGCCGTTGTTGTTGCTATGTCCCTTCCATAGATATCCAGCGGCAGCATGTTTAACATTGTTTCAAGAGGAGCGATGGGGTGGTTCGCATGGCTCATGTAACGCAGATGCAGGCCGTTCTCTGGATTTTATTAAGTATATTTACATAGCATAGTGCTGTTTACCAGACTACAATTCCATACATAAGTATGAGTGTGACTACCGAGTATAAAGCCAGTGCATGATCTGAGGACGAATTGAACATTTACAGCCTAAGGCTTTCTTGCACAAATACAATTTTTTTATTCGCTCGAGTGTGTTCAGTTTTCAGCTCAGTTTTCTATCTAGAACTAAAGCGAGGTATTTGGCGTGATCTGAGGAGTTGAGCTGAGTATTATTTAATTGTGGGGGTTGACTTTGGGAATGCTGTGCCTCTCAGTGAATAACACCAGCTCCGTTTTTGTCGGGTTAGTTCCCAGACCGCTATTACTGGCCCACCTCGCTAGTGTAGCTAGTGCTGCTTTCATCAAGTCGCTAATCGTTGGAGGATATCTTCCGTTAATAGCGATAGCAATGCCATCGACATAAGCTATAAATTTACACCCTTGTTTTTCCAGGATGAGAAAAGTTTCGTTGAGAGTTAAGAGCCACAATTGTGGCGACAATACTAATCCCTGAGGTGTTCCACGCTTCACCGACCTTTTTGATTCATAGCTTCCCAGTTCTGAATTAATTAACCTGCTTAATAACATTTATTGTTTTATATTATTGAAAGCTCCTTCTATATCCAGGAATGCTATCATTGTTAATTCCTTACGGGCGATGGATTTCTCCACATTTCCGATAAAAGAATGAAGTGCTGTTTCCACAGATCTTCCTTTGCAGTAGGCATGCTGCGATGTCGAAAGCATGTTACTTGGGATCTTACTATGAATGAATGTATCTACTAGTCTCTCCAATGTACTTAGCATGAAGGATGAGAGCCTAATAGGTCTGAAGTCTTTGGGGAAGTTGTGAGAGGTTTCTCCTGATGTTGGTATAAAGACCACTTTCACTTCCTTCCAAATTTTGGGTATGTAACCGAGGTCTAAGCAGAACCAAAATAGTTCAATCAGCCAGGGTTCGATAATGCAATAGGAATGTTACATTTCGATATTATCCGAACCCGCAGATTTAAAAGGGAGGAAGCTACTTACGGCCCATTTGAGCTTGCTTTCACTCACCACTTCTTTTGAAAAGAAAGGTGCATTTGAGGCCATCCTTCCGTAAGTGTATTCATACTCCTTTGTGTTACCCGGAAAATGGGTATCTAGGAGTCCGTTCCGTTTCGTCGGGTTTTTTAATGAAGTTTGGCACAGTAGGAGCCTTGAGCAGGATGTTCCTTACTCTGCTAGCTTCGCTATTTTTCTCAATATTAGAACAGAAAGATTGCCAGGATTTCCGTTGTATTTTTCTGATCTTATATTTGTATTCTCTAAGGCTTACCTTATATTTATCCCAGTCACTGGGGTCACCTGAAGACTTCGCCAGATTGAAAAACTTTCGACTAGTCCATCTCAGGAGACTCAGATCTGCCGACCACCATGGGGGCTTATCATGGCCTGAGTAACCATCCGCGCCATGGAATCAATTTCCTCGGGCGTGAGCGGTGTATCTATAGCCGAGTTGATATGCTTTTCTAGGTTATCTCTGTAGCTGTTCCAATCAGTCCTTTTATGGTTTCGATAAAATGCTTTGGGTGGAACAGCAATGCTTAGGTTGAAAAATATGTAACCTTGATCCGAAAAGGAGTTCTTTTGGGATACTGTCAATTTTTCTACTGATAACTTGGGGGTGTTAGTAACTAAGATTATATCTAATACCTCCTGTCTATTTTTTGTAATAAACGTGGGATCGTTGCCCCTATTTCATATTACAAGATTAGTTTCTACTTAATAAGTAAAAATTGACTCACCTCTTTCGTTTGTGTTACTACCTCCTCCTAGGAGGATGGGTGTGTTTTTCCTCTCTGCTTCTCCGACCGCCTTGCGTATTATATCTAATGGTAAAGGCCCGATATCATCGTAGGCCAGATACGCAGATGCTATCCAGAGAGACTCCCTAAAGGAGGTCTCTAATTTCGCAATGCGATTATTGCTAATCCATGGCTCCTGGATAAGGACTATGTCGTCCCCACCTTACTGTAATGGAGGTTTATCTGTATTATGCGCATCATTGGAGATAGCGTTTAATCCAGATGACTCTATCACAGTGACGTTGCTCCCCTCTGTATCCGAGGAGAGGTCATCGGAGTCCTGTCGTTTTGTAAATGATGAGTAAACAGCGGGCTTAATGCCAGGTGCTTGCCTTTCGTCTTGTTCATAGATCTTGAGCCTAATTGTCTTGAGACAGTACTTTATCTCATGGTTTTTTGTTTTAGATGGCCCAAAGATTCCCGATTCAGTAGAGGAGTAACTGATCTACCGGATTCTTCAACTGGTCTTTCACCACCCCACTATAAGTGTTGAGCATTAAAGCGTTGCTCTTTACCTTTTTTGAGGAGGATGGAGTTAACTCTTGAGACCGAGGCCGCTTGGAGATATTAGTCTGCTTTTGTTCTGTGGGGACCTTAGTAAGTCTAGTCTACCACTCCTTGACTAAATCCGTTGCCCACTTAAAGGTGTCTTGGTCTTTTGCGTCCCAAGTATCCTTGTCATTGTTTTCAAGTCGACTAAGGGCTTGGAAAGCACCACGACGATTCCTGTAAGCGAGCGTGCTGGCGCTGATGCGCTTTGTGACAAACGTCGGACAAGTCGAAGCCTGTGAAGAGTTGTCTGTATCATGGGTATGAGAGCTGCCGGAGCGCGCATCGTGATCGATACTCAAGCGTTCCAATCACTTCTCAACCCGTTTGGTTTCGATTACCGTATCATCCTTGTTTTGTTTGTCGTGGGGGATACCCCCCGAAGGTCGATTGTCGGTCAGTTTTGATGCGTTTGGTGAGGCATCACTCTCGGTTTTGGTTTTTGTTTTGTTTTTAGTACCACAGAAAAATATATTTTTGTGCAAGAAACAAGAACAATAAACTATAAATAACCCAAAATAAATCAAATTATGTACTTTTCCCATTAATACTTTACTGATTGTAAGAGTTTTCGCAGTTCACCGCCACTATTTTTGTTCTTAATAAAATTCACAAAAATTACCACTCGTAAGAACTTGAATCAAAGTGACAATTATTGTGCAGAAACCGTTTGTTGTATTGCACCAACCCTTTGCATACAGACAGAAGAAACGTGAGGTTATTGGAAAAAAATGTCTGCGTGTACACAAACGCATTTACTGTAACGCTTGAATATATGACGCGGCGGCCGATTACTAGAGGGGGCCGACATTATATGCCATCACCCTACTTGCAATCATTTTCTATTCTGTTGACCTCTTTCCACAGTATCTAAACGATCTACATACTCACTTAGAAACTACCACGTTGCGCAAGCACTAGAGAAAAATAATTCTATCGAAACCCAATTACGTAATATTATATCATTTACCTTTAATCAGTGAAAAAAAAAAAATATGGAAATTATCTTATCGATGAGAAAAAAATCGTTCCAATGTTGAAGTACCATTTATCGATTACTATTCAACGATAAGATTTACTTGATTCGGATACCGAGGGTATTCGGTTTGTATTGACGGCTTTATATTTATAAAAATTAAGGTAATTTGCCCCAATTATGGTAATGACTTTCCTTTTACTAACTAAAAGCAAAAGCAAAATCAAAAAAAAACCCAAAGGCCTTATCAGTCTAACTGCAAAGTCCTAAGTAAAGAGTTTGACACTTCTTACGTTATAAAATCACGTATTGATAATAATTTGTACAGCAAAACTGAAAAGAAATAAATTCTTTGTGAATATTCTATCGATAAGATGGGAAAAATGTGCCAATTATACACTTGAAAGCATTTTCGTGTTTAACTTTTTACTAGTGGACCAGTGCAAGAAATCTCGCATGTAGAAACCCTACAACCATTTACGTTTTACGAATGAAAATGATGAGAATGTACATAGGTATAGATAATAATGTTTTTTCGTAATAACTTTACTCATCTGACAATATTGTCAGGTCAGGTCTACAAATGAAAAGTTTGTCTCAAATGTATGTGTGTATGTATGTATTTATTTCTTATAAATTCTTGGATACATTTGATATTTACAATCCGAGTTCTTAAAGAAGAAAATATAAGAAAGGTTGGTGACATTCAGTATTTATATAAAACTAGCTGATCCGCCCGGCTTCGCCCGTGTACACAAACAGTCTCTTCTCGGTTTAGCGTTTTAATTTCAACTGATTTAGTGAATGATCTCTCGGCCCACCGCCGACAAAATTCTATGTACCCATGTGCCTATGTAGTATGTAATGTACATTACATACATCTAGTAGGTATGCATAGAAGTTCCAAAATGTGCGTTTATGAGTTGCCGCTTCCGTCTAGTATATTTAGTTTTTTTGTGAAATGATGAAGCAAAAAGGACACCTGTCAACTTACGCAATGTTTATTTATTCAATGAATGGATACACATTAAGAATATACTTCTTATAAATAAGTGCTAAGGTAAAATTAAGCAAAATTAAACATTGGAAATCACTACTTCAATGCAAAATCAGTTGGTTTTTTACACCATTCTTTAATTCAAGTGTGAAATGGACCAATGTCGCCATCTCTATCTATCTGTCTGTCTGTCTGTCTGTCTGTGTACCTGTCTGTCTATCTGTCTTGTGTGTACCTATCTGTCTGTCTATCTATCTGTCTATCTGTCTGTCTGTCCATCTGTCTGTCTGTCTGTCTGTCTGTCTATCTGTCTCTCTATCTATCTGCCTGTCGGTCTATCTATCTGTCTGTCTGTCTGTCTGTTTATCTATCTGTCTATCTGTCTGTCTATCTGTCTTTCTATCTGTCTATCTATCTGTCTGTCTATTTGTCTGTGTACCTGTCTGTCTATCTGTCTGTCTATGTACCTGTCTGTCTGTCTGTCCATCTGTCTGTCTGTTCAAATGTCTGTCTGTCTGTCTATCTGTCTACCTGTCTGTCTATCTGTCTATCTATCTGTCTGTCTATCTATCTGTATATCTGTCTGTCTGTATGTCTGTCTGTGTACCTGTTTGTCTGTCTGTCTGTCTGTCGTGTGCGGTGGCCTATTATGATTAGTTCGGCGGCTTAGGCGTGAAAAGTTTTTGCTAATAACTTGACTCCAGCGCCCCCTAGCGAGCGGTATTTCCGCCTATGTCCTTTCCCAGGTCCCGGACTATCTCTGTACCAAATTTCGTTATGATTGGTTCAGCGGCTTAGGCGTGAAAAGGTTTTGCTAATAGCTTGACTCCAGCGCCCCCTAGCGAGCGGTATTTCCGCCTATGTCCTTTCTTAGGTCTGTCTGTCTATATTAACTGACCAAAATGTTTCATGCTGAAACTACGAAATTTTGTATGACAGGTACCAAAACCACTGGTTGGCAATGGAACATTGTAAGGTAGTTTGTCATTGTCAGCTCATTTGCAGCTAATTGTCAGCACATTTGTAGATATTGTCAGATCGTCTGAACATAGCTTTGATCTCCAAAGTAAGAACATCAGTCTTATTATATTGGGCGCATGCATTAAAGACAAAGAGGAATATGTCGTCAATATACAGACTTTGCGCCCTGCGAACGATCAGCTGTTTTCGAACCATTTCAGGCGAAGCCGTCTTTTGTTATTGCTGGGATCGTCCCCATCGACATCCTGGGTCCCCATCGACATCCTCGCAGACGAAACGATAAGAATCTATAACAGGAGAGCCTTGGACCAACATGACGCCAATGAAATCAAGATGATAAAACAAGAGGAAAAACTAGCGTTGGCAGCTATGTATGTGGCAAGCCCGGTGGACAACACACGAAAAGGCAGGTAGACTTACAAGCTGATACCGACTATTAAGGATTAGATAACTCGAAGACATGAGACTGCAACCACCACCTGACGCAGTTCCTATCTGGCCACGGCGGTTACCAGAAATACTTACACTGATTTGGACACAACAGCTCACCATCATGTCCGGGATGTCCAAAGGAGGAAGTAGACAGGGAACACTCAGTATTTTACTTCACACGCTTCATAACTTGGAGAAACACTCTGCCAAATCTGCCGTCACTCCTCGACCATATGTTGCGGTCAGAAGAGAATTGGACGGTCACCTGCAGCTATATAACAGTACTCCAACAGCAGCTGCGGAGAATAGAATGGCTAAGAAAAGCAGCAGAATCGGCAGAAGCTGCCACATGACGTACAGTATAATTTGCTAATCAGTTCCGCGATGTCGTACCTAACGGCATACCCATGGGAAGAATGGTTGAAGTCTGTGTGTGGGGCTGAAGTTTGTTACGTAGGCTTATATCGCCTCACACTCTCAGGTCAGGATCAGGTATGTATGTGAATCGTGCATGCCAGCAGCGCGGGCTGTTGGTGCCTTGAGAAGATTCCCACCTCACTGGCGCAACAAGAACAAAAAGGCACCGTACGCCGAAAATTCTTCGGACTTTTCTAAATTATTTTCTTTTATAGTAATTATTTGCTTATTGATAGCTGTAATAAGTTAATTATGCCAGTCCTTTATTGAAAAAAAAAATATTGAGAAAGTGACCTGTCGGTCTGACAGGCCAATAGGCGAGTAAAGGTTAAGTAATTTTTCCTTGTCTAGAATCAATTAAGACAAAAGGAAACATATGGATGTGAGTGTCACCTATTAAGGCATTTTGCTAATTGTTATAAAAAGAATAAACAGTAGCTGCCTTAAACCCGGATAATCTTTGGTGTCCAAGTCCACCAATGGTTGTACTGATACTGTTCACCACCAAGGGATTGAGGGAACTCCTCTCTATTTTTTTGAGGTTGCCCCACATATTGTCGAATAATTATTTATCCCCGGCATTAGTTTAAAAGAAAATTAAACTATGATTACTCGCGAAAACAACCAAAACAAAACAAAATAAGCTCCCGATGCACCGCGTGTGCGTAAACGTCAATTAGTCTGGGGGAATAAATTATCCAACTACAGCGGGGAATTCGCTGCAATTTTCCGGCTGCTCCGCTGGGATGGGTTCAGGAATAGTGTGGTGTATTCACAATGAGTATGAAATAAAATTAGTTTTAAGGGCGCCACCCAATTTTTAAATGAAGGGATTGGGAAACCTTTTACGAAGTAAACACAATAAAACCATCGATGATCCTGTAATTCTGATGAAGAAAAATTATAAAGACGAGATGATATTTTATTTTGGACCTCGTTATACATAAGTTACTTGGTCGATTTATTAGCGTCAAGGAATTAAGTTGAATAAATTACGCACAAAGTAAGAAGTTAAAGCTAGGGTGGAGTTGGAAAAAATCTACCGAGGTAGATGAAAAAATCCAACTCAAGACCAAGAAATAAAGATGGCCGTACCGAATATATGCAAGTCAGCGAGATTAAATATTAGATACTAGCTGTCCCGACATTGTCATTTAGTTCAAAGAATCGGACGCTCTGTCTGTTTGTCTGTCTGTCAATCTATATATCCATCTCTCTGGCTGTCTGTATGTCTGTCTGTCTGTCTGTCTCTATTAATTGACCAAAATGTTTCATTTTCACCTGAAATTACGAAATTTTGTATGACAGGTACCAGAACCGCCGGTTGTTGAGGAACCGCACTGATGCTATGTTGTATTCTATATTAAGAAAAACTCCGAGTCTATAAAAGGCAAACATAAATATGTACATTGTACATACATTCATTTTTATACACCTACTAGCTGTCCCGCTCGACTTCGCCCGTGTACTAAAACAGTCGTGTTACTTATTAGGTAAAACGTTGCTGTTGCAATTTGGTTTTGTGTAGAAGTAACGCGTGCCAAATCCGACATTTTAATTTTTAATTTTAATTCCGAGGCGTTGTTTAACCCTTTCCCGTATATTACGCGATGAGTTTGAATTAAATCTTAATCTTTACTTGATTAATGATTTACTGGAATAAAATAATGTACAGAAACATACTTCCGCTTTCACAATATAATTTTATGCAGAATATATTTTTATTTAAGTACTAACAATTGATAGTAGGTATTATGGCGGTTGAGACTGGGAACTCTGAGCCAGAGCGAGCTGGCTGCTATTTGTTTACATTAGGAGGGGTATCGGGTTACATTTTTTGTTAACATAAGCGTGGGAACATTTTTAATTGCCCATTAAAGTGTCGTGGAATGTGATTGATGTTTGCCGCTTCCGGTTTTTGTTAACAGAAAGTTTTATTTTTTGTTTTTGTTTACATAAAGAATGTATCGGGTTACATTTTTTTTTTATGTATGTCTGTCTGTACGTCAGTGTATATGTATGTATGTATGAACAGGTATTTGTTTGTTTATATGTATGTGTGTATGTATGTACGTATGTATGTATGTGTGTATATTTGCATTTGGTATGGCGGCATATGAGTCATGTTCGAAGCAGTCGCGTGTCATATTAAGTATGTATGTATGTACATATGTATATCGGTGTTTTTGTTTTTTTTTATTGGACGAAGGAAGTAAAAAGCGTTAGAGGGAGAGAAAAGATATGCGGTTGTTTACGTTTGTGGGCGAAGGGGGAACAATGATGGGAGGGAGGTGAACGATTTCCTGGGTCTATTCATCCAGATCAGATTGTTTATTTTGGCAGCTGGGGGAACAATGGTGAGAGGGGGATGAGAGGGGGTGAACGGTTTTTTGGATATATTTATCCAGATCAGATTGTTTATTTTGGTTGTTGTCTGAAATAGGTTCTGTTATTATTGAACGAAGAAAGTAAAAAGCGGAAAGGAAATTCTGAGTCGGAGGGAGAGGAGAGATAAATGAATGGATGCAATGGAACAATGATCAGAGAGGGATGAACGGTTTCCAATGTCTATTCATCCAGTGGGAATATTCATGTTTCGGCATGTTTAAAAGTCTCGGTCTCTTTATCTTTCGACCATATTTTTTTTTATGAAATTTGCTGACGTATACAAATATGTTGTTTATTTAACTTTTATTTCCTATGGAATATACCGATATGATTGGTTATACAGTTTAAAGGGGGCGGGGCGTGTAGAAACAATTCCAAATTTCTGCTATATTAGCTCCAACGTAAGAATTATTGAGCATCAGTTTTATTCAATTAAATCAAGTGAACTCATCTAAAATGGAACAATTGAAAGACCTCGGAAAAATTAAGCCTTTGGAAGGATTGAACACATTGGAGCTGCAGAAGAGGTATAAGGTCCTCAATGTGCTACGTTGCCAGGCGAAATACGGGCCTAGAGTTCTCATTGAGTTGGACACATAGAAGGTGTTTTTACCGACTCGATTCAATGCCATGGACGAGAGCATGATGAATGCGCTATCATCAAGCCAAATGGAGGTAGTTAAGCCCGTGGGGAATACTTTCGAGCTGGAGTTCTACTCAATACCGGAGGCAGACCTTTCTGTTGAAGAGGTAGATATACTGCATTCTCAATCCTTCTTTTAAAAACCAAATTTGTTAATTGTATCAACAACTTGAGATGTAACAAATAAATAATTTGTAAACAAAAAAAAAATTATTTTGTTTTTATTTTTCTTTATTTTCTTCTATTTAGAGTTTTGAGCTGATAAACGACTATTCCACGCACATCAGAAGATTCAACTTAAAAGGTCGTAAAATTCAATTTCGTATAAAAAATGAGGCAGACAATGTTTAACCAACAACCTGAATTCAAAATGCTATAAGCGGCATGTTCGAACGAGTTACTGCTGATCTGGATCCTTCCGATATGGTAGGAATAACATTTACAGGCAAAGATTTTGAACATCAAGGACCCGGATAGATGAATTATAGAAAGGCATCTGACGTAAAATAGCGTGAAGTATGGGAAATGGTCAGTAAAATATTCCAAAGCAAATCAGCAGGCCTAAGTACGGATACTTTTCGTGTCAAGGTTACATGGGTAAAGCTTCCTAATTGGAGAGGAAACAATCGAGCAAGGAAATATAATTCATTCAATGAAGAATGTGCGAAACGAAGAGGAATAATTGTTATAGAAAACAAAGACAATCTATGTTTCCCCCGTGCATTAGTTGTAGCAATGGCTCTTGTGGACAAGGATTCTGAATTTGCAAAAATACGACGAAATACTGGTAAACTTCAAGATCTACGAACTGCAGATCTAACAAGCATGGTCGGTGTCAGTATACCTCCCGAAGGTTGTGGTGTTCCAGAGTTTCACACCTTTCAGAGTCACTTGAAAGAATATAAGATCGTGATCTACGATTATGAACAGAAAGGTCGAAATATTATATTTGAAGACACCAACATCAATACTAATAAGAGATTAAATTTATTGTATTTCAACGGTCACTTCAATGTCATAAGATCTCTGACGGCAGCATTTTGTTGTAGCTATTATTGTGAAACTTGTAACATACCTTACAATACTAAAAACGATCATAGATGTGTAATGTCATGTCCACAGTGTCAACAATCACCTGCATGACCAACGAATCTAACCGAAATTGTATGCCGAGATTTCAATAGGGGTTTTAGAGGACAAGAATGTTTTGACAACCATAAGGCATCTGGATCAATTGGAACCCGACCGATGTGTGAAATAGTTAAAATATGCGTCGATTGTCTGAAAACCTACAGAACAGAGAGAGAACATACTTATGGTGAATACTATTGCAAGAAATGCAGACAACACGTCCCTCAAGAACACTTGTGTTACATTCAACCTGACGATAGAAGACCAAAATGTAAAAATGTTCTGTACGTGTTCTATGATTTTGAGAGCCGTCAAGAAACGGTTATTGGAGAAAAGGTGATAAATGATGTTGCTGATCCGATAAAACTCCATGGGCCGAATCTATGCGTTTTCCAACAAAGATGTGACCTTTGCTTAAATGAACAAAATCTACACTTTTGCCAGACATGTAAATTGAGATTGAATGTAAAAAAAGGTCAGAATGTAATATCGGAATTCGTACGAAATACATTTCAGAAAGTTATTGTTTTGGCACACAACGGTCAGGCGTATGATCATCAATTTATTCTGAATTATATGCTGCAAAATACAAAATTTCAACCGGAATTAATTATGAGAGAGAGGAACTAAAATAATACTCATTGAATTGGGAAACGTGAAATTCATAGAGTCGTTAAACTATTTCCCCATGGCTTTATCGGCGCTTCCAAAAGCTTTTGATCTGACACAAACATTGAAAAAAGGATATTTTCCACATTTCTTCAATACTATAGAAAATGAAAATTACATTGGTCCTTTGCCACCCGTGGAATATTATAATTCAGATGCCATGAAGGTAAATGAATTCTTCAATTGGTACGAAGAAAATAAAAACAGCGAATTTAATATGCAGCATGAACTTGTGGAATACTGTATCAATTATGTTCAAATCTTATCGGAAGTGTGTATCAAATTCAGAAATATTTTCCTGGATCAGTTTGGAAGGTGTGACTATAGCATCCGCATGCAATCTTGTATATCGTCGTAATTTCCTTAAACCAAATACAATAGGATAAATTTCCAGAAATGGATACAGATACGCCGATAATCAGTCAGTCCAGGCAATTGAATGGCTGATTTGGGAAGAAAAGAAGCGAAACTGTAACATTCAACATGCAGCTAAACAAAAGGAGGCGGTAGTAGCAGGTGTGAAAGTTGATGGTTTTTGTAAAGAAACCAATCAGATTTTCGAGTTTCATGGATGCTATTATCATGGACATACATGCTTAAAAAATAATCGAGATATGCCTTTACACGATGACCCAGATGACACATTAAATCTACGCTATGAAAAAACCCATGCTAAAACGACTCGGCTAAGGCAGTTTGGATATGAAGTAATAGAAATGTGGAGCTGCGACTTTGAAAAACAACTGAGTACTGATGATGTAAAATATTTGAAAACACATCCCTTAATACTATGTACGCCTTTAAATCCCCGCGATGCATTTTACGGAGGGCGTACAGGAAACACATTTAAATATTATAAATGTAAGACCGGCGAAAAAATCAAGTACATAGATGTATGTTCCCTATATCAATGGGTTTGCAAATACGGAAAATTTCCAGTGGGCCACCCAAAACTTCATGTTACAAACTGTTCTCAATTGAATTTCAAAAACATCGACGGAATTATAAAATGCAAAGTACTGCCACCTGAGCAATTGTTACATCCGGTACTGCCAATAAAGCAAAATAATAAACTCATGTTTACACTGTGCAGAACCTGCAGTGAACTACTATTTCAAGAAGAATGTTGCACTCATAACGATGACGAAAGACCTTTGTACGGAACCTGGATTATTGATGAAGTCTTGAAAGCAATAGAAAAAGGATACAAACTATTGGATGTTTTCGAAGTATGGGAATATTCAATGGTAAAATATGACAAAATAACAAAATCAGAAGGTCTTTTCACCCACATGATGAAAAAATGTATTAAAATGAAACAGGAAGCGTCAGGATGGCCAAATAAATGCGCTACCGACGAAGAGAAAAACAAATACATAGACGACTTCCTAAATAATGAAGATGTTCAACTAGACTACAAAGAAATTTGCATTAACCCCGGAAACAGATCTTTTGCTAAACTCATATTAAATTCATTTTGGGGTAAATTCGGCCAAAGAGAAAACCAACAGAAAACATGTATAATAAATAACCCATCAGAATTGTATCTGATGCTTACAAATCCAGTTGTTGAAGTACGGCATATCATCCCTATAAATGAGGAAAATATCATAGTAAGCTGGCTGTATAAGGAACATGAAGCTGACACATTGTCAACTGTAAATGTGTATATTGCAGCTTATACAACCGCACAAGCTCATCTGAAACTGTACAGTTACCTGGAAACACTAGGAGAAAGAGTTTTATACTACGATACCGATTCAGTTATCTACGTTAGCCGTGAAGGAGAACCTGATCCTCAGACTGGTGAATTCATAGGTGATATGACTGATGAACTAGAGTGCTATTGCCATGGAAGTTATATTTTTGAATTCGTAAGTGGTGGTGCAAAAAAATATGCTTACAAAGTCTATAGTACACAAAACAACAGTGAACAAATTCTGTGTAAAGTCAAAGAAATCAATCTGAATTACTCTGCATCGAAGAAAGGAAATTTTGAGTCTATCTTAATGTACTTAATGCTGAAAATTCGGATGACATAAAAATGTTATCGAATAATATTCGCCGAACACGAGAGCATGAAATAATCACTGTTGCCGAAATAAAAACGTACCAGCCCAGAACAGAAAAAAGTAGGTTTCTGGACGATCATAGTTCCTTACCATACGGGTATAAAAGACAGAAACTAAATTTGTAAATTAAATACGAAATATCTGAAAAATCAATGTACTATTTATCTTTATCTTAATTATTTAATAAAAAACAAGATTGATATTTTTAAAAATATGTTGTTGTAATTACAACAATTTTATACTTTGTCACAAGAATAGCTAAACGTTGGTTAAAATCTGCTCCACAACTCAAATTGTTAATTCAAGAATTCCCGGTGTTAATTACTACATAAGAATAAAAGTTCTTACATCAAAACACAAAGTTCTTACATCAAGAAAAAAAAAAGTACCTTTAAGAGCTTACATTTTTGTGCAAAATAAGGTCTTGTTAAAAAGAATTAACAATAAAATAGTTGTAACAAGAATAAAGAATAGTAAATAATTTAAAAACGTGAATTGTTGTCTTAAGAAATTTATTTTTGGCAGAAATTGAGAATAATGTAAATTGTTGCTTCAAGGAAATCAATGTTAACCAATGTTAACAATGTCAAAAATACTTACCCTGGGTTGGAATTTTAAAGTAAAAAAAATTATTTCTTGCTAAGACTGAAAATCACGAGCTTATAATTAAAAAAATCAAAAATGACCACATTCGTTTTAATAATTTTATTTTAAGTTTTATTATTATATATATATATGTGTACAAAAACAAATACCTCAAACCAACCATGCCACTATTATCGTTATGCCTAAAGTTGCGGGCAGCTTCGCCATAAGCTTCGAAATTCTTTCCGATCTGGTGATTGTAGTTAAGACTTGCATTGGTTCCATATCGATCGCTGTGTTCCACTACTCCACAGATCCGACCCTGTGGCGAACGTGCGTTCCTAATCAACACTTTGTGATCTTCTAATGGGAGGTCATCTGCAAAAACCTATTAAAATAAGGAAAAATCATCAATCATTGCAATTAGACGGTTGAATGTTATCTTATCACTTACCAATTCTTAGTTGTTGCTAGGATATTCGAGGTTATCCTCTGGAAGCGTAAAACTCAAAGCAACGGCGAATAGTCCGCACAAAATGTTAAGTTACAACATTTTTGAAATGGATATAGAGCATGTTGTAATTTTGCCCGAATGGAAGAGGCCTACAATTGTTTTATCATCTCTGAATGGGAGTTGGGAAGCTCCTAATGACAAATAATACTCTTGGATGCTTGTCAGAAATTCGGACGTAAGCACACTGTAATAAAAACTCCATGGATTGAACCCGAACAGCAATCGTAGTTGTTCAACGCACTAACCACCACGCCACGGCGCGCGCATGCCCACGTAAATATTCACCACAATATTCCCGATTAAGACATACTTTGCAACATCGCGTCGCGTCGTCGTTGAGTATGCCACACTCGACAACATTTGCATTTTCGAGTTTAAGTTCTTATTATTTAAAATTCACTCTTTTAGTGACCTGCACTCACGAAAGAAAACAACGCAATGTAAGAAAACACAATGAAAAGTAGTTATAATTTCCGACGACAAGAATAATTCATTCTTAACTCGACAACAAATTGTTGCGCGAAGATATGATTTGTTGAGAATTCAAGAATTTATTTTGCTGCCTGAAGAAATAATTTTTGATTTGATATTATAATTCTTAAACATCAATGTGAGGAAGAATTCTTTTCCACCAAGAAGTTTTTTTTGATGTAACTATTTTAATTGTTAATAAGTCAACGGTTTAAAATATTTGGATGGAGAACAAATTTTTAGGCCAAACATTTTCCACAGTTATTGTCAAACAACAATGTATTTCTTTTGCCTTAAGTATGATATTGTTATGAAAAGAATTTTTATTCTTGAAAAATTAAAAATGTTGATTGTTGTTGCAAATTTTTGATTCGAGTATCCAATCTCAAATAGAAATATTTAAAAATAAAATACTTGAGAAAACACTTTTCTTTTTAATCTAACAATTTTTTGCTTTTGATAATATGTTAACACTTACAAATATTTATCCTGAGTATGCGATTTTCGATACAACAACTTGAAACCAAATATTCTAAAAATACATTCGTTGCTACAAGAACTAATGTTCCTGGCAACAATTTTCAGCTTACAATTTTTTAACAATCGAAAATTCTTGTTTCAACAATGTTTTTTTTTCTGAGTGTAGTTTTATTTCAGTTCAAAAATGTATTTAACAGATAAACATTTTGCAGCGCACAGCACTTGTTATGGGATAAACATTTTATTTCATTTGGATAGAGACACTTTAATTCTTTTAAATTAGGACAACCAACTTCATCAATATTAGTTACTGCAATATTTTCATCCTGGAGTAATTCGTTCAACCATTCAGTTTTTTCAGTCCCTTTAACGTAAACATAGGAATTTTGGAGTTTCTCCCGAACATATTGTCTAACTTCTCGAAATTCTGCGGATCCTCCATTCCAGGATAGACCATGATGATGATGATAAAGCCATTGAGCTTGTCTTCTTAGCGATGGAGATAGTTGATCAACATTGTATGGAGGTTTTAAGATGAAATGATGATGGCGTCCATAATGCAGTATAGCTATTTCCTTTGCGATAAACTTCTTATTGGGTCCTTTAAATCCTTGAACGTCTAGTATGAAATACATTTTATCTTATGTGCGCGTGTGTTTTCTCAATAAAGCTGACATCCAGCTAACGATTATATTTCTCGGGAAACTATTTGACTCAAAGGATTGTAATTTACAACGCGATCGTGTAACATTAAACAGTATACTGATGTAAAGGGTGATTTTTTAGCTGGTTTGGTTTTGGCAACACTGGTTTTGACAGCTGACGTGTGTTTAGTACCTTGTGTCACTGTCAAACAGCTTCAGTTTGGTTTGCAATTTAACCATGGATCTTACAAATGAACAGCGCTTGCAAATTATTGAATTTTACTATCAAAATTCGTGCTCGGTTCGAAAGGCCGAGGATCCGCTTTTTTATCGAAAAATTGTGTTCAGCGATGAGGCTCATTTTTGGTTGAATGGGTACGTAAATAAGCAAAATTGCCGCATTTGGAGTGAAGATCAGCCAGAAGCATTGCAACAGCTACCAATGCATCCCGAAAAAGCCACTGTTTGGTGCGGTTTATGGGCCGGCGGCATTATTGGGCCATATTTCTTCAAAGATGATGCGAATCGCAGCGTTACTGTCAATGGTGAACGCTACCGAGCGATGATAACAAACTTTTTTTTGCCCGAAATGGAAGTTCTTGACTTGCATGATATGTGGTTTCAACAAGACGGTGCCACATGCCACACAGCACGCGAAACAATGGCGCAATTGCGAGGCGAGTTTAGTGAACAGTTAATTTCACGTTTCGGGCCGGTCAATTGGCCGCCTAGATCGTGCGATTTGACACCATTAGATTATTTTTTGTGGGGGTATGTCAAGGCTAATGTCTATAGGGACAAGCCCGCTTCGATTGACGCACTGGAAGCCAACATCCATGCATTCATTCGTGAGATACCGGCCGATATGTGTGAAAGAGTATGCCAAAATTGGACTCAGCGGATGGGCTACCTGAGACGCAGCCGCGGTCAACATTTGCATGAAATTATCTTTAAACATTAAATTGCAAGGTTCAAACTATCGATTCAAATAAATATTTCATTCATTTTTTCGAATTTTTTGTGTTTTTTTTTTAAAAAAAGTTCTCAACCTCTTAAAAAATCACCCTTTATTAGTCGGAATTATTTTTGCTGTTTTTATTTCAATGCGAATATCAACTGGTCCATTTTTGATTATCTCACTTTGATGTCTACAATCTATTACGAAAATTGTCGGCTGGGATTTGAATGCATCTCTTGATAATAAAGGTTCAGCAATAAGTCGATTATAGTAGGTTTTTTGAAAATCGCAGTACATATTGTAGAGTACGCTATGATTGCTTTTGTCAAATGATAAATTTAAATCTTCGCATGGATAAGCAACAGCATTTAAATGTGCTTTCACATTAGTAACATCACAATGATCGAAATTAGATGGATTTCCTTTCAATGAATTGCGTTTGTCGGTTTGCAGAGCAACAATAATGTAGCGTGGCTTCTCCATTTGAGATGTTGTTTTCACATTTCAAATATGATGATTGGTGCTGGGTAAAGATGGATATTCATATAGATCCCAGTTTCGAAAGGTAATTTTCATAGTTTCTCCATTACTAATAGGTTTGTATAGCTTCAATTTGTAGGAATCAGACAACGTAATATGAGGTACTTTCCATTGTACTTTAAATAAATTTATCTTTGCTTTCTTATCCTCGTCAGCAATTAATGAATTTTCATCAATGTGTGATCGTGTCAGAATTAAATCATGGCGACCGTTTGGAATTATTCTCTTATAGTCTTCAGCAAATCCTAGTAGTTGACTTAGTGGGATGCAAAAATTAAAGTAGACACCATTCATGTTGATTGAAGCGTTAGAAGACCTAGATGCATTAAACAGCATATCACTTTTATTTTTATTTAAAGATATTTAGTTTTTAATAGTTGTTGTGATGCCGACATTACGATTACTATCGATTTCAACACCATTTAATTCGCAACGAATTTCGTCGAGTAAGAAAGTGATTCCATTGTTTACAAGTTTTGTTTTCAAAATTGGCGATCTATCATCATCAGCTTTCGATACAGCACCTTCAATATAAATGTAACTTTCCGAAGGTAAAATATTAAGATTTTGATGTTGGACACAAATTTGAATAATGTAATTTTTCCCGAAATTATTCAAGTATGGTGAGTATGTGTGATATTCCAATTTTGAGATGCTCTCATCAAACTCGGGTTCTTCGAAAATATTCAACATGTCTCGTAGTTTTTGTGGTGTAATTTTTCAATTAAAAGCTTGTGGTAATAGAAATTGCTGATTTTGCAGAGTAAGTTTTGATGTTTTCCCCTCAGAAGTTGATAGTCTATTGACCGATTTAATAGTACAACCGGCTCTTTTATAATTTGCGGGCTCAGAGGGAATATTATATATAATCATATTTGTTTCAGATGCAATCGAACTGTTATGGTTTCTCCTCGAAAGTTCATAAGATTTCCGTCTTGATCTAAGCGATTCAATTTTATAGAACTTATTCTCTTGGTGTTCACCGGCAAATAGATGACATTACGAGGAACTTCGACTATTTTATATCCTGGGATTACGTTGACCGAAAATTCATGTAGTATATAACCAGGTCAATTGTTAATATATGTTTCATCAATTAAATTACATTCAATTCGGACAATATTCACTCTATTTATGTTGACATAAAGAACTGATTCATGTAATTTGTTTGCAGCTAGCTTCTTCTTGCTGAATCCGAGAAGCGGTCCAATAGAGTCGGGCTGTGAGAAATCGATCTCCACGGTACTATAGATTTCACATTTTAGAGTGTTATTATTTGCTTTGATATTAATTGACGTTTTCTTGGATTTATCCTTATTGTATATTTTGAGGAACTCCTCAATACAGTCATTTACATATATCTTCAATATCGTAGGAATCAACAGGAAGTGGTATTACGGCATCGCCAAAATGAAATAAATTATTAAATACATCCACATTAGGTATGGAATTATAGGTCTGGAAGTCAACTAATCCACACACGTAATCAGAACTTAGTATAATTGGAGGAAAGTACTCTGCAGTGAGAGTAGATTGGTTTCCGCTCAACGTAAGTGTTAACGACATTACTGTTGGAATAGAAATGAAACATATTTTTGATTTGCTTACGTATTTATTTGATTTAATAAAAATTGCAAAAACAAATGTCCACATATATATGTATTGAAACTCTGATAGTTGTTGTAATTATAAATAATATTTTCACCCCAATATTTGACAACTTCTAAAGGTGGTCTCAGATTACCAAAGCTATCATAATACTTGACATTTTTCTGGTTCTTAATATATGCTACCCAATGTTCCGTTGTCATTGTCGAAATTAATTATCCCACATTCTTTGCTAAATGGCTTTTCTGGTAATGTGTCTCTCATGTAAACGCCTCGGAAATTTGGTATATTGGTTTTTCCGAAATCTGCTATACCAATATTGGTGAGCGCGCGATCAGGTAGCAATTTCAGTAGTTTTTTTGAATCTTGGGGCTTGAGAAAAAGTCCAAATCCATTTTTGTATGGCTGTAGATAAAGCCCCTTGCCTTTTGGAATTTTCATCGCTTCCATAGCTTGGTTGTGTCGGTTATTTTCTTCTAATTGTTCCCTAACAACATTTGTATCTTTTACTGCTTTTACAATTGCAGCAGCTGCTCCAGATAGAGATCCAAGCGCCGATAGTCCAGCAAAGATGGGTAACAATGGTAAGAAACCACTAGTTTTTGGTAGCGGAATCACTCGCGGAGTTGTAATATTCTTCCGTTGTCTATTTCGTAAAACAATTTTAGCGGCTTTTAAGGCGGCTATTGCATTTTCATTTTGATCTTCGCTTCTCGGTTCTTTAAGAGCATTTTTTGCTCCTTTACTGCCTTTCTGAATAAATTAATTTTCTTGCTCTTCGAGGAGTGTTTTCGTCTTCTAACGTTGGTAGTATTAGTAGTTGCATTTTTATGGATACCCATGTCAAGTTTAGTCTTAGCTTTCATCATATTTGTGACCAATAGACTATTTATTCTTTCAGATAAGGATGAATCTTTTGCTATTACTCTCTGCCAGGCCTTTTCACTCAATTTTATCAGCAATATGTCGATCAGACAAGTTCTTGTAATTAGCATATGCAATATTGTGTTCACGACAGGTCTCATCCAACTGATTGATTCCACGATCTTCCTTAGCAAGACGTTCTTTTAATTTAGTTCCAGGACCACAGAAATTATATGAGGGGAGATGTAATTCGAATGGTAATTTAATGATTAATGAATTTACTAGTCCGTATCCTTTGGATGAATGTTTTCGACTGACCGGATATACTCGTTTTTCTCATTTTTATAGCACTTTCCTATTACGGCTGCTGTGCAATTATGAAATGATTATCTATAAAACATTATCTTTTATATAGTTTAGCTTCATTCAGTCGTAGAATGAGGCTCATAAAACAACTAGACATTATTAAAGTCAAGAACTTTGATACTAAAATTAAAGAAAAACGAAAACATGGAGCATTATTTCCAAATGGTATTCGAGGATTAATTGTGGGTCCATCAAACTGCTGAAAAACAAATGCCATGTTGAGCATTCTTCTCGATCCAAATGGATTAAAGTTTGAAAATGTTTACATATACTCGAAATCTCTGCATTAACCGAAATATACATATTTACGCAAAGTTGTGAAATCAATTCGTGGAATGGAATACAATGAATTTTGAAATAATTGTGAAATGATTGTACCTTCCGAAGCAAAACGAAACTCAGTGTTTATATCTGATGATGCGGCTTGTGGTAAAAAAAAACAACATTCGAGAATATTTTTGTATGGGACATAAAGGGCGGTATAATAAATCATTTAAAGAAATTGTTTCTATATAAAGCTGCACAGTCATTCAGTAGCTTCCGATGTGAACGCACACTTGTTTGAAGATCTATCCGATAACCGCTACCCGCTAACCGCTTTCTGCAACCGACCTGTTTGGAACCGACCTATTTGGAACCGATCTGTTTGAAACCGACCTGTTTGAAACCGCCCTGTTTGGAGCCGCCCTGTTTGGAACCGACCTGTTTGAATCGGATTAACAAATATGGATGTTAATGAAAATTTGCTCAAAGAACTCATAAAAACTAAGAATGCTTTAAAGAGAAAATATATGTTTCTCAAAACTGGAAAAATAATGAATGAAACGCAATATGAAAATACTTTTAAACCAATAGTTGAACCCTTAAAAGAAATCGCGAAAAATGTCCAAAGTGCTAATATTCGAAATACCACTGCTGCTGCTGCTGTTGCTGACACGGATATATTAACTAACAAAGTAAAGCATCAACGACGTCGATTACAGTTCGAAAGTTCACCCGAAGAAAAACTTACTCTAAAGAAGAGCTTTGACTTTTCATCTCCAGACTAAACCATTCAACCATCGGACAAAGATATTTCATTTAGATCGCCCAAAAATGTCGACATCGATAGTTTTGATCAAAGTAGGTACACCATTCAACCGACCATCGTCATCAGATTCAAATCGTGAAAAGGTCTATGGGCCACCATACTTTGATTTATAGTCAAAGTCAACAAAATTAGGAAGATCAAGTTTTGTAATTAACAATCAAAGAGATTTTGTCATTGATAATGAAATCTTCAATGGAACAGATGGACTCTATGAAATAATTTTCGGAAAATCCCTAGAAAAGATTGATATGACAACATAGACTTGGATAAATATCTTCAGACACACCAGCACACTTGAAAAATTACAATGATATTACCTCACAAGTTAAAGGTAATAGAGGACATAAGTATAGTCATATTATTAAACCTTTCCTTCAACGACTCACCCAGAAAGTCATAAGGAAAATTGGAAAAGCATACAACAATAATTCATCTGATATGAGCTATTCGAAACACCCCATCGATTATGTGTATTGGGATGACCCAAATGAACTCGTTGATAGATTAAGACTTTGAATCGCATCTCAGCAAGCTGGTAATAATAACCTTCAGAATGAGATAAATTCAATTGTTGAAGAGCTACGCGAATCGAATATCATATATTAATCCAAGTTCTAAGTAAGCACATCATCATAAGCAAAATGAGTGTCGATAAGTTCGGAAGAAGCTTCAAACGGTCTTATAAGTCATTATGTGGTCCTCAAGGGCCTCCTGGTAAAGGATTTAAGCAATTACCTACTGGTGATTTTGATATTGAAGGAAAATGCATAAACAATGTTGGAAAACCTGTTTTACCCCATCAAGTCACCAATAAAGAATACATAGATAGTAACATGGACTTTCAAGACAAAACCATCAATATTCTTCAACAGTACGTCGATAGCAACATCCACACTGAAATTTTCAGTTTCATAGTTACTCTCACCGCTCGCGGGTTAGGGGATAAGAATATTCCCGCGGTATGGGTGCCTGTCGTATGAGCCGACTAAAACCCAAACACAAAAATTCAGATGCAACTGTTTCAGAATGAACGGCTTCCTGGTCAGCGTCTGATCTCCATGTTAGGAGCGGCTGTATATATGAAATGAGTAGAAGTAACTGACGATAAGCAAAAGTTAAAAAATTAGGGCAATGAACAAAACAAACAGATTAAATATCCCAGGTGGCACACCAGCTAAGCTGGAAAATCCACCCCCTTTGGAGGACGGTCCTACGAATTCTGGGGAGGACCATTTATTGCTTTTAGAAAAATCGAGTAGAAGGAGTTCAAAAACACAAAGAACTTCACCAAAAAAATCAACGCCAGTGGTTGTTCCTTCAAAAACCCCAACTAATAAACCAAAACGACAATGCCAGTCAGCCACAGCAGTGTCCCAAAAATTTAATCGAAACATCTCAAGTCAAAATAGGTAACTTCTTTAACGAATGGCAGAGTGAAAAACGAGCCAGAGAACCTCCAATCCTGATCTCAGGACTAAAGATGTTTAGCGAACTGAAGAGCCTCGTTGAGAAATTGACGAAAAAAGAATGTAAATATACATCTTATAACAACGACAACTGGAAAATCAATGCCGATGATGCTGATGCATCTATCACTGAGGAATTGAGCAAAAATAACATTCAGTGGCACTAGTATGAAAACAAAGCTACCAGATCCGTAAAAGTAGTAGCAAGAGGTCTCCATTCCTCATGTGATACAAGAGAAATAGTCCAAGACTTATTACAAAAAGGATTTCAAGCTCTGGAAGCCAGCAACATACTTAAAAATGAAATCCTAAAAGATTCCAGTGGAGAATCAGTGAGGAAAAAGAGGCCTCTGCCTCTATTTACATATGATCACATTTGATAACAAAGAGAGTGTCGAAAAGATCTACACTATTAGATCAATCATGGGCATAGTTGTTAATATTGAGCCACTGCGAAAGTCCAAGGTTGTACCACAGTGCAGGCGTTGTCAAGCCTTTGGGAATACACAAAAATACTGCAACCGCGACTTTGCTTGTGTTAAATGCGAAGGAAAGCATGCAACTAAAAACTGTCAAAAGACCAAAGAACAAGAAGCGAAATGTGTGAACTGTCAAGGCAATCATCCCGCAAGCTATAGAGGATGTCCAGTTGCTAAGAAGTACCAAGAAAGCAAAAGTAAACGTACTTCTTTTAGAAACAAGTCAACAACCACAACGAATAAGAAAGTAACGGTTGAAAATAAAACCTTAAACCAATCGGCCAATGAAATAGTCCTAAACAAAGGCGAGGAGAAAAACAAGTCCTATTCACAAATCGTTAAAAATATTCGTAAGAATGAGGAAATGCTTTCTCTTATCCTCAAATGATTGGATAAACAAGATTTGACAATAAAACAGCTAAGCGAAAAAGTCGTCCATAAAACACAATGATGGACAGAAAACTTAAATTTGCAACATGGAATGCGAACGGTCTTTTACAGCGAACATCAGAAAGAAAAAAGTAATATACACTCAGAAAAAAAGTTGTAATCAAAACAATTTTATACTTTGTCACAAGAATAATCGTTGGTTAAAATCTGCTCAACAACTAAAATTGTTAATTCAAGAATTCTCGGTGTTAATTACTACATAAGAATAAAAGTTCTTACATCAAGAAACAAAGTTCTTAGATCAAGAAAAAAAAATTACATTAAAGAACTTACATTTTTGTGCCAAATGAGGTCTTGTTAAAAAGAATTAACAATAAAATAGTTGTAACAAGAATAAAGAATAGTAAATAATTTAAAAACGTGAATTGTTGTCTTAAGAAATTTATTTTTGGCAGAAATTGAGAATAATGTAAATTGTTGCTTCAAGGAAATCAATGTTAACCAATGTTAACAATGTCAAAAATACTTACCCTGGGTTGGAATTTTAAAGTAAAAAAAATTATTTCTTGCTAAGACTGAAAATCAAGAGCTTATAATTAAAAAAATTCAAAAATGACCACATTCGTTTTAATAATTTTATTTTAAGTTTTATTATCATATATGTGTACAAAAACAAATACCTCAAACCAACCATGCCACTATTATCGTTGTGCCTAAAGTTGCGGGCAGCTTCGCCATAAGCTTCGAAATTCTTTCCGATCTGGTGATTGTAGTTCAGACTTGCACTGGAAAAATGATCAATAATTGCAATAAGACGGTTTGAAAGTTATCAATTACCAATTCGTAGTTGTTGCTAGGATATTCAAAGTTATCCTTTGAACTTGCATTTTTGAGTTTAAGCTCTTATAATTTAAAATTCACTCTCTTACTGATCTGCACTCACGAAAAATTCACAACGCAATGTAAGAAAACTCAAAGAAAAGTAGTTATAATTTCTGACGACAAGTATAATTCATTCTTAACGCGACAACAAATTGTTGCGCGAAGATATGATTTGTTGAGAATTCAATAATTTATTTTGTTGCCTGAAGAATTAATTTTTGATTTGATTAAACAGCAATGTGAAGAAGAATTGTTTTCCACCAAGAATTTTTTTTTGATGCAACTTTTTTAATTGTTAATAAGTCAACGGTTGAAAATATTTGGATGGAGAACAGATTGTTAGGCCATACATTTTCAGCAGTTATTGTCAAACAACAATGTATTTCTTCTGCCTTACGTATGATATTGTTATGAAAAGAATTTTTATTCTTGAAAAGTTAAAAATTTAGATTGTTGTTTCAAAAAAAACATTTTTGATTCGAGTATATCCAACTCAAATAGAAATATTTAAAAATAAAATACTTGAGAAAACACTTTTCTTTTTAATCTAACAATTTTTCGCTTTTGATAATATGTGTTAATACTTACAAATATTTATCCTGAGTATGAGATTTTTGATACAACAACTTCAAACCAAATATTCTAAAAATACATTTGTTGCCACAAGAATTAATGTTCCTGGCAACAATTTTCAGCTTACAATTTTTTAACAATCGAAAATACTTGTTTCAACAATGTTTTTTTTTCAGGGTGTAAAACTTGGGTGTGAAACAAGGACTGATTTCAGAGAAAAACTTGTGAGTTTTATAAGCCTTAGATCTCCTATGGAAACAAACGAACAAATTGACCAAGAGGTACAGCTGATACAGATGATGTTCAACAGGCTGCAGAAGAAAGTACACCAGCTAACTTGAACAGAAGGCAACCCGAAATAAAGTACCCTATTTGTATAAAGGAGTTGATACTAGAAAAAAAAGGGCTCGACGAAAATGGCAAATACGAGGTTCCCTGACGATAAAACAGTGTTTAACCGTCTTAATAATGAACTTAAATAACGAATCTGTGAATTTAAAAATGATTCACTGAGTAGATTCTTGAAAAGCCTAACGACGGACGCGTCAACCGAATACTCCTCATGGAAAGCAGCCAGTCGCCTGAAACGAGCGCACTTAAAAAACCCGCCCTTAAAAGCACCAGATGGAAAATGGATCGGAGACCCGAAACTGAAGGCTGACCTCTTTGCAGGACATCTTTCGAATGTTTTCAAGCCATTCTCATCAAGTGCAACTACAGAAAACTTTCAGTTTGTTGATAGAGCGGATGAATGTGAAATCCCTATCGTTACACTGAAAGAAGTAAGGAGCATAATGTCAACATAAGTTATCTAATAAAAAAAACACCAGGGTACGATCTAATAACTGCTCAGATTTTGAAAGAAATGCCACCAATAGCCTTCAAGAAACCCCAATTCATAATGAATGCATGCCTTAAGCTCCGATATGTACCACATCATTGGAAAAGAAGTTAAGTAAGCAGAAGTTATTGTTATGTTACAGGACAATATCGCTAATACCAATTATGGAAAAGTTTTCGAAAAATTGCTTCTGAAGAGGTTGAATAATATTATTGAAGAAAGAAGACTTATTCCAAATCATCAGTTTGGATTTAGAAATAAAAATTCCACGATAGACCAAGTGCATCGAATTACAGATAGTGGAAAAGGCACTGGAAGAAAAACAAGTGTGTTCTGCTCTATTTTTAGATGTTGCTCAAGCTTTTGACAAGGTTTGTCAAGAGGGACTTGAGTACAAACGGCATAGGGATTTACCTAGACAGTACTACGAAATACTGAAATCATATAAAGGGTGATTTTTTAAGAGGTTGAGAACTTTTTAAAAAAAAAAAACACAAAAAATTCGAAAAAATGAATGAAATATTTATTTGAATCGATAGTTTGAACCTTGCAATTTAATGTTTAAAGATAATTTCATGCAAATGTTGACCGCGGCTGCGTCTCAGGTAGCCCATCCGCTGAGTCCAATTTTGGCATACTCTTTCACACATATCGGCCGGTATCTCACGAATGAATGCATGGATGTTGGCTTCCAGTGCGTCAATCGAAGCGGGCTTGTCCCTATAGACATTAGCCTTGACATACCCCCACAAAAAATAATCTAATGGTGTCAAATCGCACGATCTAGGCGGCCAATTGACCGGCCCGAAACGTGAAATTAACTGTTCACCAAACTCGCCTCGCAATTGCGCCATTGTTTCGCGTGCTGTGTGGCATGTGGCACCGTCTTGTTGAAACCACATATCATGCAAGTCAAGAACTTCTATTTCGGGCAAAAAAAAAGTGCTGTAACAAAGGCCTAACTGCTGGGAACGGCGCCGAATCGACATTTCGCGGTCTTCTGTCACACTAGCTGATACGGCCGCAATATTTTCTTCACTACGCACAGTACGTAAACGTGTTGGTGGTTTAATGTCCAACAAAGTAAATTTGGTGCGAAATTTGGTCACAATCTTCCGAATAGACTGCTCAGAAGGTCGAGAATGCCGATCATAAAATGGAAGCAGCGCGCGATGAACATTTCGAACCGAGCACGAATTTTGATAGTAAAATTCAATAATTTGCAAGCGTTGTTCATTTGTAAGACGATCCATGGTTAAATTGCAAACCAAACTGAAGCTGTTTGACAGTGACACAAGGTACTAAACACACGTCAGCTGTCAAAACCAGTGTTGCCAAAACCAAACCAGCTAAAAAATCACCCTTTATTTCAGATCTTTAGAGTACGATACGAACAAGAATATTCGGAACTGAAGAAAATCGAAGCTGGTGTTCCACAAGGAAGTGTCTTAGGACCTACCTTGTATATGGTATACACCAGGGATATTCCGGTAGATGAAAATGCTTTCATGGCTACCTTTGCAGATGACACTGCAATATTGGTGCCTGATAAATGCGTTGTTAAAGCCACAGAGATCCTGTAAAATGCAGTCAACAAAGTTAGACTTTGGACGCAGCAATGGCGTATCAAATTTAATGAGTCAAAGTCAGCTCATATAAATTTTACAAATAAAAAGTTTAGCCATGTTCCAATATTCATTAATAACCTAGTTGTACCAATACAGCCAAATACATTGGAATGGCTTTGAACGCGAAGTTAAAATGGAAAGAGCACATCAAAAAGAAAAGAGAAGAACCGATGAATCCACAAGTGTGGATTGTAAGTATTTGTAGTTTGAATAAATTACATTTCGCAAGAAAGTGACATTTGTTAATGTGTTTTTATTTTTGCATTAATTTAAATAATATTGCGAATAAACTAATTTTCAGTTTTTTGCAGCATGGGGAAATGGCTGTCTTGAAGAGAGAGCTATCTTCTGTGAAAAACTACAATAAATCTTGGAATGATTTTCTTAGTTTTTCGTAGTTTTGGACAGGCATAGTTAAGTTATTTTAGGCGTTTATCTATCGCAAAGAGATAGTCTGGGACCTAAGGAAAGACATAGGTGGAAAAACCGCTCGCTAGGGGGCGCTGGAGTCAACTTATTAACAAAGCCTTTTCACGCCTAAACCGCTGAACCAATTGTAATGTAATTTGGCAAAGGGATAGTCTGGGACCTGAGGAAGGACTAAGGTGGAAAAACCGCTCGCTGGGGGGCGCTGGAGTCAAGTTATTAACAAAACCTTTTCACGCCTAAGCCGCTTAACCAATTATAATGTAATTTGGCAGAAAGATAGTCTGGGACCTAAGGAAGGACTAAGGTGGAAAAACCGCACGCTAGGTGGCGCTGGAGTCAAGTTATTAGCAACGTCTTTATTAACTGAGCAAAATGATTCATATTGACAATTTATGTTAGTATAGTACCAAGAGAGAAAACTACAAAAACTGGACCCGATGTTTGGCGCTGGAGTCGAGTTATTAACAAATTCTATATTTAATGAAATTTTGAATAGCTGTTCCTTCCATAATTTGTATTACAAAAATATAATATAAAGTTTACATTCATATTTACTAAATTTTGTTACACATTTTCCATCGACTGTACTAGACAAATTTCTTCTCTTACACATTACACATACACAACTGCTTTGGATTGCAAAAGTATTCACTTCCCCCGTGAGCTTATGCGGATAAGGCTCACACATTTTTTTTTGAAGGTTCTTCTTCCTTCTCATCCATGCAGCAATGACTGAAGTCATTTGCGAGGATTCCCAATTTTTGTTCTGATTTACATATATATATTCGTTTTTTGATTATTTGTTAATCGTTCCAAATACATTTTTTTTATAATAAATAAACACAATTTATTTTAAAAAATGCGTTTATCCCTTGAACGGACAACTTCCTTAGGCGGACAAACATGTTATTACCGTCCCTCTCCGTCTAAGGGAGGTTCCACTGTATGTACGTATATTTTTCTCATCGGCCAAAGCCAACATCGACATCGGGTACCTATCGATCAGCCTTTCCCGTAGATTTTCTCTATAAATATCTACCCCTGCCTCTTCAAATTGCTTCTAATCGTCTCTGGCAAAAAGCCTTTCATAAAAAATGTCACATAAAATGACGCCAAAACGTGTCGCCAACAGATTCCGATGAACATACAAAGCAGAAAAAATCACCGTTATTTTGTAGTCCTCATCTTACCTAACAGCATAATGCAAAGTAGACTCGATTGCTTATAACAATAACAATCTACTCCCCTACTCCAACAGGACACCATTAATTGACAACAAGGATAAAACTAAATAATGGCCAAATTATAAAGAACGTACATGCAAACAAAATGGCCAAGACGGCAAAAACAAGAAAATAAGTGATTTTTTATGGTGGAAAATAACAAAGTTTTCTCATCATGAGCAATATTGTTGCTCTGCCATGATAGAATCAGTGTATAAGAAGATGTGATTGTAATTATTTACAATTATATTGAAAATTCTTTAGTAGGTCAAACGTACGGAGTCCTCCTCTCACCGCTTTTCAGTGGCGACGTCACAATCAAAAGATACCAAAGAAAGAACAAAAAAGAGAAGAACGAAGAGCCAGTCTAGCATCAAACCCTGGAGCCGAGCCACACACATACACAGAGGACCAAATACAAGTGAACTAAATAGAGTAAAAGCTAAACAAAAGAAAATCCCCATGTCGAGCCAAAATGTCTGTAGCTATTACATCGAAAGCTCAAAATCTGTGATAAAATATATGTACACATATAAAACGAACGAGCCTTTTGCACGACAACGAAGGCAGGGTAATGTGGGAGATACAAGAAAAAGCCTGACAGAAGGACACCAGATACCCAGCATCACGCATACTAACGTTGTAAAAGGACTGGGGTACATATCTAGAGCGCTATCTATAATGTACACAGTTTCCGCTGTACTCTGGGCTTGAACGCTTGAAGCCCAACAAAACTCAATTCAATTTGTCTGAACCGTTCCCGTTTTGTGATATGTATTCATTCGTTTTACCTTCTTTCTTTTTCTCATGAGAATAACTCATGTGAACAACGAACACAGGGGTTGATTCTAGTTGTGGCTGGCTGGCGCTGTTGTCTCACATCTCACTCTGCGGTAATTCCTCACTTGCTAGATGGTTGGGGAAATTCTGAAATCGCAATTACACGTTCGTTGAGTTATTCGTTGGATTCTTTTGCGCCATTGCCGAAGCATAATGCAGCTATCGTACGCATGCTCTACGATTGGTATAGGGTTTACTTGTTGCTGGATTTCGCACAAGCAAAGGATGATGAGAAACACCCGCGCCACCCGCGGATAAAGGATTTAACGAGAATTTACTATCAAAAAGAGTGGAACACTATATCTTCACTCGTACTCGATGCGTACAGGGAGAGAGAAAAAGCATCAGAGAAAGAGCGAACAATGAAAAAATAAAAAAAAAAAATAAAGTTACGTATACGCCACATTGTCGCACTACTCATTCTTTTCATTTTTCCATTGTCTCTTGGTTTCTATCTTATGCCCATCCTACCCCTAATTTCGTTTTACTTTTCTGCCATGGGGCATCCATGCGAAACCCATAAATTTCAGAATTTCATGATGGTACCGAGAGATAGAAGAAAATCGCAGTAAAGTGAACTGCAGAAGGATTTTTCGCACTTGTCAACTTGTCATTCGCTCTCTTTCGCTTTGGCGATGGCTTCTTTTGTGCCTCACTGCCATCTACTGTCATTCTATTGCGGTTGTAGAGCTAAGCACAAACATAACATATTACAGAGAAGAGAGAGAGAAGAAAATCCAGATAAATTATGCAAAATCTAGGTATGGAGGAATTACCCTGTGCTACATTTGGTAGGAGTCATCATCAAGCAAACACGCATATACTCGTATAAGTGTTTCCCATTTTAGCTTGTTAGCCTATCATAGGCGGATGTGTGCGTGTTTGTCCTTTTGCTTCATCGAAATTTATATTTTACACTTCGTTTGAAGGGATGCGAGGCGGCAGCGCAATTTACCAATTGACGTTCAATCGGGGATTGTTTACCAGAAATGTGGGGAATTGGTGGCTGATTTTTATTGATGTTGACTGCGACTGAGTGGTGACTGGTGACTGTGGGCGTCTCAATCGGCTGATTAGTTTGAATGACGGTATTTAAGCAATTGATGAATTGATGTGGAATCATTTAATTAAGGATGGATGAGGAATTGCGTTTTGTTCAAATGCTGATGTTTTATTTGTCTTAGACAATTGGATTTTCTTATCTTAAAATAGGAACGGCATATGTAGTCATTCATATTTATTAAGGGCAGTTAATATACTTGGGTATGTCGAATGTTGACATTTTATTCGCATGTCCTTTTCTTAGTTATCATTCGTATTGCTTAAACTTAAACCAATACAATTTGTGGTAATTATTTATTTATTTATTTATTTATTTATTTATTTATTTATTTATTTATTTATTTATTTATTTATTTATTTATTTATTTATTTATTTATTTATTTATTTCCAAAGTTAGAGTTACAGGTCCAATAAGACAACTTAAAATCATACATGAAATGTGTACACACGCTATGGCCAAAAAAAATAGAAACACCTCTTCGGAAACTGTTTAAAGTTATTTACATATATGGAAATTGGTAACATATATTGTAAATATTTTAATAATAATGGTAAGTAAAGACCAAATAATAAAGACATTTAACCAATCAAATGTTTTCGATCACTATGGAGTGTGATATGACTCGAGTTGTAAAACGACCTCAAAATAAAGCTGGCCAAAAAATAGAAACGCTTGGTTAAAACAACGAAAATCTTTTCATCTTTCGAGAACTATATAAAAAAATTTAGTAATTAATCGAAATCGTATTCACTTATTAACCTTTAACTGGGTAGGTGGGGTGCTGACAATACTCCAAGCCCTTATTTTTCAAAAAATTTTCAAAACATGTTACGGCTCTCGGTCTTTGAAGCATCCATGGAGAGTGCATATTCGACTGTTTTATCCAGAGTTATATCTGTTTCCCGCAGAAGCATTTCCTTTATATCGGAGTCCCTCAGCCCTCGAATAAACTCTGAGCGTGGATGTGTTTTCAGTGTAGACTTTTTGCACGCATCACATGTAAAGTTGCAGTACGCGCTCAGCTTTTTGAGCTCTGCCATGTAATTTGATATCGATTCTCCCTCGTGTTGAAGTCTGAGCAGAAACTTGTGTTGCTCTGTGATTTCGTTTGGCTTCGGGCTGAGGTGACTTTTCAAAAGCTTGGTTAGATCGTCGTACGTTCTTGTATCAGGTTCATCTGGGGCTGTTAAATTTGATAAAAGCTGGAAGTATTTAGCGCCAATACAATTTATAAGTACTTGCCGTTTTATTGTAATGTCGATGATGTTTCGTAGTGCCAGGTAGTTTTCCAGTCTTTTGATGTAATCCGTGAAAGGTTCCTCATTTTCGTTAAACTGCTCAAAGTGTAAATTTGGTGTACCGGGGCTGGTTTGTAATCTTTATAGTGCATTAGTCAATGCTTGAATAATATCCTGCGTTGATTCGGTCTTCGCTTAGGTTTTTCTTAACCTTAAAAGTCCTCGTCGCCACTGATAGATATTTGCCTAACCCCGAAAAGAATGGAGGAAAAAGAAGAACCACATTGTCGACTGCTATCCAAAGAATGAATTCTTTATTATACACTAGCTATTGCCTGCCCGGCGTTGCCTGTGCTTTAAATCAGTCTCGTTGTTTGATTGTAGTATGATAGAAAGGAAGTAGTAGGAGGCGATATTATTTAAAAATTAAGATTCTAAAGAATTCTGAAGTCTGTAGTTAGTTTATATGACTTTTATTTTCATTTTTAATTCATAACATTCAATATAATTCTAAGTCTATTATGGTTTGGCCTATGGCCGTCTACCAGATTGACAATAGTTACATTTCTATTTTTGTTTTTAACAGAGAACAAAGAAAAAGGCAATATGTATATACATTAAACATTAAAAATCTTCTTCAACTATACATTTTCTATAACGAAGAGCATTTGCACAGTAGTTGAAAAGTAAATCCCAGTCTCGGACTCCATTTAAGATTTCAATTGCTTCACCTAATTCCAGGGTATACGAATCGAAGAATCTCAATCGAATTTCTTTTAAAACTGGGCATATTGCAAGGAAGTGAAATATATCCTCTCGTATCTTCATATTGCAAAGATTGCACAAGACAGGTAGCTCTGGACGGTGTGGAATGAAATTCAAATTTAATAGCTCTCCTCTGATTTTAAAAATTACGCTGATCTTTTCTATTGAGTTACAGTTTAAAAAGTAAGTTTTTTCTGCTAGATCGTATTTCAACTTGCTCATCGGGTGTTATCGTTATGGTTTCTCCATAATCTGATGCAAGGCGTTCCCATTCTTGAATGAAACTTGCTCTACTTCTTATTACACTCTTGAGTACAACTTTTGGCAGTCTGTCATTACTCATTGCCATAACTTTTACTATGTAGTCGAAATGTAGTCTCAGTGTTTCCAAGAACATAGGCGGTGCACCAGTCTCTAGATGCAGCATATAATTAGGCGTAGCACTTCGAAGACACCAAAATTCCTAAGTATTTGTATTCGCGAACAACTTCCACCATTTCTTCTTGATACGTCCATCATTCACTTTGAGAATATCTGCCACCGCCGCCTCTGAACACCATTACCTTCGATTTATTCAAGTTCACGCTAAGGTTCCAGTATTTGCAGTAAACGCTGAGCCTATTCATCATTAGCTGCAACCCATCTACAGTGTCGGAAAGAAAAACGATGTCGTCTGCATACTTAAGAGCCGGAATTTGTATGTTGCCAAACTCGATTCCACCTTTTACAGTATCTGATATGTCGTTGATGAAAAGGATAAACAGTAACGCACTCAAGATACATCCTTGCTTCACTCCCATCGTTGTTGTGAATTCTCCAGAAATGGACTCCCCATACATACGGCACATTATTTGCATACATTGCTCTTAAAATGTTGATTATTTTCGTTGAGAAACCTATATTATATAGTTTTTTTTTTATGTTTCTGTTTATATATCTCCGCAATATTAAGTAATGCAAATATTTGATCGACTGTCGAGTAATTCTTTCTAAATCCTGCCTGAAACTCCTGCAAAACTTTTTTATTTTCAACCCAGCAGGTAAGTCTGTTGTATATAAGGGCGGCAAACAGCTTGGCAGAGGTGTTCAGGAAAGATATTCCTCTGTAGTTTGTAGGATCGTTATAGTCACCTTTTTTGTGCAGTGGATAGATAATTGCCTTTTTAAAACTTTCTGGAATATTTGCTGATTCAAAGATTCTATTGAATTCCCCTGTAAGCGCAGACAGTGCAGTTTTTATAGAACTCGTATGGAATTCTGTCATCTCCGGGAGCCTTTCTCGTGTTTGCTTTATTAATGACTTCTTTGATTTCTTCTAATGAAAACGGGCTATCTAGGAAGTCATCGATAATTAGTGGAGCTGCATATTGGAGTGGTGGTGATATCTGTGGGGAATTAAGCAGATTGTTAAAGTGGTCCATTAGCTGCGTTGCTTTAAGCGACGAGGCGATGCTATTCGTTTGTCCATTTATACATTTTACAGCTTTCCAAAATTCCGCTGAAGATGTGGAGTTGTTTATAATAGCAATACGTTGCTGTTCAAATGCTGTCTTTTTTTCATAGCAAATGCGCTTGTAGTTCTTATTTGCTTCGCCATAAAGTGTCTTAAGATGCTGGTATTATATTCCCAAAAAAGTTTTAGAAGTTTGAAAGAGTTATTTCTAGCTCCCAGATACTCATAATCAAACCACTTCTGTTTTGGGATTTTATTTTTTCTTATGGGCAAGTTCGGATCTGCTTTTTTAATCATACTCGTAAGGGCATCGACATCCGGTAAAATATCCACTGTGTGCAATCGCTCAAGTTCAGCATTTAAATTACTGCGATACATATTTCGCGTTCGGTCATTCCACACTAGTTTTGGTAAGAGTCCTAATTGCTTTATACTCCTCTCATTCGTAGGCCTAGATACCAAACAATTAACTTCGAGTGGCATATGGTCCGAGAAAGTCTCCATGCCTATCTGAAAATCACTAAGGAGGAAGTTCCAATTTCCAGAGATGCAACAGTAGTCAATTACTGAGCATGCCTTTCCACGGATAAATGTGTACTCTCCGCAATAATCGCCTTCACAACTTCCATTTAGAATACTGCAGTCGTATGCATCCGCAAGATCAAGTTATTTTCTACCCTTATGGTCACAAATTGCATCTTTGGAAGTGCGGCTTATGCGCATTGTGGGTATTTTGTAACCGCTCACAAAATTATTTTGAGAAAGTCCTAGCCGACCATTAAAGTCCAGGTCGAGTATAAAATCAAATTATAAACCCCGGTTATACCAAGTTTTCCGTCCGGAAATTCATACGTATCTGGACCTAAAGCCCGTATGACACTAGCTTTTTTTTCCTTTTTTAATGCATTAAAAAAGAATTTAGAGCAGTAAGAAAAATGTCCAATACAAAGCTCCAATAGGTGTGAGTGCGTACACAAGAATCAAAAACATACGAAATTGTCAAAAAAAAATACATTAAAAATGTACTTCAATTCACTTTTTCCAGCCGCTGGCAGCTTGTTTTTTGACGTTTTCGCTTTTCTTTTTGTGACAGATTGTTATTTCGCTTACACTCCGCAAAACAAAAAAAAGGACCAAAACGCTTGTGTTGGTTATGCGTTTTAATGTAAAGATAAGTGCTCGTGGTAAATTTTATTCCATCATTTGGTTTTATTGGCACTATGTAATGGTATTTGTTTATTTGTTTATTTTATTTACTGTTTCCGTTAAATGGAAAGAAAAAGCATCACTGAAAAATATTGATGGACTCACGTGATTTTTTGCACTTTGAATAAAATAATTTTAATGGTTCGTAGATTTTCTGTTAGCAGGCATGTGTTTAATGAAACATAATACTTTTTTTTATTTATAACATTGGTAGTATGTTATTAGAGCGGGTTTTCCAAAATGGTCGAAAGTTCGAGAGCGCTCGTCAACTGAAAGAAGCAATCCAGATTTAAGGGAAAAAATTTATGGAAATGAGATCCAAAACCTTATAAATTAAATGCCAATGCATTTGCAGTAAACTATTATAAACAAGTAATCATCTACGAGCTATTAATACTACCAAAGTTATTGATTTTGTTTTTTTTATATATTTTTATTGTAAGTATTATGCTATTGGATTTTATCATTACTTCGTTCGATTAAAAGTTGTTTTTTACTATATTTTTTTAAACAACTTTTAAATCAAGTTTTTTTAAGTTCTTTAACACAATAACTGGTTACATATATAATATTATGTGCACAATTGGTTGCCCTCTCATTATTTAAAAAAAAACAATCACTCAATTTAATTTGGTCTTCTTTTTTTTCGAGGAGTGTATTTTTTTGCTACAAGTTCTATTGGCCTTTTTCGTGCAAAAATATTTCTGTCTCTTTTACGCGCGCTGACATTTACGTACTTAAAAAGTGCATTAAAAAGTGGAAAAAAAAATGTAGTGTCATACGGGCTTAAGCATCGCGGACGCTCGATTGCAAATAAACGATCCACAGTAACAAAATTCCATTACTACCGTATGATAGCAATCATCATGCCATAGAAATACTAATGAAATTTGCTGACGACTCTGAGTTAAGCTTCGCAACGTGACACTAGGTTCCTAAATTGAATTTTTTTTGCAGATCGATTGGTGCCGTTTCCAACGTTGCGCCACCAGAAAATATAGGAATTGCACTACCTCTTCCAGTATTCCTAGCAATAGGAATTTATCTAACGAGGAGTGCGATTCCTATATCAGGAACTTGAACACGGTGGTTTTACAAGCTATAGAGTCGGCAGTTCCGAAAGTTAAATCACAAAACAGCATAGAATGTTGTCTAAACCGTGACATAAAAACACTAGAAAAACACAAAAGCTTTTTAATCACTCAAATAAATCGAATACATCGCCAGTTTGAAGACGTATCGCACAATTTAGAGCTACGGAGATTGAAATCTCTCCTGAGGAATGTGAAAACTCTGATAAGCCAGGAGTTTAGGAATAGTGCTAATGATTACTGGAAACGAAGAGCTGAAAGTATTGTAAAACAAGACTCGAAAAATATGTTCCCAAAAATAAACAAAATGTTTAAACCACGTGAAGTTCTCACTATTCCGAAACTGAGATTACCACTGTCTTCTCAGACGCTTCTGTCACAGGCTGGGATTAATATCCAGGACTGCATCAACGATTACCAGTTTCTGATAGATAGTGGGGTAGATAAACTTGATCTGATAGGCTCCCATTTTGAGGCGATTCATGGTAGGGATTAGGGAACTCTTTAGCTGCAGAATTGATGAAGTACGTAATAAATTGTTGAGATCTCGCAATAACGAAGTGCCAACTCTCTCTTAAGATTTACTGGGGGATTAAAAGCCGACGAACTAACAGCGGAGCAGACTAACAAGCGGTTAAGCATATCCCGATTGATATCATACGGTCGTACTGTATTATTTTCAATAATCCTTTAAACAACTACTACTTCCCGAGTTACTGGAAAATATCGAAGGTATATCCAATAATCAAAAAAAAGAAAGATTCTTCTCATCCTTCTAGCTATAGGCCCATAAGTCTTTTCCCTAATATCGGGAAGATCTTAGAAGTAGTTATTAGTAAGTCAATTTCATACGAATGCGATTAAAAGGAGACCATACTGCGGAACCAGTTTGGGTTTAAAAGAAACCACTCGGCAGTGCTTGCTGTTACAAAATTGGTTTCAGATATCAATCGGAATATAAATGCTAAGAAAAGTACAGCTGCCTGCCTAGTGGATATCGAAAAAGCCTTCGACATGGTTTGGATCGATGGGATAATATACAAACTTATACGATATGAATTCCCTTCACATCTTATAAAGATTTGTAATTGTAGTAGGCCCTTTTGTGCACCGCGACCAATAGAGGTCTATTGTGCTGGCCTTTATTTCTTTAACACAGGGAAGTGCTGAGGCTCTTGATAAACCTCAGTACCTTCCTGGGTTCCATGTTCCATATTTCTTCAGAGCTCAGAAATTCTCTTTGCATATGGAGTAATCTGCCTTTTGCCACAGCAGAGCATTCACAGAGTATATGTTCCGTCGTTTCCTCCTCCTCCCCACAAAGTCGGCAGGAGTCGTCGTCGGATAACCCCATTTTTTTAAGATGGTATCTTAGTGGCCAGTGCCCCGTAAGAAAACCAGTTAAGACCCTTAAGTCTTCTTTGTTGAGTTTAAGTAGCCTTTTGGCTTTACTGCGAGCTGGGTTAATGAACCTCTTAGCCTGCCTCTGGCCTTTTGATTTGGTCCAGTATTCAGCCGGATTGTCATCTTCCCATTTCCTGATATTTGAGTGTATGTGACTCAATGATTGAAGAAGGGTTCAGGACCGGTGAGTGGGCGAGAGGCGCCCCTTCTCGCCAGGCAATCCGCACGTTCGTTACCCTCAAAGCCCTCATGACCTGGTATCCAGGCAACGGTGACTATGTTGTCTTTTGTCAGGTCTTCGAGGAGGTTGAAACAGTCCAGTACTAGTTTAGACCCGATCGAGTACGATCTAAGGGCTTTAAGTGCACCATTAGTGCGTCTTCGTAAGCATTCACGGACACATATCTCTATAGCGTGCACCTCCGCTTGAAAGATGTTGGGTGATTTTCCCAGTGCTACAGCTCTTTGGAACCTAGGCCCACATACTCCAGTACCGGTAGCACCATTTTCCATCTTAGAACCATCGGTGTACCAGATTTGTGATCCTGGTGGTATTACGAATTCGTTAGTTCTCCAAGTTTGACGGTCACATATGACTATCTTAAATTTTCTGGAGAAGCGGAGCTTTTTAAGCATGGTGTCTGATACTTTAATCACAGGATCATCTTGGAACATTTGCAATATCCTGAGATGACCTCTGAAATTGCCTATTTTGAGGTTTGATATATTGGGGAGCCTAAGGGCACTGAGACTAGCTTCTTTCTTTACGGAAATGTGTAGAGGCGGAAGGCTAAGCATTGCTCCTAGGGCTGCTGTTCTTCTGGTGTTGTTCGAGGATGAACTTAACATTTTTTATTTTCTTTGGCGGCCCCTCTGTGCCACCTTTCTGCCCCTGCTGCTATTTAGCAAGGCTGCCTCTTCAGCGTCCCTTCTCTCCCATTTGCGAGGCCTGCCGGAGGCACAATGGTGAGGCTTGCTTCGGCTTCCTGCAGCGTTGGAAGTGGATGTTTTATTAGGAGCCGGGCTCCTGTTCGAGCAGGTGGGGGTATCTCTGGTTGTGGCTTTTGATGTATTAGCCACAGTCTTTGGCAAATCTTAAGTGGGGACAGCAATTCTTGCTTTTAAGCCCTGAGTGGCTTCTGAGCTAGTGGCTGTATCCCCCGTTTTGGTGGCTTTAGTTTTCGGGAGGTCCTTAGTTCTCGGCCGTAGGCGTACCTTGCCGAAGCCGTAGCTGATGTTACCACCTGTGGCCTTTAGATGGGTAGCCGATGTTGGGTCTAAACTATGGTAAGCTCAACTATTGCGGCTCGCTGAACTCTGTTGAGTACCCTCCAGTCGCCCACCCTCAGACCGTTGTTTTGGCCTTTCAAAAGGCCCAGAATTTTGTTTGTTGGGGTGTCTCCCCAGGGAAATGGCCGACGAAGATTTGCGGCCGAGGAACTTCTTCCTCGTCCACAGCCTTGAGTTTGGCACCTTCCCATGGTACCAGGGTAGGAGCAGTTGCCTTCAGCCAGTTGTGCGTCATCTGGTCCTTGCACGTGAAAGCAAGCCAGCCAGGTTTGAACGTGCATCCTCGGAACTGGGGTTTGGTGACATTGTCCTGCTGCTGTATAATATAGTCGAGTACACTGTTTTGCACCAACTTTAGTTGATCTGTAGACCATAAGGTTGCAGGGTAATCGGATGGAATTACTCCGATTTTCGAGCATCCAACAACATCTCGGAAGGTTGGTTCCTGCCGGGGTGGAGTGTGTGCACCCTCAGTGGCCTTCCGTTTTGGGGTGTTGCTTGTTGGGGTGGAGCTCCCTTCTCTAGGACGTTTGTGACGTATGCCCTTGCACGACACCGGCTCTTGGGCCATCGTTCGGGCCTCCTCCATTGGATACCCTGCTGATTTTTGCAGGGGACAACTCACAATTGAGATAGTTCCAATAAAATAATCCAAGTAAACCTATTCGTTAAAAATAATGAAGAAATAAGAAAAATGCTGTGCCGTTGAACGCAGTCCAGCAAAGACATACACTACATACCATAACCGGAAGTTAAATCGTCCAGGGAATAATACTCAAAAGTATAACCCTTTCACAACCTCACCCTCGCGAAAACTTTATCGCGCTTACATATTTATAGCAGCCCGTAGGCAGCCATGTTTTCTTTTATAATTCTGTGATCGGCGGTGGTGGTACAATAGTTTTTGTTGCAAGTGGAAAAAGTAAAATTAAATCAAGTGTACATATAGAAAAATTGGACAGCGAAACCCAAATGCGCAATGCACAATTGCGTAACGAAGGTATGTAATAATAATCAGATAGAATTAGCAGGAATAGTATAACCCTAATACCAAAAAAAAAAGATACGTTAGGCGAATTAAAATAGCAAGACTAGGCCACCTACCAGACAGCGGCAGCGCCGACCAATCAAGTGAGGTAATTCACACCACCAAACCACCACCGGTAGGTAGACTATTCCAATTAGGAATTTTGTCAGTTTTAAATGAGATCATAATTTTTTGAAGCCATCGACATCAGAGCTGCGACGTGTAGATATTTCTTACACATAGATATATTCGTACCAACATATCTTTCCCTAGCAGCGCCACATCCACTCACCCAACGCACGAAGTACGGCACACAAGTGTAAGTCCTGGCCGAAGCCATGGAGCACATATTTTGTTTTGCCACACGCCACATTCCTTTAGTTTGCATCTGGGTTTTTTCCATCGCCCATTTGCCAATTTCTCTTGTCTTTCCCTCGTCAGGCCACCATCCCGATATGTATGTACTTCTTCTATCCAGAAAACCAAAAACTTCTTTGGCATGGGATCGGAGGGGTACAAGATCGTACCGGGAAAGCATCGCGGTAGAATACAAAAAGTTAATTTTATTTTTTTTTTGGGAATCTCCTATTACCTCGCGAAAACCCAGTGTGTATCCAAGAAAAAAAAAACCGACCAACCTCATACCGCTGGTAAAGTTTCGATGTGACCCCAACTCAAAATTGAGTGAAGTCCCCAACTACCCCGAGTCAAAACCTAGTACGGTTAGCCACCGGTACGAAAACTCACGTGCTCCGAACCAAAGTTAAGTGCGTGTCCGCTTCCTGACCAAAGAATCCACCTGCTCCGAGCTTGAAAAATGTGTGACGCGCGTAATTTTGATTGATTAAAACATAACCAGTGAACCGTTCCACGTACTCCGATGCACAGGGAATTGCAGTAATCTCACCTGACCGATCATATCCCTTGTGAAGTTCTCACGTGCCCTAACCCAGAGTCAAGTGTAGTTCTCACACCTCATTCGCACTTGAAAGTAAGTGTGTTCTTCCACCAGTGCGAAAAGCTCACGTGCTCCTAGACAAGGTTAAGTGCAGTGTTGTTCCTATACGTGTCGACTTTAAATGTCTACATTTCTAGCGTAGACAATGTCAACAATGTCAACAATGTCAACAATGATGTCGACAATGTCAACAATGTCATTAATTTTTGATGAGCAATTTATCGATGATGTTAAGAGCTATATTGAGCTTTTTGATCCGGCTTGCAAATTGATAAATAGATGTCAAGCAGTCAATTTTTCTGCAGAAGAAGCAGTTGATCTCTAGTCGAACTTGAAACCACCAGATAAATTCAGTTTAAGATATGAGACTTCCTTAAGATCGCGTGTGGATATGGCTCTAAACAAATATGCCCTTTCAGCTTATTATTTGCACCCTAACTTCGATAACAGCAAGCTCACAACCGGTCAAAACACAATCGTGTGCCAGTTTTTATTCAAGCACCTCAACGGGAATGGCATTGAAGACTGGGATTGTTTCAATAGAAAAAATTGACTTTTTCTTCATTCATTTATACTATTCACTTCGAATAGACATAGAAGATGCCCAATGTGATTTTTCGGATGAAGATGAATTTGAATAATTTCAACATTTGAAATTTTTTTTTTTACTTCATAAAATGTTTTGTTTCAAAATTGTTGTTTAAAATAAATATTTTATTCAAAGTTTAACCCTATTGTATCGCACTGCGTCAAATTAAAAAAGAAGTAAATTTTCAGCTTCCTTTGGTGCCAAAAACTATAATCTGATTTATAAAATTGCATTTAATTTGTTAATTTATATTTTATTTATAAGAAAACACTTTCTTGGGTATATGCGAAAAACGACAGTTTTCCACTATGCTTACAATATTTTTCCAAATGATTTCACAGAGATGTTACTCATTATATACTAACTATACTCATTTCGTAAATAATCAACTTAAGTTTACACAAACACTAAAAACACAATTTTTTATTTGATTTAAAAACTTCGATCATCATTGTAATTGCTGACTGAGTGAACAAAAATCAACAAGAGCAAAAAATTTCCATATAGCTGTATCTACTATAAGTCATAAGTATATTTTTCGTTGTAATATGATTCGTAGATATGCAAAAATGCGCAACAGCGTCTCTTATTTGCTATCGTCTAATTTAAAATATACTTTTGGGGTATGTTGCAGTTCTGCTACACGGTGATACAAAGGGTACACATAACTTGTTTTTTATTTAAATGAAAATTGAATAGCTTTTTAGGTCAATATTAGAAGGTATAATTAAAAAAGTTTATTGTTTTATGAATTTTCTACATTGTCTTTATTATCGACAGGCACGTGTCGACAATTTTAAATTTTCTACGTTGAATTGTTTACACGTAGACAATCGCGTAGTCTACATTTGTAGTTTGCATGGCACGACACTGGTTAAGTGCTACTTTCCCCCTGATCACAAACCACCTAACTAAATCGTAATCAGTGTAAACTCCGACGGCCACAGATCCAAAATCCACTGCGGTAATTCCACCTGTTCGAAATTTCTCCTGCACCGAATCAATATCAAGTGCACTTCTCCCAGGTGATCTGAAGCCGGAGGACCTTTTTCCCGCTCTAATGCCCCGACTGTTGTACCTGTTCGTCCCAAATCGCCCCCTGCGGATAGTTTCCCGGTAAGCAAGCTGCCAACAACCCATAATCTCCGAGAAGCAGAATCATCAGCAGCAGTAATGTTAGTTTCTTTTTGTTTTAATGAACCTACATACATAGTAAATACCTACCTAGTGCTAACTAAACATACACATATAGTTCCTTTAAGTATTATTCTCAGTTTTTTTTTACTTTTTTGTTTAGTAGGTACATATATACCTATCTGTTTTTATACTTCTTAATTTTGAGTTTTTTTTGTAAATAAATCCTATAAATACATACTTAGGTAGTATTTTAGTTTTTTTTATCTCTGCGATTACGCAAAGTGTAAACGGGACATTCTATTAGTTGGGGTTTTTGCCCGCACCCCCCGCATATCTTTATTTGTGTATTTTTTTCTAACAGCAGCGTCACTAGGAACTCCTCTCCAACAGGCCTGATGCAGTGGATCACCAGGTAAGCGCAACGGGTTTTAGTTTTAATAAACAATCAATTTTTTGTTGTGTGGTATCTCATTTACACTTATGACTGGCCGTAGGGTTACCCTACCTATCCGAGTTTTAGAATTCAATAGTTTTTTTTTTAAATATAAACAATTAATTACGCTTACAATCTAAAGTTTAATAATCTTTTTTTTCTTGAATTTGAACTGTTAACCTTATTTCGAATTATTTTAAATTGGAGAATTAAATATGCATGTATGTATATCTTAAGAACTAAAATCTACAAATACCTACTTATATCTAGAAATACCCATATAATAATGGCTTACCTATGTATTTATATTAAACTATTTCATGAATTATTAAATCTCAGTCTAAATCTAGTTCTGATCTATTTACCCATTCCTTAATTTTTTGTTGTTTCTATTAATTATCTACATAACATGTATACTTACCTTTTTTTTGAATTAAGTTAATAAAATGTTAATATAAGGATTTGAAATTTAGTGTCTTATTTCGATGGCGGAGTGTGAGGGTTCGTAGGGAAAGCCTAAGCGCTTTCATATAGGTACAAGTCCTCTAAACTTTTATTTTTCAGCGGCTTCTTGCACAAGGCAGGGAGGGGTACGGGAAGAACGAGCCCGCTGAGAGGGCGAACAGCTGTCCCTCACGTGGTAATGTATAGCGAGAACCATTTGTTTAGCTCTACTGTTTTAGATTTAGTTTTTTTTTCTGTCGCTTCTTGATACACGGATCTTATACTCATCTTGTGCATACAATACTCTTTGTGTAGTGGTGCTGATTTTGGTCACTTGGGTGCAAGAACCCCACCCAATCCGGCGAGCTTCAGCCTAGACCCGCAAGGCATGCACCCCGCATCCAAGCGCCAAACGATGTTCGTTCCTTTTCCACCTCCTTTCCTCGACCCCATCCCTCAACCCCATTTCCACAAAAATTTTATCCCGTCCTCGGTGACGACCACCCCTCTCTCTTCTCTTCATTAATAATTAACAGCACTTACCATTACAAAGCGAAGCGGTAAAATCCACGTGTGTAACACCAGACGCAACCGGTGTTAAAACACACCCACACGCCGAGCGCTATTTTAATATATATATATATGTATCTTATAATTTAACGCCTTACTTAGAACGAACGAAACGTAAAGACATAGGCTATTTAAGACAGGGACAAACTGTGAGGTTCAGTTGTATGGACTAATTTATTTTTCTCCCTCATATATGTATATATATAGCTTAAACGTCGACGGGATAGATCACCAACATGCTGTGCACAACATCTTGCAGACATCCGCGAGTTTCATCGTAAAATAAAAAGAAAGCAAAAATCATGTGTGAACCAGCTTACACATATAAAATAGTACGGTGAGTCTATTGTCCCTTTTGTCACAATCCACGCGTTGACTCATGAGTTCCGACTTTGATCTTGTTCTGCACATATCTTCTTACAAATGAACTGCGTTGAGATTATTATTTTTGTGTGATATACGTGAATACACACCTGATCATTCAGATTTGTGGTCACTTGAGCCTATCTCTTCACTGAATTGCCATCGCGAATATAGGCAAGCTAAAGCCTAATCAGATTTAGTGTTTAAACGTCAAGGTGGAATAAAATGCCGCTTTAGTGTTATCGTAAAAACAGAATTAAAGCTAATTTTAAAGGATATAAATTCGTAATAATAATTATGATTCTTGCTGACACTGCAATTGATAATAGTAACGACATAAGGCAAGAAACATTTTATTAAACGGATTCGTTTTGATTTAGTTAAGTTTAACGACAAGTAGATGTTAATAAACTAAGCTTATGTGAAGTGAAGTTCCGTGACATCTTTAGGAGATTTAAGTTGGTTTTAGCTAAGAGATTTCGCTCATGCGAGGAAATTCATGTTTTTTTGTTTGAGTTTATGTTCAGTTGATAATTTTTATTCATGACCTTGATGTAATAGATATTAGGTTTGTATGATGTCAGCCCCAGGGCGCACTGGGGCACACTGAAAACGCACTGATGTGTTCGATTTCAGTCAGTGCTACACTGAAAACGCACTGAAAATGCTGCCCTGTGTTTTATGTCGACACTGGTTCTGCCCTGTATTCGCCCTGGGTATTTCTTCAGTGCAAGAAAAAAGGGCTGTAAAAAATTCTTTTCGTTTATTTTTTTCATATCGCGGACTTTTTTATGTGGTTGTTTTTTTGAATTGAGGAAATGAAATTATTTCAAAATAGTAAATATTTATAAAATTAATTAAAATCTTAATATAAACATGATTTAATTTGTATTTGAGTTCGGAAATGGAAAATATTAGAATGACAGTGGTCAGGGCAGGCTATTTGCGTTCGATGAAATGGGGTTTGCACTGGGTTTTTTGACAACCATGAAAATACACTAACAGTAGTCAGTGCGCCCTGGGGCTGACGACCTCATACAAACCTATAATGATTGATATTTTAATAAAAAGTGAATTTCGGATTTAATTAATGGAAATTTAAATGATCATAGTTCATTCTTATTTCAAAGTGTTTGGTTGTGGTTATCTTCGCGTGTATATGGAATGAGAGCATTCATTATGTGCGTAGAATACGAATATGATCGGAAGAGTATCTCGATGAAAAGAGTGAACGAATTTAGGTAAGTCGTTCGTGGTTGTATTAGGGGCTGTCGCATTGAGAATTCTGAGTGAAGCGGTAGCCAAGGAATTCCTGTCCTTTACGGGATGGTGAATGGAGGGAGGGCATACACTCAGGTAGATCAACCCAACATCTAGGTCTACCAATAAAGGTTGGTTTCTACACACATAGTGCTTGATAGGAATTTGGTTAAGACATATTAGGTAATGAATATACACTCAGGTAGATCAACCCAAGATCTAGGTCTACAAATATTTCAGAGTCGAGTCAATTTTGGAAAGGATTTTAGTGGAAGTCTAAAGAATAAGGATACCAATTAGGCAGGTAAAGATTGTATGATAGTTCAGAGGCCTGCGCAAGTACCCACCCATTTCGACGAGCTAGTTAGTGCTGAAAGCAAGCATGCCTATAGCACATCACCGACTGAACGCCCTGCTAAACAACTCGTGCACCCCTTCGAACTCCTGTGGATCGGAGAGGTGGACGAGTAAGATGCTGTTTAGCGGTAACATCTTATATCGTTACACAGGTGACGCCCAAATATCCGAAACCCTTTGGATGTCATTGTGTAGCATGTCCGATCCTGTTAACTGGAGAGAATAGCCGAATTCTGGTGTACAGAATGAAGCTATCCTTTGTAGATAAGTTTGAGGAAGGATAATAGCATAGAAAAGGCCTGGGTCGTTACACGAGAAGAAGTGGAGTATACACTCACACTTTCAGGTAGTGACCATGTCCGAAGTGTGACCCCGGTACCCGATATGCAGCGCAAACGCTACATTTTATAGCATTTGCTGACGTTATACTGTATGCAAGCGGGTCGAGAATTGATAAAATTCAAACAAGGCTTCAAGGCAAATTTAACAGTTTCCATAGGTTTTGTACTGAATGGAAACTTAATATACATTTTGCAAAATGTGAAACCATACAGATATATGCGGAAATTCAGATTTGAGACATAATTGGAAAAACCTCAAAATAATGAGTTCAAATGGTCTTCAGATCGAGTCAAAGACTGTTGTGAAATATTTAGGGGTTCATTTGGACAAATTTTTGTACTCTAATGAACTAGGGTTACCAGATTAAAAATGACGAAAAGGGGGACATCGCGAGACACAATATGTTTTTGAAAAGTATAAAACCAGCGTAAAAAAAGTGAAGTAAAAAAGTTAAAGCAAACTAAACATGTCGCATATTCAGGACCTTCTTTGCTTTTTGTTAACTACTCGAAAGACTTTTCCCAGCACTGATTATATGCACATTTTTTTCCCGCTTTCCCAGACATTTTAGGTATGTACTACTTAATAAACGCAAACGAAAATAATTTGTAAATAATTTGTAAACAAAAACTGACAAAGGACAGATAGCTGCACAAATCATAAACTGACAGATGAAGGAAAACTTTTGCGCGTGAAGTGATATGTAGGTCATTGAGTGAATGCGTTCAGCTATGAAAGGATTTCGAACATTAAATGGATGTGTTTACAATAAATCTTCTTAAAAATATTTAATGAAAATATTTTAACAGTTTTAAATTGAATGTTTTCTCTTTTTGAATTTTACTTAAAAAGCGGGCCGGAGGTTTGTATAGGGGGGACAAACAGCATTTTGGTATGAAAAAGGGGGACGTCTGGTAACCCTATAATGAACACATAAATATACAGTTGCAAAGGCTAGGGCGGCATTTATGTCTCTGAAGAAGCTTTTCTACTCCAACTATCTGAGATCCGATGTGAAGATTATTTGCTACCAAGCATTTGTTCGTCCGATTCTGACTTACGCGAGCCCAGTATGGTGGAACATTAACCCTTCATGCATGGAAAAAATAAGAATCTTTGAAAGAAAATACCTGAGAGCTTGCATGCAGATGTATAGGAGCGAACATTCCGACTTTCCGCATTACGTTTCAAATAAAAAGCTATTGGATGCTTCCGGTGTGTCCAGAATTGACAATGTATAATTCTTGTGGGGAATCATTTGGCCAGGTCGGCGAATATTATGGAAAACGAACTCATTTCGGGCTTGTTCTATCCCAACCCTGAGTATTTCAGAAATACATTAGAAAGTGGATACATACCATATGAAGCATTCTTGTTTTTGGATGCTCATGGCTTTCTATCAGACTTAACGAACGTACCGATAATATACCATTTTGCTAGACGAGCAACTGATAAAAGAATTAAGTATGTATCTACAAGCTTGGGGGATGGCAATGCTGTCTTAAGATACTGCGTGAGCATACCTGAAAAAGATAAAAATAATTTTGATAGAATCAAGCGGGAAAAATACTGGTGGCTTGATTGGGCTTAGGCACAGACAAGAGAAATATACAGATGTAGAATGGTAGAACAAAAGCATGTTACAAAAAAATTTGAAAACCAGCATACTAAAATCCAAAAACCAGCATACTATCATACAATACCTCGTATGAAATGCCTGCAACATGAACGAACTCAAAGAATGGTGTATGATTCGAGCAAAAATGTTCGTTTCTCTCAATTTCCTTTTCTGTGTTGGACTTCCTTGTGTTATGTGGATGTTCTTGTTGTTGTATTCCCATTGCTGCTTAAATTCGTTTTCTTTTGTATCACGAAAACCGGTTTCAGTTTTCTTTTTGTTTGTTTTCGCATACAAAACGAATACACGAGATACGAGAAGTATGTGTGTGTGATGTAATAATATATTTTCTTTCGCTTTTTTCTTATTGCAAGTAGGTAATACAAGTGTAAAGAGGCATATGGAAGAGGAATAGCGACTATACCATGGCTGTGTGATTTTCGTAGTGCTGCAAGTGTTCAAATTTTCTTGAATGGGAATTTTGCTACCGCGTATTCGTATGTACATATGTACATATGTATATGTATGTATAAGCGATGGCCCAACAGATGGGCGGGGGAAGTAGATCATTTCGTTGGTTTTTGTGATTGCAATAAAATAATTTCTTTGAAAACGTTAATTTTATTTCCATATATGTGCATATATGTATATGTATGCATGTAATCTCTATATATAAAACAGTTCACTGACTGACTGACAGACAACACACAGACCAAACCGCTGGACCTAAAGGGCTTAAATTTGGACAGTACATTCCTTCAATGGCATAGACATCCCCTTAGAGAGAATTTTTTAAATTTTTATCTCTAAATGGGTAAATTCGGAAAAAAAAATCGGCTCTCATCTCCAATAGAATTTGTTTTGCCTTAACACTGGCAGCGGGGGCGAAGCAAGGTCAGCACGGGTCAGCTAGTCAAAAATATGTATAATACATGAACATGATACAGAAAACAGTATAGGTAGGCATTGTTTTGATTTCCAGTTTGTAAGCGCCTTTACAGGAGCCCAACAAAATATTTGCCCTCGATTTTAAAACTACAGTGTACTCTCTACTTACGGACACCTCTCATAACCGGACAGATTTCAAAGAACGGAAATAAAAACTGGATTTTTCATATAAAAAACTCTCCCATAACCGGACTCTCTCAGAACCGGACACGGACACCAATTTTCGTAACCGCCATAGAATGTTGCTCTCTCTTAACTGGACAAAACACATCTACGTATAGCAAATTGTTTACATACTTTTTTTTGTTTTTGTTTTGTTTACATACTTTTTTTTGTTTTGTTTTCCTCTGCTTAGGACTTTGCAAAGAAACGAAACAAAAATGTAAACTGTGGAGTGTGCTTTTGCGTTATTATCACGTTCGTGGTCTCGCGGACACATAATTTTCGGTGGAGAACGCTAGAATGACACACGCATATCTCCGACATTTTGAGAGATATTTTATATTATTTTATGCAAATTTTGTATAAAGATATTCCGCTGGTCACAGTGAAGTGAAAATTTGTCTCTGGTAGAATAAAATAATGCCGGAATATGGACCCGCTAATTTCATTAACCAATGAGGGCATATGCCGTCTTGTCCGCGAACATCCAATAACTATGTGCATTTATAAATCCCGTTGCCCTTTTAAATAGGTTTGTATATTAAGTGTAATTTCAAGCTTGATTTCCATAGACAGAAGTATGAATTTTTCGGTAATTTGTGTTTATCACATAAAAATGAATTCATTTATAAAATAAAACTAATACCATATGTCTATTAATTGTGTTTCGTTGATGTCAATTTTTATTTTTTTCCCCTATAACCGAACACCTCTCATAACCGGACACCTCTCATAACCGGACAAATTTCTCGGTACCGTCAGTGTCCGGTTATGAGAGAGTTCACTGTACATACATTTATGTATGTCTATGTAATGTATGCCTCCACAAATTACTCAAATTTTTATTTTTTCATTTGAAGGACATGCAAAACTTGTCGGAGAAATTTTCTTATTGATTTCTTACAAATCAAAAAAAAATTCGCTCAACCATAAATCAAAGAACATCGAAATTTCACAGAAATGTGAAAATAAAACCAAACAAAAACAACAACCACAGATCAAAATATGACCACCATATACACACACAAACACATCACAGTTTAAAATCCAGAAACACCGACCAGCCAGTCAGTCGTTCGTATATGTTCGTTCGCAAGATCGATTGAGATAAGTAGACAAAATAAAGGGTTGCAACAATATAAAATATAAAACAAATGTGTGTATACCGAAGTCACAACACACTGGAGGATGGTTGACTCGCACGACCATGTAACTTAAAACCTGAATGATCATAGTATAAACGAAAAATAGAACAAGTGGAGTCATCTACACAAAAGAAGAGAACTAAACTCGATGTATACCATATTCTACATCTGTATATTTCTCTTGTCTGTGGCTTAGGTTAGCATATAATAAAGCCAAACCAGGCCCTGCCATGTGATTTTTGATCCATCGAAATTCGTTAAATTGACGTTTTAGCGATGGAATAGGAATCGCATGGCAGGGCCTGGTCCTTAGACTTTTAGATGTAAGTTAGCTTTAATTAGTTTTATTTAGTATTTTTATTATAGATTAGATTTCGATTTTATTTGTGTACTTCAAAATTCATTACATAATGGTTTACAAAAAATCAGTTTGCATGGCATTGCCGTCTGCTTGATTGACAATAATTTAATTCTTTTAAGTAGCTCATTTTATTACTACCAACAAAAATACCTAATAGCAACATAATTTAAAATAATAAGTCTTTTTTAAAAAGGATATTAAACATTTTCAGCCAATATTCTTTCGCGATATTCTTGAGCAATTTTGCAATACTGGAACAAGTTAGGAACATTGATTTCATTTAGAAGTGTTAAGACTTTGTTATATCCCGTTCCAGCTATACTTGAAACTAGGTTTAATGAAAGACACGTCCGGTTTGGTTAGACTTCATTTATTGACTGAATCACTCTTACGTACTAGCTTACACACTAACTTAATTAACAAATTTCTCTTAAGTCTACTCTACTTAATTCTACTCTTACTCTATATATTTGTAGTATGTTTGTATAACATCTGTATATAACATAACCTCCTTTTTTTTGGATTCATACCTTGGATATTTACAAATGAATATGCTAAGTTATTCAATTATACTTAATATACTGTTTACTTATAACACACTGGTTTTCTTGGCTGCGAGACATTACTCCCGTCTTTTTCGATTGTATCTCCTTCACTAACAATTTCAGTTCCATCTACAACTTCTTTTTCGATTGCATCTCCTCCATTAACAATTTTAGTTCCATCCACAACTTCGTTTTGCTTATAGTTTGGTACAAATGGATCTCTTACTAATTTTCGCAACTGATTTCTATGCACCCTCTTGGTCAACCCATTAACTTGTATTATATATATTAACGAACTTATTCTCTATAACACAGATCCCTCTTTCTACTTGGCGGAATTGTACCCCTCTTGACAATACCATATTTTTTCCCCAACATATAGATCAAAAAAATGTATCTTCATTTTTCTAAGATCTTTCAACTTATTTTGTTTATACCTATTATTATTAACACTCGTAGTATTTACATGTTGAGAACTTTTTGAGGTATTTTTGTGTAAAAAAGTTAATGCTGTTATGTGATTGTAACAAAAAACTACACTTGCGGGTGTCTTACCTTTTGCCGTTTGAGGTGTATTTCGATATTTAAATAAAATATTTAATATGATTTCTTCTATATTCAGTTTTGGATTACTACATTTCTTAAAACTTTCTTTTATTGTAAATACGGCTCTTTCTGCCAAGCCATTGCTCTGCGGATGATAAACAGGTGATGGACTATACTCAATTCCATTTACATTTAGGAAATGTTTAAATTCAACACAGGAAAATTGAGGACCGTTATCTGACACTAACGTCTTTGGAAAACCGAACACCGACATAAATATTTTCAATTTTGAAATAACAACTGAGGCTGTAGTTTTATTCAAAAGAAGAACATCTATCCACTTACTATAGTCGTCTACAGTTATTAAAAAATCCCTTCCTTCATAACTAAACAAATCCACATGAACCCTTTCGAATGGAAAAGTAGTTTCCGGCCATGTGGTGTTTGGACAATCCTTTATACGCCTTTGTAACGCATTGCACGTTACGCATTTATTTACATAATATTCGATATCCCTGTCAATATTATGCCACCATATACAGGATCACGCCAGCATTGGAAAAGTTTGGTAAAAACTTTGAATAATAATTCAACAAACCAAGATAACTCTGTAACTTTTTACGTCAGTAGGCTCTGGTGATTCCAAGATGGCTTTCAACTTACCGGCACATGGTTTTATGCCACACTTTGTAGTGTGAACCAAGTGGATACACTTCCATATTGAGAAACGGATTAACTGTAATCTTAAAATTTCCACATAGCCGAATTGATCCATCTTTTTTTTCAACTAAGACTACTGGGGCTGCCCATGCACTGTTTTTAACTTTTTCTATTATTTTTTCTTCCTCTAACCTCCCTAATTCCTTGTCTACTTTATCGCGCTAACTGAACGGAACAGTGTATGGTTTGTGAAAACGTGGTTGAGCGTTTTCACAGACTGAAACATCTGCAACAAAATTTATTATAGGTTGTGTCGATTTTCCAAAAATTTTAGGGAATTGCATTTTTAATTCACTTAACAAAACTCCATCACCCGCCTGATTTATGTAGGAAATCCTCGGTGGATTTGTTTTAGCTTTAAAATAGTCACGCCAAGAAGAGCAAATTTCATCTAACCAATTCCTACCCATAAGGGGATAAAAATCGGTCTTACTTTTAACTACATGCAAACATAACTTAAATTCTTGATTTTGGCAACAAACCACAGCAGGTATCTCCCCTTACACTTCAACTACTTCACCTGTTACTACTCGTTATTTAAAACTATTTGGATGTATCATTTTATATTTAGAAAAATACATTATATAATCTTTTTCAGAAATTACAGAAACAACAGCACCGCAATCGATTTCCATTTTCAGCCATACCCCATTTACTTTCAATTCAGCTACCACCGGTCCACTAGGAGTATTGATGTAGTTTAAACTGCCTAATTTGGCTTTCGCATGAGCTGATCTCCCACGCTTGGCTTTCCTCTGTACCGACCTATGCCTATTTCGCTCACGTTGTGTCGGTTTATTTCGGCAAGCTTTAGCGGAATGTCCCGTTTTTCCGCACACGAAACACTGCCAATATTTGGCGGGACACTCATTTACGTTGTGAGAAGACGTGCACTTAACGCAATTGAAAATTTTTTCTCTTTGATTAACTTGTATGTCTCTTTGGTTTCTTGATTGTAAGCGATTAATTGCGTTCACATGAGAATGAGCCCCCAGTTCTCTTTGTTCGTTTCCCACGAGCTCGAATTCTCTTGCAATATCACATGCTGATTTCCACTTAAGATCACCAGCACTTAGCAACCGATTTTGAAGCCGTTGGTCCCGTAAACCAACCACTAGCTTATCCCGTAATGCTTCTACTAAAAAGTTTTTAAAATCACAATGAACTGAAAGCATTTTAATCTCTAGGATGAAATCAGAAACCGATTGATTTTCTTTTTGCTTGGCGCAGTTAAACTTAAATCGTTCAGCGATAATATTTTTCTTCGTAGAAAACCCGTCTTCTATTAATTCGACAAGCTCGCTAAACTTTTTCGTTGTAGGTGACTCTGGTGCCACTAGGTCTTTGATTTTTTTGTAGCTGTCCGGTCCCACTAACGTAAGAAAAAGTGGCGTCGGGGGTATCATTAATAAAGAACAGTTGTTTCATTCGCTCTATATAATCAGCGAAATCTTCCCCGATTACAAATTGTTCAATTGAGCCAATAAACGTACCGGACCCGTTATTAAACGGAGCACAGACCACAGTTTTCGCGTCACTATTATCACTGCTGTCACTATTTGCTTTTTTTTTTTTTTTGTCTATTACTTATTTTACTTTTCTGGTTTAATACGTTCTTTTTCCTTTTGTCCTCGTCGCCAAAATGTTATATCCCGTTCCAGCTATACTTGAAACTAGGTTTAATGAAAGACACGTCCGGTTTGGTTAGACTTCATTTATTGACTGAATCACTCTTACGTGCTAGCTTACATACTAACTTAATTAACAAATTTCTCTTAAGTCTACTCTACTTAATTCTACTCTTACTCTATATATTTGTAGTATGTTTGTATAACATCTGTATATAACAGACTTGAGTCTCCGATAGAACATCGCTTTCCAATCTATGTCTTCTGGTTTCTCTTAAAACTGGACATTTCCCGAAGAAATGCATGGTATCCCCCCTCTCTGCCAAATTGCACAAACTACATAGTAGGGGTAAATCGTCTCTGTGCGGTACATAGTTAAGTCTTAGGAGTTCGTCCCGAAGCCTCAAGATCATCGCTATTTCATCAATGCTGTATACATCTCGAAAGTAATTCCTTTCAAACAAATTGTGGTTTAAACGGCTGTATGTATATCGTTCTATGTAACGATCCTGAAGCTTCCTCCAAATATCTGGTTCTAGCCTGAACTTCATAGTTTATTTTTTATATAGATTAGTAAGATTAAAGTTATTAGTTATACATTTTATAAAAAAAAATATAATAATACATTAGGTTTGTATGATGTCGCCAGCCCCAGGGCGCACTGACTACTGTCAGTGCATTTTCATGGTTGTCAAAAAACCCAGTGCAACCCCCATTTCATCGAACGCAAATAGCTTGCCCTGACAACTGTCATTCTAATATTTTCAATTTTCGAACGAAAATACAAATCTAAAACATGTTTATATTAATTTAAAATTAATTAATTTTATAAATATTTACTTTGTGAAACAATTTCTTTTCTTCAATTCAAAAAACAACCACAAAAAAAGTTCGCGATATGAAAAAACTAAACGAATAGAATTTTTGACAGCCCTTTTTTCTTGCACTGAAGAAATACCCAGGGCGAATACAGGGCAGACCCAGTGCCGACATAAAACACAGGGCAGCATTTTCAGTGCGTTTTCAGTGTAGCACTGACTGACATCGAACACATCAGTGCGTTTTTAGTGTGCCCCAGTGCGCCCTGGGGCTGACATCATATAAACCTATTGAAAGAGGCTCTTTTTTAGATTTTCCTGAAATCAAATACAAAATTAATATTTAAAAAAAAAAACATAACATACATATAATAATTTATTTAAATACACATACAAAAAAAAAAAATGAGACAAGTATTGAGTGCCATTAAGGCCATAAACTTTAATAAAATTAAAAAATATATATAGTTTTTAAGTTTATTTAGATCTTAGAGTTAGACTAAAAAAATGTAATATTGTTTTAATAAAATAAATAAAAAAGCTTGAATATAAGAAAAAAAAGTGCTCTTGAAACCATTTTGAGAATTGGATAAATTTCCATATTTTATTAATATCCGTTGAGGAAATACCTTGTAGCTATATAAAGAAGTATTCTTCCAGATTCTTTTCTCCTTAAAAGGATATGGTGGACGATCTGCCTATTGCACAATGACCTGTCAATACGGCAATTACGATGCCGATATGTGCTCTGCTAATTTTAAGCAGGCTGTAAGTTTTACGTCAATCAAGAACTTGAAATTCGGTATAGACATATTTTCCAATTTTCCATTCAAAAATATTAAGTTTGTATGATGTAGCCAGCGGCCAGCCCCAGGGCGCATTGACTACTGTCAGTGTATTTTCATGGTAGTCAAAAAACCCAGTGCAACCCCCATATCATCGAACGAAAATAGCTTGCCCACCACTGTCATTCTAATATAATAAAATACAAATCTAAATGAGGTTTATATTTAGATTTTAATTAATTTTATAAATATTTACTTTTTTGAAATAATTTCTTTTCTTCCATTCAAAAAAACAACCACTAAAAAAAGTTCGCGATATGAAAAAAATAAACGAATAGAATTTTTGACAGCCCTTTTTTCTTGCACTGAAGAAATACCCAGGGCGAATACAGGGCAGACCCAGTGCCGACATAAAACACAGGGCAGCATTTTCAGTGCGTTTTCAGTGTAGCACTGACTGACATCGAACACATCAGTGCGTTTTTAGTGTGCCCCAGTGCGCCCTGGGGCTGACATCATATAAACCTATTGAAAGAGGCTTTTTTTTAGATTTTCCTGAAATCAAATACAAAATTAATATTTAAAAAAAAGCATAACATACATATAATAATTTATTAAAATACACATACAAAAAAAAAAATGAGACAAGTATTGAGTGCCATTAAGGCCATAAACTTTAATAAAATTAAAAAATATATATAGTTTTTAAGTTTATTTAGATCTTAGAGTTAGACTAAAAAAAATGTAATATTGTTTTAATAAAATAATTATAAAAGCTTGAATAAAAGAAAAAAAAGTGCTCTTGAAACCATTTTGAGAATTGGATAAATTTCCATATTTTATTAATATCCGTTGAGGAAATACCTTGTAGCTATATAAAGAAGTATTCTTCCAGATTCTTTTCTCCTTAAAAGGATATGGTGGACGATCTGCCTATTGCACAATGACCTGTCAATACGGCAATTACGATGCCGATATGTGCTCTGCTAATTTTAAGCAGGCTGTAAGTTTTACGTCAATCAAGAACTTGAAATTCGGTATAGACATATTTTCCAATTTTCCATTCAAAAATATTAAGTTTGTATGATGTAGCCAGCGGCCAGCCCCAGGACGCATTGACTACTGTCAGTGTATTTTCATGGTAGTCAAAAAACCCAGTGCAACCCCCATATCATCGAACGAAAATAGCTTGCCCACCACTGTCATTCTTATATAATAAAATACAAATCTAAATGAGGTTTATATTTAGATTTTAATTAATTTTATAAATATTTACTTTTTTGAAATAATTTCTTTTCTTCCATTCAAAAAAACAACCACTAAAAAAAGTTCGCGATATGAAAAAAAATAAACGAATAGAATTTTTGACAGCCCTTTTTTCTTGCACTCAAGAAATACCCAGGGCGAATACAGGGCAGACCCAGTGCCGACATAAAACACAGGGCAGCATTTTCAGTGCGTTTTCAGTGTAGCACTGACTGACATCGAACACATCAGTGCGTTTTTAGTGTGCCCCAGTGCGCCCTGGGGCTGACATCATATAAACCTATTGAAAGAGGCTTTTTTTTAGATTTTCCTGAAATCAAATACAAAATTAATATTTAAAAAAAAGCATAACATACATATAATAATTTATTTAAATACACATACAAAAAAAAAATGAGACAAGTATTGAGTGCCATTAAGGCCATAAACTTTAATAAAATTAAAAAATATATATAGTTTTTAAGTTTATTTAGATCTTAGAGTTAGACTAAAAAAATGTAATATTGTTTTAATAAAATAAATAAAAAAGCTTGAATAAAAGAAAAAAAAGTGCTCTTGAAACCATTTTGAGAATTGGATAAATTTCCATATTTTATTAATATCCGTTGAGGAAATACCTTGTAGCTATATAAAGAAGTATTCTTCCAGATTCTTTTCTCCTTAAAAGGATATGGTGGACGATCTGCCTATTGCACAATGACCTGTCAATACGGCAATTACGATGCCGATATGTGCTCTGCTAATTTTAAGCAGGCTGTAAGTTTTACGTCAATCAAGAACTTGAAATTCGGTATAGACATATTTTCCAATTTTCCATTCAAAAATATTAAGTTTGTATGATGTAGCCAGCGGCCAGCCCCAGGGCGCATTGACTACTGTCAGTGTATTTTCATGGTAGTCAAAAAACCCAGTGCAACCCCCATATCATCGAACGAAAATAGCTTGCCCACCACTGTCATTCTAATATAATAAAATACAAATCTAAATGAGGTTTATATTTAGATTTTAATTAATTTTATAAATATTTACTTTTTTGAAATAATTTCTTTTCTTCCATTCAAAAAAACAACCACTAAAAAAAGTTCGCGATATGAAAAAAATAAACGAATAGAATTTTTGACAGCCCTTTTTTCTTGCACTGAAGAAATACCCAGGGCGAATACAGGGCAGACCCAGTGCCGACATAAAACACAGGGCAGCATTTTCAGTGCGTTTTCAGTGTAGCACTGACTGACATCGAACACATCAGTGCGTTTTTAGTGTGCCCCAGTGCGCCCTGGGGCTGACATCATATAAACCTATTGAAAGAGGCTTTTTTTTAGATTTTCCTGAAATCAAATACAAAATTAATATTTAAAAAAAAAGCATAACATACATATAATAATTTATTTAAATACACATACAAAAAAAAAATGAGACAAGTATTGAGTGCCATTAAGGCCATAAACTTTAATAAAATTAAAAAATATATATAGTTTTTAAGTTTATTTAGATCTTAGAGTTAGACTAAAAAAAATGTAATATTGTTTTAATAAAATAATTAAAAAAGCTTGAATAAAAGAAAAAAAAGTGCTCTTGAAACCATTTTGAGAATTGGATAAATTTCCATATTTTATTAATATCCGTTGAGGAAATACCTTGTAGCTATATAAAGAAGTATTCTTCCAGATTCTTTTCTCCTTAAAAGGATATGGTGGACGATCTGCCTATTGCACAATGACCTGTCAATACGGCAATTACGATGCCGATATGTGCTCTGCTAATTTTAAGCAGGCTGTAAGTTTTACGTCAATCAAGAACTTGAAATTCGGTATAGACATATTTTCCAATTTTCCATTCAAAAATATTAAGTTTGTATGATGTAGCCAGCGGCCAGCCCCAGGGCGCATTGACTACTGTCAGTGTATTTTCATGGTAGTCAAAAAACCCAGTGCAACCCCCATATCATCGAACGAAAATAGCTTGCCCACCACTGTCATTCTAATATAATAAAATACAAATCTAAATGAGGTTTATATTTAGATTTTAATTAATTTTATAAATATTTACTTTTTTGAAATAATTTCTTTTCTTCCATTCAAAAAAACAACCACTAAAAAAAGTTCGCGATATGAAAAAAATAAACGAATAGAATTTTTGACAGCCCTTTTTTCTTGCACTCAAGAAATACCCAGGGCGAATTCAGGGCAGATTCAGTGTCTACATAAAACACAGGGCAGCATTTTCAGTGAGTTTTCAGTGTAGCACTGACTGACATCGAACACATCAGTGTGTTTTCAGTGTGCCCCAGTGCGCCCTGGGCTGACATCATACAAACCTATTGTGAACAAATTCTATAGAACGGCCCATAGGCCAGTAAAATCTTACAAAAAAAAAGGCAAAAAATCGGAAAACGCGATGTAAAGCTGCATTTTTGGTATGTTATTTGGACCCCTTAGGAGGGTGTAAGACTACTTTCTGCAAGCAATAAAAGTTGTGCTTCACATATTACGTAGATAGCACCCCCTAAGAGTCCAAATAACATACCAAAAATGCAGCTTTACATCGCGTTTTGCGATTTTAATGTAGAATATGAATGGCCTATCAATTTAAATCGAAATATTTGGTAAGGTATTTAATAGTCCACAGCAAATAGTCATTATAAATGAAAAATTACAAAGTCCAGTTATAATGAATGGAGTTGAATGATTTTTTTTGTGGGGTTTCTAATAGGCACCATAATCGTTCTTGCTCTTCATTTGCTCGCGCTGTATGCAAACATAATAAGGCCATTCATATCCCTTGCCCTTAGCGTGTGTAGATTATAAAAAAAAATAAAATTTGCCGCAATTTTTAGAATCCGCAACATATTAAAATTTCAAAGCAACAAATCAAAAATCAATTTTTTTTTCTTACTATACAGGACCCCGGGGGTCTATCTTGAACACCCACTGAGCTGCAGGGTGCTTAAAAAAGTTAATTGAAGTAGGTACCAACAGTTATTTTATTACAACTTCTAGTGTAATAAGCTTAGAGCAACCAAGGTAGGATTGTTTCATAGACAATCGATTGATAAGCACATCACAGTTAAGAACTATTAACATCCGTAGTTTCGTTTTCGAGATATTGGTCTTTAGACACAGATTTTTATAATTTTACATTTTACAATTTTAGTGAAAATCGTTTTTTCTCAGAAAATTGTGCTTATAATTTTTTTTTATTAATATTATTTTCATGCGCCATACCCATAACGCCACCTAAAAAAATCACGATACAAAGTTTTTACCTGGGGCTTACAGTTTTCCTGGTATTAAGTTAATTTAGTTACAAGAACCTGTAAAAGGAATGTATTATACTAGAAGTACCATCATTTTCATGGGATAGGTCTTAAAAAAAACATTAGCGGAAGGTTTCAAAAGGTAAACTTTTTACTTCTTAGTATGTATAAGAAATTCAAAAAATCCCGGAAACATCTAAATCCATTCATTATAGCTGGGTTCCGAGGTATAAACCTAATTGTACAGGACTATAACGCCGGAAAAAAAAAACAAAAAAAAAAATACCATTATTATTCATTCATCCATTCAACTACATAAAAAAGGACGGTACATGCCCACAGACCGAAATTGCAAACTGCATTAGGAAAATAATGTGCAAAGCCACCCTTAAAAAAAAGAAACAAAACGAAAAAAGTGAAACATGAATTATATGCACACCGCTGGAATATTTAATGGCTCTGTGTGTGCTCCATTACAAAGTACACAAGGAAGAATGCGTACATACGAGTATCAACATCATTTTCATTTAAGCTAATAATACGACATGCCATTGTCTTTCGGGCTCAGAAGACCAGCTATATTCTCTAGCCTCATTTGCACTTGCTAATTTATTTATAATTACAAGCAGCCTTACGTGTTACGTTACGTTATCAGTTAACAGTAATACATTTCATAGTTTTGGCCTCGAAAGATTGTTCCGCTTACTCAACCATTACTCAGTAGGTTGCTAAAGAACGGACACATATACGTATGCGTATGGAATTAAATTACGTGACCACTCTGTGAGCCACGAAAAAGTCCTTAATACGTTGCACGTCATCCATTCAATGCACTTGGGGATAATTTGTTATTTTCCACTCAGGAGGCAGGGAGTGGAGAACTAGGAGTATGTATAGATCGCGTTTTGTGTTTAGGTTTAGTTTTCCTTTCCTTGTGCAGAATAATAGTCTAAGGGTGCGGTAATAGATGATGGCCAAATAAAGTGATTTGTTGGTGCCAACTTAGGCATACCCAATGAGCATAGTTGAAAGGGAATTAAATTGCAATCTGGAGTAGATAATACCTCTGCTTGATAGGTTCTGCGGTCGCCCTAATCTTGTGTTCTACCAATAGTGTAACACCTAAGCCCTCTGGCATAGATTTGAAAACACCTTCAACTAAGGTTTCTAAAGTTTATTTTCACCAATGATTCGAAAATTTGTGGCATTATCGCTCCAAATCTCTATAGGTTTACCGCGGCGCGAAACGAAACGGTCCAATGCCATCAGAAACGCGGTTGATGTAAGGTCACCAACGAGCTCTATGTGAATGCCCTTTGTAACGAAGCAGACAAATACAGCGATATATGCCTTTACAAAACGAGGATTTCTTCCACGACACAAACGCAATGTGATTGGGCCAGGATAGTCACAGCCAACCTTACTAAATGGTCGCGAAAAACGAATTCTTTCTGCCGGCAGATTACCCATCAGTTGGGTCGACGCATCTTTCCGTTGTCGAAAACAAATGACGCATTTATGTGGAGTTTAGGCTCACCCTGTATTCTATGTTCTAAATTCTCTATGCAGCGTATTTGGTGTGCCCGTTAACTGAATCGACAAGACGACGAAGAGTTGAAGAATTGGAGGGCAGTCGAAGACGAGCGGCGAATGAATCACGACGAACGACGAAGACGTGCGCGCCGACCATTATTCTATTTTTGCAATTACATATTAAGTTTCTAATGAATTCTTTCCCTGTATTTACATGAATTATATTTACCTCGAATTATAACGTAATTTACTTAAACCTGATCATTTTAATTTCGATTCCTACATGGGGGCTCAACCGGGATCTTTCCAAAAAAAAAGTAAAGTAAATCCAATAAACAAAAAAATAACGCGCGCACGTGAGCTAATTGTCATTGGTAGTACCCGCTATAATTTCAAAAAAAAAAAAAAAAAAATCTCGCGCATAGAAAGAACCACATGCTTAAAGCTTTCCATATCAACGTTTCTTTTACACCAAAAGCAGAAGCGGGATATACGTCCGCGAATTAAATATCTTCGATTGATGATGGGGGGCAAGCGTGGAAAACGAATGAACAGCACAGAGTTAAATTCGGGAGCTGACTTCTCCAATTTATTTGATGCGCTGGTACAGCGGGAAATTGGATTAAAAAAACGAGAGGAGGAATTGGAAGCGTCTAGGAACACATGGATGAGATCCACGCAACGACGAGAGGTTAATGCGCCACATAATGGAAATGTCGAAGTAGAGGAGGTTCAAGCAGGTTGTAGTGGGCTAGATAAACGCGCTCAGGCGCGGATACAAAGTAGTGGTAAGGTAACCATATCAAGAGACGACGTCGACGTTGAGGTGGTAAGGTCAAATGACCAACGCGAGCAACGACAGGGGAACAATATGCAAACAGGTGCGAATGCTGCTCCAAGTCTGGAGCTAGAATGTTCATTTTTACGATCCGAGCTAGAAGAATTGAAAATTCGTGCTGATAGAGCGTGTGTTGGTTCCTTCGAGGATGCGCTTAATGCGATATCGTATATTAATGGCGAAAGTGATGTAGGCGCATGGGTCGACGAATTCGAAACGGTATCTGCCCTGATGAAATGGGATGATACCAGGGAGATACTGTTCGCTAAACGATTGTTAACGGGGATGGCAAAGATGGCCATGCGAACTAAACCAACCATAACGAAATGGGCAGACTTAAAGAGACTACTTTTGGACGAGTTTGGGGGTGGTATGACGATAGCCGATGTTCACAAAGGGCTAGTGGCTAAAAGGCAAGCGAAGGGTGAAAGTCCGACGGAATATTTGTTTGCAATGCGAGAACTAGGTGCAAGAGGCGGGGTGGACGAGAAATCCATAATGCAATATAGATGGTGATAGATGGTATCGACGATTCTCCGGTTAATAAATCGATGTTATATGGGTCCAAGTCGATGAATGAGTTCAAGGGTAAGCTTTTGGAATATGAGCGCTTTCGCAGTTCATTACGACAGCACTCGTCTAATTCTAATCTAAATCGTCAGTATAATAAACCGAAGGCAAAGGACATTGCTATTAGCGGGAAAAGCCGTTGTTTCAACTGTGGGTCATCAGAGTAAAGTGTGCGAATTTAAGTCCAAAGGTCCAAAGTGTTTCAACTGTGAGAACTTTGGTCACATTTCGTCCAGTTGTCCACTGCGAAAAGATGTTAGTGTAGTAGATACCAACGTAAGCGAACTGGAAGTAAAAACGGTTGCTGTAAACGGAATTGAAGTTCAAGCAAGAATTGATACAGGAAGCGACGTCACAGTGATGGGCTCAAAGGAGTATTTCAAAATGGGCTCCCCTGTTTTGGAAAAAGATGATCAAGTTTTCCGAGGCTTATCCGAGGAAAGCACGAAACCATTCGGATATTTCAATGCCGTGGTTGAAATAGACAACATTGGCTATCGCACGAAGATCTATGTAGTCTCATCGAGATCGTTAAAGCATGCTCTATTGGTAGGTAAGGATATCTTAAGAGGAACGCGGATTACTCTTAGCAAAGATGGTGTACATGTTGAACGGTTGGAGTCAGGTTTACGGAATTGCTTCCAAGTAAGCAGTGACGAAGTAGAACTATGTGTCGGCAATCCACTATACAAGGACGAAATCCAACAGCTAGTAGGTGGATACAAACCTATGAAAACAAAGTCGACTAATGTACAAATGAAAATTATCTTAAAAACTGAAGTTCCGATTGCGCAACGCCCAAGAAGATTAGCACCATTGGAGAAAGAGATTGTTCAAATGCAAATAGAAGATTGGCTGGACAAAGAAATAATTCGGCCAAGTAATTCGGAGTATTCATCTCCAATTGTGCTCGCTAACAAAAAAGATGGAAGCAAAAGATTATGTGTCGACTATCGTTGTTTGAACAAGGTAATCGTTCGTGACCGTTTCCCAATTCCGCTCATAGACGACCAAATCGATCAGCTAAGTTCTTCGAGAGTTTTTTCGACGATGGATTTGGAAAATGGATTTTTTCATGTCATGCGAAGAAAGCCGTAAGTATACGTCCTTCGTCACACCGGGAGGACAATACGAATTTAATCGTGTTCCATTTGGACTCTGCACTTCGCCACCAGTATTCCAACGTCATATTAGCCGTGTGTTCCAGGATCTCATTATGAAAAAAATCATGCTGCTGTACATGGACGACATAGTTGTTGTAGGGAAGGACTACGATGACGCCCTGAAAAATCAAACAAGTCTTGATAGTGGCAAGTGAGTATGGATTAATTTTTCGTTGGAAAAAGTGTCAGTTCCTGTGCATCGCGATTGAGTATTTGGGATTCCGAATCGAAGATGGAAATATTAAACCGTCACAGGGAAAGATGAGTGCAGTGCGAAGATTTCCACAGCCGACGAATGTCGCTAAAGTACAAAGCTTTCTGGGCTTGACCGGATATTTTAGGAAGTTCGTACAAGGGTACTCTAGTATTGCAATGCCGCTAACTAACTTATTAAGGAAGGATGAGAAATTTCGGTTTGGGCCCAAAGAAGTTGCTGCATTCGAGGAGTTAAAGGATATACTGACTACTGCACCAGTTCTTAAACTATATCGCCCAGATGCAGAGACAGAGCTTCACACAGACGCATCGAAGTGGGGACTAGGTGCTATTCTTCTTCAAAAGGAAAATAATAATTTCTTTCCGATTTCTTATTACAGTAAGAAGACACTTCCTGCACAACAAAATTACAGCAGCTACGAGCTGGAAGCCCTCGCTGTAGTCACAGCTCTGAAGAAATTTCGGCATTATCTACTTGGTCTGCGGTTTAAAATCGTCACTGACTGCGCGGCGTTCAAAGGAACGATGGAGAAGAAAGAATTTTCGTCGCGAATTGCTGGATGGGTGCTGATAACCCAAGAGTTTGACTACGTACTTGAACATCGTAACGCCACAAGGATGCAACACGCAGATGCTCTGAGCAGAAATGCTGTAGCGGTTGTAAAAGGTGAGTTCTTATCAAGAATAATAAAGGCACAGGAAGGTGATGAGAGCATACGACTCGTTAAAAATCTGCTTGAGTACGGTGCCTATGAGAATTTTGTAAGTGAAAGAGGGGTCATTTTTAAAGTCGACGAAGAAGGAAGAAAACTTCTATATGTTCCCAAGAAGATGCAAGTAGAATTTCTACGCAACGTACATAACGATGGGCATTTCGCTACCAAGAAGATGATAGAAATTGTAAAGAGGGATTACTATATACCACACTTGACGAAGAAGCTAGAGGAAACGAGGAACACTTGCATCGCATGTATATTATCTGAGAGGAAGGCCGGGAAGCAGGAGGGGTTTCTCTGCCCCATCGACAAGGGAAGTGTGCCACTTAGCACGTACCACCTGGATCACCTTGGTCCTCTTGATAAAACTACAAAGCAGTATAGTTATATCCTCTGCGTGGTGGATGCGTTTTCCAAATTTACGTGGATATACCCAACTACAACTACGTCGGCAGCGGAAGTTATCTCTAAGCTTGAACTGCAGAAAGCAACATTCGGAGATCCGGCCAGAATAATAACAGATCGGGGATCAGCTTTCACGAGTAATGCCTTTGAGGAATATTGCAAAGCTGGTCAAATCGAACATCTCCTAATTGCAACAGGCGTTCCCAGGGGTAATGGCCAAGTTGAACGTGTTAACCGAATAATAATTTCAGTCCTCGCCAAGTTGTCAGCAGAAGATACCAGGAAGTGGTACACACATTGCAGTAAGCTTCAAAGATGCCTCAACTCTACTTGGCAACGCAACTTTTGAATTAATGCTCGGAACTCCGATGAAGAATGACGCGGATTCGGAACTTGCAAGCCTAATTAACGAAGAGATAAGGGACTTGTTCAGCAGGGAACGTGAGGATGCTCGACAGCTGGCACGAACATCTATAGCTGCAATCCAGGACGAAAATCGGCGAACATACAACGGTCCCTATAAGATTACTGATGCGGGTAACCACGAGAGGTATGAGGTAGAAAAAGTGGGCGATCACGAAGGGCCGATCAGTACAACCACTAGCGCCGATATGATGAAGAAGTGGCGACAAACCGATTTGGATTTGAACTCGTCATCCGACGAGGATATTTGTTAATAACTTTTTTTTTCTTTTTTTATAGTACGCTGAGGACAGCTAGTTTGCAGGATGGCCGATTTGTGGAGTTTAGGCTCACCCTGTATTCTATGTTCTAAATTCTCTATGCAGCGTATTTGGTGTGCCCGTTAACTGAATCGACAAGACGACGAAGAGTTGAAGAATTGGAGGGCAGTCGAAGACGAGCGGCGAATGAATCACGACGAACGACGAAGACGTGTGCGCCGACCATTATTCTATTTTTGCAATTACATATTAAGTTTCTAATGTATTCTTTCCCTGTATTTACATGAATTATATTTACCTCGAATTATAACGTAATTTACTTAAACCTGATCATTTTAATTTCGATTCCTACATTTATGTACAACATCACGAACTAAATTCCTACAGCCTAGAATGTAATACGACTGTTTAAGTAGAGCAAGTAGTTGCGATATACCGACATGCAAATATTTTTTGTGAGTGTACTCAACGATAAGACGCGATATTGGATGCGTTTTGTTTAAAATAATTGGATGTTTTGCAGAGTATGATAAGTCCGATACATGCAAACGTCCACCGACCCGCAAAATGCCATCTGAATCAATAAAAGGAATTAAGTTTTTGCCCGTTTCGCAATCCCCTTTGGTTTTTAACACATTCAATTTCAGACGAGAACATTGATAACTGAGCACATTTTATTAATAAAATCTTAGCCTTAGAAAGTTCGACAGTGGTCAATGCTGAGTGAATACGAGACGTCTTTTCCGAACGCGCATTTGAAATAAACCGAACGATATAAGCCGCAGCGCGAACTGACCGAATCCAGTTTGATGACCTAGTTAACACTTCGTCGAAAGGAGTTGTTAAATTAGTTTTAGATACTAATACCTGCATTTTTGCATTACCTCTCTCCTCTAGACCTTGGGAAGTGACAGTGGTTAGGCACGGATCTGATGAGGGCCACTGACTTGGTTCCTTGCACAACCATGAAGGACCTTTCCACCAAATCTCGTCGATTAATAGAAGAGAGGGTGAAATTCCTCGAGTAGCGCTGTCAGCTGGATTATCAGTGGATCGAACGTGATTCCAGCAATTGTATGAGATCAATGTAAGTATCTCTGACGTCCGATTTGCAACAAAGACAGACCATTTCTTGGGAGGTGCCGATAGCCAATGAAGAACGATTGACGAATCTGTCCATGCGTAGAGTTTAATATCGCTTAGTTGTAAAGATATTTTCAGCTTGTTCACGAGTCTAACAAGCAGAAGGGCACCGCAGAGTTCCAGGCGAGGTAGGGACAACACTTTAATAGGGGCCACTTTGCTTTTAGATGTTATTAGCGAAATGTTTACCGAACCGTTAATATCTACACTCTTGCAATAAACCACGGCCGCGTATGCATCTAATGATGCATCACAAAACGCGTGAAATTCGATGTTTTCGCGGTTGGTCCACATGATTCTTGGAACGTTTATCCCTTCGAGAATCTGAAGTTCACTCCGAATACCATGCCAACGGTCGGCAAATATCTTGGGAAGTTCGTCATCCCATTTCAGTTTTTCGCGCCAAAGGTCTTGAAACATTATTTTGATGCCTATGATTACTGGTGCGAGAAACCCGATTGGGTCAAAAATCCGCGACGATTCCGATAAAACGCGACGTTTTGTACATATAACTGAATTATTTAACTGCACCTTGTAAGAAAAGCAGTCCTTTGAGGGGCACCATTGTAAGCCTAGGACTTTAATTGAGGATGATTCTTCGAATTCCATTGGTGACAATGCCCTTTGGTCTTCTGGCAAAGACAACAGCAACGGCCAACAATTGGTCGTCCATTTTCTCAAGTGAAAACCTCCTTCATTTAAAAGACTAACAAGTTCTGCCTGTAAGGCGATAATGTTTTCAACAGTGTCAGCGCCTGTAATGACGTCGTCAACGTAAAAATCCTCCAGCACGACCCTTGAAGCACGAGGGAATTTTTCCGAAGTGTCAATTGCAAGTTGCTTCAGGGCACGAATGGCTAAAAATGGTGCACAGGAAGTTCCATACGTTACTGTTAGTAAACGATAATGCTTGAGTGGAAGCGCTGATGAGTTTCGCCAAATGATTCGTTGATAATCAGTATGTTTTTTTGCAACCCAGATTTGGCGATACATTTTTTCGATATCACCTGATATCGTATAAGCATGTCGGCGAAAACGCAAGCTGATGGAAAATATATCCGACTGGATAGTTGGGCCGATGAGAAGAGAATCATTTAATGACATTGAACTTGAAGCACTGGCGGAGCCATCGAATACCACACGAATTTTAGTGGTACTGCTATCTGCCTTCAAAACTGCGTGATGTGGCAGATAGAAGCACCTTGTTGTGGGCTGAGGAATTTCTGCATCTGGGACTTCTTCCATGTGCCCCAACGAAAGGTATTCATTTACGAAATCGGAGTATTCTTGGTGCAAATGCGGATTCAATTTGAATCTACGTTCGACTGCAAAAAACCGGTTAAAAGCTAAATCAAACGAGTTTCCGTAGTCAATGCTATCAGCATGTTTGAATGGTAGTTCAACTATATATTGACCATCTGAACTTCGGGAATGAGTGGTTGAAAAATGATCTTCAGCTCCTTGTTCGGCAATGGTTAATCGTGGTTCAAGATGCACTTCTTCTATTTGCCAAAACCTTTCAAGATTGAATTCTTGAGAAAAATCCAATTTCGCACCAAAAGATGTTACTTCCTCTTTAGAAGTATCGGGAAATGTAGTTCCAGAAACTACCCAACCAAAGACTGTTGGAACCATACTGGGACACATTTGTCCAGCTTCATTTGCTGGACCACGAATTATATTAAAAATCCTATCTGCACCTATCAAGATGTCGATATGACCTGATTTATTGAACTGAGGATCTGCGAGTTGAAATGAAATTATGCTTTTCGAAATGTTTGCTATTGAATGCGAAGGCAGTAAAGAAGTTATCTTTGGTAGGACATAACAATCAACTTCGACGACTTCTGAATTGTAGCAAGACATTAACCGAATTGAAACTAATCCATTGGTAGTACCGACTGATGTGGATGCGATTCCACTAATTGGAATCCGTTTAGGTTTACGTACCAGTCCCAAGCGTTGAACAGTTTGTTCCGTAATAAGCGACACTTGGGACCCGGAATCGAGTAACAGTCTTACAGTTTGACATAATCCTTGCTTGTCTTGAATCCGAGCGATAGAGGTAGGCAAGATAGTACACGAATGATGATTTGATTCCCGTGAATGGCCGACAGTAAGCGAACCGTTCGAAGAATCCTGTTGCGACGACGATGTTGCACGTGGTTGATCGGAATTATTCCCGACAGTTGTACGTGGTTGATTGGAATTATTCTCGCCAAGATTGCTTGGAAGAGGAGCCTTATCATTATTTTGATGTAAATACTAGTGAATGGTGTTTTGAGTTGCAAACTCTACATCGAAAATTAGATCTGCATTTGGTTGACACATGTCCTTGACGGAGACAATTAAAACATAATGAGTGTTCTTTTACATATTTGCGACGTGTCTCAACGTCAAGGCTTAAAAACTCAGAGCAATTTGATAGTGTGTGATTTAAATTATTACACTTGGGACAAGACGAGTGTTTTTCGACGACATGTGTTCGTATAGGAGGCTGGGTTTTTATTCGAGACTGGACGGGAAGGGAAAGAGAAGAACAAGACTCCAAACAATCACAACGCGTATGTAGAAACTCAATGAGATCGTCGATTATTGAGTCATCTCGCGAAGCAACTTCTGTTGCCCAGGCCTGCTTTGTATCAGTGTCAATCTTCTGTAATAGAAGGAAAATAAGCCACGGATCCCGACCTGATGATTCTAATGTACTCAAACCACGAACTACTTCATCAGCACCTTCGGTTATCTTCCGAAGTGTCTGTAAATTTCCCGTGCTAGTTGGTAACGATAAAAATGCCTGCACGAGTGATTGTACTATCAACTGTTTCCTATCATAGCGCCTCTCTAGCCTCTCCCAAGCTTCTAAATAATTTTGTTCTGAGCTTCTCATATGTTTGATGAGATTTGCAGCGTCACCCCGTACGAATGACTTCAAATATTGAAACTTCTGTGTTTCAGTTAACGATGTGTTTCTATCGACCGATGAGATGAACAAATCCTTAAATCCCGGCCAATCCTTGTAATCACCGGCGAAGATTGGAATTGAGAAATTCGGTAGATTTATAAAACTGTGACGATCTACCTTTTCCGAACATACACTATGCTGATCTGTTCTATTGAGTCCCGGTTTATGACCTAAAGCATCTTTACGTTCGCGAATAGAATCGGTCAAGGCAGCGTGAGCTTTAAAATATTTTGATTCGTATTCGACATATTCGGGCTCAGGATCGACATAGTCATCCTCTTCAAAAAATTCGATAAGCTTGTCTTGAAGAACACCGAACTGAGTCCATGCTTCTTCTAATTTTAATAATCGGTTTTCGAGTAAAGAGATTGAAATGGTTTTGTCAATTGATTGTGCAAAAGATTCCGCGCACGTAATGCATCCTTTCACCAGACCACGTTTTTGCTTTATGTTGTTCATTATGTTTTAAATGCGCTTGACCAAATTGTCCACAAAGCTACGCACACGTATTACGATTGTTAACAGAATATGTATGCCCGCAACGAATGTCTCAACACGAGGGCTCGAAGAAATAAAAGCAAAAACGCATGCAGTCTAGGAACACTTCGGATATATGAATTGTATATATATGTATACTATATATGTATGATATTTATTGTCTAAGTGATCCAAATCTTCACACATATATTTCTTGAAAATTATTAATAGTTCACTTAATGTGTTTTAAGAGAATGCAAATAATACAAAAAAAAACATAATTTCGTAAAATGCTTCTACCCATAGAGCATATCTCGACACGAGGAGCACTGGTAATTGATCACATGCACATGTCCCGCAATTTCTAATTAATATGTTTCACAATAATTCCTCGATAAATCCACTATCCGCGCAAGAAGTACCAAAATGAAAATGAATCTAATTGATTGAAATTGAATTATTGTGGCGAAAGAAATTACGATGATGAATTTGCCCGAAAAAACTATGTAGATTAACCAACGCGAGAATAAAACGACGATGACTCCAAAACAATATGTATGAACAATTTATTTCTGTTGTTACCTCGATGGTGGTCCAGTAGCGAAAGAGAATGATACAAATCAAATTTTAATTACGAGAGTACAAGACAGTGGACTGTTAACTGTGAATTGTTTAGAATTTAGAATACAAAAATAGGGCATATAATGCAATGTTTGACAAATTGACATTAATGATAATAAAGGAAACTAAGAACTTTAAATTCAAATAACTTCAATGTTTTACATTAATTTTTATGATTGATTAATGAACAGGTAGCTTTGGTTTAAACCAATCGACCCACTCCGTTCAAGAACTCGAGTCGCCCTCAACGATTTCTTCATCACCTCGACGGTGTGGCGACCTGAAGCCTTCGAGCTTCCATCTCATACGCCAACTCGTCGTTTGATAGCCTATTAATCTCCATGTTAAAAAGAAAAAGTCTTTCACTACCAACTCACTAAAACGACTAAACTAATTTGAAATAAAAATAAACAACAATAAAACAAATTATGCTAAATCCGTAATTTAGTTATAACTTTAAACCTTATGAATTATAAAAACGAAAAAAATGTAAATTGGCCAAATGAACTAAGAGCGGATTGACAAAAAAAATTCACGGAAACGTAATTTATTTACTAAAGAGACCACAAAAATAAGAAGTAAGCTCGTGCAAAACTATATATAAACTAATATATAGTGTGTATGTTTATATGAAAAAAATAATATAAAAACTACTGCATGTATTGAAAAAAAAACCACGAAGCAAAACCCTTGCAAACACAAAAAAAATCCACCGACCTAAAAAGATTTTAAACTGCAGTATAACACCGACCCAACAAAAAAGGTTTGCGACCCCTGAACTGTCGATCGGAATCACAGCACAAAAAAAAAATCAAAACAACCCCGTTAAAATTATACCGCACCAAAGGAAAAAGAAAAATAGTGTATCGCACTTGAAATATGTATATATGTATGTATGTTTCTATGAATGCACGTATGTACGTATGTATGTATATACAAATATCTAAATTAATATGTAAATATGTAGAACACAAAAATATGTTTTAAGCAAAAGATGTATATATGCGGAAATGTATGTCTCAAAAAATATAGCTGACGTGCTTGATTACACGAACAAAAACAGCAGAATGAAATACAAACACTTACTTGTTAATCCAGAAATACTGCAATGAATTGGGGAAATATCGACTCCAGAAATTCTTATTGTTCCAACTAAACTCCTTATTTCACCCACAATCGTCACTAAAAGAGAAAAACAATTCAAAAGTAAAAAGAAACAAATATAAAAGCAACACTTCCCTGATTCCAGACACAGAATGAACAAATGAACACCAAAACTAGGGATACAGAACACAGAAATTCAACGAATTGTTAATCAATCGAATTAAAGAAACGAGCCCCACGTTGGGCGCCAATTGTTGCACTTTATCCGCCGCGAATTAATTAATCTAAAATAATAAAAGAAACGAGCTGCGCCCGCATGCAGCCAAATGATAAGACGTCAAAATAACCGTATGGGAGAGAAAAGTGTGTGGTTTTCGTACCACCAATTAAACGCACTTCTTTTGTTTTAAATAAAGTTTTATTACTAAGAAAAAGCTTAAATATTAATTGTAGTTGTTCTGGTATGCGCACGCGTGTAGCTAGAGATTTTGACTTCGACTGATTACTTTACTTTTCTTTCTGCTCTCGGGTTCATTATGTCAGGTCGCCAAAGTCAACGTCGTCGCGAACTTTATGTTTGTGTTGTATGTCGGTCTATGGAATGTGTGAAGTGCACTCATGAACTTTCTGTGTGTGGTGGTGCGTGATGAATGGATGAATGTCATGAATCGATGAATCGGTATTACACTAGTCGTTCTGTCGTTATGTGGTTCGCCACAAGTGCAACGACAGCTGATCGCCTGGAAGCTGTTGCGCCGGCCGCTTAGCTGGGGTGGGTTCGAAGTATCGGTACACGAGGAACAAATAAACAAGAAAGGGGATAATGGGCGCCACCCAATTTTTTATAAAAGGGATTGGGAAACCTTTGCGAGAAAAGGAGAAAACCGACGGTGAATTCTGAAATTGCAGAAATGAACAAGAAAGAAGGTGAAATAGAATTTTTTTTTTGTACCATGTTATAAGCGATGGTCGATTTATTAACTGTTAAATTAAACCACCGGGCGGGGTGGATGAAAAAAACCAACCCGTGACAAAGAACAAAAAAAGAAAAATCGCCGTTAAGATCACAAAATGGCCCGCTATGGTACGGTCCCGAACTAAGCACAAAAGTATATTTAAAAAGGTCGCGCGTCCCGCAATTCACCGGGATTTTTACGGGCAAAAGCCTACCGGAGTCCTTTCTTCACAACCAAACCCTAACGATCGAACACTATGAAAAAAAAACCAAACTATCACTCTACTTATCTTTTAATTATTTCTCCTGATTCCTTCTTTTTGTCCTCCCCTGGCTAAGTATCCCTTCCTGGATTCTTCTTCTTCTATGGTCCGTTTCACTTCCGACTATTTCCTCGCTAGTCCTTTTGTTTTTAAATAAATTCAAAATTCTAACTTAATTTATTTCTTTTTCTTCACTTTTCCTTGAACGCTTTTCTTTCTCGTCTTTCTCTCTCTTGTACCTTCTTTCTTACACCACACCGGTCAACCAAGAAGTGAAGTGACCATTCCAGTGGGTTCCTTTGTCCACCTCGGACACAAAGAATCCCACCCACTTGCACTCACACATTCATGCATTCAGCCACAGTGGGATCCATTTGCGGCTTATTAAATACAAAAGTTAGTGGGGAGAGGAGAGAAAGCAGAGGATGCCTCTTGTTTCAGTCAAATTTACCGCAACACTTACTTACTTACTTAACGGGCTCCCGACCCGTGAAGAGTCTCTGCCTGAGACATGGCAGCCTTCCACTCGGAAGCTTGGTCATTAAGCCGGAGGTTCGGTCTTCTTTGTCGTCTCGAACCTGGGGGGCTGTGATTCGAAGATCCTCTTTGCTGGAGCATTCGCTCGATGTGGCCGAGCCAGTGTAGTCGACGTGTTTTGGCTTTTTGGACTACATCCACATCTTCGCGGTTCGCGGTTGTATCTTCTCCTCCATTCCACCTCCTCGCATACGGGACCGAATATCCGACGAAGAATTTTTCTCTCGAAAGTATTCAAAATCGACTCTGCTTTCCTCCTTATCGTCCAACACTCGGCTCCATACAGCAGAACTGGCAGGATCAATGTTTTGTAGAGCATGCATTTTGTCTTCCGAGTTAGGAGTTTTGAACCTATTTGTTTTGCCAAACCGAAGTAGCAGCGGTTTCCTAGGGTAAGTCTTCGTCGAATCTCCACTAAGGTGTCATTCGTGGAGTTGATGTTTACTCCGAGGTAGGTAAACTCCTTAACCAGTTCGAAGTTACTGTTGCCAACAGTGACGTTTTGTCCTAGGTAGTGGACAGATGTTTCTTTGTTTGTTGACAGTATGTACTTGGTTTTGTCCTCATTCACTTCAAGGCCAACTCGTTTTGCCTGTTCTTCAATTACCGTAAGAGCCTCTAAGACGGCGCGCTGGGAGCGACCGATGATTTCGATGTCGCCCGCGTATCCCAGTAGCTGGACAGATTTGTAAAAGATAGTGCCTTCCGTGTTTACACCTGCCCTGCGCACCATATGTTCCAGCACAAGATTGAAGAATTCACATGACAGCGCATCTCCTTGCCGAAATCCAGTGCATGTTTGGAATAGTTCGGAGGAACTGTTTCCAAATTGCACGTTGCACCGCGTGTTTTCCAGCGTCACGCGGCATAGCTGGATCAGTTTAGCCGGGATCCCGAATTCGGCCATCGACTTGAAATTCCTCGGTCTTTTCCAGGATCTGTCTTAGTGTGAAAATTTGGTCGATCGTCGATCTGCCGGGCCGGAAGCCACACTGGTACGTGCCGATTAGTGTGCTGCAGAAAGGTTTCAGACGTTCACACAGTACGTTGGATAGGATCTTATATGCGACATTAAGCAAGGATATGCCTCGGTAGTTCTTACAGGACATAGGATCGCCTTTCTTGAAGATGGGGCATATAGACCTGGGTCGGAACTTAAAAGAAGTCTATTCAAAAGGTCCTTATTATCAAAAGTGTTTTTCGCAGGGGTCCTATTACATTGACGCTTTAAGTTATTAAACAATAAAATGTATGTTTCTAGAAAGTACTACTACTTCTTGTTTAATATCCATAACAATTTAGTATTGCTCACAATTTCTTAAAACAAGTTGTCATTATCACAAGTTTTCTAGTAAAAAACTGCACCGATAAGCGAGATTATATGGTAAAGGAATGAAAAAAAATAATGCGTCAAATTTTATTTTGGGCTTGGTTTAGCGGGAGTTTGAACATTTGATATTTATAATTTTGGCCTATGGAGGTACCCACTGTGCTGTGGTGCGACAAAGCGATGCGATATGGTGCGCATAGTAAAAGCCGGTCTGTGCTGTTTTAATGTTTGTCATGATGTATGTAAATATATACATCATCAGAGGAGGAAGAGTTTATAAATGCCAGTTCATATTTTAGATTATTACAACACAGAAAAAGAATAATAGTTCACGAAATTTATTTAAAGAGAAAATAAATAAAGGAGTCTCATCATTTATATCCTCAGTTCAGGGAGGATCACATACTGGAAAAAAATTAACCTTTGATATTACGAAACTGGACTAATTTTACAGCGAGCACCATTGTGTAGTGCTTAGTGCGTTGGACTACTGCACAATACTGCCCGGGTTGCGTATATCGAAAGCCTACTTCAATACGTCTCCTCAGGCGGTGATGAACTCGATTAGCATTCACTGGAAGAAAACACACAGAAATGCTACTTCCATACGTCTCAGACGGTGACGTACTGAAGTAGGTTTTCCATTACTATAACAGGCATAAAGTAGTAGTTATCGTAGTTCATTTCGTCAACATCTTATTGTCGATGTAAGCGTTTATGTTCTCTATCATACAATGCATTTTGAATAACAAACGCGGTATTTTTTATGAACTTAGAAGTTATTTCTTAGAAAAAAGGAAAACCATTTTTATAACTAAAGACAAACTTTAATGATTTTTAAAAGTATTCTACATACATTTCACCTCACCTCTTTCAAATGTCTGACAAGTATTTAAAGAGTATCATTTGTCATGAGTAGCTTCTTTACTCGCCGTTCGGAGTCGGCAAAAAACTGTAAGTCCTCCCATTCGCGCGAAAAAAATAACATACACGCACAAATGATTGTGAGAAGTAGGCCCTGGTTCATCCCGACCTGTGGTGCTACCTAAAAGAAAAGAAAAAGAAAGAAGGACTAATTTTATAAAAAAACCTAAAACAGGAAATGAGAAACATAACTAAAGTATTAACTTTTATTTCTTTGTTCTTTATTACTTTATTACTGTGCATCCATTTCACGTAAAATGTTGACTAAAAAAATTACCACGGATATTCAGTGCTTTTTTATGACAATCACCATCAAAATACATACTGTTATCTCCCTGCAACCCAATTTTATTTTCTTTTCTCCTTTGTTTTTATTTTCCTTCAAAAGAAATGAGATTACATCAGGAGAAACAATAACAACAATGAATACTTCTCGCATCGAATCGCTTGAAAAAGTGGTCGGAAGAGCTTGTGTGGCTTTACTCTGAACATCATGGTTTCGTACTTTTCAGTTAATTTTTTTGTATGGAATACAAAAAAAATTTATAAAATCTTAAATTCAAGCAGTTTTAAAAAAATCTGTATGTTGCTGTTAATTAGTAACATTTATTTTTAATACTTTCCCTACCATGAATTATAACAGATGTTGTAGATATAGTACTTTTTTAGAAATGTAGAAATTACCGTTTTTTTTTTAAAGTAAAATAAAATAAAAATATGACAAAAATAATATTTAACTCGTATACTCAGAAAAAAAAAACTGTAATCACAACAATTTTATACTTTGTCACAAGAATAAATGTTGGTTAAAATCTGCTCAACAACTAAAATTGTTAATTCAAGAATTCTCGGTGTTAATTACTACATAAGAATAAAAGTTCTTGCATCAAGAAACAAAGTTCTTAGATCAAGAAAAAAAAAATTACATTAAAGAACTTACATTTTTGTGCCAAATGAGATCTTGTTAAAAAGAATTAACAATAAAATAGTTGCAACAAGAATAAAGAATAGTAAATAATTTAAAAACGTGAATTGTTGTCTTAAGAAATTTATTTTTGGCAGAAATTGAGAATAATGTAAATTGTTGCTTCAAGGAAATCAATGTTAACCAATGTTAACAATGTCAAAAATACTTACCCTGGGTTGGAATTTTAAAGTAAAAAAAATTATTTCTTGCTAAGACTGAAAATCAAGAGCTTATAATTAAATAAATTCAAAAATGACCACATTCGTTTTAATAATTTTATTTTAAGTTTTATTATCATATATGTGTACAAAAACAAATACCTCAAACCAACCATGCCACTATTATCGTTGTGCCTAAAGTTGCGGGCAGCTTCGCCATAAGCTTCGAAATTCTTTCCGATCTGGTGATTGTAGTTCAGACTTGCACTGGTTCCATATCGATCGCTGTGTTCCACTCCTCCATCGATTTAAATGAATTGAATCTGCAAAGGCCTATTAAAATAAGGAAAATGATCAATAATTGCAATAAGACGGTTTGAAAGTTATCAATTACCAATTCGTAATTGTTGCTAGGATATTCAAAGTTATCCTTTGTACTTGCATTTTTGAGTTTAAGCTCTTATAATTTAAAATTCACTCTCTTACTGATCTGCACTCACGAAAAATTCACAACGCAATGTAAAAAAACTCAAAGAAAAGTAGTTATAATTTCTGACGACAAGTATAATTCATTCTTAACGCGACAACAAATTGTTGCGCGAAGATATGATTTGTTGAGAATTCAAGAATTTATTTTGTTGCCTGAAGAATTAATTTTTGATTTGATTAAACAGCAATGTGAAGAAGAATTGTTTTCCACCAAGAATTTTTTTTTGATGCAACTTTTTTAATTGTTAATAAGTCAACGGTTGAAAATATTTGGATGGAGAACAGATTGTTAGGCCAAACATTTTCAGCAGTTATTGTCAAACAACAATGTATTTCTTCTGCCTTACGTATGATATTGTTATGAAAAGAATTTTTATTCTTGAAAAGTTAAAAATTAAGATTGTTGTTTCAAAAAAAACATTTTTGATTCGAGTATATCCAACTCAAATAGAAATAATAAAAAATAAAATACTTGAGAAAACACTTTTCTTTTTAATCTAACAATTTTTCGCTTTTGATAATATGTTAACACTTACAAGTATTTATCCTGAGTATGAGATTTTTGATAAAACAACTTCAAACCAAATGTTCTAAAAATATATTTGTTGCCACAAAAACTAATGTTCCTGGCAACAATTTTTACTTACTTAGTTGGCGCTACAGCTCGAGGTGAACCTGGACCTGCTTCTCGCAACCATTTGTGAGTGCGTGTTATATTTTTGCACGAATGGAAGGACCTACAGTTTTTTGCCGACTCCGAACGGCGAGTTGAGAAGCTCAATCGTGACAAATTATACTCTTTGATGCTTGTTAGACATTCGAAAGAGGTGGGCACTGTGAAAAACTTTTAGGTGTTTGCGGCAGGATTCGAACCCAAGACCGCTGGCTCAGTAGTCCGACGCATTAACCACTTGCGCTACGGTGCCCACAATTTTTAGCTTATAATGTTTTAACAATCGAAAATTCTTGTTTCAACAATGTTTTTTTTTTCAATAATACAATATTATTGACAAATAAAATTTCACACTTTGCCGCCGATATGCACGTCATTTGTATGATGTCGTTAAGATGTAAAAACATATAACGTGCCATTCAACAAGATGTGTCATTTTAAATTTCACGTGAGTGGAACTACCTTCTAACGATTTAACAGTCACATCTGCGACGCTTAGAGAACTCAAACGTGAGATCGAGAAACTGAAACCTAAGAAAGCTCTTGGTCCTGGTTATGATTTGGTCACCGGAGAAATTCTCAAAGCTTTACATAGAAAATCATTAATTAAGCTTCTCCATTTTATAAGTACTGCGTTCAGATTAAAACATGTGCCGAGCCAATGGAAAGTTGCGGAAGTCATAATGGTTTTGAAAACAGGAAAACCGTCATATGAGGTAAAATCGTATGGACGAATTTTGCTTCTTCCAGTCATGGCGTCTTCAATAATCTTATCACTGACCACCAGCTTGGGTTCAGAAGTAAGCATTCGACGATAGAATTACTAACGTAATCGAGAAAGCTCTAGAAGAACAAAAGAAATGCTCAACCATATCTCTTGATGGCTTGAAATGCAAATTATGATAAGTAGTCCCCGTACTCCCCGGATTCATATCTCGGGAATAGACTCTTCCGTGTCAGAAATGGAAACGAATACTCGGAGCTCAAAGAAATTTCGGCCGGCGTACCGCAGGGAAGCACGACTATTCAGTCGCAAAAAATAGAACACATAGCTTTCAATGTAAGTGCACGCAGAAGAAACCTATCAATCGCAACGTATTATGTGCTCGCACTTACATTAGAAGCTATGTGTTCTTTTTTTTTGCGACTGAATAGTCGTGCGACAGCAATCGCATGTATGTACCAAGCTTTAGGCTACGTGCACACATGCGATTGCAGTCGCACGACTATTCAGTCGCAAAAAATAGAACACACAGCTTTTAATGTAAGTGCGCGCACATAATACGTTGCGATTGATAGGTTTCATGTGCGCGCACTTACAATGAAAGCTATGTGTTCTATTTTTTGCGACTAAATAGTCGTGCGACTGCAATCGCATGTGTGCACGTAGCCTTAGGCTGTCGATTTAGTTGATGGTGGAATGCATGCGCTTTGAAAAGTGAAATTCATTTCAATTTTATCCGCTGTACGTGTTAAAGAATTCCTCCCCTATTCTAGCTATTTCAATCCCCGCCTTTTAAAAAAATAAATAATACACTCGTATTGCATGTAATGTGCTCTAAGTATTCACCGACACTATAAAATTAAAGTACCGCAATCATTCGATTTTCCAACTTATCATTCTCGAAATCCATTACCAGAATTGATCTACCATACATATATGTAACTATAAATATATTATGTATGTATATATACATATACTCATATTCGTATCAAGTGTTTATGGAGGAAAAAAAATAACCCACAGTAATTAATGCAATAAAAATAACTCTAATTGTTGTCCTGTAATGCATCGTTAAGCTTCAGTGCATTGTATATATAAATACTCGTATATATGCAAATATTGTACAGCTGACACAGGACATCCTTTCATCGTTTTTAACCATTACCATTGGTAACAGCAGTAGCAGTAGTAACAGCAACCATCGACAATCAGCCATGTGGATCGCAACAGGGGCGGTAGCTATTCTGCATTCATATTTTATAATTCAACGTTTTATCATGTCCTGAGTAGTGGTATGGTTTGCCAAGCGGCAAAGCCCCATTGTGTAGGAACATATCCTTTACGATGATGGATCGCTGGTTATTCTGTCGTTTGTTCTCTTCTATTTAAAAACAACAAAAGAAAAAATGTAATTTAGATTGAACTCTGGTAGAATAAAATCTATTGTGCGTGTTTATGAATAATAGTCGTTTCGATAGAGATTATGACCGAACGATGTGGACTTATAGCAGTTGCATGTGCAACATGCAAGAATTTTCTATTTTTAAGGTTTCGTACCCATATGGTAATAGGAAACCATTATAAGTTCGCTCTTACTCAAAAATGTCTGTCACGATAAAAACATCAAGAACCGTTCTTCCTAAAAACTTGAAATTTGGCACCCTTATATATTACGGTGGTCCAAATACATGGACAACATATTACTTAAAAATATTCTGAAACAACTATACAGGGTGGGTAAAATGTAATCTAAAAAAAAAAAAATGCTGAAAAATATATCATGTGGAGGGCTTGAAACAAAAATTCCAAAAATATTTTTCTTAATTTTTTCTGTTAGAAACTTAAGAAGTTATTGCCAAAAATGTGTGCAAAATATCATACCAAAATGTCCCTTTCGGTTTTCTCGGAAACTATTGAAGTCAAAAATATGAAAAAATCATAGTTTGTAGATAATTAACTATATTTTTAAAGATAACCTAGCGAGCCTCGTAAGTTTCATAGTTTTTGAGAAATTAACGTCGAAAAATTCAATTTTATGTCGAAAAATTCGATTTCTCAACAGATTAACTCGTAAACTACTGGACCAATTTCGATGGAATTATCACTTTCGATTAACAATAATTTTGTGAAAATTAAATGCTATCCGAAATTGTGCTGCCATATAAAAAAATATTAAAAAAAAATAAATAAAAATACGAATGTTGCCAGGAAACGAACCTGGGAACTCAAAACTCAGTCGTACAGTACCAAAAACGCGAAAACCGACGCGCTACACACTCAGCCACCACGGTCATACAAATACGTTGTCTTAGTTTGTACATAAATAATATATCAGATCCTCGGTTCTATCATTACGAATAAGAAAAGAAAACAAAAGAAACATAATAGTTAAAACAACAACAAAGCCAAAAGAAACCACCCCATACTTACTTCCATGAAACTATAAATATTGAAAAAAAAAAAAAAAAAAAACGGAAAAAATTTGCCCCGGCCGAGATTCGAACCTGGTAGCCTGCTACCACGTAGTCAAACGACGAGAACTCATTTTTAATTTCATATTTAATTCATGTTTATTCATTAATTCAATTAAATCTTAAATGCTAGACAAACGTGATTCAAACTAGCTGAACTAACTTAACTATCTTACTCTAACTTACTGGCCCCACACGGGCACTCTAAGCTATACTTAGTACTTATACTATGTCTTTCGTCGTAACCTAACTTATAATATAGAATTTCTTAAAATGCTTTAACCATCTCGAATTAAACTTTTCGAAGTGCAAAATTTTTAGTGCCACTAGATCATCAAATCTTATTAAATTTAACTATAGTTTTCACGATGATAGTCTTCTGAGAGTTGAAACTATAAAAGATCTCGGGGTGCTTTTTGATTCAAACCTTGATTTTAGAGCTCATATCGATTACATCGTTTCGAGGGGAAATTATTTGCTGGGCTTTATAAAAAGGAATTCCAAGATTTTTAAAGATGTGTATACAATGAAGGTTTTATTTATGTCTATAGTTTTACCCATTCTAGAATACTGTTGCGTAGTTTGGTCCCCATTCTATGAGAATAGTATATTAAGAATTGAGAGAATTCAAAAAAGGCTCACCAGGTAAGCTTTAAGAAAATTAAATTGGTCTGAATCTATTCCGGATTATCTTTCTAGATGTATGCTTATAAACTTAAAAACTTTAAAATATCGCAGAGAGGTCCAAAGCATTTTAAATATTTGTTAAGGACATTATTGAAAATAGGGTAGATTGTGCTGAATTGCTTTCTTTTATAACGTTCTATGTTCCTGAAAGAACATTGCGGAACAGATCTGAAAATTTTTATGTTCCCAACCACAGAACAAACTATGGGATAAATGAACCAATTACGCGTTCTCTGGTACTATTTAATTTGGTTTGTAATGAAGTGGATTTTTGCATGAATAGAGATTGTTTCAAAAAAACTGTTCTTCACATTTGTAATAACTTAACTTAACATAACATTTATTTGTATCTATTGTACGTATTTATTGCTCATTATAACTTGAAATTTTTGTAAACATATTGTATATATAATTGTAATTGTTTGTATAAATTGTGAATTATGTAATCAGCAGATCTTTGTTATCGATTGATGAAATAAATAAATAAATAAATAAATAAATAAATAAATAAATAATTAAAGTTACAATTTTAGAGCTAAGAACAGTTTGAAAAAAAAACTTAGCAACATGACATGTTTTTTGCTTAAAAACTACCTTAAATAAAACTTACAACTACTTAACCTATCTTAACACTAGTAGTCGAGTGCAATAAGGTTTATACCTCGGAAGCCAGGTATAGTGAATGGATTTAGAAGTTTCGGGATTTTTTGAATCTCTTATACTATAAAGTAAAAAGTTTACATTTTGAAACCTTCCGCTAATGTTTTTTTTTTTTTAAGACCTGTCCCATGAAAATGATGCTACTTCTAGTATAGAGTACATTTTTTTTACAGGTTCTTGTGACTAAATTGACTTAATACCAGGAAAACTATAAGACCAGGTAAAAACTTTGTATTGTAAATTTGTAGGGGACGGTATGACACATGAAAATAATATTAACAAAAAAAATTATAAGCACGCATTTCCGAGAAAAATACGATTTTCACTAAAATTGGTTAAAAAAAATTATAAAAATCTGTGTTTGAAGACCAATATCTCGAAAACGAAAATAAGGATGATAATAATTTTTAGCTGTGGTAAGCACTTATCAATTGTCTATGAAACAGTCTCACCTTGGTTGCTCTGAGTTTAATACACTAGAAGTTGTACTAGAATAACCTTTGGTACCTACTTCAATGATATTTTGTAAACACCCTGTAGCGCAGTGGGTGTTTAAGATAGACCCCCCCTCCCATACGATTATTTTCATAGCATGAACCAATGACTCTGATCCCAAAATATCTGTATAGTAAGAAAAAAAATTTGATTTTTAATTTTTTTCTTGTAAATTTTGATTTTTTTCTTAAATTTACGGATTTCAAGAATTGCGGTAATTTTTAATGGGTAAACTTATCAAGTTTAAGTTTATGGTATTATAAATCGAACAAAAAAAAAACCATTCAAATCCATTCACTATATCTGGGCTCCGTCATTTTTCATTTATAATAACTAATTGCACTGGACTATAGGTATCTACTATCCTTTTTTCATCTAAAACGTAAAAGGCCGACATAAAAACACCAGTCTCCTTAGCCGGTCACCATTCACTCATGAGGCCGACTACTGAAAATTCGAAATAAAAACTCGAAATGGAGTAGTCGGCCGGGGGCCGAGCTTAGAAGAATTATACAAAAAATGTCTCCTTATGTCGGCCTCCTCTGAATTTATTAAAAAAACGTTTTCAATTATATTTTTGTGCAAGAAACAAGAACAATAAACTATAAATAACCCAAAATAAATCAAATTATGTACTTTCCCCTCAATACTTTACTGATTGTAACAGTTTTCGCAGTTCACTTCCACTAATTTTTTCTTAGTGAAATTCACAAAAATTACCACTCGTAAGAACTTGAATCAAAGTGACAATTATTGTGTAGAAACCGTTTGTTGTATTGCACCAACCCTTTGCACACAGACAGAAGAAACGTTAGGCTATTGGAAAAAAATGTCTGCGTGTATGATCCTCAAACGCATTTACTGTTAGTTACGCTACAATATATGACGCGGCGGCCGACTACTAGAGGGGGCCGACATTACATGCCATCACCCTATAGCGCAAGAGCTTGTGATTCCTCCTTAGAGTTTATTTCTGCACCGATTTCAATGATTTTAACACTGATCGAATGCTTATGAACTGAACTTTGTTCATCAGTATAAACAATTTTAAAAAAGTGCGTATGAGTAAAGTTCTCTTTTTTCTCATTCGTAAACGGTTGTAGGGTCTCCACATGCGAGATTTCGCGCACTGGTCCACTAGTATTATATTTAACTTCGTAACAGCCTAACCTGCGTTAACAGGAATGCACTCTGTTCTTATATTCTGTTTTGGGCCTTTTAAATAACACCAACATCGGCTGGTTGGGTGATGTGAGTCGTATTTAGCAAAAGTTCATATAAAACTATATCATTATTTCTGAAAAAGTTCCATAATTAGATGCGACTTATGACCATCGACCAGAAACAATACTGGCCTGACCGTTTGATGTTATTTTCAGTTAACCAGTCATTGGAACATTTGGCCACTTACTCAAAAAACGTCTTGAAACGTATCGAGCCACTCTTTGGCATTTCTGGGATGCTTTTGACCACAGCTTAACACAAAGGCACATATGGAAGAACGACTAATGGAGATGACGTTTTACGTTTGACACTGAATACAAACAAAACGGTAATCGTCTCCTTGTCGTTTCCAGGACTGATCCTACATGTATTTCCAGCCCTTAGGCGCCGTTGGATCCGTTATTGGTATCTACTATCCTTTTTCATCTAAAACATAAAAGGCTGACATAAAAATACCAGTCTCCTTAGTCGGCCATCATTCATTCATGAGGCCGACTACTGAAAATTCGATATAAAAACTCGAAATGCAGTAGTTGGCCGGGGGGCCGAGCTAAGAAGAATCATACAAAAAATGTCTCCTAATGTCGGCACCCTCTAAATTTATTAAAAAAAAGTTTTTGATTATATTTTTGTGCAAGAAACACGAACAATATACTATAGATAACCCAAAATAAATCAAATTATGTGCTTGTACCTACCCTCAAAACTTTACTGATTGTAACAGTTTTCGCAGTTCACTTCCACTATTTTTTTCTTAGCAAAATTTACAAAAATTACCACTTGTAAGAACTTCAATTAAAGTGACAATTATTGTGCAGAAACCATTTGTTGTATTGCACTAACTCTTTGCACACAGACAGGAGAAACGTTAGGCCATTGGAAAAAAATTTCAACATGTGTGATGCACAAACATTTACTGTTAAGCTTGAATATATGACGCAGCGGCCGACTACTAGAGGGGGCCGACAGACATTACATGCCATCATCCTACATATATAATATATGTAGGTATGTATGTATATTTTTTATTTCGTAAAATAATTGTCTTCCGTTTGTTTCAATCAAAGTTGAGAACCCTAATGTGCATACATATGCATGAGCTATAAAACTAAATAACTGAAAATTCTTCAAACAACGCCTTCAAAACCCTCTGTGGAAGGTCACCCAATACGATTTAATATAGAAAATAGATTAATAAAAAAAATAATTCGCTTAATCTCCGCCATTAATATTCCACTTGACATTGATTGAACATTATGACAGCTCATGCAGTACTTTCACTAAACAATAGCCTGGATACGATTAAAAATAAAATCAACAATATTTTTTGACATTTATTGGGCTCCATTTACATTCGGCACCACAACAATTCCAAAATTAATTTTACTAAGGGTACATCCCCGACCATCAGCCCGTGATCAATAAGAAACGTTATCGATATTTCTAACATGAAAAAGAAAAACGTCAGCACCATGACATGATTAAATCCATTAAGAAGAACCGAATTTCCATTATATTCTTACTTTCCAAAACACACACTCAGAATGTCACCCAGCCCACTGCCCTGAATCAAAGTAATCCAAATATCAACACCAACAACAACAAAGAAAGTTTTATTACTTTAATATCAGGTCGTGTTTAACAAGAGGAACACCAACAACAGTTACAACAGCGTAAACCGAACCGAAAAGCAAAGAACAAATCGTGTTATTGATTTAGAACAAGAAGAAAATAAATAACGGTGATATCGATAAAACAAGGACTCCACCAACTACCACTACCAATGCTGCCAATGCTGCCGCCACGCCGCCATGGCAAAGACGAAGTAGCGGCAATCGCTTTGACTGTCTGACGTGTTTGTGTGGATATGTGTATGTGTGTGTTTTGCGGATGAGGGTGTTTTCTTTATTTTCCTTTTTTAGGTCTTACGCAGATTATGGAACATAATACCCACCATCTATGAATTACAGTTTACATGTTTACTTTGAATTAGGCGTTTGTTTAACTGGAAGCGGAAAGGCTACGAAATAAATCACACACTCCAGTCTCACTAATAATACGTGTGTAGTTGTGTTTTTTTTTTAAATATAGTAAATTTCACCTGTTGCTGTTGGTTTCGAGGACAAATTGAGTATCGCATCAGGGTCAAACCGAATCGATTAATCCTGGAACTGAAATTTATTAATTTTTTCTGGCACTTACCGAATCACTTGGCGGTCAAGTGTTATAAAAGTTATAAAAAATCGTTATAACATATTCAGCAAATTATCAAAATTATTAAATAAATTATCAGCGATGAGAATAACGCCAACAGCGGGATGGGAAGCAATTCTTAACCTTCTGCCTCTAGATCTCCAAATGCAGGAGGCCGCATTAAAGAGCGCTCTCAAAATAAGCCAGTCAAAGTACTGGGAACCGAATACCGAATGCATATGGACACAGCAAGATACTTAGCAACTATCTTAGTGGTAATGTCAACTCAGACTATACTATCCTATACTTGGATTTGGAAAGACCCTTCTCGTGGGCCTTTCCAAACAAAAAACAATGGAAAATAAATGAAGTATCAAACGAATCCAAGTCCACCTACACCGATGGGTCAAAAATTGAAATAGGTACAGAAGCGGGTTTCTTCTCGTAGGAACTAAGAATAAACAGCTTCATTCGATTCCCAGACCACAACAGCGTTTTCCAAACTGGGATCTTTCATTAAGTGCTTCCTTTCTTTAAATTGAAATAAAACAAAGTGTGTGTGAGATATCATCGAAATTTTTTATCCGTTTGAAAGGCCTATCAATGCCATTATGTATGGAGTATAACATTGTTCAAATATCTGCCGCGGCTTCTCCGGGTGGCGCTCATCCGAAATGTCCAATTTTCCATGACCCTGGCGCATAAATCAGGCTGAATTTGACCGATGGCATGGGTTATGTTGGCTTTGATGGCCGCTGTGATTTGTGGCTTATTCGCATAGACCTGCGACTTCAGAAAATCTTACGAGAAAAAGTCTAACGGGGTCAAATCGCACGATCTCGGTGGCCAGTTCACATCAGCGCCACGTGAGATGACCATGCCCTTCAATCGCTCGTGCAGAATTTCCAATGTGGCGTGCGCTGTGTATCACGTAGTGCCGTCCTGTTGAAACCACATGTCGTTGGTCTCCATATGATCCAATTCAGGCCGAAAGAAGTTGGTAATCATCGATGTATAGCACTGACCGTTGACGGTGATGAAACACAGTGGTTTCATATGTATGAGATCAGCGGTCATAATTCAAAACTGCATTTAAAATGATAAATTGATACGTACATTTTTATTAAATGAGTTAATTTACTAATTTGGAATGAATATAAATTTTTCACAATTAAAGATCTAAAACGTCTTTGCTTAACATTGATTTTTTAGTTTTTTTATGAAGATCTTGCGTTAGCTAAGATAATATTTTATTGTATAAAAACAAGTGGCAAAATGCATATGTTTCCCTCTACCGTCCGTAATTTTCAACCAATTAAGTTGTCTTTTTTTAAATTACGGTACAAAGGTGATAGGCAAATTTCAGAATTAAAAAAATTTAGTTTATATGTTTTTTTAATGCTAGACAAAGCGGGCGGGGTTTAAGCTAGTTGTTTCATATGTAGTAGAATTTCGTAAATTTTAGCATATTTTCGCAAAAATTGACACATATGCTCTTAAGAAGGAAGAAATCAGCTAAGAAGTCATGAAAGTTATATTATGCGAAAGTACACGAATCAAAACTTATGTCCTGTCGAATTTGGACTTAAAAAAAAACGACCAAAATTTAGCACTAACGGTTTTAATATAACTGTGCACCTCAATAATGAGGATAAATTATTTAACAATTATCTACAGACCTTGTTATCCAATATCCATCACTATAACTGCACAATATATGTATCAAAACAACAACAAAATGAATTAAATCGCTGTGAAAAATACCAGAAAAACTTATCACAAACTACTGCAACAAAACACTCAACTTTAGAGACTGATCATACTACGAACAACTACTCTCAGATGATAAATTATACCGTTTCAGGTTGTACCGTTATTGAAGATATCATCTGCTACAAAAAACCTGGACACTTTTAACTTTTGCATTTCCCTTTTTGGCCTATGGGGGAAACCACTGTGCGCCAGCCCAAAATCCACACCAAAAAATGACTTTTTTGGAATGCATTGGATCTCATTTGGATTGTCATATTCCCAAATTCGACAATTGTTTGTTGACGTACTCATTCATCCAGAAATGGGCCTCATCGCTGAGGATGATTTTTCGATGAAAATTAGGGTCAGTTTCCAACTGCTCCAGAACCCATTCGGCGAACACACGCCGTTGTCTATGGTCGTTTACCTTCAGCTCCTGGATCAGTTGATTTTTGTACGGGTGCAGGCTCAAGTCACGACGCCAAATTCATAAGCTGTGGTCTGTGAAAGGCCAAGTTCTTGTGAGCGACGCGAAATCGGCTGCCCCGGATTCTCCTGCATTCTCTTACGGACAGCGGCGATATTTTCGGCAGATCTTGCGTTTCGTCGATGTGCGGGTGTTGGTTGACCATCTACTGAACCAGTGAACTCAAATTTATCCATCACACTGCGAATAATCCTCTCGGAAGGATGATTATGGCGACCGTAAAATGGGCGAAGCGTATTTCCCAATCGATTTGGGCGTTATTTCCTAACGCCATCCCGAGAGACTATCACAATTTACACTGACAGCCAGGGGGCAATAAAAGCAATAGCTGCTATGCAAATAACATCTAAGCTTGTGAAGTGTTACCGCGAAGGGCTTAATGTTCTTTGCACGCAGCACAACGTAAAAATCTGCTGGCTCCCTGGTCACAGCGGAATACCAGACAATGAAGCCGTGAATGAATTGGCCAGACAAATCTCAACGCAGACAGAGAGCAAGCAGATAGTACGGTTAAACCTCCACTCTGTAACCTCAATACCAAAATTGAACTAAAAACACTACCTGAAGCTAATAGCAGGTGGAAATCACTAACCGCCTGTAAAGTGTCTTGAAGGCTGTGGCCAGAATATGATAAAACAAAAATCAAAAAACTTCTTCAAAAAGATAGGAAATCGCTATCAATGCTGATAGGAGTGCTAACTGGCCACAACATGCTAAGATATCACACGAAAAAACTACGCCAGAACAATGATGATATATGCAGGGGATGCGGTGATGAAAATGCTCGTTAGCCCGCATACCCTACCTAGCAAATTATCCTGTCAATATACAGTACATTTTCGATTAACGCAACTCTCGATTTATGCAACTCCTCGATTTTCGCAACAGCTGAATTTACATCATTATTGACGCAGTGGGCACCGTAGCGCAAGTGGTTAGTGCGTCGGACTACTGAGCCAGCGGTCTTGGGTTCGAATCCCGCCGCAAACACCTAAAAGTTTTTTCACAGTGCCCACCTCTATCGAATGTCTAACAAGCATCAAAGAGTATCATTTGTCAGGATTGAGCTTCTCAACTCGCCGTTCGGAGTCGGCAAAAAACTGTAGGTCCCTTTCATTCGTGCAAAACTATAACACGCACACACAAATGGTTGCGAGAAGCAGGCCCAGGTTCACCTCGAGCTGTAGCGAACTAAGTAAGTAAGTCTTGGCTATGTTTATTTTTTGAGTTTTTCTTTTGTCTGGGCAGTTATTTTACCGCTACTTTTGAGTGCCTTCAACTGATGGTACGATGAAGTTGTATGAATCTATGTATGTATCTTTTGTGAATAATGAAATATACTTTGTAGTATTAAAAACCAAACAAGCTATTTAATTCAAGTGTTAAGTTTTATTCAAAGGAATTCAGATTTGGATTAAAAGAATTAAAAAAGCGACTTATCTTTGAAAAAGTTGAAGGAAGAAGAAAGAATTTAGTTACAAATTATGACAAGTCAATTAGTTTGACATTTTGAAAATAAAGGAAACGTTCAGTAAAATCAATAAACAAATCTGTACATAATGGGAATATTGCATTGATGAAAGCGCTATTTCGAACACACCCTCTCGCTTTCAGGTAAACTCAGGATCAATCACCGAACAATCCATACTGCTCAACAAGTCTTCTAAATTTTTCTTTTGGTAAGGCTTTGGTTAGTGGATCGGCCAGCTGATCATTAGTGGGTTCATACTGCACATCAACCTCTGCCCTCTTCTGCATGTCACAAGTATAAAAGTATTGAGTATCAATATGTTTTGTTCTTTTGGACGGTTCTGGATTCTTAACTAACGTGATTGCCTTTTGGTTGTCACATTTGATAATCGTAAGTTTAGTTTGCTTTTGGCCCAAGTCTGACAGTAATCTTCGGAGATGTATAGTTGCCTTTGTCGCTGAGCACAGAGCAACAAATTCTGCTTCATTTGTTGATGTTGTAATCACGCTTTGCTTCTTAGAACTGCAAGCAAAAGGTCCATCCTGTTGCGCTTCGTCTCGTGTCGATGTCTCCAGCCCAATCAGCATCACAGTAAGCAATCATATCGGTACTGTTGGAATTCCCATCAAACGTTACTCCTTGCTCTAGTGTTCCTTTTAAGAACCTCAAAATCCTTTTTATTCCTTGCCAATGAGCTAAAGTAGGGCTCTCCATAAATCTGCTAAGAACACCAACAATGTAAGCAATATCCGGTCTGGTTGACTGTCGCTTTTTTGATTGTCGTTTTTGAAAACGACACCTAAATAGCTGTCACCTAAAATCAACGCAAAAAAAAAAACGATTGTCGATTTGATAATCACCTTACACAGAGCAAAAGTGTCGATTTTGATTATCAATTATCAACTATCGCGTAACATGGATTAGCTTGTGATTGTTCGAACCCATATTGCAACAAAAACTCAACAATCATTTTGTTCCATTGCCTCGACGCTTGTTTGAGTCCATACAAGCTTTTGTTTAGTAGACATATAAATTTGTTCTTCCAGGTTACCACGTAAAGACGCCGTTTTCACATCAAATTGATAAAATTCAAGATTTCTCTCTGCTGCTATTGCTAGCAATGTTCTAACGGAGTCGTATCTAATGACTGGCGCAAACGTCTCTTCGTAGTCGATACCATACTTTTGAGAGTAACCTCTTGCGACTAACCTCGCCTTGTATTTATCAATCTCACCATTACCTTTATACTTTGTTTTAAACACCCACCGGTTAGTAGTAACATGTTCGTTCTCTGTTCTTGGAACTAGCAACCAAGTATTATTATTTTTGAGTGCTTCAATCTCTTCGATTATGGCTGTCAACCATCTTTGCGAGTCTTTGGCTGTCATGGCTTCCCCCAAGGTTCCAAGGTTGCTCTAAGTGGCATACACAAACTTCAGCTACAACCAGTTCTTCTTCAGATTTTCTTCATTATTTGATTTTGAACGTGATTTTTTGATTTTTGAAGTCTCGGATTTGTGTATGTTCTCTGCTTATTTGTTTCCGTGTGACGATCTTCCTCCTCTGTCACTTTGTTCTGTTATTTTAATACATCATTCGGAAATTTCGGCTTACCTGAGTAAAAGTTCTCAACCGTTTCATGAAGCCTCGGCCATTTCTCATTGAATATCACATCTCTTCTGATTAATACTCGTCTTCCAACCGTATCAAAGATTCTATAGGCCTTGCTCTCCTCGTTGTAACCAATCATTAAACATTTAACATAGTTTTTTTCCCATTTGGTTCGCTGCTCCTTAGGAATATGTATGTAAACCTCGCTTCCAAATATTCTTAGATTTTTGACAGATGGCTTGGAACCAAACCATTTTTCATAAGGTGTTACTCCATCGATCGTATGAGAAGCTGTCCGATTTCTAAGATACACTGCAGTATGTGTAGCTTCTGTCCAGAGATACAATGGAAGTTGTCTCTCATGTAACATTGATTTTGCACTCTCGATTATTGTTCTATTCTGTCTCTCGATAAAACCATTTTGCTCTGGAGCTCTTATGGTTGAAAGTTCATGTTTGATTCCTTTGCTCAGAAGAAAATTGGCAACTTGTTCGTTGCAGAACTTCAAACCACAATCCAATTTCTCCAGCAGTAGTGGCCCGCCTAGCTCCTGACTTCGGAAAAGTCAAACGATGTTGCTTGCCATAGGCAAAGCCTTCACAAAATGGGTCTTCTTTTGATACGTGGTCTATTTTGAGATCCTCTACAACTCCTTTGTTCCTCATCTCTCGCAGAGTCTTGAAATTAACATGCCCTAAACGCTCATGCCACAGCAGAAGTGAGCTTGACGATGCAACATTTAGTTCAGCTGTCTTCGTTGGCACCAAGTTCATTTTGTACAATCTGTTTTCTCTAACTCCATCAGCAACAATGGTGTTATCTTTCATAAAAAACACACGTTGCGCACCTTCCTCGAAAATAACTCTCATTCCTTTTTCAATTGACCTTGAAACAGATATAAAGTTACGTCCAAGATCAGGAAAAAAAAGAACGTCTTTAATAGTATGAACAATATTTGCCTCTTTTAAATTAGTCACCAATTCCTTCCAACCTGCAATTTTCCGGCGTCACCAACTCGCACCTCATATTTTCCTTCTACCAAAGGAATGAAACTCGTGAACCACTCCCTTTTGGAACTACATATGATCGGTGGCTCCGGAATCCGCATACCACATGTTACTAATCTTTCCCTGTGATGCTGCTGATCGTAGAATAAACAAGTGAGACTTACCATCAGATACTGATGCCCAATGCCCAATGCCCTTGCTTTTGGCAGTAATTACATTTACCTGGTCGTTGCTGTCGGCTATCATTGTTTGACACTTTATTAAACATTTTCCGTCTGCTCTTGCATGATTTTCTCTGTTATTCGATCAAAGATTAATGAGAGACGCTTCGTTGATTAAATGGTCAGTTCAACGTTCAATGTTTTGATCAGCACGTGGCACTGCATACCACGCTCTTCTCACATGATCAAACTTACTTGGCAGGCTGCTAAGAATTTTTGCAATGACCATTGGTTCTTTCTGCTCAAGATCCATGACTTTCAACCGCTGTGCTCACTTCTCTCAGAGTGAACAGTTTTCAATCTGGACCACATCTACGCGGCAGTATTGCAGTCTGTAAGGTACTTTAATTGCTCCAACTCTATTCCCCTCATTATGAACGCCTGCGCTTCAGCATCTTTCACATCCCAAGCTTGTGGATTGGATGCCGGCCTAGCATTTGTTCCTAAAATATACGATTTGAGTTTGTTTTCTGTCATATAAATTTCCATCTGTCTTCGCCATAGCTGGTAGTTCTGCCCGTTGAAACGATGTGTTTGATACACTCTTGATTCAGCCATCCTTCAATCTGATATCTCTGGCACTTCTTGATGAATCTCGGAGTTGTTCTGATTAGATTCTTCTAATGCCTGATCCATCACAGTTCTATCGTCAATTGCAAAATCGTCCAAATAAGTTTCATCGGCGATGTTCTCTTTATCCATTAAGTGTGGCTTTTTATAGTACAATTGGGCCCATAACCTTTTGTGAATCATGAAATATACTTTGTAGTATAAAAAACCAAACAAGCTATTTAATTCAAGTGTTAAGTTTTATTCAAAAGAATTCAGATTTGGATAAAATATTTGGCAAAAGTTTAAAAGTTTAAAATTGATAACGGTACCAAGATACTGCTGTTGCGTAATTTGTATCAATTGCTCCACGTGAAAGGACGACAAATTTATTTTTGCTTATATTGCAGCGTTCTTGTGTAGGTAAGGTACGAGTATTATATGCTGATAGTCATAGGTTAACTTTTAGCGTAGATTAAAGTAGAAATTAAATTAAAATAAGCTCGGGAGAATTGATGAAGAGATAGAAAATTGTGTACTTTTATGAGCAAAATAATTATTCATCGAAGAATCAAAACCTAACCGAATACATATTGAAATTACTGAAATCTACTGAATATGATTAAATAAATAAATTAAATTAATAAATCACATTCTATAGATTTCGGTAATTTTAATATTTTCAACCCGAACTGTAACGCCACCAAAAAAAGAAAAGACATCAATGCAGGCACATCTATCTGGTTCATTATAAGTTCATATCCAATATTGTCTGTTATATGTATCAATGTATCATTTTATGAACCAGAGTGCACTTAGGATATATCTTGATTTAGCTCCCTCATCGTATGTATCAAAATAAATATTTTTTAATGTTTTCCCCACAACACCTCCGACTAAATATATACAAGCAAGCATATACATACATATTACATACAAACATAGTATTTACATCTATAAAATATAAAGAAAAACCAAAGACACTTTTTTTTTATTTATTATTACATTGATATTAACCGAACGATGACGATATCTTTCTAATATATAAAAATCTCACTCTCCTCCGAAACGGCTCGACCGATTTTTATGAAATTGTTTGTATATATTTGGTAAGCATGAGAGTTCTTTGTTAAGTATATTTCATCCCGCTAGGTGGCGCTGGAGTCAAGTTATTAACAACTTCTCTATGTATGGACCAACAATGCTCATATTCAAAATATATGTTGGTTCAGTGCCAAAAAAGAGAAAATTATAAAATCTGGACCCGTTAGGTGGCGCTGGAGTCAAGTTATTAGATCTACATTTATATACCATAAAAATGAATGTATGTATGTTTGCCTTTTATAGACTCGGAAACTACCCAACCGATTTTGGTAATATTTTTAGCGTATGATTTTCTTAATGTAGAATATAATAAAGCATCAGTGCGGTTACTCAACAACCGGTGGTTTCGGGACCTGTCATACACAATTTAATTTCAGGTGAAATGTGAATCATTTTGGTCAATTAATATAGACAGACATAGATAGATAGATAGACAGACAGACAGACAGACAGACAGGCAGACGGACAGACAGATAGACAGACAGACCGGCAGACGGAAAGACAGATAGACAGACAGACAGACAGACAGACAGACAGACAGATAGACAGACAGATAGACAGACAGATAGATAGACAGATAGGCAGACAGATGGACAGACAGACAGATAGACAGGCAGACAGACAGACAAACAGACAGACAGATAGACAGAAAAACAGGACATGACAGATAGATAGATAGATAGATAGATAGATAGATAGATAGATAGATAGATAGATAGACAGACAGACAGATATAGAAAAACATGGAAATCGAAGTTGAAAATAGAGCAACAGTGATTGCTTCCTACTATGTACTTCCTTTATATCTTTATTTTTAACCTCAGCCGCCTATTGGCAAGAGTGCATTTTCCGTAACATCTGATCCATGGATAAGTATCTTATGGACAGATGTCGGAAGTTAATATGTATTGTCGTGCATGGATTCACCAATTGATTCATCAAATTTAGACACCTCAGCTATTCTTCATTGTTTCGTTCATGCGCTACAGTCGGAAACAATCTCCCGCGGCCGTCTTCCTTTCCTAACTCCATGATTCCCTCGCCGAATAGCATAACGATTTGTAATGTTTTTTGAGTAAAAATATTTTATTGTGCTGACATTCCTTCAATATAATACAACATCGGTCAAATATATAAAAAAAATTCTTGATTGCAGGCAGTCAAAGTTTAAATTTTCTTTGTTTGGCGTATTTGTGGTATCCATCAAGATGGTAAATACTTGCACAGATTTTTCGATCAAACTGCCATTTTTTATCACTAAAAATCGTAAATGTACGTTGAAAGCAAAGAACAGGTGTAGAATAAAAAATATTACGTATACGTCAGCGATACACTACAACCTAAATTGTACCGTTAGTGGGTGATAAGTTTGGTTTTTCCGAAAAACTAGACCTAGCGTCGATATTTTAGGCACCATTTCATCCTTGGGTAAGGAACCGGGATATATTAAAACTTTACATAAAGTTCCAAAAAATTAAAAAGAGCAACTTAAAACTCTACTGGGTTGTAACGGTGTAACTTTCAAAATAAAAAAACAAATTCACGCACGAGGTACCAAAGTACTGTTCAAACGAATTATAAATCTATTTATTATCAATTTATTATATAAATAGAATTTCCATTATAAATTATTTACGTAGATCTAACTGTTTAACAAATATATCTGTGGCCACAAGGAAAAACGACATAACTCGACTTATGTCGAAATTGAGTTTTTTACACCAACGGATGCGCAATATTCGATTCTATTTGCCATATTTTCTAATTTTTATCTCTAGCGGTTGCTGAGTTATAGACCACCAAAAATCAACATGAGTAATTTTCCCGCAAATGTTCTTATGGAAAAACAGCATAAGTACAGATTTTCCGGAAGCTTTTAACATATGTTCTTATGCTCGAACAGCTAACGAAACTAACGCAACCATAAGTAATTGTATAAAAATATTTCTAATTAATTGTATAAATATATGTTCTCATCTTTATTTCTGTATCAACAACTTTCTTATACGATGCATAGTTTTCTGTAAGATAACGTAAAACCTTTCAACTGCTCCCCTGAAAAGTTGTGAAAATCGACTTATGCTGTTTTTCCTTGTTGCCACAGATATTACACTTTAAATTGATCAAATTCTGTTCACTTTTCCTGGTATATGGTGTGACATATGAATATGATACGCTCACATCAGATGAGAAAAAAAACTGATAACATGTGAAATTAATGACGAAATGTTTGTGTCTGTAAATATTGAACATTTCTCTCCTATAAAAAGTTAACAAATGCAAAAAAAAAATACTTCTACTTTTTTATTTTTGTCGTATGGGAGAAATCACTGTGGGCTGTAGCAAACCGTATGTATTCGTTACTCAGTAACGGGTATTCTATTTCACAAATGAGTTCGCATCGTTTCCTACCAGCGATGCCAGATGTGGGGACTTTTTCCCATTTTGGTGAATTTTTCACTTAATGGGGAAAATGGGGAAAAGTGCTCCTAAAATGGGGAAAAAACTAAATTCAGACATATTTATTAATTTTACATAACTGGGTACTTAACTTTCAAATAAATACCAAACACGAAAAAATCACCGCGTTTATAGCACCACAGCGGCTTATAGCTCTAAACATATTCCGAACTCAACACAACCTTCACTCACTGGCGTCAACTGGACCTGTTTTTAGGGTTCCGTACCCATATGGTAATACGGAACCATTATAAGTTCGCTCTAACTCAAAAATGTCTGTCACGATAAAAACATCAAGAACCGCTTTTCCTAGAAACTTGAAATTCGGCACACTTATACATTATGGTGGTCCACATACATGGACCAAATATTACTCAAAAATATTGTGAAAAAACTATAGAGGGTGGGTAAAATGTGAGCCCAAAAAAATATGAAAAAATCATAGTTCGTAGGTGATTAACCATATTTTTGAAGAAAAATATAGCGAGTCTCGTAAGTTGTATAGTTTTTGAGAAATTCACGTCGAAAAATTCAATTTTAACGATTAACGTTTACGATTAACTCGTAAACTACTGGACCAATTTCACTGAAATTATCACTATTCGATTAACAATAATTTTGGAAAAATTAAAGCCTATCCAAAACTGTGCTGCCATACAAAATAAATTAAAAAAAATTAATAAAAATACGGATTTTGCCAGGAAACGAACCTGAGACCCCTGAACTCAGCTACACACTCAGCCGCATTCTTAATATTTTTCCAATTTCTCATTGTGAATAATATCACTGATTATAAGTTTGTAAAGTGAATATAGAGGTGGGTCGTTTTCGTTTTTTGTGTTAACGAAACGAAGCAGTTATTTAAACAAAATATAGGTATGTAGCTAGTCTTAAAACTACGGAACCCTTTGAGCGCGAGTCTGTCTCGCACTTGGCCGGTTTTTATCATTTCATTTTGGTGTCGACAGTCTAGTACGAAAACAGTAGCTTGCGATTTGAATTCATCTCGTGTTAGTAAAGGTTCCGGAACTAAACGGCTATAGTAGGTTTTTTGGAACTCAGCATACATACTATACAATATGCTAATATTATTTTTATTAAATGATAGATTTAAATCCTCATATATATAAACATCTGAGTTCAAATATGCTTTCAGATACCACATTACAATGATCGAAAAAGGTTGGATTTTCTTTGAGAAGATTTCGTTTGTTGGTTTGTAATGCAAAAATTATGTATCTAGGCTTTTCTACGCGTGATGTTGTCTTAACATTCCCAACATCATGCGTGATGTTGATTGGCAAAACTGGATACTCATATAAGTCCCAATTCCGGAATGCAATCTTCATAGATTCTTACTTACTTACTTAGTTGGCGCTACAGCTCGAGGTGAGCCTGGGCCTGCTTCTCGCAACCATTTGTATGTGCGTGTTATATTTTTTGCACAAATGGAAGGGACCTACAGTTTTTTGCCGACTCCGAACGGCGAGTTGGGAAGCTCAATCGTGACAAATGATACTCTTTGATGCTTGTCAGACATTCGAAAGAGGTGGACACTGTGAAAAACTTTCAGGTGTTTGCGGCGGGATTCGAACCCAAGACCGCTGGCTCAGTAGTCCGACGCACTAACCACTTGCGCTACGGTGCCCACCGGTTCATAGATTCACCACTATTTATAGATTTGTATAAATTTAATTTGACAGAATAGTTTATATTAACATGTGGTATTTTCCATTGTACTTTTAACAATTTTATGTTTGCTTTCTCATCCTCATCGGCTATTAGCGAGTTTTCGTCTGTACGTGAACGTGTTAGAATTGAATTGTGTCTAGCATTAGGAATAATTTTAGTGAAATCCTCGGCAAATCCTAATAATTTATTTAGTGGTAAACAAAAATTGAAATGTAACGCGCTTACAGTGATTGATGAATTAGGTGACCAGACTCCATTGTATAACATCTCACTTTCATTTTTATTCAATGAAACATAGTTTTTAATTGTTGACGTTATGCCAGCATTCCGATTACTATCAATTTTACTACCATTCAGCTCATAGCGGATTTCATCGAACAAGAAGGCAATAACATTATTTACAAGTTTTGTTTTGCTGACTGATAATCCGTCAGTTTTTGATATAGTTCCTTCAATATAAATATAGCTTTCTGAAGGTAGTGTATTCAGATTTTGATGTTTTACACAGATTTGAATGATATCATTTTTATCGAAATTATTCAAGTATGGAGAGTAGGTGTGATATTCATATTTGGTGATACTCTCATCAAACTTTGGTTCTTGAAAGATGTTCAACATCTCTTTTCTCTATTTATCTCTCTCTTTCCTTTAAATACGCTTCAATAGTTATCCAAGTGATAGTAAAAATTTTTGATTTTGTTTAGTAAGACGTGATGCTCTCCTGATCCTACTATTATCTTGATTACTTTTATATGAATGATCTGATGGTGGACTGTTGTATATTATCATTGTAATAATTTATTATATTACCGTCTTGATCTACGAGGTTTATTATTATGGAACTTATCCTCTTCAAATTCACTGGTAAATAAATGACATTTTGTGGTACTTCAATTATTTTATACCCAGGGCTGTCCTTCACAGAGAATTCATGTAGAATGTGTGCATGATAATTATTTATATACGTTCCATCAATTTAATTACAATCAATACGTATAATGCTCACTCTGTTGATATCAACTATAGATCTGATTCATGTATTATATTTGGAGTTAGTTTTCTCTTGCTAAATCCTAAAAGTGTGCCAATGGAATTCAGTTTGGTGAAGTCAATCTCCTCTGTACTTTGAATTTCACATTTTAAAGTATTATTATTTGCTCTTATTTTGATTGATTTCTTATCTGAAAAGTGATCATCATCAAAAACCATTTGAATACCATTATTAATGTCATCAATCTCATACGAACGAGTTGGAAGGGTTATAATGAAATCACCAAAATGAAATAAATTCTTTGTTTTATCCACATTGGGTATGGACTTATGGGCTTGAAAATCCACCAGTCAGCACACGTAATCTGAATTCAAGATGATTGGAGGAAAATATTCTGTAGTGAGAGTAGATTTGTCACCGCTTAAAGTAAGTGTTATCGACATTTTTATTGAAGTAGAAATGAGACAAACTTAATATTGTTTTATTTATTTATTGTTCCAATAGAAATTTAAGACACAGATGTCCACAGATATATGTATGTATTAAAGTTTTGACAGTTTTTGTAGTTGTAAGTCATATTTTTACCTAAATACTTAACAATTTCTACAGGTAGTCTTAGGTTACCGAAGCTATCAAAATACTTAATGTTTTTCCGATTTTTTTTGTATGCTACCCAATGTGTACCAGGTCCGCTGTCATTATCAAAATTAACTACTCCACATTATTTTTTAATGGTTTTCTCGGCAGTGTATCTTTCATGTAAACACCACGAAAATAAGGTATATTTTTAATTCCGAAATGCGTAATATCAATATTGGTGAGAGGATGATTTGGTAGCGATTTTATTAGTTTTTTGAATCTTGTGGTTTAAGAAAAAGTCCAAATCCATTTTTATATGGTTGCAAATAAAGTCCTTTGCCATGTTGGATTTTCACTGCTTCCATAGATTGATTATGTCGCTTATTCTCTTCTAGCTGTTGTTTAGCAACCTTTGTATCCATAACTGCTTTTGCTATTGCAGCAGCTCCTCCAGATAGAGATCCAATCGCTGAAAACCTAGCAAATATTGGTAACAATGGTAAGAAGCCTCCAACTTTTGGTTATGGTATTACACGAGGAGTTATAATATTCTTTCGTTTATTCCTGAGAACGTTTTTATCTACTTTAAATGCAACTACTGGAATATCGTTTGGATCTTCACTTTTCGGTTTACTTATAGCACTTTTTGCCTCCTTAAGTGCCTTTTTAAATAAATTAAACTTTTTACACTTTGAGAGAGGACCAACTCCTACCTTTTTACTTGGTATGCCCATACCCAGCTTAGTTTTAGCTTTCATTAAATTTGTAACCAACAGACTATTTATTTTTTCTAATCCAGATGAATCTTTGGCTTTTACTCTTTGCCAAGCCTTTGCAGTTAAAATTTTATCAGTAATATGTCTATCGCTCAGGTTTTTATTATTTGCATATGCAATATCGTGCTCACGACAAGCCTCACCCAGTGGATTAATTCCGTTATCTCCTCTTGCAAGTCGATATTTTAGTTTAGTCCCAGGACCACAGAAATTATATGCGGAAAGATGCAACTCGAACGGTAGTTTATTGATTAATGAATTAACCAATCCATAACCTTGGAATGAATTCTTTTGACTGATTGCTTGAACTCGATAATCCATCATTTTATAGCACTTTTATGCCCGGTTTTTCAGTGAGGGTTTAAACTCAGTTTAACTGAACGAAAAGCTTAAACTGACGATTAAAGCAAAAGGGAGTTTTTGAGTGCTAGTTTAAACCAAAACGTCAGTTTAAACTTGGTTTAACTTAAACGGTCATAGCTGAGCGTTTAAACTAAAATTTGTTATTGTCAAATAATAAACTTCATTTCAGAGATAGTTGTTTCTTGTTTGTAACTCGAGAAATATTCTAGAATTATTTTCAGTGAAAATTTCATTAAATAATTAAATAAATAATATAAAATGGATTTTGATATTGAAAATGTAAGCGATTTGGAATATGTGTCTGTTATTGCGCAGCCACCCCAAATAAGAGTGATTCAGTTAAGACCAAACCATTTCAACGTATGGAGTGATAAAGAATTTTATAACCGATTTCGACTAAGCAAGCAAATGGCTCAAATAGTGTTAAATCAAATAGCAGCTAGAATAGAAAACAAAACAAAGTGGTAAGGTAAGGAAAAGTAGTAATATAATTTTTTTTTATTAGGAACTATGCTTTGTCAACAGAAACAATGTTTCTGCTAACTCTTCGTTTTTTCGCTAGTGGAGGTATGCTATTAGCAGCTGGAGATTTTTGTGGTGTGTCTAAATCTACAGCATCAATAGTGGTTAAACGTGTATCAATAGCAATTTGCATGCTACGTGACCAGTACATTAAGTTTCCTGAAACCGATGAGGAAATCAATTCGACAGTAATGGATTTCTATCATATAGCCCGTTTCCAAGAACAATTGCAGCATTAGATTGTCCCATGTCAAAATCCAATCGCCAGGTTTGTTCGTTAAATCACTACGCTGTTTATTCATAAATTAATTTGATGGTCTTTATCTTCATATTTAATTACCTACATAGGTGGACAGAGAGGAGAAATATTCTGAAACGGAAAAGGTTTCTTTTCATTCAACGTCCAAGCATAATTTGACTCTAATCTCAAAATTCTCGATGTTGTATCACGGTGGCCCAGATCATGTCATGACTCAACAATATTTGCGAACTCTAGAATTTGTGCGAGATTTGAGTCTATTCAATTTGGTGACAAAGTTATTGTGGCTGACAGTGGTTATCCCTACAAGCCATACAATCATGACGGACTTGTCAGAATAGGGCACAACGAAGTTATAATCGAGCAGAAATTGCAACCAGGAACCCTATAGAACGACTTTTTGGAGTATGGAAGCGACGTTTTCCAGTTCTTGCAATGGGCTTACGTTTAAAATTGAGCACCATACAGAGTATTGTTGTGGCAACAGGAATTTTGCACAATATTTGCCGCAACCAAAATGAGGACGATATTCCATCGCTCGACGATGCTACAGAAGAGCAAGTGCAGTATACATTAGATGTTGACAGTTTGGTATTTGACTCATTGGAAGATGTAGGGACGAGAAGGGAAGTATTCAAGTATTTCGGAAACATTCCTGAAAATCCAAATGTGTAGTAACAAAATAGTTATAAATAAATAAATACATAAAATAATGAAATGGTTTAAATATATTTTATTTTCGCAAAGCTGCTATTTCTAGCATAATATTTTCTTTTTTAATGTCACATTCATCTTTCAAAATTTTCATTTTCAGTTCGTGGTCCTCTTGCAAAAATTTCACTTCCAAATTATGCCTTTCTTGAGACTGCTTATGTTTGAACTCGTTTAATCTTTTCTTCGGCAAGTTGTTGCCATTTACCAGAACATAGATCCTTACTAAAGTTGAGTTTGCGTTTCCGTTGCAAATATGATGCTGACATTGATTTTTCTGTTGTTCTTTTGCGTAATTGGGGTCTCATCTACTGGAACCTTGGCAGAATCGCAATCAAAAGTTGATGGAAGCCGGGTCAATTGCTCTTTAAGCAAATCATGAATCATCGTATCTACATCCGTCATCTTTACTGGTTCAGCGCTTCCACCACCGGTGGCATACAATTGTCTTCTCTCCTCAGCAATTTTATTTTTTGATGTTTTTTTTTATATTTTCGTACTTACTTTTTAAAGTTTGCATTTCTCTTGGTGTTGAAATAGAAGCACTGTTGAATTCTGCCGTGATTGCATGCCATGCTTTTAATTTGTCTTAAAAACCGCATCACTTTTTTTGCTCTTCACAAGAGCCATTAGTTTTTTCACCTCTTCAAAAGTGAAATTGGCACTTCTTTTGGAACTCATTTTATTTATGTACGAGTAACAGTAAACCACAGGGAATAGTAAGTTTATCTTTTCAATTCTTTAAAATAAATTTTTAAATAAAAACGTTTGGCGCAACCGTAAACTGACAACAAAAACTTTCAAATTATTTCATGTTGACATACGGCTGTCTAGATAACAGTCAAAAAACTATTTAACGAAAGTTTAGTGAAACGGACGTTAAAATTTTACTGTAAAACACTATCGGTTTAAACTTTTGGTTTAAACTTTTTTGTAGTTAAGCTGACTGAAAGTTTAAACTCTCACTGAAAAACCGAGCCTTAAGGCTGAGCTATAATAGTCGAAAGCAATCGGAAGCTACTGTCAAAATCCCACGTTAAGTTTCCTTCCGAAATGTCAATTGCTCAAGTTGCCCATAATAGGAGAATGCGAATGGAAGCGATTGCCAAATTATATTCGTTTTGCCCGTGATTTGTTTGTTGTTTTGCAAAATAACTAGTGAAATCGAAAAAAATCACTACCTTACAAAATAAAAATGATCACTTTTTTCGTACATTAATTGTTTCAATTGAGAAAGCAAATCGTAGTCCTATGCACAAGCCATTTTTTTACGTTCGACGTACATAACATGTATGTGTAATGAAATGTATTGTACCACATACTTGCTAATGCATACAATACAGTATGTAAATGAAATCTAAGAACAATTATTCTTTAAAATGATAATGCTATGAAGTGCAAAAAGCGAATAAAACAACATTTCTTTATTTCCGAAATTCCAATTTTAAATTTACCCAGCTGTTACAGGCAAATGTCAAATTTTCGTACGAAAGAGCGAATGGATTCGCTCCTTTCGTAAGTGAGCAAAAGTGGACGAAAACTTAACGAATCGAAGGGAAAAGCTATTATGGTTGTACAATACAAATTCCTTGTGTTCGCACAGTTTCGTACGTGGTCGTACGAACCCATTCGACTATTATAGTTCAGCCTTTAGTGTGTAGATGCTGAACCATTATAAATAGAAAACAGTATAAAACATCACGTTTTTTAGCTTGTAGTTTTATTTAGTAAAATGAAGTTTGTCAGACAACAGGATATTATAAAAGTACATAATTTCGATGTAAAAATTAACGAAAAAAGCAAACATGGATCATTATTTCCTAATAGTATTCGCGGTATAATTGTGGGTCCTTCAAATTGTGGAAAAACAAATGTCTTGTTGAGCATACTTCTAGATTTCAATGGTTTAAAATTTGAAAATGTTTACATATACTCGAAATCTCTACATCAACCGAAATATACATATTTACGAAAACTTGTGAAATCAATTCGTAGAATGGAGTACAATGAATTTACAAATAATTGTGAAATTATGCCACCAGTAGATGCAAAGCAAAATTCAGTGTTTATATTTGATGATGTGGCATGTGATAAGCAGAATAACATTCGGGATTATTTTTGTATGGGACGACATAGTAGTGTAGATAGCTTCTATTTGTGTCAATCATATACACATATACCAAAGCATTTGATTCGTAACAATGCAAACTATTTAATTCTTTTCAAAAAAGATGTTCTTAACCTAAAACACATATACAATGATCATATTAATTCGGATATGACCTTTATACAGTTCAAGGGTTTATGCACCAAATGTTGGGAAGATGCATACGGGTTCTTAGTCGTCGATAAGGATTTTAATATAGCTAAAGGTCGATACAAAAAATCATTTAAAACAATTGCAGTACTATAAAATCACAGTCTTTCAATAGCTTCTTTTATGAACACACTTATTTGAAAAGCTATCTGCATACTGCTATCTGCTATCCGCTATCCGTTAACCATTATCTACAACCAATCAGTTAGTAGCAACCCAATTTTTACATATATTCCTGTTTAGAACGCTCTTCCATTTTATTGTCACCATAAATGTCAATGAACATTTACTTGAAAACCTTATCAAAACTAAAAAAGCTTTGGAGAAGAAGTATATGCTCCTCAAGACTGGAAAAATTATATGGGAATCAGAAATTGAAAATACTTTTAAACCCATAGTGAACCCCTTAAAGGAAATAGTCAAAAATGTTAAAACGGATAATGCACAAAATAATGAAAAAGTTAAACAAATTAATGAGATTACAAGTAAACGAGGACCGCGACGACGCTTATCGTTTAAAAGCCCGTCAACAGAAGGAAAAACTCCAAAAGATAGTTTGAACTTATCTTTCTCAGTGGATTCACAAATGGAAGCAGAAGAAGAAGAAGATGTGCCATTTAGAAGATCTGCAAATAGGCTTGAACAGAGTACTCCGCTTAACCGATTTTTATTATCAAGTTAAAACCGTGACAAAACCTATGGTCCATACTATGATGTACAATCGAATTCCCTGAAATTCGGTATGTCAAGTTTTCAAATCAACCAACAAGATGATGTTGTTATTGACGATGAAGTCTTCCCTGGAACTGATGGCTTACATGAGCTAATTTTACGTAAAAATCCTCGAAAAGGTCAATACACTAATGAAGACTTGGAACAATACCTTAAAATACTACAAAAAACAAATGCACATATGAAATACCATGATGGGAGTTCACAAGTTAAAGGCAATTAAGGTCAGAAATATAAGCAAATTATCCTGCCTTTACTTCAAAATCGATCGCAGAGAGTAAAAAGTAAAATTGGTAATGCATATTCAACTGATATGATATACTCTAGTAATTATAATTATACTCTAATAATGCTTAGATCAGCAATTGGTCCACAAGGGCCTCCTGGCAAAAGATTTAAGCTATCACTCAATGGCGATTTTGATATAGAGGGAAAATGTTTAAACAATGTTGGAAAACCTACAATGCTACATCAAGCAGTTAACAAGGAATACATAGATGATAATATAGAAATTCAAAATAAAACCATATTAAGTCTGCAGCAATATGTTAACAGCAATCTGAATACACTCCAGGCAACTATCAATGATGAAACTGAAAGGTCCTTAAAATTACACTTGAATAAATATTTTGATGGCAAGCAGAAAGCATTGAAAAAGATTGAACAGCCTATTGACGCTAATGATGACACAACAAAGAAGTATGTTGATAAGCAGTCAAATGAAATAATTGTAGTGTGTAATCATGCTATTGATAAAAAACTGGAAAAATTTGATCAATCTTTAAGACTGTACATTGATGATCGAAATGCAAACACTCTTGAATTGTTGGAAAAATTTAGAAACTATTTTCTTGATATACTAAAGAAGTTTAAGGAAACCAATTTAAAACCGATTAACAACTGAAAAAGCTAAGTTAGTATAGAATTGAAAGTTGATTTGAAAACATCATGTCTGAAATAAATACTTCTTTGGTTTTGGGTGAGATTTTGGACTTCTTGATAACCCATCAAAATAATATACATGAAGAGCATTTCAACGAAATTATACAATGTATTAACTATCTAAGACAGTTTGAAAACATATCTTGCACCACATCTATTCATGGATGCCATTTTGTAAACTGTTCTTGGTCATCAAATACATGTAACATTGGACCATTTTGTAAACTGTTCTTGGTCATCAAATACATTGGACCAGATACTTGTGCATGCTATATGGTGGAGTCTAGAATGAATAGAATTAAGAAACTAATCTCACAGTACAAAAGAATGAAATAAATAAAGAAAATAGTTTCTTTTTAAACGACTTTCATACTACGAATAGTTATTTAATGAAGCTCAGCTTTATTTTGATATCAATTTCATTGATATACCGTAAACCCAAGCTCCATATAATTTTGCCCCATCTCCTTTGTAAAAAAAAACAAGTATTTACCTTCTGCTTTCCACTTCTTCTTCTTACTTTCTTGCCAAAAAAAAACTTTAATCCAATATCCGAAAGCAGTTAACGACAGAACTAAACAAACTAAACTAAAGTGTAAAAAAAAAACAGGACGACTACGATGATACCCATCAAGGAATTGGATCACCGCTTGTGCCTGCCAACGAATTTTCGAATCGATAGTTACTCGAAACTTCATGCTTCATGTGTTTGCATATGCCTATGTACATATATGTGTATGTTTTTATTATTTCTGTGTCCTACAAGCCAAAGACACTGGAATAATTTCCTTGGAATCCATGGCCCATGGGTAAATGACATAAATCACCACCAGCGCCGAGACCACGTTGCCGCCTGCCAGATTTTTTACCCAATTCATTGCTTCCTTCCACATAAGCATAAGACATAGAGGCTTCCCATAACCAATAGGCTAGTGCATGCTAAATGCATGTGCAAGCAGGCTTTGCAAACAAAATGTCAAACACCGAACTTTGCCAAAACGAATTGGACCTTCTAAGTGTACATAGGGACTTTTTTGTGTCAAGCCCTTTATCCATTTTTTTTGTACGCTATTGTAGGTATTTAACGGTATAATTCGAGTTTTGGTATCGAGCCAAGAAAAGACTGCAACAAAAAACTGAATGTTTGTGCCTACATGTTTTTAAAAGGGAACATGGATATGGCCAAAAAAAACGGAAAAACCGGAAACAATAAGGATATGTCGATAGCCCCATCCAAAAAGATACTGAGTGCATTTTTGCTATTTTTCAAGAGAATCGTTTAAAGTTTTTTGACTATAACTTCTTTGTTTATTAACGAATTTTTAAGCTGAATGATTTGTTACTCTCATAATTTTTATACAATTTTTTAGAGATGGATTAGGTCTGCAATATTGTGGCTTATTATGTTAAATTGCAGTTAGTATTATTTTGACTGTCTAATTCAAACTTTTTAATATACTTTTTGATATTAGTTCATTTTTACACGGAACAAAACATATCAGAAGCTATTTTAAGTGCACTTTGTATTAATGTGGCTGGAAATCAATAAAAAAGAGGCACACAAGTGTAAGTTTCTTTGTTTTATTTCAAATACAAAAAAAAAAAAAAGTGAACATTTCGTACACCTCTTGACGCATGTGCTCAAAAAGGCAGTTTGATACCTCTAGCACAGACAATAAATCCATATTTATTGTATGTGCCTCTGAGACCTCTTTTTGGCGATGGTTTCGTCACAAACGTACCACCTGGCTTCATGTGAGGCGTTTTTTCAACACCGTATTCGGCGAAGATAAAATTGTACATTTTGGTTCGGGTCCTTTTTAAGGTTGAATCCACTAGAGTTGTTCTGCGTCCAATTTTGTAAAACTTTGTAAAAAGTTTATACCTTGCCTCCTCCTAAACCTTGCTTTCACATTTCATTCTGACTATTAAGGCAATGCTATTTTTCAACATTTAAACTCAGTATCTACCTATTGCATTTGTTTCTCTTGCAAGCTCAAGCATTTTTCTTGCCCTCGAAGCTTCACTTGGCTTAAGACATTATACTAAGTGCTATTATAGCTCCATTTTCATGGTATTTGGTTTTTGGATTCACAAGAAAAAAAAATTGAAAAAAAAGCCAATGTGAGTTACATGTAAACATGCTACGACAAACTGAACTGACTGTACTTCAAAGCGTACAGCAGTCAATCGTTGTAAACAACTTGTTTACGCAAATTTAGCCTAAGCAAAACAGACGCGCAACTCAAACAAGCAGTTGTCGTCAATCACATTGATTTTTATAGAGAGACAAGTGAAGAACAGCTTAAACTCTCTAAAATCAACAACATGTTCCCGCTACGTACATGCTATGTGCGATCAACAAGAATCGTGTTGCAGGTAGAAGGTAGCTCGTATGAAGGAACAGTTGCTTGACTGAAATGAGCATCGGACTCACACTATGAGTATGCACTGTTGTTCGACTCTCTTTCTCTGTACTCTTTAATTGTTGGTATGTTAAGTTTATGTAGATTTAACAGTATGATGCAGCAAATAGAAAATAAGCAGACTGAGTTGTTAAGAAAGTAGGATAGATTAGAGCATTAAGTTATTGGCGTTGAATAAATAAAGTTATACAAAATAAAAGCTGTCTGGAGTGTTTCTTCGTTTTTGTTGCAGCTAGATATATATGTATACATATGTATATACCATATACTAAGCCTCCGCTTAAGTTACGACACATTACTGGCGCAGTCGGGAAACAATGAAATTTAAATTAATCAAAAGTGAATAAAAAAAAAATATATTTGAATAAAGTAAATCAATAGTGAATACAAAAACAAAATTCTAATTAAATAAATTAAAAGTGAATACAAAAACAAAACTTTAATTAAAGAAATCAAAAGTTTATACAAAAATTTCTTAATTAAATCAAAAGTGAACAGAAAAATAAATAAATTGAACTGTAAAGCTGAAAAAAAAGAAGAAAAGTGCGTATCTACAAACATCAAGCATCAAAAACTGCAGCTAACGGAAGATATAAACTGAAGAAGAGCATCGTCATCAGCATCTGGTCAATCAAAAACAAAAAATAAATAAAGTAAAAGGTATGGCAAACATTCTTATATTAAATTTAGTTAAAGAAATAACTGAATTCACTGGACAGCCAGAAGAATTGGATTTGTTTATCAAACATGTGGATTACATATATACATTAAGTGCAAATTTAGACGAGATATCTAAAAATATATTAAATTTAAGGATTAGGCAAAAAATTAAGAATGATGCCAACATTGCTCTAATAAATAATAATAATCCGACAATTTGGCCGGAAATAAAAACTATATTAAAGTCAAATTGTACCATTCATGATAGCATAGAACCACAGATAATATAGTTACATAGATATCGCACGCAGAGTAAAAAAAAATGACCACATTTTCAACGGCAAAAATTACTCGCAACCGAACGATTTGTTGCATTGATTCAATAAATTGGTTTCAACCCATTTTAAGTTACATGGTCGTGCGAGTCAACCATCCTTCAGTGTGTTGTGACTTCGGTATACACACATTTTTTTCGTATTTCATTTTGCTGCAACCCTTTATTTTGTCTTACTTATGTCAATCGATCTTGCGATCGAACATATACGAACGGCTGGTCTGTTTCTGGATTTTAAAGTCTGGTGTGTTTGGGTGTATATGGTGGGGTGGTCATATTTTGATTTGTGGTTGTGTATATGTATATTCTCCGTCTATGTTGTTTTTGTTTGGTTTTATTTTCGCATTTCTGTGAAATTTGGATGTTCTTTAATTTCTGGTTGAGTGAATTTTTTTTTCGATTTGTAAGAAATCAATAAGAAAATTTTCCCGACTTGAACATTAGGCGTGTTTTTTTTTTGTAACCTGTATAGGCTAAACATGTTTCAGCGGCATGTTTACCCATGTAAAATACAACAAAACCTTAGCCTGGATAATTATCGAGTCTTATTTTTACTCTGAAAGCTTTTTCGAAGTCTATATAGGTTACAAAAAAACACGCCTATTTTTGAATGTCTTTCAAACGAAAAAAATTAGATTTTGAGTAATTTGTGGAAGCATATCTATACATAATCAGGCCTATCGTGAACAAAGTTTCCCGGGAAATATTTCCCATTCAGCAATTCGCGATAACCCTGAATGTGTAGGTACATAGACATAAATAGTAGTAGTAAAAGCGAGGGCAAATATTCTGTTGGGTTCCTGTAAATGCTTACAAACTTGAAATCAAAACAATGCCTGCCTACCTACTGTTTTCTGAATTCTAAGCTTGTATCATTAAGGCAGTCTGTACGCTACGTGTATTGATTTTTGATAAAATTAGAATTCGTCCAAATCTTAGGCTGAGTTCCAAAACTTCAAAAAAATGCGAATCGGGGAATGCACCACTGCCGTTGTTATGCGATGAAACGATGCTTTCATAGTGCGATATGTACCTACATAAGTATGTAATGGTTTATTCAAGAAGGTTGACTATTTTATTTACTCTTGGGAAATTTATTTTCTATTATTCTCAGTAAAGGTGTTAATGACCTTGGAATGTATGTATGTATAGGTATAAGACTAACAAACATCGAAAACTCGAACTGGTTTAATAAGCTCTCTGTGTATCTCAAATAACTTTCTTACATACTTTGCACTTCTTGCTCTTTTGCGAAAACATTGTGCCTGGAAAATACAAAAAAGTACCTATTACATACCTACCAGTAAATATAAAAAACAAATCGAAAAACAAAAATGCAAAACAATTACTTAAAACCAACACCCCAAGAAATGACAACTTGCTTGCTATTAAATGTTTTTATCGCTAGATTTACTTTCCTGCGCTAATCCCTTCTCAGTTATCTTGAAAAAATTAAAATAACCTTGACCAAAAAACTCCTTGCATTGAAAGCCAGGGCAGATGACGAAATCACAATCAAAAAAACAAAAACAAACGCACAACAAAATAAAACGAATGAAAGGAAAAGGAAAAATAAAAACATAAGAACTAAGCAAACACGCAAAGACCAAAAGCAACTTGTTGAACCAACAATATTTTGGAAGAACATCATGTCTTAGCTTAATTCGAACGAGTTCGATCAAACTGGGACGCAGGAGTAAGTCCCAATCGACTGAAAAATGGTCATTTTTTTTACACTGCGTGCGATATCTATGTAACTATATTATCTGTGATAGAACCTTTGGTAAATAAAATCAAATTGTTAAAATATCAAAATTCAGTTGAAGATTTATTTGAAAGAACTCTTAATTTAGTCACTAAGCTCAATATTAAATCTAACCTTACTGGCGATGCGGATATCCCTGCTTGGTTCAATAGCAACCAAAATGAACTGTAAGCTCTTAAACTTTTCATTAATAAGCTACCGAGTGAAGCAAAGCTCATTTTACATGCCAGAAACCCCACAAGTTTAAGAGAAGCGAAATTAATTTTAATAGACACCGAACACTTTTATCCCGTTCTTAATTCTACATCAAATAATTATGCTAATAATAACACACAAGCGAGAAAATACACAAATAGAAACGTCTTCGATAGGCAACCAATCGAAAATAGCCAGGGAAACTACGCCGGAAATAATGGGCAAAACAGCAGGAACTTTCAGAACTTTGGTCTTGCTCCAATTAGGCAAAATACTCCACAAAGTTCGGGGTATGTTAGAAATCAGAATAGTTCTGGAAGTCGTAGACTCAATAATTCAAATAATTATAGAAATTATAATAATATTAGGCAAAATGTTCCCAGTTCAGGTTATTTAAGAAGAAATGATCAAAATGAAACGATGGAAGTAGATTATTTGCGTACAGAAAATTTACCCGTTACTACACCTGATGACGCGCAATATTTCTACAATTCAAGATACCAAAATTTTCCGTCAGTCACCTCCGATCTCTTCCCTGTGTAATTGTACAAACTGCCAATAAATCATGTCCACTAAAATTACTTGTAGATTCGGGAGCAGGAACATCTTTAATCCAAAAAGGTGTTTTTCATAGATCCTTTAAGACGGAACTTGATAAGCCTATTTTACTAAAATCTATAACTTACTTAGTTGGCGCTACAGCTCGAGGTGAACCTGGGCCTGCTTCTCGCAACCATTTGTGTGTGCGTGTTATATTTTTGCACGAATGGAAGGGACCTACAGTTTTTTGCCGACTCCGAACGGCGAGTTGAGAAGCTCAATCGTGACAAGTGATACTCTTTGATGCTTGTCAGACATTCGAAAGAGGTGGGCACTGTGAAAAACTTTTAGGTGTTTGCGGCGGGATTCGAACCCAAGACCGCTGGCTCAGTAGTCCGACGCACTAACCACTTGCGCTACGGTGCCCACTAAAATCTATATATGTATTTATATAAATTCCAAAATTACAATTCCGCTATTTAAGGAATTTAATAGACCTTTTTCAAACGTGGAATTGCTTGACACTGAGTTATACAATGATTTTGATGGAATACTTGGCTGTAACATTTTAAAACCGTTGCAGGCCAAGATTGATCTTGAAAAATCACAACTAATTAATAAAGATGCTACCCTTCCCTTAATATTTAGTAGTACTACAACACAATTAAGTGAAGAAGAAATAAATAAATTAAGCAGAAATATGATAGAAATAAATTTTAAAAAACCGAACATGGATTCAATTACTGGCAAACTTAAGATTGATAATTTAAATTCAGAAGAAATACGGTATTTGATTGCAACTCTTCGAAAATTTAAAGAAGTTTTTTTCCTAGAAGGTGACAATCTCTCTGCGGTTGTCAAATATAAACATAGAATTCCAACAAAACACGATATACCTATGTTTTCTAAAGCGTATAGGTATCCTGATGCACATAATAACGAGTTTAATGAACAAATATCAGAGATGCTTAGATCTGGTATAGTCAAGAATTCCACTAGTCCATACAATGCTCCTATTTGGGTCATACCGAAAAAGTCAGACAATTCAGGTCAGCAAAAATGGTGCATTGTAGTTGACTATAGGAAATTAAACGATATTACTATTGAGGATAAATTTCCTATTCCGATTATAGATGACATACTGTCTAAATTGGGAAACGCCCAATATTTTTCTGTACTTGACCTCGCAAAGGGTTTCCACCAAATTCCCATATGTAAAGAAGACAGGCACAAGACGGCATTTTCAACAGCAAGTGGACATTACGAGTTCACACGCATGCCATTTGGACTTAAGAATGCGCCTGCGTCCTTTCAAAGGATGATGAACGAGGTTTTGTCTGATTACATTAACAAGATATGTGTGGTGTATCTCGATGACATACTCATCTTTTCCACTTCACTTCAGGAGCACATTGATTACCTAAATAAAATATTAAAAAGACTGAACGAATACAATCTTAAAGTTCAAATTGATAAGTGCAGTTTTCTCAAACGTGAAACGGAATATTTGGGTCACATTATATCAAAGGATGGTATTAGACCGAATCCTAATAAAATTGATATAGTAAAGAAAATTAAATTGCCCGAAACAATAAAGCAAATAAAGTCATTTTTAGGATTAACAGGGTTTTATCGTAAGTTTATTAAGGACTACTCAAAAGTAGCCCTTCCAATGACTAGATTCCTAAAGAAAAATACTTAAATAAACACTAAAAACAGACAGTACATTGAGTCCTTTAACAAGCTTAAAGAACTTATATGTACTTGTCCAGTATTAACTTACCCAGACTTTTCCAAATTATTCACATTGACGACCGATGCTAGCAATGCAGCTTTGGGAGCAGTTCTTTCACAAAACCAGCATCCTGTAGCTTTTGCCTCCAGGACTTTAAATCGTCATGAGGAAAACTACAGCACAATAGAGAAAGAACTTCTTTGCATAGTATGGGCCACAAAATATTTTAGACCATATTTATTTGGTCGCAAGTTCAAGGTGCAGACTGATCACCGACCATTAGTGTGGCTTAACTCACTCAAAGAGCCTAATTCCAAGTTGCAGCGCTGGAAAATTAGACTTAATGAGTTTGATTTTGACATCGACTACAGAAGAGGCAAAGAAAATAATGTAGCCGATTTCCTTAGTCGCTTAGAAGCTAATTACATAGAAGGTGAAGATATCAGATCAGACTTAGCCACAATACATAGCGGTATCGAAAATCTCGACGATCATATCTATATCACTGAAGTCCCTTTAAATGTATATAAAAATCAGTTGGTTATCAACAAAAGTAACTCGAACACGTATGTAAACAAAATCTTGTACAAAAAGAAAAGAAGAACAATAATTTCGTTAAAAAATTATAACGAAGACTATGTGCTGAAAATTCTGAAAGAGTTATTTCCAATTAAGGGTACAGTCGGAGTTTATTGCGCAGAAGATAATATATTTATAGACTTTCAAAAAACAATTGTAAAATATTTTTCAAATTCGCCGAGCATGAAAGTACTTCGAAGTACAAAACTACTTAGAGATATAACATGTAAGGAAAATCTGTTACAGCAGATTGAAAAAGCACATCTTTCAAAAAATCATCGAGGAATTGACTAAACTTATTTAGACCTAAAAGATGTTTACTATTTTCCAAATTTAAGGCTAGAAATTCATAAATATGTCAAGAATTGTATTCTATGCAATATGAGCAAATACGATCGACATCCCGTAAAACCAAATTTTATGATTTCTGAAACTCCTAGCAAGGCAAATAAAATACTGCATATAGATATATGGTTTCTTAATAAAAATGATATGTTTTTAACGTGCATAGACAAATTCACAAAACATGTATCTATCCATCCCATAAATGATAAAAACTCTATAACAATAGCTGATATCCTAAAACAAAGGTTCGCAACCCAAAAAAAAAACCAAGTAAAATCGTGGCTGATAACGAGTTTAATACAGCGTATATCAAAAACTTTTTAAGCAGCGAAACAATTACATTTCATTTTACATCGCCTAACACTCACACAGGTAACTCTGTAATAGAAAGATTCCATTTGACCTTAAACGAACATATACGACTGTTTAAACTGAACAAAGAAAACAAGGACATTGATAACAAAACTTTAGTTTTCAAAGCTGTTGAAATTTACAATAATACTGTTCATTCAAGTACAAAACATAAGCCCAACGATCTTCTTCATTCTACACTCAATGAATCAGAATGGGAAAACATTAAGCGGCGATTACAGGAAAATAAGGAGAAACGAATTAATAAATTAAATGAAAATAGACTTGAACAACCATCCTTCAAAGAACGAGAACTAGTGAAAAATTTAGGCTTTCATAATATTAAACATTTACCTCGTTACATAGTGAAGGATGTAAATGAAAAAGGTAGAACTTACTTCAAAGACAAGCACGGATTTAAGCGCGATAGACAAATCATAAAAAGAACATATAAACATCAGAATCCAATAGGCAAATTTGAATTCGATTCGAAATTAACCGGTAGAGACTACTCTTGTAGAAATAAAAGAACCAAACAGGAGAATATCCGCACAACCATAGTTAAGCCTTTAGAAAGCTAAAGTTAAGTTAAAATGTTTTACACAAATCTGTACAATATACCAAAATACATACATCCATAAATCTATAAGAACATATTAACATATTATACATACATAACTATATTCATACGTTTCTATAAATGTATACATACACATATTAATTTAATAATCTTTTTGTATATAGAAACTATACAACATATATCTAAAAAGGTATAGGTATATTATTACTTACATATTAATAAAAAAAAAAAAAATAAAAAATTAATAAAAACATTATAGCTTTAATTATATCTGAAAATGCCGACTGAGTTACACTTACATACTTATAAACATATACATACATCACACATTATACATACTTACATAATATTAAATGTATCATATTCAAATAAAATATTATATTAAGTACATACTACATACATATATAGATGTATATTAACAATAAAATATTATATGTATTGAAAATAAGATATCATATTGCAAAATCGAACAAAAAAAATGTATCCGCATAGATACACACTTATAATTTAATTATAATTGTTTAATGTAACTATAATCGATATGTACTTCATGATGTAATGTGAATAAAAATACATGACAACAAAAATTATAAACTATACTCCACATACTTATATTAGAGATTTGAGACAGGAAAAAAAGAACACTCATACGCCTAAGTGAAAAGAAATCTCAGTTCATATGTATCACTTCAGTCATACGCAGCCATACTGTTTTTCAGGGACATTCACATGCTCTACATACGAATTGTCCATTCTAGGGCCGGAGGAGTTACATGTAAACATGCTATGACAAACTGAACTGACTGTACTTCAAAGCGTACAGCAGTCAATCGTTGTAAACAACTTGTTTACGCAAATTTAGCCTAAGCAAAACAGACGCGCAACTCAAACAAGCCGTTGTCGTCAATCACATTGATTTTTATAGAGAGACAAGTGAAAAACAGCTTAAACTCTCTAAAATCAACAACATGTTCCCGCTACGTACATGCTATGTGCGATCAACAAGAATCGTGTTGCAGGTAGAAGGTAGCTCGTATGAAGGAACAGTTGCTTGACTGAAATGAGCATCGGACTCACACTATGAGTATGCACTGTTGTTCGACTCTCTTTCTCTGTACTCTTTAATTGTTGGTATGTTAAGTTTATGTAGATTTAACAGTATGATGCAGCAAATAGAAAATAAGCAGACTGAGTTGTTAAGAAAGTAGGATAGATTAGAGCATTAAGTTATTGGCGTTGAATAAATAAAGTTATACAAAATAAAAGCTGTCTGGAGTGTTTCTTCGTTTTTGTTGCAGCTAGATATATATGTATACATATGTATATACCATATACTAAGCCTCCGCTTAAGTTACGACACATTACTTGTGGGGATTCTTATGGTATACATAACTCAAAACTATACTAAGTGCGATATGTCGCTTAATGAAAGTGACATAAAGCCAAATTTGACTCTATGTCACTTTTCAATTTTTTATTGCATATTTGATTTTACTTATGTATATCTCACCCCATTGGCACATACATACATCCAATTTTTTTTTTTGTCTAAGATGGGACATAAGTCCCAATTTTCGGAGGGATAACATTTAAAAGAAAAGCTTTGTGAATATCAATTAGGCATCCAAACCCTTATCATCCACTTATGTACATATGTATAGTAATTTATGTGTGTATTTACTTACTTACTTAGGTAGCGCTACAGTCCGGGGTGGACCAAGGCCTCAACCAACAACCTCTTCCAGTAAGCCCGGTCCTTAGCTAACCGCCTCCAGTTGCGCACATCAAGTTGAACAGGTGGTGGGTATCGATGAACAAGCATTCAGCGCTTGTAAAGAAGGTCTTATGAAAGCCGCCTTACTTTCACATCCTGATCCAATGCTTGAATGGGGACTTTTTACCGACGCGACGCATCAGACTGTGGCGTGGGAGCAGTCCTACAGCAGAAAACACTATAAAACAGCTCAGAAGATTCCTTGGTGCGCTAAATTTTTATAGGCTTTTTGTAGAAGATGCACCCAAGCTACAAGCTCCACTGAACGAGTGTCTCAAAGGGCCAAACAACAAAGGCAACAAAACCGTTACCTGGACACATACTCTTGAATAAGCATTCAGCGCTTGTAAAGAAGGCCTTATGGAAGCCGCCTTACTTGCACATCCTGATCCAACGCTTGAATGGGGACTTTTTACCGACTTCTAAACAACCAACTTCAGATGTATTGTGATGTCTCTCAGGGTACTGCTAGACCCTTCGTAATAAAATCCTACCATCACTGGGTTTTCGACTCCCTTGCACAGATTGAGCCATCGTGGTACTAACGCTTCAACAAAACTAATTTCGTCGAGATTTGTCTGGCCGTCGATACGAAAAGATTGCAGAACATGCGCAAAGTCATGTATTCCGTACCAGCGATCTTAGATAACTCGCCATACATCATCACCGATCGGAGACTTTGAACCACCAGCCTTCAGGTTTGAGCACATACATATTGACTTCGTTGGACCACTTCCATACTCAAGAGGATCCAGATTTTGTTTAACCATCGTCGAACGTTTTTCGGGCTAGCCGGAAGCTTATCATTTAGAAGATTCTATGTCTGAAACACTTGCTAGAACTCTAATTGGATTGCTCGCTTTGGAGTGTCACTTCAGGTAACATCCGATCGTGGTAGACAATTTCTTTCTAATCTTTTCCAGGCTCTAGTTCAATCGTTCGGCATTAACCACTTGACGACCACCACATACCATCCAGCCGCTAATGGTATGGTGGAAAGGTTTCAACGCATACACACATTCATACATTTCTACATTTCATACATAGATTACATACATATATTCCATACATACATACATTACATACATGCATACATTACATACATACATACATAGTACATAAATTACATACATTAAATACACACATACATTATTTTTCCGACCATCAGCAGATGAACCTCCGACTTATGAGACAGTGTATGGCTCCAGTGACAGTCTGTAGCTCTATTGTCATTCATTATTATCATTCAACACATCAAAATCTATCTATCTATCTATCTATCTATCTATCTATCTATCTATATAATTAAATCGCTAGCGCTAGAGCTTGTGATTCCTCCTGAGAGTTTGTTTCTGCACCGATTTCAATGATTCTAACACTGATCGAGAGCTTATCAACTGAGCTTTGTTCATCAGTATAAAGAATTTTGAAAAAGCTTATATGCAGCAAAGGTTAGGTTAGGTAGCAGTGGCTGCCAGTAACAAGTACCAGCACACTTAGGCCTATAGAGGCCCATTGTGATACCAAGGATCTTGGGGATAATTACCCCGCTACTCAAGAGAACCATTTGGAGCTTTGTACAAAGCGAAGAAGGCTTCCTACGTCTTTTTGTGTTAGATCACTTAGATCATCGAAGAAGTATTCTCCTAGGTGAAGTTTCCTACTACGAGAAAGAGCTGGACACGAGCAGAGGAGATGTGTTGGACTTTCCTCCTCCTCTTCGTCTCTACAGCTTCTGCAGAAGTCATTCGAAATGACGCCAAGTCTAGTAGCGTGTTTGCCTATAAGGCAGTGTCCTGTGATGACACCGATAATCGTACTAATATGTAGTCTTTTTAGTGACAGAAGGTATCTAGAGCGGTTAAGATCTAATCTAGGCCAGATTTGCTTTGTAGCAAGGCAGGTGGTTCCACCTTCCCATCTAGCGTTGGTTTGATTGACTGTGTCAAGTTTGAGTGCTAGCTTGTAAGTAGCGAGTGGCATACCTATATATTTCTTATCGGGTAGAATAGGTATTGTTGTTCCTATTTTAGCGAGCTCGTCAGCTTTGCAATTTCCTGGAATGTCTCTGTGCCCCGGCACCCAGCAAAGGTGAATGTTAAACTGCTTAGCCATCTCTATGAGAGATGAACGGCAGTTGGAGGTGGTCTTAGAAGTGGATGAGACTGATTCTAGAGTTTGCAATGCCGCCTGACTATCCGAGAAAATGCTAATATCGTTAGTGGATATTACATTCCTCTTGATCCAGGACAGTGCTTCCGAAATCGCCATGATCTCCGCTTGAAACACGCTACAGTGATCAGGGAGGCGAAAGGAGAGATTTAGTTCCAATCTGTCTGAGAAAACACCTCCTCCTACACCATCATTGGTTTTAGAGCCATCAGTATAGAAGTGTATCGACTTGTCTGTTACAGCACCTAGGTCATCCCAGAAAGACCTATCTGGAATAGTGACCTTAAAGTTTTTGTCAAAATTGGGCTTGGGTACAGTGTAGTCAATGTTTTCGGGAAGGGTAAGATTGTCTAGTATTATGGAGTGGCCAGTGTAGTTACTTGACCACTGTGAGATTGTTTTGAGTCTTATGGCAGAACTGGTTGCCATTTGCTTACCAATTAAGTCTAGGGGTGGGAGATATAGTAGGATGTCTAATGCTGCGGAGGGTGTTGATCTTAATGCTCCACTAATGCACAGACACGCTAATCTTTGTACTTTCCCCAAGCTGTCGCGATGTATAGCTTTATCTAGGGCGGTCCACTAGACCACTATGCCATACATCAGAATCGGTCTGATGATAGATACATAGAGCCAGTGGGCGATGCGGGGTTGAAGACCCCATTTGCTGCCGATGGCTTTCTTGCAGGAGTAGAGTGCTATGGTAGCTTTCTTTACTCTTTCTTGGATATTGAGTTTCCAGCTAAGTTTACTATCCAAGATGAGACCTAGGTACTTTGCTTTGTCGGTGAAAACTAACTTGGTACCATATAAAGAAGGGGGGTCTATCTGAGGGATTTTGTATTTCCTAGTAAAAAGAACCAACTCCGTTTTCTGAGGGTTAACCCCCAGTCCACATTTGTCGGTCCATTTCGAGAGCTTATTAAGTGCATTTTGCATGAGTTCATTGATCGTGTGAAGATGCTTGCCAGAAATAGCTATAGCGACGTCATCAGCATATGCGATTACTTTGCATCCCACGCCTTCCAGGAGTAGCAGAAGTTCGTTTACTACAAGGTTCCAAAGAAGGGGGGATAGGACACCACCCTGGGGGGTACCTCTGCTGACAAATCTCCTGGAAGAGGACTCGCCCAGCTTGGTGTTGATAATTCGACTAGTAAGTAGTAAATTAATCAATTTGCGAAGCGAGTGCTCGACCTTGAGTTTTGAAAGGGCATCTACTATAGCCTCCGATTTAATATTATTGAAGGCACCTTCTATGTCTAGGAAGAATAACCATTGTGTATTCTTTGCAGTAAATCGTCTTATCAATGGTGCGTACCAGGGAGTGCAGTGCAGTTTCCACTGACTTACCCTTACAGTAAGCATGTTGGGATTCTGATAGCAGTCTTGATTCGATGCTGCTCCGAAGGTGGGTATCGATCAGTCTTTCTAAGGTTTTTAAGAAGAATGATGATAGGCTAATAGGTCTGAGATCTTTTGGACTGGCGTGAGAGCCCTTTCCCGCTTTGGGAATGAAGACTACTTTAACTTCCAACCATAATTTGGGGATGTAAATATTGTTTATACAAAACGTCAGTATAGTTTTCAGCCAAGGCAGAATAATGTCAGTTGCCGACTGGAATTCAGCAGGTATTATGCCGTCAGGTCCCGCAGATTTGTATGGTTGGAAGCTGCGTAGTGCCCACAGCAGTTTGTCCTTTGTGACCAGACAATTTGTGTTAGTTAGTGTAAGTTGAGTAGGTTGTGTACTGTTAGACGAACTACTAAGTGGAGAAGAGAAGCTACCAGGAAAGTGTGTATCCAGTAGTAGGTCTATTGTTTCTTCGCTTGAAGAGGTCCAAGAGCCATCTGGTTTCATCAGATAGCCAGGAGTACTTGGATTGGTGGAGAGTATTTTTCGTAGCCTTGAAGCTTCCGAGAAGTTCTCAATGTTGTCGCAGAAAAGTCTCCAGGATTTCCGTTTGGCTTTCCTAAGAGTACTTTTGAATACTGCGAGGGCCTCCTTATAAGAGGTCCAGTCTAGGGCACTTTTTGTGAGTTTGGCCCTATTGAATAGCAGTCTGCAGTATTTTCTTGTGCTGCTAATATCGGAGTTCCACCATGGAGGTTTCGGTTTTCCCTTTGGTCTTATTGTAGGGCATGCCACATCTAATGCTTTATTGCTGGTGGAAGTGAGTTTTCCTACCAAGCAGTCAAGCTCTTGTGTGCTGCTCGGGACCGGGGGTACTGAAGAAGGGATTAACCCCTGTAGTGTTTCCCTGTATTTAGCCCAGTTGGTTTTCCGGAAGTTCCGAAAGTCTGGTTTGGCTGGGGGATGGTCGTTTAACGCAAATTGGATGTATCGATGATATGAGAACGAATGTTCAGCCGATACTTTCCAGTTGTAGATCAATTGGGAGATATTATGAGATACAAGTGTAATATCTAGAACTTCCTGTCTATTACAGGTTATAAAAGTTGGTGTGCAGCCTATGTTGCAGTAGGTGAGGCTTGTATTAGGAAAATAATCAAAAAGTAGCTCACCTCTGTTGTTGGTGTCGGAGCTGCCCCAAATAGAGTGATGCGCATTTGCGTCACAACCCAGGATTAGTCCATCCTTGCGCCTCTCTGCATCAGCGATTGCCTCCCTCAGGTTGTTCGGAGGGAGAGGGCCTATAGCATCATGAGCGAGATAGGCCGAGACCAGCCAGATTTTGTCCTTGCCAGTCTCCAGTTTTACCACTACTGTATCTCGATCGCTGTAATTAGAGAGTAGGAATATATTAAGATTACTCTTTCCGAGAATGCAGGCTCTTGGCTTACCTTCATTCCTCTTGTGGTAAAGAGTATAATTAGGAGTCCTGAGTCCAAGTATCGAGTTACCATTAACCCAAGGTTCTTAGATCAGGACGACGTCTTCTCCTAGTTGTTGAAGTCGGAGAAGAAGTGAAGCGGATGCCGCTTTGGAGTGGTGGAGGTTAATCTGAACTAATCGCAGCATTGGAGCTACAATCAGGCGGATTTACCTCCACTACTGTGGAGTTAGCCTCTGGGTCAGAGTCCGAAGCTAGAAGCTCGTCCTCACTCAGGCTCAATCTCCATATCCGAGAGCGGTTCTTCCAGGGATGGGGGGTGGGATTGAGATGGTGGTGGTGGTAGTGGTGAGGGTACCGTCTTTGAGTCATTTGTCATTGCACTGGATGACATCTGTGAGCATGACAGTAGCTCCGAAGTGGTTGTGAGGTCACTGGGTGAAGGGTTTGACTCTGCTAGTGCCTCGTCTTTTTTGTATACTCTCAGGGTGATGGAGTCAAACCCGTAGCTTATAACGCCGTTAGTTTTTGCGAGAGGAGCCAGGGATTCCTGATTGATGATAATGCAGGCACTCCTAAAGAGACCCCTGGCTTCGTCTAACCTGCCAATCTTCCAATTGTGCGTCGGAAGTTGCGGGTTGCAGAGCTTGATGACGCTAAGCACATCGGCGGCAAGTAGGGGTTCGGTCGGGATCCAGGCCCGGGTTCTTGGTCTGCTCGGGATATCATTTTTTGCTACGACCTCCTATCTGGCGCCTGGCCAAATCTCGCCCAATTGGCTTACTGCCAGCTTATAAAGCTGCGCCGATCTATCATCGGCGCAGGCGACCAACTTCACATGGCCTTGATGCCTTCCATTGTCGCGACATAGGGGGGGAGGACCTGGGTGGTCCTTGATGATCCTGAGGAATCCACTGTGCAGCCGGCTGTTGACCAGCAGCCACCTATCAGGGGAAATCCTACCGTCTGGATCGCTGCGGTCAATGACTGCAACCACCAAGTGATCTTTAAGAACCTCGCTGAAAGGCCTTGATGTGATGCTGGACGTCTTAGGTGTGGTGTTGTTCACCTTAGCTCTTTTTGAGTCCGGATGGGACTCGTCCAGCGACCTTTGTCTTTTTGACGTAGAGTCTGAAGACGCAGCGGGTGACCTTTTGGTGATTTTCATCGCCCAATCAAGAGAGGCCCTTTGTTGTGCTGATCTGGCCTCTTCTGGAATTTTGCCAATTCTTTCCAGCACATTGGCAGCAGTCTTACGGTCCCTATAAGCCTGCTTGGAGGGGGCGATATACCGTTCCGGCGTACCGTCCCCGAATCGTCCGAAGCGGATGAACGTGGGTTGTTGAAGGATGCGTTGGGAGACGGGCCAGAAGCTTTAGGTCTTCCCAGCGGATCCAAATGGGTGTTTAAAAGCGGATGCGCGCCTTTGCCAGCAATGCTAGAATCCAGCTTGGGTAGCAGATTCTTTGCTGCTGCTTGACATCGAGCAACCTCAGCAGAAGACCCTGAGGTCTTGCTGCTGGCCGGGATAGAAGAGGACCCGGTCTTGGAATTATTGTTATTGTTATTGTTGTTGTTCTTGTTAGAGTTCATTTTTTGTTCCCACGAGTAGCGGAGAAAGAAGGTCCACCTTCACAGAGATCCGCAGTATGCAGGTAAGGCTGGCTAATCCGGATGTCGCCAGGTTTCCGGATACTCCGTACAAGACTGAGCTATTTAGAAGGGCCCTCAGCCTGGTCGATTCTCGGCACGGGTCGTATGACACCTTAATCCGGCCCGGGGTTGGGAGCGAATGGATGGAGGATGGGAATGGTGTGACGGGGTCGACTATCCTTTGGTTGAGATCTCCTCTAGGGTTGGTGACCCGAGAGTCTTTGACCTTTTAGGCCCCTACACCACGACGAGGTAGATAGTCAGGTAGGGGAGATATGCAGCAAAGGAGGTGGGGCAAAATTATATGGAGCTTGGGCCAACAGCGTAGATCAATGAAATTGGTATCAAAATAAAGCTGAGCTTCAGTACAGTAAAACTGTTAAGTTTTATGAAAATCGTATGTGCGGATTTTGAGATTTTTGTGTGTGAAGTTCGTATTGCGGATAGATCTTCTGATGATTTTTGTCCGTTTACATGCATATAAAATCATAATATCATAAGAACCGTAAGACGCACATACATGTGTTTGGTATCAAATAAAAGGTGATTCTACTATCATTCTTATGACCTAAAAATAATGGGTCTAAGATTTTCAGTTTTAAAATAATCAATTAATATCTGAAGACTTTAAAAGTAAATTTTTTTTTTGTGAAAATCAGTAATTTCTGACAAATCTTCAGCGACAACATACCTTTTTTTGACAGTAATGTGAAAGAGCCTTAATATTTTCATATGCACAGAAAAAAACAACAACATTTTTTTCAAGTGTCTGTAAAAAAAACATGTAGGAACTCACCATTGAGCATTATAATTATCGAGCATTGGTGATTGATTTGCACCACCTAGGATTTTGAAAGTGTTTTTCTTAATTGGTGTTAGCTGAATCTTACATTATTATACATCAAATTAAAGCTTGAAGGATGTTCTTTCACCTAACGATAAACAAAAGATATACAGTATACTGTCTATCACTATTTTCAGAAATTAGTGATTTTCAAAAAAAAAAAAAAGTATTTTACTTTTAATGTCTTCAGAAATGAATCGATTATTTTAAAACTGAAAATCTTAGACCCATAATGTTTAAGTCATAGGAAAGATAGTAGAATTGCCTTTCATCTTATAATAAATACATATACATATGTGCGTATTACGCTTCTTGATATTTTCATATTATATGCATGTAAACGGGCAAAAATCATCAGAAGAATTATCCGCAATACGAACTTCACACAAAAAAATCTTAAAATCCGCACACATAATTTTCATAAATGTACTAAAGCTCAGCTCTATTTTGATACCAATTTCATTGATGTACGCTCTTGGCCCAAAAGTGCCCCATCTCCTTTATTACGAAAAAACATTATTACCTATACGTTCTCTTTTTTTCATTAAAACGGTTGTAGGGTTTCTGTATGCGAGATTTCTCGCACTGGTCCACTAGTTATAATTATTCTAGCATAACATGCATGTTTTACTTCTGCCGCGCGTAGTTTACACACACGATTTTTTTATACTAATGAACAAAGTTGACATTACTGTCGCTATTAACGAAAGATATCTTCCAACGATTAGCGACATGATGGAAGCAGCTCAAGCTACACTGGCGATGTGGGCCAGCAAAAGCGGTTTGGTAATCAACCCGACAAAAACGGAGCTTGTGATATTCACTAAGAAGCAGAGTATCGCCCAATTCACCCCCCAAAAATTAAATGGTACTCAGCTCAGCTTTTCAGATCACGCCAAATATCTTGGTTTGATTCTAGGTAGAAAACTAAGCTGGAAATTGAACACACTCGACCGAGTGAAAAAAACCGCTGCCGCTTTGTATTCGTGTAGGAAAGCCTGAGGCGGTAAATAAGGAATTCGTCCTCAGATCATGCACTGGCTTTATACTGCGGTGGTCAGACCCATACTCATGTATGGAATTGTAGTCTGGTGGACAGCACTATGATTTGTAAATATACTTAATAAAATCCAGAGAACGGCCTGCATCTGCGTTACAGGAGCCATGCGAACCACCCCCATCGCTACTCTTGAAACAATGTAAAACATGCTGCCGTTGGACATCTATGGTTGGAACATAAACAACAGCGGCATTGCGACTTAAAGAAACCTCGCAGTGGGTATCTTCTAACTTCTAAATTAATAATTTAAATGCAGGAACTACGGACTACATGACTCCGCTCCTAGATTTCAACATAAAATATTGGACTAATATTCCCAACCGACAGGAATGGGTAGGAAATATCTGTCTAAATGACAAATCTGCATTGGAGTTTTACACGGATGGGTCCAAGACAGGTGATGGTATGTGAGCGGGTGTCTTTTCGGGCCAGCTCAGCCTGAACTTGTCCTTGATGCTTCCAGATCACTGTTGTGTCTTCCAAGCGGAGGTGATGGCTATGCGTGAAGCCGCTGAGTGGCTTTCGATGAAATCGATGTACAATCGCGATATTTTCATTTACACCGATAGCCAAGAAGCTGTAAAAGCACTCGAATCACCAATTATAAGATCAAAATTGGTTAGGCACTGCCGCGCATCCCTAAACGAGATATGTAGCAGATACTTGGTCACTCTGTGTTGGGTTCCTGGTCATAGCGATATACCAGGTAACTGTGACGCAGACGAGCTAGCCAGAAAAGGTACAAAATTGGGAAGTTTTATCACGGAAAGTGAACCCCATGTACCATTAGAAACAATAAAACACAAAATCTCCACACAAGCTCTTCAACAGGCTTATGAAAGATGGCGTAATCTTGACACGTGTAGCTGCGCCAGACAGACTTGACCACAGCTAAACCAACGTAAAACTTGTAGCCTGCTTAAAATTAGCAGAGCACATATCGGCATAATAGTTGGCGTATTGACAGGTCATTGCGCAATAGGCAGACATGCCAATAGGTTAGGAATCCTCGCCAATGACTTCTGCCACAGCTGCATGGATGATATCAATAAAATACGGAAATTCGTCCAACTCTCAAAATGGTTCCAGGAGTTTCGATAAGAATCGGCTCATATGGCAACACAATGGACTTACTTTGGTCTAAGTGAATCTTACCTATTACGGTGGATAGCCACCCAACCTAAACTAACCTAACCTAATGAACAAAGTTTAGTTGATAAGCTTTCGGTCAGTGTTAGAATCACTGAAATCGGTGCAGAAATAAACTCTTAGGAGGAATCACAAGCTCTTGCGCTAGCATTATTATGCATTATGCAAACATGAGATTTTCATGCTTTATTTTATTTTTTTTTAACACTATCAGATGAGATCTGTGCCGTGGTGTGCTTAATACAAGCAACAACTACAAGCAGAGATTTGCCAGGGCAAAATATGCATCAACTGCATTTAGTGCTGGTGTTAGTGGTTAGGCTACGCTACATTACAACACTACCACAACCAATAAATAAACAAATAATGAGATTATTATAATAGTATTTATGTGTGAGGAACTACATTACGCAATACATTTTTTTAGTGTAATCTTGTTAGGATTAAAGTTAAATTATGGATTCTACTCATGCTGTTGCTCGAGCAGTTACCAGAAAGACTTTTGCTACCAATTTTTAACGTTTACTCATCAGAACTTAAAGGTTTACACTTCAATTAATTATTAATTACATTTTGAATATATATAACTAGCTGATCCGTGCTCGCCTTGCTTCGCCCACCTGCAACTTTTAAGAGAAAACAAATTGTTTTCTTCTAATACATTTCTATAGTATGGGTTGCTCGCCCGTCATTGCCCGTGCACTTTTTTAAAATTTGAATTTGCTTTTACAATCATATTTATCGTAGAAGGCCGGGCACAAAGCATTAATAGAATGCTATTTCAGCAAGGTATATAGAGAATAATAGAGAATATTCTACATAAATATACCTTGCTATTTCAGTAAATACGTAGAAATTCAAATATGCCACATATACACACTATGACGTCACCCACTGCTGCATGGCTGTTGGCTTCGGTCTCCGCTGATGGAAAATTGTTAGCAATGATTTCATGAATTTATTTATTTATTTATTTCTCAGCATGTACGTAGAGTTAAGAAAAGATTAAGGTCTTAAGATTTGCGTATATATATATTGACATTATGCAAACATTTTTTGTTTGCCAATTCGTTTAACCCATTTTAGCCTAACGTTACATAAATGTAACACTGGGTCACCTTATTTGTTTAAAACAATTACTATTTGTTTTTCATCGACTTCTGAGTTTAAAGTTTATGCAATGTAAAGTGTAAAGGATTCTAAAGAGAATAACACGAAAATACTGCATTTTGGTTGTGATTTTTTTGACAATAGAAGATTTTTTACATATTTGAATTTGAGTTGATAGCAAAATGGGGATGAGCGGAAGGTAGGCATTTGTTTGTTAATTATTTTAGTGAACTTACTGTATATTGTAAGAAAAAATATGAATGTTGTGTTATTGTATAATATGTATAGAAGCAAATACCTGAAACAAAAATATGTTTTGGAAATCCGTTTGCCTGATCGCTCAGGTTTTTGGATGCCGTTACATATATGTAACGTTAGTCCGCATATAACATAACATAATTTGTGACAGAAAATACATTTATGTAACATCAGTCCGTATGCAGCAGGCTTTGTATCTGATTACTTTTTGTATTATTCGTCTTGGTAGGATAAAACAAAGAGGTTACAACGGAACTGGAACCATCCGGGAAAATTGCATTCCGGCTTCTTGTCAGTTAAGAAATAAAAAGGAATTGAAGAATGGAAATCGTGGTACAATTGAATTGTAATTCTGCTGAAATGGGTTGACAGTTCCATTGTGAGTGTTGCGTCTATACTTTTTGGAAAAAATCCAGTTACAAAAGTGTCCACATATTTCCGGAAAGAGCATAAGCTATGGATCTTCCACGACCCTATGCAATTGCATGGTATAATGCAAACATGGGTGGCACGGACCGTATGGACCGAAATGTAAACAACTACCGAATAGGTGTGAGAGGGAAGAAATGGTGGTAGTCCATGTTAACTTGGCTTTGACTGATAGATGTTTCAAATCAAAACGCTTGGTTACTCCACAAAAAAGCTAGCTCCAATTTACCCGGACTTCAGTTCAAACATTCGATAGCACGGTTTTATTGGCGGACTCTTGGTGACCCGAAACTTCCTGATGGTTTTCGTAGACATAAAATGGAAACCGAACATGCTAATGCTCGCTACGATCGAGTGGATCATTTGATTATTAAGATCCCCAATAAAAAAAGATGACGATGTGCAGGTTCGCTATGCAGATCACACTGTACTACAATGTGTTCTAAGTGCGATGTAGGCTTATGTGTAGCTTGCTTCCAGAAAAATCATAACATATCTTTAAATTTATGAAATAAATAAAAATAATACTGAAATAAAATGCACCGTGGTGTAGTGGTAAGTGCGCTGGACTACTACGCAATGCTGCCCGGCCCAACACCTAAAAGATTTTTTTCACGGTACCACCTCTTTCGAATGTCTGACAAGCATTCAAAGAGTATCATTTGTCATGATGAGCTTCTCAACTCGCCGTTCGGAGTCGGCAAAAAACTGTAGGTCCCTTCCATTCGTGCAAAAATATAATACGCACACACAAATGGTTGCGAGAAGCAGGCCCAGGTTCACCCTGAGCTGTAGCGCCACCTAAAGTAAAGTAATACTGAAATAAAATACATGATTTGCTTGCATGTATAGTCTTATTATTTATTATACGATGTTTGTGGTATCAGGACTAACGTTACATATATGTAACGGCCTAGTGTGACCAAACCTTATAAAAAAAAATTTTAAAAAAATCGGATCTAGGTTTCTGCACACAATACAAGCCGCGCCTTCAAATTTCAGGTTTGTATCGAACATTTTGGACTCTCGTCATTAATGGGTTAACTGCTTTTGAAGTAAGGAGTTAATATGTGAGTCAACCTCAATAAAAAAGGTATAAAAAAATATAAAAAATACATTTTCTTAAGAACAAACAACATTTAAACAAAAAAAAAAAACAATTAGTTTTTACGAAAAAACCGATTATTATAGAATTTATTTCACGTTAATTAGTGCAGTATTTGCGGAGATCATCGGGGACAAAGTTTTTTGAAGTTACGCCTTTAAAATACTAAAATACTTGTTTTTTTGCTGTCTTCCTTCTGCTGGCTTCTGCTACCGGCAACTTTCTGTGTTCGATTGATTTTAATACTTTTGTCATTTGACAGATAAGTTTTTTTTCTACTTTCTCTGGTGCGGCATTTCCAAGTTTGGTAACACTCCCTCCTGGTAAGCTGGATGTATCTATCGGGTTACCATCATCGTCAAACCGGTTGATGTCAGAACTCTTCCCTTGGGCTAAGTATTCTTGGGGTTATTGGCATCTGCGATGATTACGATGTCCCCTTCTGCTTTAGGCTTGACGCGATTGAACCATTTCGTGCGTCTAGTGAGCGACGGTAAATACTCCGTGACCCACCGCTTCCAAACATGTTGCCGAATATCTCGCAAGTAATCCAATTCCTGCGTAGAGCTAACCCGTCATCTTCTATTTGGCCTGGAAGCCTCACGCCATTCGATGAACCCACCAAGAAATAGTTCGGCGTTAACGCTTCAATACTGTCAATACATAGGTTAAACGTCTTGAATTAATAATATATTCAACTTCCGCGATCATAGTGATTAAAACTTCATCCTTCGGGTTTCTATCAAGCTGTATTTGTGCTAAGGTTTGTTTCACAGATCTAATTAACCTCTCCCAACTCCCCCCCCGCCGCGCCGGAGGAATGAATTGCCACCTAATGCCTTCATCCGTACATTTCCGCGAAATTTTATCAACGTCTAGCTGTTTCAAACTCTCCATGAGCTCCTGACTCGCACCCCTAAAATTCGTCCCATTATCGCTCCACATTTCCACCGGTCTTCCTCTTCTAGCGCAGAACCGCTGAATGCCCTTGATGCAAGAGTCGTTAGATAAACTTTGAGCGATTTCGATGTGAACGGCCCTAACTGTCAAACACGTAAATAAAACTTCCCATTTTTTTTTTCCGCATGTCTACCAACAGTCACTAATATTGGGCCAAAATAGTCTTCCCCTACGTAGGAGAAAACTCGAGTGAACGATTTTAATAGTGCCGGAGGCAGCTCAGCCATCAGTGGTGACACCGGTGTCGCTTTGTCATTTTTACATCTTTGGCAATTGCGTTGAACTTTCCGTAGAAGCTGGCGGATGGCAGGAATATAGTAAACTTTGACGAATTTCGTTGATCACGGTTTTGAAATACTGGTGCTTAAAGTGTTCGTGGTATTCTCTCACGATCAGTAGGGTTATGTAATGTGTTTTTGGCAAGATTATTGGCCTCGTGCAGTCGAAGGATGCATGGCCGGAGGCATCGATACTGCCTTTTATGCGCATTACGCCATCGTCGTCCAAGTAAGGGCTCAGCTTCATCAATGGAACACCTTTCCATATATTTGTGGTGCTGTTCGGTGCTCTTTTTAGATGGCTTATTTCATCTGAGTAATTTTCAGCTTGGCACAGCCTATACAGGTATTTTTTTGCTCTGGCGATTTCTTCAAGCGATGTAATCTTGCTGCTCTTTCCCCAGCGTCCTGTCCAGAAAACGATAAACCCACGCCACGGTTTTGCACAGCCTTTTCCACGACAAAAAACGTAAGTCTTCCACTACCGGGCTGGTAAAACTAAGACTGGTGCGTGTGAGTACACTGGTTTTTCTTGACAACAATAAGTTAATAGCCAATCACCAGTCTAGTTTCCGCGCTAAACATAATTGTACCACGGCTCTTATCAAGGTATGTGAAGATATACGCGCTGGTTTCGACAACGATATGATGGGATAAGTTGTATTCTTGGATTTCTCCAAAGCTTTCGATAGTGTCAATCATAACATTCTGTTCAAAAAACTTGAGGCAAAATTTGCTTTTGGGAGCTCTTAATGCAATATGATCAAATCATATCCATCAAATAGATCGCAATATCTTTTCACGCAAATACGTCCTCCACTAGACTAAAGGTTCCCTTCGGTGTTCCACAAGGTTCTGTGCTAGGACCGCTTTTATTTTCCTGTTTCATCAATGATATAATGCAGTGTTTTTCAGTGTGCCATGATATTGGCATTGATATATATGCCGATGATGTGCAAATGTATAAAATGTTTCGAAAATCGGATATAATACTAGAAACTGGTAAAATGAATCAGGAATTGGGTAATATCTTTACCTGGACGGTCGCAAATGGACTCAATTTAAATCGCACAAAAACAAAGGCCATGGTTATTACTAGAAATCGGTGCTATGAACAGTTTCCCACTCTTTTTCTTGATCAGGTTCCAATAAATTATATTGAAAATACATATAAAGAATCTTGGAGTTCACTTTAATTATAATCTTAATTGGGATGTGCACATCAATAGGACAGTATCGAAAATCTATGATGCACTTCGCGGACTAAGTCCTACAGCAAAATATCTGCCATCTAATATTAAACTAAAACTAGTAAAATCATTCATTTTACCGAGTTTTTTGTACAGTTGTGAGTTATTTACCAACATGGTCTACGTATCCAGCAGAAAATTAACTGTAGGTATGCTGCAATAGTTGCGCGAGATATATTTTTCGTCTTAGAAGATATGATCGCATTTCCGCCTATGCCAAACAAATAGCAGGCTGTAACTTAACAAGCCTTTTGGATTATCGAACTTTGGTACTATTGCATAGAATTATACAATCAAAAGAGCCAAAATATCTGTATGATAAAATCAATTTTGCCAGTAGCAGTCGAACATTACAAATAATTTTACCCAGATATAAATTTCTTGTAACCTCAAGACAATTTTTCGTCCATGCGATTCAACTATGGAGCCGAATTCCCCTAAGTATTAAGCGTATAAGCAACACAAGTACCTTCTCGAAAAAAGCTTTTGAATATTTTGTTGAAAATTTCTAATACTTTCCTTTTCTCTTATTACACTTAATCTCTCTCTATGTTAAATCAAATGTATATAATTTTAAAAATCTAACTCTGCAACATAATCTCAAGCATGTACAACTTAAAAGATGTCTATTTTATCTTACTGTACAATGAATAATAATTTAATAAATACTAAATACTAAATACACTGTGTTCACTCTCCGACTCGTTAGGTTTGTATGATGTCAGCCCCAGGGCGCACTGGGGCACACTGAAAACGCACTGATGTGTTCGATGTCAGTCAGTGCTACACTGAAAATGCACTGAAAAGGCTGCCCTGTGTTTTATGTCGACACTGGGTCTGCCCTGTATTCGCACTGGGTATTTCTTCAGTGCAAGAAAAAAGGGCTGAAAATATTAGAATGACAGTGGTCATTCCGTTCGATGAAATGGGGGTTGCACTGGGTTTTTTGACAACCATGAAAATATACTGACAGTAGTCAGTGCGCCCTGGGGCTGGCGACATCATACAAACTTATTATTGACAGGAATTTTATAGAATGTCCTTTTACAATGCTCTTTGCCAGCCTAACGCCCAAGACAGCTGCTTGAAGTTCGATCCGTGGAACTGAAATTTCTCTAAGAGGACCTACTTTCGTTCTCGAGCATAATAGCATTCTACGTTAGTACCTCTCTGAACACGAATGTATGCTACTGCATCTACGAACACATGCAGTTCTACCAAACATCCGTTTTCGAACTGCAGGTCGCTCAAGTAAGCTCTTCTGATTTTGATTCTCTTTATAGCTGGTAGTAATTGTAGCCGCTCTTGCCATAACTTAAATCGGTCATAATGAATCCCTTCCTCCCACTGAGTCTGGTCCCGCCAAATTTTTTGTAAAAGGATCTTAAGTAATACGAGAAAATGCGCAGATCGAATATACTCATGAGGATCTTAAGCACTTGCCTTTTTGTTGGAGGGAACTCCCCTCATACTTAGTAGTCTAGTAGTATGACATAAGAATGAAAATTGATCAGATTCAGGTGACCATCACATGCCCAAAATCACTCCCCTGTCAACACCCTCATACTTAGTAGTCTAGTAGTATGACATAAAAATGAAAATTGATCAGATTCAGGTGACCACCACATGCCCAAAATCTTCTCAGCATCATATAAACCAGCATGTGCTTGAAAGTTCATGTTGTTGATTGCACTCTCTCCCATTACCTTCATCACGTTCGCTGAATTGCTGAGAATTTCCTTATTTCGAAACTACCCTGTCGGTGTATGTAGGTGACCTCATTTGCGATATTCAAAGGTTCTTTCTCGGTATCTAGGCTATGTAAGAAATCATCCACATAATGGTTTTTCGTTCTGGCTTCTACTGCTCTTGGAAATTCTGCTGCATACTCCATTGCGTTCTTGTTTTTTATAAACTCTGCGCAACTCGGGGAGCAGGTGGATCTAAAGGTCAATACCTGCATAATATAATCCTCCGTCATACCTGAACTCTTATTTCGCCAAAGATACGTTTTTTCTTCCTGGTCCTCTTCTCGTACCCTTATTTGAGTTAAGAGACACTCCGTTACATCGGGCTTCAGCATCCCACACTATGCGGGCTTTAGACGGTTTATTGGGGTTTAGATCGGGAAAAATCGGCAGGTTCCAAATCCGTTTATGTGTAAACATATGCAACAAACATGTCGAGCAACTCGTTCTTGGTCAGCTTACGTGCATATCCTCTCCTTATATAGTCCAGTATTTGCTCCTCGAGGTTCACTGCCAACGAGGACTCTTTCTCAAGCCTCCTTTCAAGACTTACGAGCCTACGTTCTGCGGCTAATCTGCTGTCCGGCAACTCAACATGTTCACTCTACCACAACAGTGGCACACTTAAGCGATTTCCAACGCGATTCCAACAGAAGTTTCGCTCGATGCTCTTCTCCGTTCATTAGTCGCCTTTTATTTTTGTACATACTGTTCTCTATAGCGAAGAACTCCCACACTAATTCATGGAGACTCGCATCTAAATTGTCTTGGCATTCGCATGTATGATAAGTGGGATAGTTTGGTTTCCTTTTGGTTTCCTTTTACATTTAGCACAGAGACCGAAGATCGTCTACCCTAGCCGTGTTTGAATTTTCGCTGGTTGATCGTTTCTTCTCTCTCAATATTTTCGTGAACTCGTTAACGTTGCATGACCCAAGCCGATCAAAAGTTTTGGCCTTGCGTTGTGGTATGAACTGAGAGGAATTACAATTTAGTACGGGAATGATGCCTTGATTACTTGAAAATCAACCGATTGCACTGGAAGGTCCAATGACTTAACGGTGCGTATGTCGGAGAGCGAGTGCTTTTTCTCTGAACTTTCAGCCGAGATTTGTAGACTTATCCTTCTCGATGATTCTTCTGTTCGACATGTGTTTGATATCCACTTCAAGCACAGCTGTTCCGGAGTGCCTTCTAACTTTAGAGTATCAGCCAACTCTTCATCCATAAGCGTTATAGACGACCCGTCGTCCAAGAGTACATACGTGCTCACTGTAATATTGTTGTTATGTAGTGTTACTGGTAATATTTTAAATAATAATGCCGGTGCTGATGATTGGTGTAGGTTCAAGTTGTGTCCATTGCTCTTGAATTGACTATTCGACGACTCATCCTCCTTGTGCAGAGTTTTATGATGCCTGAAGATGCATCCATTCACACCGCACTTCCTCTTAGACGTGCACCTTTGGTTCTAGTATCTTACTAAACATCTAGTACTTCAGCTGTAGTACTCATTCCTCAATTTCGTAAGCAGTGAGTGCCCTCACCGCTTGCAATGCTCTTCCTTTCAGACGTTTCTGTAGGCGGAATATGTTGTCATCGTTTGAGAATCTACAATGTCGCGTAGAATTTTCGTAACAGCTGATAAAGTATGGCCATTCTTCGGGTAAACCAGAAAAGCTCGGCAACTCCTTAGGCACTACATGCCCGATCCCTAATTGTTGACCATTCAGGTTTGCTAATCCATAACTGATTTGAGGTGATATGTGGTCGTGGTGAGTGTTGTCTATGCAATGGCGTGTGCTGTTGTAAGGATGTTCCTCACGAATGTCTCTGTTGGCACCTAAAGAAATTTTAGACAGTTCTGCGCCTACCCAGGTCTCGTTAAAATATGTATCGGTCTATTCAAACGGATGGCAACATCATCTTTTTTGTCAACCCTTTTCCTTTGCATAATTGGATAAACAATCGAATCAGCTTTGTGTTCGAATTTGTTACTTTTGGTCGATTGATCGCAAACTACCTTTTACCGATGCATGATTGTCTTCACTTTCATCGTCGGAGCAGTCTTCTAAAATTGTATACTTCGCGTCGAGATAATCTTTGTCCCTTTTCTTCTAGGATTCTCTCCTCATCTAGTCTCTGCAGACGCAGCTTCGGTGATCTCGTAGTGCTTGTGGACTTAGGTTTAGCGCTGGACGCTGTTTTTGATGAACATGCTAATTCAGATCTGATTGAGTTGTGCCGAACGTTCTCAGTGAATTTGCCGTTGATATTCGAAGATGGTCTTGCGCAGTTTTTCGCGCGGTTACTGACATCTGATGTACTTTTATTTGCCTCACATTTCGGACAAAGCCAAGGTACATTGGCGATTTCCGATGTGACGTTCACACACTGAAAATGATGCCATTCATCGCAGGCGTCGCACTGCACCAATTCATCGTTGTCTGGACCGGTGCATGATTTGCAATGCTGTCAAACTTTCGACGTTGATGGAATAGGGACTATGGACTGCGAAAAGTTTGTTTTGGGGCTAATTCACTATTTTTATTTTTTGATGGCGGAGGGGAGTGTAATATCTTGGCGGATATATCGAATATATTATTATCAAGAGACATGACTAACCTGACAGTAACGGCGTGGATGCGGGTTGCTTATTCCTGTTATTAGTAGGCGAATCAGCGCACGTCTTGTAGTCGATGTGGCTTCTCGTTTTGGATTAAATGTTGCGTTTGATGTGGAACGATGTGTGGGTCCCTAACCTCACTCTGACGGAGGCACTGTCGTCTTGGAAGCGGCGATACTATTCTGCAGGATGTGTGCACAGTGTATCGTGGGTCTCTAACCTCGCTCTGATGCGGGCGCATTTGAAATCGGCGATACTGCTCAGCAGAATATGCGCGGCAGTATAATGTGGATCTCTCACCTCACTTTGATACGGGCGCGGTTGCCGTCTTGAAAAGGAAACAAAACAAGATAATAATTATAACTAAATGACTAGAAAATTGTGAAATAATTGTACATAACGTTAGAAATGTATCTACAGACAATGGTCTAAGTCTACAAATGTATCCCTTCAAAAACTTTAATAACAATTACTTAGTGTCATCATTAAGACAGATGTAATATTTTAATTTGGGAAATAAAAAAAAAAATTTTTGATTTATGTTTGATTCTTGCAACACCAGAAAAGGAATTGATAAATTCCTTGGCAAACTGAAACAATATCCCGTTAAATTTGCTCTCTTTGTTTCGTTCTTGCTATGGTTGATCATTACTTGAACTAACAGATAAATTCATGTACATATTATGTAAGTATGTATGTACAACGCATACGCTTCTGGATATTTTTTTCTGTTCGATTTGGTGCAAATAAGTTTAGATTGTGTTTACTTCTACGAAATAATTTTTCTGCGTAGCTATTGTCTAAAAATGAGTGGAAAAAAACAGTGTTGACGATTAAACAAAAAACGGAAATAATAGAAGTGCTTGACAAAGGATATTCATGTCTGATTGAAATGACGACATTTTAATTTTTATCTTTTCACTTCCATATGGTATGTTGCATGGTACATGTATTTTAAACCTAATTTGTGTTTATACGTTAGATTGAATAAAAGCCTTTAAGTTTTGTATGTTTCTTATATTAAATAACCCAAATATTTTTACCTAAATTAGATATTCAGTAGAAGCAACTAATCCAATGAATGCAACAGGGTCGGTTTCAATTAGTTGCAAGAATCGAGTTCCTACTGTATATTGAAAGACCTCATCTTAAGCAAACGTGGAACCAGTAGCAGAGAAACAGTAATTCATTATCGGGATTAGCGGTATCAACAACAGCAGCAGCAAAGTAAACAAGGAATTCACTGGAGGGAGAGCGGTGATCACAAGAGAGAAGTCAGACCATCATCATCAGGTAACGCAGATTATACCAGTTATTGCTCTAGATGTGGACAAAAGCATCAAAATAAATGTCCAACCACCGGTGTTGTTTGTTATAATTGTAGTGGGACAAATCATTACGCAAAAATGTGTAAATCTAAATCAATTAAAGCTCTTGGACTAAATCAAAACAATAGTAGTAGTGATAGTGAGTGTGACAGTAGTAATAGTTTTTTCGTAGGCATGTGTAAAAGCAATGAAAAAAACTTCAGTGGCTGTGAAGACTGGTACATCAAATTGGTTATCAATAAATTGCCCATAAAGTGTCATTTAGATACAGGGGCACAAGCAAATGTCATATCTAAAAAAGTTTTTAATTCGGTTTATGGACCAAATATAAAAAGGTCAAACTCTACCTTAATTACTTTGGGTAATCAGAAATTGTCGGTAGAAGAATAAAATGATGAACAAGGTTGTTGAATTTATAATAACTTCTGAATTGTGCCCGACGATTATAGGCTTACCTGATTGTGTCCGACTTGGGTTAGTAAAAAGAATTTGCGCAGTTGGTGATCTTAGGGAAAATTTATTAGCAAAATATAATGATTTATTTACGGGTTTAGGTTGTCTTGATTACACTTGCAAGTTAAAGATAAAAGAAAATTGTATGCCAGTAGTAGATCCACAAAGAAGGGTTCCTTATAACTTGCCTTATAACAAGAACCGACCCATATGGAAAGTTTAAAAGTCATTGAGAAAGTTAGAGGCCCCACTTTCTGGGTAAGTTCAATTGTTTTAGTGGAAAAGCCAAATAAATCGCTACGGATCTGCTTAGATTGAAGAAATCTTAACGAAGTGTTGCTCAGATGTCACTATCCAATATCTGATATTGAATTAGTAAAATCAAAATTATCAGGTGCACGATTTTTTTCGGTGTTGGATGCAAGTAGTGGATTCTGGATGGTTAAATTAGATGAGCCATCCTCTCTTTTATGTACATTTAACACGCCTTTCGGAAGATATAAATTTTTACGTCTTCCATATGGCTTAAACGTTGCACCGGAAATATTTCACAGAACAATCACTGAACTATTCTGTGATTTGGAAGTGATTGACGTACATTGATGTACATTGATGACATTTTGGTATCGGGCAAAATAATTGAGTAACACGATAAGCGTCTGTCAGCAGTTCTAAATAGAGTTAAACAAGTTAACCTCAAGCTAAATAAGGATAAATATCGTTTTGGTCTTAAGCAAGTAAAGTACTTTGGTCAAATTTTTAGCGAAAATGGTATGAGTGCAGATCAGTCAAAAATTAAAGCAATTCGTCATATGCCACCTCCGAAGTCAGTCAAAGACCTACAACGATTCTTAGGAATGTTAAATTATTTAGGACTATATATTCAAAATTTATAAGCAGAAACAACAGCATTAAGAGCTCTTTTGAGAAAAGATAGTGTGTGGGAATGGAACGAAAGCCACCAACAAGTTTTTGAGCATTTGAAAGACATGATAATTTCTCCTCCGATTTTATCATATTACCGAGATAATAAACCATTGATTTTGTCTACAGATGCTTCGAAAATTGCAGTTGGAGCAGTTTTATTTCAGAACAATAAACCCATAGCTTTCGCCTCAAAAACATTAACCAGTTGTCAACAACGTTACGCCCAAATAGAAAAAGAATTGTATGCGGTTGTGTTTGGGGCTACTAAGTTTCCTCAATATATATACGGTCAAACTATAACTGCTGAAGCTGACCATAAGCCGCTTGTGTCACTTTTTAAAAAACCTCTAGCGGAAGTTCCTATATGATTACAGCGTATGAGAATGTGTCTTCAAGCATACAGTATGAAAGTTGTATACAAGCAAGGTAAAGATTAACAGGTGGCAGATACACTTTCTCGAGCTCCTTTACCAGATACAGAGGAGCTAATTATAGATATTGACATTCAAATCCATGTTAGTTTTCTTAGGTCCTGTCTTCCAATTTCTGAAAGTAGAATGCAACAAATAGAATTCCAGTCTGCTAAAGACACACAATTACAACAACTTAAATTTTATCATGAAAATGTCGGGTCTGCACGAAAAAATTTAGTCAGTTCAAATGTGAAGAGTTTTTGGAATTTCAAGGACGATATTTTTATCGAAAATAACCTATTTTTCAAAGGTGAGAGTATTATTATTCCGGAAAATTTACGTCAGGAAATCTTAAAAATTACACATCAGGGCCACCCAGGCATTGAAAATAATAAAAATCGTGCTCGTGGTATAATTTATTGGCCAAATATGTCAAAAGATTTAGAAGACTTGGTAGAATCTTGCTCCACATGCATTTAGTATAGAAAAGGTAATACAAAAGAGCCTCTACTTTCACACCCGATCCCTAATCTGCCATGGGAAACCATTGGTACAGATATTATTGAATGGCAAAAAGATTTATTCATTATTGTGGTTGATTACTACTCTTAATATATAGAGATAGCCAAGTTAGCATCCAATAAAGCGGCCAATATAATATTACAACTAATATCAATATTTGCCCGTCATGGGATCCCAAAAAAAATTATATCGGACAATGGTCCACCATTCAATTCGAAGGAATTTAGAAAATTTTTAAGTTAATGGGAGATTGAACAGGTTACTAGTAGTCCATTTTATCCTCAGTCAAACGGTTTCGCAGAGCGATCAATACAAACCGTAAAAGCTCTTTTATCAAAATGCAAAGATTCTGGATCTGATCCTTATAATATAAGGTTCAACTTCATTGTCGCTATCGGATTTCAGATCAGTTTCATTGTCAGCTTTATTATTATTGTATTGCAAGGCTTAACTACTTCTCCTAATACCCATTTGGATTCTGGAAACTTTTTGAAAAATATTTTTTCACCTGCCGATATTTCTGGAAGTTTCTTTGCTTGTTTGTCATAATAGGACTTAATTTTTAAATTATGTTTTTGCTATAATATGCTATAATAATAATAAAGCTGACAATGAAACTGATCTGAAATCCGATAGCGACAATGAAGTTGAACCCCAATGTAATGAAAATGAGGTAGAGCTAAAAGTCGAAACCCAAAGTAATGAAACCATATTTGATGAACAGTCTTTACAACAGAATGAAGTAAATTTCCCTATGAAGCTTAGGTCAGGTAAAACCCTAAACTAAGATATAAATCCAGTTATGTATATTCTGAATTACACTTTTTATATATTATAATTGCATACATATATATAAACCACAATGTGAGGATTATATAAATAATATATTAGTTTTTAAATAAAAATTTGAATTTCTTAAATCAAGTTTATAACATAGTATTAATGAATTAAATATGAAATAATTAAAACTGAATCTAAAATACTTACATAACTCATGAATTAAATAAGCTAAGCTTCTTTATTTTTGAAGAAAGGGCATGTTGGATTTAATTATATAATACATAAAATATGTACATGTTTGTACATAAATTGCTTTGTTAAATACTATATACAAATAAATACGACCACGCCATATTAGCTGATCATGCAAACATATACTTTACATAATGCACACACACACACACACACACACACATTATTGTTAGCATATAAGAATCTACCACTTTGTACCTACATTAAATTAGTTAGTAAGTAAGTTCGGTCAATAAAGAATCACCAAGCAAGACAGATCGTCTTTTATTAAATATAGTTGAACCCATGCTCGCCTTGCTTCGCATTCTAAGGGTTTTCTTATGCATACAAATATGCAATTTCAGTGGGAGCGTAGAAACATCAAAGTATTTGTCTAAGTCCACAAAATTGTTTAGTAAATTTGGTTGATTAACAGCGTTTTATCAAAAACGTTTCAATGTCTAACTTTCAGCCCCTAACTGCAGATTTCATAGTTCTCAAAAACCGCACCGCCCCCGAGGCCCGTCAACACTTCCGCCTCTACCAGATGTCATTGCAAAATTGTTACTCTAGGTCGGGTGCCATTACATTATTTAGGCGGACTCAAGTTTCTTAGAAGAATAGTAGGTACACCCACTTTTAGTTTAAATTTATGTGATGGCAGCGAAAGCGAGAGATATCTGGTTGTTACTTCTTGGTCCACAACCCGGGTGATTGAAATACATTCTGCACTTTGACCATCAGCACGTGAAAATATCTCGCTGTTAATTTCTGGAGCTTAATCATTCCGAGGCAACAAAATAGCTCGCTCACAAAGCTAAGAATTCTTACGGTTTTTTAGTTGTGATATATCACTTTAAACCACCAATTTTAAATAACAAATCAGAGAACTGTTGTGCGTTCGGATGTGCCTCGTGGCACTACTGATAACGTTTGCCTAAAGTCTCAGCAAAATAGAACTGTAAACCAAACATCCCAGATGACTTCCACATAGCAAATACATATGTGCATACATATATGAACCAAAATGAACTCTTAAAACAACAGAAGTTCACTTTGGGTAGAATATTTGTTTTTGATCGTTTTTTTTTTAATTTATTAATAATATTTATAAACCGAAAATGCAATTCATTGCTCTAGAAAATTCTCTTTCTTTTGACACCTCAATTGTTAAGATTGGTTGAGTGTGAGAGCCGCAAATGGTGATAATGATTGTAGCACATTGAAGTACAAAGCATATGATCATGTTAGAGCGCGCACATATACTCACACACACACTATTGCAACGATACCCACTGCTGCACGACTGCTGGCGGTGATCTCCGCTGAAGGAAAATTGTGGGCGATGTTTTGAATAATTGTTTTGAACATTGCTCAGCTTCAGGATAACGCAGGAGGATGTTTTATATCTCAAATGAATCAGCGACAGATTTACTAATTTCACCAATTTGTTTTGATTTTTAATCCGATAAGCCATTATTGAGTTAGGGCTGTATAATGATAATATTCCTCTCCGATATACAGTTATTTTGACTACTATGTAAGACCCAGTAGGCTGAGCAAAAAATTACATAGCTTGTGATCATCCCGGGTACTTAAGAAGCATTTAAAAAAAAAGTTTCATCGAAATCTGTCTAGCGGTTTTCACGCCATTAGGTAACCAACAAAAAAACCTCTACAGTTTTATAATATTTATAGATTATAGATTATAGATAACACTAACACCCTACAGAAAGGGTGATTCGATATCGAGTAGTTGAATATAGTCGGTACCCGTTCCCTAAAGAATGTCATGGACTGACACTAGAGTGGGTTAAGAACTAAACCATTTTTACAGCACCAGGTACTGAAATTATCAATATCTGACTGCAGAAGTCTACAATCATTTATGGCAGTAATTGCTTTACTAATCTTCATATCGTCGGCAAATATAAGAAAGTTGCAATATTTTATGATTGATGGAACATCATTAATAGCAAGAATAAAAAAAGTAGAATAAGGTGACTCTCTTAAGGGACGCCAGATCCTGCTAAGAAAGAGTCTGAAAGAAAACCTCTAAATTTAACCTGATATGACCTCTGATTTTTTTTTTAATTATGTTTTTTCTGAAATCTTCCTTTCTGTTGCTGCGCTGCTATTCGGTAAAATGGCTACAACTAATATATACCCTTTCAAATTTTTAAACATAAGTTCCTCAGGAATATTTTCACGACCTGGTTGACCAAAACTGAACTATATCTTTCGTTTCTATATTTTTTATGCCATATATCATAAAAGACCTCCACTCCGTGTTTAAAATTTCTTCACAAACTTCAAAAAAAGGAAGTGCTTCTGTTAATGGCAAAATTTAAGGCAATTTGCCTTCTTGATTTTTTTTGGAGATTAAGGTATTGTGAAAGTTTTATTTTATTATCGTAACCCGAAAAAGTGCAGTAGATTCAGATGCGGATGCAGTAGCAGTAGAACAAAGCAGTGAATCTGTGAACCCTGGTGCCAAATGGCAATGTAAATATGGGGATGACGGATGATGATCGATGATGCAAGCTGTAGATGGTGAATTTGATATTGGTGGAATTCAATTAAATAGTAAAATAAGGAATATGTTCACTTAGCTCATTAAAATTTTCTTTTCCTTGTCGGATGAACTCGGATTTCCTTCTTTTCTACCCATTTTAAAAATTAACAGAAATAATTTGAATTTGAAATGACAGCAGAGTTCGAATTATTTTGGAGTTATCTAAGATAATTACCGGATACAATAATTAATTGTCTCTGATATTATTGCTCGTAACTTAAAAGTGGTTGGGAGCGCTCATAACTAATAGCGGTTGGTGAATAGGTTTATGAGGCTCTACCGGCCTAAGTCAATTGTTTGACTGGATATGACCTATTCAGCTTCAGCCACGTTTCCCTTCAAAGTTCTTTCTGTTACTCCCTGTTTTGTATTTAACACACACATCCTCCAACCACCCGTCCATTCGACCGTAAATGAGAATGTTTATGTCACTTCAATGCGACAAAACATTTTTGATGACACATTCATCCAGCAGACATCACACACAAAGCCGGATGCCAGAAACAGCACTACTCCCCCCTCGCCAACACAATAATAACAAGAAGACATATTCCTATCATGACACCAACTCCTCCAGAACGGTACGTGGCATATCGCTCGTGTGTCAAGTATGTTTTGCGGCTGAATGACACTACATACTCCTTTACGCACTACCGGGGTTTTGAAAAAAAAAAAAATTTGTTTTCATCTCTTTTCCGACATGTAGCCTTCATTTGACCTACCTATTTTTATTTTCCGCTAAAGGCTATGATTTGGGAATACGACTGAAAAATGTATTTAACTGTGCCACTCCCATTAGGATCGTTTGTGAGACTCAAACAATGATGCCAAGTCGTCATTATACAAACGTCAATGACGAAATTGTTTAAATATATATATACATTAGAGGAAGAATAAGGATGTTTGTTTTGCAGAAATCAAACCGATTGGAAATCGTATTTAATGACTGAATTGTGTTTACGTATGTATTTGGTTTAATAAAGCCTCTGGGTTGTTTGAAGAGGGAATACTATAGATACAAGAATTATTTTTGAGTCAACGGGTAAAAGGTACTTCTACTAGTGAGCATATGCTAACGCTATCTGTAAACGTCTCTAGGTTTACACGCAACATAAAACACTTATCAGTACGTACCAGTGTTTCATCTGGCCTTAGCAGATGGAGGATAGACCAAATTTTCCTGGCGAAGACAACTTACTCTACTTTTATACAGTTCGAGGTGAACCATTACCTACTTCACGCAACCATTTGTGTGTGCGTGTTAAATGTTTGCACGAATGGAAGGGACCAACGGTTTTTGCCGACTCCGAACGGCGAATTCAGAAGCTTTTTAACAAATAATACTCTTTGATTGCTTGTCAGACATTCGAAAGTGGCGGCACCGTGAAAAACTTTGATTAAACCCGGGCAGCATGCGTAGTAGTCCAACGCACTTACCACTACACCTAGGGTTACCAGATTGAAAATTATGATAAGGGGGACATCGCTAGACGAAATATTCTGTTTTTGAAAAATAACACCAGCGTAAAAAAAGTGAAGCAAAACATTTTATTTTTTATTATAAAAAACAATCACAAAAATTAAAAATTATAACTTATCAACTAAAATAAATTAATGAGAAACAAAACAACAAAAATAAATTACCTTTTCCCTTAAAAATTAATTGAAAAATTAGAATTATACGCAAACGAATATACATATATACTAGCTGAACCGTCCGGCTTCGCCCGTGCACGCAAACAGTTGCGTCACTCACGTTTGCAATCATTTGAACTATAATATTACGATCAAAATGGTAAAAAAATCCCCATAAAAAATTTATGGAAAATCGATTTTTCCGAATTTTCCAATTTTCCTGGAAATTTTCCGGAATTTTCCTCCATAGTGTCCTTCCTTGTGCCAATACGAATCCATCAAGCCCCAAATCGTGAAAATCGAACGATCAGTTGTCGAGTTATGCGTGTACACACGGACGTCACTCTATTTTATATATATAGATGTGATATGTACTTCATTGAGTGGATGCGTTCAGCTTTGAAAGAATTTTGAACTTCAAATGGATGTGTTTATAGAGAATCCTTTTAAAAATATTTAATGAAAATATTTTAATAGTTTTAAATTGAATGTTTTCTCTTTTTGAATTTTACTTAATAAGGGGGATAGAGGTTTGTATAGGGGGGACAAACAGCATTTTGGTATGAAAAAGGGGGACTGTCCCCCTGAACTATAATAGTCGAAAGCAATCGAAAGCTAGTGTCAAAATCCTACGTTAAGTTTCCTTCCGAAATGTCAATTGCTCAAGTTGCCCATAATAGGAGAATGCGAACGGAAGCGAATGTCACTGGCGGTTGTCAGATTCTAGTCGTTTTGCCCGTGATTTCTTTGTTGTTTTGCAAAATAACTAGTGAAATCGAAAAAAATGACAACCTAACAAAATAACAATGATCACTTTTTTCGTAAATGAATTTATGTTTCCATTAACAAAGCAAATCGTAGTCCTACGTACAACCGTTTTTTTATGCTCGACGTAAATATATGTATGTGTAATGTATTGTGCTAAATACTTGCAAATGCATATATAACAGTATGTAAATGAAATCTAAGAACAAAAATTATAATGCTATCAATTGCAAAAAGCAAATAAACCAACATTTCTTTGTTTCCGAAATTCCAATTTTACATTTACCCAGCTGTTACAGTCAAATGTCAAATTTTCGTACGAAAGAGCGAATGGATTCGAATCTAAGTGAAAAGCTATTATGGTTGTACAATACAAATTCCTTGTGTTCGCACAGTTTCGTACGTGGTCGTACGAACCCATTCGACTATTATAGTTCAGCCTTAAAGGGGACGTCTGGTAACCCTAACTACACCGCAGTGTAGAAAAAAAGGATACAAAAAAACCATGCAAAACAAAAAATCCTGTATAAAATTTTACGTGTTGCCTATATTGTGTGCACTATATCGAGCGTCTACTGTAATTTAATTTCAATTAAGATTTCGACTTATTTTCAATGCTAATGTGATCGCTGTCTAGTTAAATTTACAAATTAAACATATTGATACAAATACCGAACCGTGTAGAAAACTAGAAAGCATCTAATTCATTTGTTTCCTTCTTAGCCCAGTCGAATTAGATCAAAAAAGGGGCTGACACGGAAAAAATTCCGCGCAGCGATTTTTTTTCGGAAATCGTTGGGGGGGCTCACCTGCAGTCTACATTTCAGTTTTCAGGATTATAACCCTATTGCGTCAACCGCCATCTTGAATTTTATGGTGATTTTACTTTACTGAATAACTCGTTTATTTTCCATTTAACACGAAAAATGGCCTTGGCAAAGTTGTTCGCAATTAAATTTCCTACAATTTTGGCGCACATAAATTTTTCCCTAGGATCGACATTTTTCGATTTAGACCCGAAAAGAGGTGGGGGTGAATTTTTGTTCATTGAATAACTCGTTTATTTTCAATTTTACATGGGAAAGGGTTATTACCAAAGTTGTTTGAAATTGAATTTCCTACAGTTCTGGTCCTTATCAATTTTCCCTAGGATCGATGTTTTTCGATTTAGACCCGAAAAGTGGACGGTGGAAGTGAATTTTTGTTTATTTTTTAAATGAAAAATGGTTATCACCGTAGTTGTTTGGAATTACATTCCCTACAATTTTTACAATGAAAAAAAAAAGAATTATGCCTGTTTGGAACGTTTAGCCGATGGTCCGGCGAAGTTTGGGTCATCTGAGTCTTTATCATTATTATCGATGACTTCGTCCAGAAGCTCAGGAGGGTCGGTGGGGACTCATTCTGACACTAGGTTTTCTTCGCAAAGAATCTCACTGCATACTCGAGAGCAATTCGTGCTCATTACATTCTTCATGCATCCTTAGCGAAGCGCATCATGGAGACCATCGACTTTCAAGATATCGAACGCGATGGAGTTGACCAACTTTTGTTAAACTTAGATCGTACTATTGTCCTCACAGCTGGGGAAAACGATGCCGTAAAAGAAGTTCGCCGATAATTCGGAGCGGCGCTAAACCAAGCCGAACAAAATGGATCCACCGCTAAACTGTGGGCTTAGTACTTTAGAATGGTCACTTTGGTGAAACCTTTCCTTAGAGGCTGAACGTCAGCATCCCTCGACTTATAAACGATAGAGCAAACGCTTAACCGAGAATCAAAAATTCATGGTGGAATGTTCAAGCGAGGAGCTGATGAGAGCGTGGCAGTAAGATGGACCATGAGTGCGGTACATATCAAAATATTTGCCAACAGATTGAAGATTATTGCGATGTTCATAGTGGAACAACTGAGCAACACGTCGATTTCAGACCGACTCGTGTCAGTAGAGACAAATTCAGATATTGATTCTGAAATTTTGTCGATTAGTTCGGGTATATTCGGCACTGAAAATATCAATTGTCACCTCCCTTCAGAAATTGGTGCAAAATTGATTAGCAATATGGCCGGTATAAATTACGATTCGGTGAAATTCAAACGAAAAGATAAAGTTTTACCGTTATCAACAGTTGGCAGCAACATAACAATCGATTAAACATCTGTGCCCATAAACCCCCTCCTGCTTTTCCAACCAATTAGTATTTCTAAACAATCGAACGAAGACCTGCAGGATTGTTTTACATTATGTGCTTGCACCGCACCCTCTTTCGTTATTTAACGAGGAAGGAATGAGAAAAGGTACAAAATCTACACCTTACAACGCCTTTGAGCCTTAACAACGTTCCGCAGTGTTCGTAGAAAAACGTCTTGATGTCGTTGACGGAGGCTTTTTATTGCAATTCGAAAACTGCTCGATGAAGACGACAGTGATAGTGACGAAACTCCCCACCAACCCTCCTGAGCTTCTCGACGAAGTCATCGATAATAATGATGAAGATGAAGATGACCCAAACTTGGCTGGACCATCGGCTAAACGTTCCAAACGGGCATAATTAATTTTTTTTTTTTTTTATTGTCAGAATTATAGGCAAACAGCTGCCGTGATAACCATTTTTCATGTAAAATTAAAAATAAACGAATTTATTCAATAAACAAAAATTCACTTCCACCGTCCTCTTTTCGGGTCTAAATCGAAAAACATCGATCCTAGGGAAAAATTGATAAGAACCAGAAATGTAGGAAATTTATTTTCAAACAACTTCGGTAATAACCATTTCTCATGTTAAATTGAAAATAAACGAGTTATTCAATGAACAAATATTCACCCCCACCTCTTTTCGGGTCTAAATCGAAAAATGTCGACGCCAGGGAATCCTAGAGAAAAATTGCTATGGACCAAAATTGTAGAAAATTTAATTCCGAATAACTTTGCTTAAGACCGATTTCGTGTAAAACGGAAAATAAACGAGTTTTTCAATAAACAAAAATTCACCATAAAATTCAAGATGGCGGATGACGCAATAGAGTTAGAATCCCGAAAACCGAAATGTAGACTGCCAGTAAGCCGCCCCCCAAGGATTTCCGAAGGAAAATCGCTGCGCGGAATTTTTTCCGTGTCAAATGCTAATTCGACTGGGCTATCTAGTAAAGTAGGAGTAGGAGCCTTTTAATTGAATTTAAATTAAGTGCTCAGTTGTCATTGGCTTCATAGAAACTCATTTTATTACGACTACTATCTTTTAAAGAAAAAGTGCAAGATGATTGCAAGTAAGTGCTACGAGTATCTCTATTTTAAGCTCAACTAATAGCCAACAGTCTACACTCTCACACTATTTCTACGGTACCCATCAACTGCTGGACAGACCAAGCGACAAGCGAATAGGATTCCCGCCGTAAATTCTATCTTCTCTCACGCTGTGCAGCAAAAGAACATCCGCATGGCGAGACATTTCATAAAATAATAATATCCAAATGCGAGTGCTTATAGCTTATAGCGTATATTAGTGCAACAGAAAGGACAAAAAAAAAATACGTATTAATGCCGCAGAACACCAACTGCACACAAAGGCAATAAAGAAAAGGATAAAAAATAACAAGAATGACTATGACACTCTAGTAACAGCTCTTAGTCAGAATGACTTTCATGCGACTCTACTGCGATGTGTCAATTCTATGCGTCCTCGTTAAGCTTTATGTCGCGTCGACTGTACTTAGATTTTAGAGTGGCTTTGCTAAACAATAATTACAGTATAAATTTATGACGCAGCGGGATAATTTAATTGTTTTTCGCTTCCCTTCGTGCCACTATTTTTCAACAACAAGTCAATCAACGAGGCAGTCAGTAAGTGATATAGAAATAAAGGGTTTTTCTGAGTGCACGAGTCTTCAGGCGCTCCAGTGCTGATCGAGTGGTGTAATGTTTAATTGTATTGTATAATCTCCCTTGCTGCAATGAATGCCGTTAATATGTACTCGTAAATGTCATCAACAAGAGTGTTGAAGGATATTTGTATAATTAGCTACTTGAGACTGTGTGGGATATGAGTAAAAATTACATATCTGTACATATGTATGTGTACATTAAATGTATATGAGAGTGAACCATTTCGAATCCTTTAAAAATTGACAAAATTATAAATTGCATTCTATGCCCGCGCCCAAATACAGTCACGTTACTATAGGTACTCTGTTCCACAAAAATTGTCAGTACAGGGAAGATAGGACGTTAGACTCTCATTCTGGTCGCAATAGCTTTCATAAATCTGTCCCTCTTTTAAGCTCTCACTGGGTTACCATAGTATGCATGAAAAATCACCGCAAATCGGAGAGCAATACCCATAGGGCTACCATCTGCTGATTTGAAAACAAAACAATTTGTTGAACGAAAAAAGATAATTGTATACAAAGTCGACACCGCCTCGATTTTGGTAAAATGTTGGTATATTGTAAACGGCATATTTTCGAGTATTTTGGTGTATCAATGTTATATTTCGGAAACGATTAGCTTACAAGATATGGGCTAAAAACAAAGAAAAAAGTCACTATTCGTTTGAGCACCCAAAACTCATCTCGTGCAAATAACCTTCATTATAAATCACAAAAGTCGAAATAGCGTTCAACTTCCTTTTAACGGTTTCACCAGAAAACAAAGAAAGTTGAAAAAACAAAAGCCATGTGGCAATACCCTCGCATACTCAAATTAATTTTATTGGTTCTCAAAGCACAAAATGCCAAAGCTCTTTGCCAAAAACCACAGAAAAAACATTAACGATTATCTTTAACTTAATAATGGTAACACTGTTTTGATGTTGATGTTTTCTATATACACAGCAGTTTCTTTAAGGAATTTATAAATTTAATATAAAAAACAAAACTCAATATTTTGTTTGACCGCGTTTAGGCTCTATAACTTCTTTAAGTCGTGGTTAATTGGGACCATTTTTCAATTAAAGCCTGTTTTAGGTCCTTTTTGCTTTTAATAGCCACGAGGTATGCTTAGGGACATTGTCTTGCCGAAAGATCCAATTCCAAGTCGTGTCTAATTTATCCACGCTCGGTTGCATGTTAGTTTAGTTTAGTTTAGTTTATTTATTCAATAAATGCCTACAAATTAGGAATATACTTCTTATAAATTAGTGCTAAGCTAAAATTATGCAAACATTTAACATTGGAAAAAACTACTTCAATGCAAAATCAGTTGGGTTTGTACACCATTCTTTTGTTAAATAATAATAAAAAAAAAATGGTTCGTGTAGAAGTACGCGCCACCGAAGTGAAACTTCTTAGCTACATATAATCGTTGACAAAGAAAAATGAATTTGTGACAAAAGGAAGAGACATTCATACAATTTTCGAATTTATTGGACATTCAAAGAATATTCTCCATTTTTTCTCCTCAAAAAATTGTTGAAAAAACTTACGAAATGGGGTCATACGTCATACCATATGACACATAATAATTACATATGTATTTTCCATTAGAAATTTTCTAAGCTTTTAAAGCGAATCAAATTGTTCGGGTGTCTATTTAGCCACGAACCACTTGTTGGCAATATGAATTCCTTATGAAAAGAGTGTTTGATTTCCATTTTACCAACTATATATGTATGTATGTACATGACATACCTATTCATTGGGTGGGTGTCTAAATTAATTTTGAAATGCATTCTTTAAAAATGCCAATTTTGTGATTGCATTCATCGACTGCATTTCGAGACTTCAATAACAAGAATGCAATCACCATTCTTAAGCATTCAAAAGACCGCATTCTTTTTTTTCTAGGTACCATTTAATTGAATGCAATAATTAATTAATGCATTTGCATTCTTTGCATTCATTTGCACTTTTTTGCATTATAATTTTGCCTTATTTTGATTTATTTTACTCAATCAACCTACATTTACTTACATTTTGTACCAAATAAATTAAAGTTAACTCAATAAATGCACAATACTCAAAAATAAAACAAAATAAAACAAAATATAGCAAAATAATGCAAAATATTACTACTCTGATCTGTGGGAATACTACTCGCACGCACAATTCTACTCTCCACTGAATCAATTTTCGCTATTGCTACTTTGTTACCTATTCCCCACACCAGTGATATCCATACATACCACGCAACCAACCGAAGTCAAGTCAAGTCAAGTAAGAAGCTTCTTTAGATAGGGGGACCACAACTAAAGAAGCTTCTTACTCGACTAAGCACCTATTCCCCACACCACTGATATCCATACATACCACGCAACCAACTGAAGTCGAGTAAGAAGCTTCTTTAGATAGGGGGGACCACAACTAAAGAAGCTTCTTACTCGACTAAGCACTTTGTTACCTATTCCCCACACCACTGATATCCATATATACCACGCAACCAACCGAAGTCGACTAAGAAGCTTCTTTAGTTGTGGTCCCCCCTAACTAAAGAATCTTCTTAGTCGACTAAGCACTAACCTAAGCTCGACGCTGCTTGATTTCGGTGATCGAATCGGACGAGACGGGTTGCAGCGAAAGAAAATACGAAAAAAGCTGTGTACACCCACTGACTGACCCACTGGTTGACTCGCACGACCATATAACTTAAAATGGTTTGAAAGCAATCTATTGGATCGATGCATGGTCATTTTGTTTACTTTGCATGCGGTGCCTATGTAAATTCACTGTGGTGAAATGTTTGATGCAACCATAACGCGACCATTTAACGCGACCGTTTAACGCAACCTTCCGAAGTCGAGTAAGAAGTTTCACTTCAAAAATAATATTCCATTTAGTTCAAAAGTTTATGAAATTACTTACAAATATATAAAGCATATACATTTATACATCTATGATTCAAGCAAATACATTAATCCCCATTCAATATAATTACCGATCTGTGCGATCACAAAAAGATAAAAAGAAAAATAAAAATATGAAAAAAACTCAGAATTCATTTTTAGTTTTAATTTTGATTTTGATGGTAAATCCGAAACTGTGACAAGACATTTGGACTTTCGAGGATTAAGGAACAAGCCATTTCTATCCGAACAGCGTGAAATCTCTTCTAGATCTCCATTGATTATATATGCACAATCTTCGATAAGGCCCAGAGGACAACTTCTGAAAAGCTGGACATCGTCGGCATACATTTCAATAGAGTAGTCCTTATACCACCACACCATCATCGAACCACCCCTATGTTGTACTATATTTCTAGCATTTTGTTCCCTTAGTTCTTTACTCTGTTACCCCCTGCAAGGTCGGGGTTAGAATAGCCTTGAGGTAAGGTATGCCTGTCGCATGAGGCGATTTAAATCCAAACATTTAAACTTGTCCGCAAAAGTTAAAAAGATGTATGCAATGAAAAAAACAAACGATTGTAATACCCCAGGTGGTAGGCCATATAAACTGGTAAATCCACCCTTTTCGAAGGTCGGCCCCACGAATTCTGGGGGGACCATTTATTGCTGATAAACGACGACCCTTTTGAAAGAAGTAAAAGGGTAGGGAGATCACCCTCATCTAAAAACTTAGAAAACCCGTTGAAGGCTGAATATAGAAAAGCCAGTGAAGAAAGAGATGGGTTTAAGCAACTTAGCGAGACTCTGCTTACAAAAATAAACAACTTAAAGCAAGAGATCAAATTACTGAAACAGCCAAACCAAAGAAAACGTAAAAGTAGACAATTCAACAGACGGAGAAGAGCTACACAAAGAGACTGAAGGAACAATGAGAAAATAAAAATGGAATATTCGATGGTACTCCTATGAAAATAAACAAACGAGGCAAATTAAGATTGTTGTAAAAAAAATAGTTCTCCTGAGAGCATAATAAGAGACCTTAAAATGAAAAACTTCAAAATTACTGAAGCTGTCAATATGCTAAAATATAAAAGTAAAGCTCCGCTCCCAATGTTTATGCTTATGCTTATGCTTATGCACGATCAAGATATCAAAAAGTTCTATGAAATCAAAGATATCCTAGGAATGAAAGTTGATACCCTCAAGGAAGTCGAAACTAATTCCTCAATGCAAAAATTGCCAAAAGTATGGACATACGCAAATATACTGCAGTTCGAACGCAAGATGTGTTAAGTGTGCAGGTAACCATCATACAAAAGACTGTATGAAGAAAAAAGAGGATCCACCAAAATATGTCAACTGCAACGGAAAACACCCAGCCAGCTATAGACGTTGTTCAGTTGCAAAATAATTCAATTTGCAGGAGACAAAAAACAAAACAAAAATCAGAAAATAACAGAAAAGGACGCACCTAAAGTCAACAAGGACTCTCCGATAAAAACGCCTAAACGTAAACCGAAGTTCCAAGACACGGCCAAAAAGAGCCCAAGACCAAAGACAGCGGCTACGCAAATGACATATGGACAGGCTGCATCAAAAAATACAGACAAAAAACAAAAAGAAGAAATAAAAATAAACCCAAACAGTGGTATTGAAGCCATCATTCAAACAATTCTTATTAGAATGGAAAGCATGGAAAAAATAACAAAACTATATTAGAAAGGCTAACATATCTTGAAAGACAAAACAGCACCAAAAAGGCTGCTCCTAAGAAACGAACATGATGTTCAAAATAAAATGGAATGCAAATGGTATCGAGCACCGAAGAGAAGAACTCCAAGTAACTTATTTCAGAGACTCATTTTAAGCTGAAAACAGACTTTAAACTGCAAGAATACGAATTTTATCATTCCCCACATTAAGCTAAAGGCGGGGCTGCAGTAATAATTAAGGAACACTTCAATGATCGTATTGAAGCCAAATTCCAATCATGTGCCATCCAAGGAATATCTATAAATATAGAAACAAATAGAGGACAAATTACAATTGCATCAGTATACAGTTCTCCAAGCTTTAACCTTAAGAAAAATTACTTTAAAGAACTCTTCTGTATATGTCAGAACAGATTCATCTCAGGGGGAGATTTTGATGCCAAAAATACGTATTGGGGATCAAGATTAACAAATACGAGAGGAAGAGAACTATTCAAAGTAATAAAAGAAACTGGCGGCAAGTATCAATCGACGGGAAAGCCTACTTATTGTCCCACAGATATGAATAAAACCCCAGATCTTGTTGACTTTTTCATAACAAAGATAATCTCGTCAAATAATATAAAAGTAGTCTTTTGATGATTTTTCTTTCCAGCGATCCTCAAAAAAAAAAAAAAAACTTTCTTGACTTTAATCTTAACAAAATTACATTAAAAAAATGTATTGCGTAATGTAGTTCCTCGCACATAAATACAAATAATTTATATTTGTTCCTAATATTTGTTTATTTATTCCTTGTGGCAGTGTTGTATGTAGCTTCGCCTAACTACTAACACCAGCACTAAATGATGAGCTTTTTGATGCATATTTTGCTCTGGCAAATCTCTGCTTGTGGTTGTTGCTCATATTATTATATTAAGCACACCACGTCACAGATCTGATAGTGCTAAAAAAAAAAGGATCCTTTACTTGGCGCTATGTATTCTGGTGGATATAAGTAAGTGTGGAATGCGTTGACGGAGCGGTACGACAATCCAAAACATTTAGCCGAAATTCACACTTTTTCACAAAACGTTACAACTTGTTGTCTCGAGCTTTTTCTCCGAAAATATCGCTCACGCTCAGAATAATCTGAATAAAATCACAAACATTGAAAATAAAGTCTACACTTTATGGAATGGAAACATAATTATCAGGACTGCCCTACTTCGACGGTTTTTTTTTAATTAATTTTTTTAATTTCAACTACCTAAACAGTAGGTACATATCCAGAAAGGATGTAACCCTATCACAACGCCTAAAAGTAGATACATTTGTATGTGCGAGAGTAAAAATATGCCTGCAACATTAACGAACTCAACGAATGGTGTATGATTCGAGCAAAAATGTTCGTTTCTCCCAATTTCCTTTTCTGTGTTGGACTTCATTGTGTGTTGTGGATGTGTTGTATTCCCATTGCTGCTTTATTTCGTTTTCTTTTGTATCACGAAAACCGGTTTTAGTTTTTTGTTTTTGTTTTCGCATACAAAACGAATGCACGAGCAGTATGTGTGTGTGATGTTTAAATATTACGTTCTTTTTTTCTTTTCGCTTTAATTTCTTATTGTAAGTAATGCAAGTTTAAAGGGGCATACGGAAGGGGAATAACGACTACACCAATTACCATGGCTATGGCTGCGTGATTTTCATAGTGCTGCAGCACGTGTTAACATTTTTTGAAAGGGAATTTTGCTACCGCATATTCGTATGTGCATACATATGTATGTACATATATGTGGGATTGAGCCGACAGACCAAACTGTAGACTGACGTACATTCTGTACAAACGCGCGCGAGTAACATATGATATAGCCACTAAGCAACAACCAACATATGCAACATCAGCAGTCTACGCAAAAACCAACAGTCAACCAACATATGCAACATCAGCAAAGAACATCGAAGCCATTGAACTGGATCGACCCAATGACCAGACTGCAACATCAGCAATCAACGATTATAAATACAACACAGCGACGAACAAGCGGGTACGTTTATGATCAAAGAGTAATTGCAGCGACGCTAAGGACGGCGGATTACTTTAGATCGAAGTATTGTATACATCAATTTAATATAATAAAGTATTAACGGCCCGTGGCCGACCAAAAGTATTTAAAGTTTTTTTTTATTTTCGGTCACCACGACATACATAAGTGGCGCAGTCGGTAGTCCTCTATTCCGACGAAATTGAGGATAGTGATACAAAAAGCACAAAATTAGTTAAAGTGTGATTATAATAAAGTGACTATTAAGAAGCTAATATTCATACAAAAGCACAAAATTAGTTAAAGTGTGATTATAATAAAGTGACTTAAAAGAAGCTAATATTCATACAAAAACACAAAAATTAGTTAACATTGAAAAGTAGTACCGTAGCACTGTGAAGCAAAATTTAACGCGGTGTGTAGAAACAAACCAATAAGTGTTAACCATGGCACAACCTACAATCGAGCAGTGTTTAATGACACTGACGGAAATCCTAAACAGACAAAACGGAGCTCAAAACTTGAGGACGATTGTTGAAAAACAAATCAAATATGTACAAGCATTTACGGGAGAACAAGGCACATTGCCCTCCTTCATCGCAACAGTGGAACAAATCCTGGGGGAATACGAAGAAGAATACACCCAACAAGTATTCAACATAATCTACAGTGAAAAGATAGCGGGACCAGCGAAAAATTACCTGGCGGCAGAGACTCCAACAACGTGGGAAGAGTGTAAACAAAAATTGAAGATACACTTTAGACCAACGAAGGACCAAGGATCAACTCTAAGAAGTATAAACAACATCAAGGTATTTACTATAAGTCAACTCTTAGATAAGATACAATATATTGTTAATAATATTATGGAATGTGCGACATTCAACGAAAATGGTATGGAGATAGCAAATTGTCTTAATAGTGCACTAGTATTAAGAATTAAAGAAGTTACGGCAGGAGCGTTAGCAGCAGAAATTTATAATGAATACAGTTTATCAAAAATTAGGGCTATTTTATTTAAATACGTAGGTCAAGATGAATACAATTTACGGTTAGAAAAAACACATATAAATCCACACAGAAACCAACACACACACACACACCTTCCAACTTATCAGAATAATAGAAACTATTACACTAACCAAAATCAAAATAATAGAAACAATTACACTAACCAAAACCAATTTAATAGAAGCAACGATACAAGACAAATTAGAAACAACAATTTATCAGGACAGACTAGGAATTATCAGCAACCCCAAAACAGACCCCACAATAATATGAATAACATTCAAAACTCAGGCCAACACAGATCGAGGCAATACAGAGCAGAACCTATGGAGGTAGATGCTTTAAGCAAAAGGGAAGAAATTAACCAAATAGAAAATTCCGAGTTTTTTATCAATTAGCCTCGGACAAAAGAAAAATATTCATACAGTTAACTTTTGAAAATTCAGATTTTATAGCGATGATCGATACAGGATCTACTATAAGTCTCTTAAATTCGAATAGAGTTCCATCAAACCTTTATGAACACATGAAAGACACCCCAATTCAAATAAACACTATTCAAGGTACGGTGAGGAGTAACACGTCACAAGTCAAAACAAAATGTCCAAACCAGTTTGATCAATCATATAACGCAAGAATGAAATGGACAAAAATAGCATTAGACAAGCCATACGATTTCCTAATCGGAATGGATTGGATAGGGAAAAATACAAAAGCCATAGATATTAAAAATGAAGAAATTATTTTACTGAATGGTAAGCATCTTCCGTTCATAACCATACCACTCGAAGAAGTAAATGTGTTAGAATTAAGTGGAGTTTGCAATATTCAAACGAATCATCTTAACAAACTAGAACAGGAATCTATAGAAAAGCTTTTGAGCAGATATAAAAAATTGATTTTCAAAGAAGGAGATCAATTGACTAATACTAATACAATAGTTCACACAATAAAAACCACAACAGACCAACAGATAAACTCTAAATTATATAGATATCCGCCAAAACACGAAGTTGAAGTACGTAGACAAATGGAAGAAATGGAGAAACAAGGGATCATTCGAAAAAGTAACAGCCGTTATAGTTCACCAATAATAGTTATTCCGAAAAAATCGGATAGTTCAGGAAAACAAAAATACAGAATAGTTGTCGATTATAGAAGATTAAACCAAGTAACCATAGATGATAAATACCCACTCCCCAATATAGATGGTATATTGGATAAGTGAGGAAAGTCGCAATACTTTAGCACATTAGATCTGGCCAAAGGGTACCATCAGATCTTAGTAGCCGAAGAAGATATCGAAAAAACTGCCTTCGTAACTCCAGCAGGTTTATATGAATACGTGAGGATGCCGTTCGGTCTTAAGAACGCACCCTCAACGTTTCAAAGATTAATGAATGACATTTTGCGTGAATTTATCAATAAAATATGCGTCGTATATTTGGACGACATATTAATATTTTCCACAACATTAGAAGAACATATTCAATCAATAGAAAAAATATTTAGGAAATTACAAGATCATAACCTTAAGATACAGGCAGACAAATGTAGTTTTATGAAACGAGACACGGAGTTCCTAGGACATATTTTGACTAAAGAGGGAATTAAACCAAATCCCAATAAAATCAAAGAGATTGAAAATTTAACCATGCCAAAAACAGAAAAGCAACTAAAAGGGTTCTTGGGAATGACAGGATACTACCGAAAATTCATCAGGGACTATGCCAAAATTGCGTATCCGATGATGAGATATTTAAAGAAAGATGAAAAAATTAATATTATAGATCCACAATATATATCAGCCTTTGAAAACCTTAAAACTCTAATAAGCTCACACCCGATACTGAAATATCCTGAATACGACAAACCATTTGTAGTTACAACTGATGCAAGCAATTATGCCATTGGTGCAGTCCTCTCCCAAAATGGACACCCGATTTGCTTTGTATCTAGAACATTAAACAAGCACGAACAAAAATATAGTGTAACGGACAAAGAATTTCTTGCCATTGTTTATACAGTTAATTATTGTCGACCATACTTGTATGGAAATCATTTTAAAATTATAACCGACCATATTCCTATTAAATATCTAAATAGCAAATACAAAGGAAAGGAATTCTCACAACGAAATCAAAGATGGATTCTTAAACTTCAAGAATACAACTTTGAAATAGAGTACTTAAAAGGAAAAGAAAATAAAGTCGCCGATTTCCTTAGTAGAATAGAACATTCACCTAAGATTAACGAAGATAATGACTCAGAATCTAATATGGAGTTAACAGATACAATTCACTCCGTCGAAGAACAACATCTAGATCATATAGGTATAAAGGAAGAAATCGTTAACAAATATAGGACTCAACTAATCTTAACGTATAGTATAGTAACAAACGAAATAGAAGTCCTGCACGGACGTAGAATTATTTATCTTAATCCTCTTGAAGGAATAGAAAAAATCAAAGACGTATTAATTAGGTTTATGAAGAAAGGATCAATAGGCATATACTCCGAAGTCGAAGATCACGACTATAATAAAGTCCAACAGGTTATAATACAACTATTTTCTATGAGCGAACATATTAAATTCATTAAATGTACTAACAGGGTAGCCGAAATCAAAACCGAGGAGGAAGCTCATAAACAAATTTCTCTATATCACACAAAAGAGTCGATGCATAGCGGAATAAACGAAACGTACTATACACTGAAAAACAAAATTTTTTTTCCTAAACTTCAAGAGCAAATACAATTAGTAATCAATAATTGCAAAAAGTGTCAAGAAATCAAATACGATAGAAAACCCATCAAACCAAAATACCATTTAACAGAGACCCCAGAACATAAAAATCAAATCATACATTTAGATATATTTCATATTGAAAAAAAAGCATTCGTAACAATAATAGACAAACTGACAAAATTTGCAGTAGGATATATAATAACCGATAGAAATTGGAGAAGCAAAAAGGCAATTTTAATAGAACACTTCTCAAAATTTGGGAAACCGAAGAAAATAGTAACAGACAATGAGTTCAAATCCGAACATATTTTAGATTTTCTTAATAGAAATGATGTCGAAATACATTTGACAAAACCCAATAGCTATACAGGAAATTCAGACGTTGAAAGATTACATTCAACAATTCTAGAAAAAATTACAGGCATTGAAGAAAAAGATTTATCAGTAGAAATGAAATTGCAAATAGTTTTAGATAATTATAACAACAGATATCACTCCACAATAAAAACTACACCTAGGAAAGCTAAAGAAGAAGTTGATGAAGCAGTACTTAGTGAAAGAGTCCGACAAACTAAACTTAAGAAAATTAACAAACTTAATGATAAACGAGAAACTTACACAGAGGAAAGACAAGTAGGACCAATAAAGAATTACAAACATGTTAGACACAAGGAAGAAACCAGATATAAAATCAAAAACCTTGACAACGTACATGTAACCAATATTAAAAGACCTTACAAATTTTCAGGCAACACTTCTCTTCATAACACTATTAACACCGACAATACACGGAACACTCCAAACAACAGTAATCAATGAACAAACAGGGTTCTTAAAAATAAAAATTAAAGATTTAGAAATTACTAACCAAACAAACACTATTTTACACATAATAAACCCAGAAGAAATACTTAATACAGTCTCAATCATACGAACTAATATAAAACATTTGAACATTGAAAATAAAAATTTGATAATTAAGGAAATAGAAACACTAGTAGCAAAAATTAAATCAATTACACCTAAAGAACAAAGAAGATCAAGAAGGGGATTAGTAAATATGGTAGGAAACGTAGAAAGATGGCTCTTCGGAACCATGGATAATAAAGATAGAGACGATATCTGGAATTATTTAAAGATAGCAGGAGAAAATAGTCACAATGCAATAGAAACAATAAATCACCAAATTAAAATTAATAAACATTTCAATGAGTCAATAGAAACACTAAAAACAATAATTTTAGCTGATAGAAAAACTATACTAAATACATATAATCAAATAGAAAATTCCATTTCAAAAATTGTACAACAACAATTATTTTTAGACCAAATTACCAAGTTAAGATTCATAGAAAGTAAAATAAATGAAATTCAAGATAATATTGTATCAGCAAAACACAACATTATGCACCCCAGTATATTAACATTAGAAGAATTAAATGATTATGAAATTGATTTGCATAAACTTAAATTAATTAAAATGGGTATTCTGGAATACAAAAATAAATTCATTATAATTGCCATTAAAGTTCCAAGAAATTATGTCTCAGTAGAACAAAAATTAATCATACCAGTACCTAACAATGAACATTTTGAAATAGATTATGAAAATGAATATATTATAGAAATAAATAATAATACATATGTATACCAAAATGATGTAACGCTACAGGAATTAAAACCAAGCAAACATTGTGTTATAAATAAGAATTGTAAATTAAGATATAACAATGAAACTCAAATCCAAATAATAGATGATGAAACTATAATTATTAAAAATGCATATAAGGAAGAATTAAAACACAATTGTGACAACAGAAAAATTGTATTAAATAATAATTATCTCATTCATTTTTTTAATTGTCAAATACACTTGTTAAAAGAAGTTTTTTATAATAATCAAAAAATTGTTCAAGAAAAATATTTTTACCCCGAAAACAATCTTAAAACTTCATTTGAAAAAGCTATCACTTTTGATGACATTATTTTTAATAATTTTGAAAATGTTAAAGAAATAAAATAATTGAAAGTTCATAAAAATATATCATATGTTATAAACTTAAGCATGATTATAATGATTATTTGTTCAACAATAGGCTTAACCTACTTTTGCAATAAAATATACAACAAACAATTAAATTATAAAATTCAGGAGAATTTTGACTCAAACCGAGGAGGAGTAACATATGATATAGCCACTAAGCAACAACCAACATATGCAACATCAGCAGTCTACGCAAAAACCAACAGTCAACCAACATATGCAACATCAGCAAAGAACATCGAAGCCATTGAACTGGATCGACCCAATGACCAGACTGCAACATCAGCAATCAACGATTATAAATACAACACAGCGACGAACAAGCGGGGCTTAGTTATACGTTTATGATCAAAGAGTAATTGCAGCGACGCTAAGGACGGCGGATTACTTTAGATCGAAGTATTGTATACATCAATTTAATATAATAAAGTATTAACGGCCCGTGGCCGACCAAAAGTATTTAAAGTTTTTTTTTATTTTCGGTCACCACGACATACATAAGTGGCGCAGTCGGTAGTCCTCTATTCCGACGAAATTGAGGATAGTGATACAAAAAGCACAAAATTAGTTAAAGTGTGATTATAATAAAGTGACTATTAAGAAGCTAATATTCATACAAAAGCACAAAATTAGTTAAAGTGTGATTATAATAAAGTGACTTAAAAGAAGCTAATATTCATACAAAAACACAAAAATTAGTTAACATTGAAAAGTAGTACCGTAGCACTGTGAAGCAAAATTTAACGCGGTGTGTAGAAACAAACCAATAAGTGTTAACCATGGCACAACCTACAATCGAGCAGTGTTTAATGACACTGACGGAAATCCTAAACAGACAAAACGGAGCTCAAAACTTGAGGACGATTGTTGAAAAACAAATCAAATATGTACAAGCATTTACGGGAGAACAAGGCACATTGCCCTCCTTCATCGCAACAGTGGAACAAATCCTGGGGGAATACGAAGAAGAATACACCCAACAAGTATTCAACATAATCTACAGTGAAAAGATAGCGGGACCAGCGAAAAATTACCTGGCGGCAGAGACTCCAACAACGTGGGAAGAGTGTAAACAAAAATTGAAGATACACTTTAGACCAACGAAGGACCAAGGATCAACTCTAAGAAGTATAAACAACATCAAGGTATTTACTATAAGTCAACTCTTAGATAAGATACAATATATTGTTAATAATATTATGGAATGTGCGACATTCAACGAAAATGGTATGGAGATAGCAAATTGTCTTAATAGTGCACTAGTATTAAGAATTAAAGAAGTTACGGCAGGAGCGTTAGCAGCAGAAATTTATAATGAATACAGTTTATCAAAAATTAGGGCTATTTTATTTAAATACGTAGGTCAAGATGAATACAATTTACGGTTAGAAAAAACACATATAAATCCACACAGAAACCAACACACACACACACACCTTCCAACTTATCAGAATAATAGAAACTATTACACTAACCAAAATCAAAATAATAGAAACAATTACACTAACCAAAACCAATTTAATAGAAGCAACGATACAAGACAAATTAGAAACAACAATTTATCAGGACAGACTAGGAATTATCAGCAACCCCAAAACAGACCCCACAATAATATGAATAACATTCAAAACTCAGGCCAACACAGATCGAGGCAATACAGAGCAGAACCTATGGAGGTAGATGCTTTAAGCAAAAGGGAAGAAATTAACCAAATAGAAAATTCCGAGTTTTTTATCAATTAGCCTCGGACAAAAGAAAAATATTCATACAGTTAACTTTTGAAAATTCAGATTTTATAGCGATGATCGATACAGGATCTACTATAAGTCTCTTAAATTCGAATAGAGTTCCATCAAACCTTTATGAACACATGAAAGACACCCCAATTCAAATAAACACTATTCAAGGTACGGTGAGGAGTAACACGTCACAAGTCAAAACAAAATGTCCAAACCAGTTTGATCAATCATATAACGCAAGAATGAAATGGACAAAAATAGCATTAGACAAGCCATACGATTTCCTAATCGGAATGGATTGGATAGGGAAAAATACAAAAGCCATAGATATTAAAAATGAAGAAATTATTTTACTGAATGGTAAGCATCTTCCGTTCATAACCATACCACTCGAAGAAGTAAATGTGTTAGAATTAAGTGGAGTTTGCAATATTCAAACGAATCATCTTAACAAACTAGAACAGGAATCTATAGAAAAGCTTTTGAGCAGATATAAAAAATTGATTTTCAAAGAAGGAGATCAATTGACTAATACTAATACAATAGTTCACACAATAAAAACCACAACAGACCAACAGATAAACTCTAAATTATATAGATATCCGCCAAAACACGAAGTTGAAGTACGTAGACAAATGGAAGAAATGGAGAAACAAGGGATCATTCGAAAAAGTAACAGCCGTTATAGTTCACCAATAATAGTTATTCCGAAAAAATCGGATAGTTCAGGAAAACAAAAATACAGAATAGTTGTCGATTATAGAAGATTAAACCAAGTAACCATAGATGATAAATACCCACTCCCCAATATAGATGGTATATTGGATAAGTGAGGAAAGTCGCAATACTTTAGCACATTAGATCTGGCCAAAGGGTACCATCAGATCTTAGTAGCCGAAGAAGATATCGAAAAAACTGCCTTCGTAACTCCAGCAGGTTTATATGAATACGTGAGGATGCCGTTCGGTCTTAAGAACGCACCCTCAACGTTTCAAAGATTAATGAATGACATTTTGCGTGAATTTATCAATAAAATATGCGTCGTATATTTGGACGACATATTAATATTTTCCACAACATTAGAAGAACATATTCAATCACTAGAAAAAATATTTAGGAAATTACAAGATCATAACCTTAAGATACAGGCAGACAAATGTAGTTTTATGAAACGAGACACGGAGTTCCTAGGACATATTTTGACTAAAGAGGGAATTAAACCAAATCCCAATAAAATCAAAGAGATTGAAAATTTAACCATGCCAAAAACAGAAAAGCAACTAAAAGGGTTCTTGGGAATGACAGGATACTACCGAAAATTCATCAGGGACTATGCCAAAATTGCGTATCCGATGATGAGATATTTAAAGAAAGATGAAAAAATTAATATTAGAGATCCACAATATATATCAGCCTTTGAAAACCTTAAAACTCTAATAAGCTCACACCCGATACTGAAATATCCTGAATACGACAAACCATTTGTAGTTACAACTGATGCAAGCAATTATGCCATTGGTGCAGTCCTCTCCCAAAATGGACACCCGATTTGCTTTGTATCTAGAACATTAAACAAGCACGAACAAAAATATAGTGTAACGGACAAAGAATTTCTTGCCATTGTTTATACAGTTAATTATTGTCGACCATACTTGTATGGAAATCATTTTAAAATTATAACCGACCATATTCCTATTAAATATCTAAATAGCAAATACAAAGGAAAGGAATTCTCACAACGAAATCAAAGATGGATTCTTAAACTTCAAGAATACAACTTTGAAATAGAGTACTTAAAAGGAAAAGAAAATAAAGTCGCCGATTTCCTTAGTAGAATAGAACATTCACCTAAGATTAACGAAGATAATGACTCAGAATCTAATATGGAGTTAACAGATACAATTCACTCCGTCGAAGAACAACATCTAGATCATATAGGTATAAAGGAAGAAATCGTTAACAAATATAGGACTCAACTAATCTTAACGTATAGTATAGTAACAAACGAAATAGAAGTCCTGCACGGACGTAGAATTATTTATCTTAATCCTCTTGAAGGAATAGAAAAAATCAAAGACGTATTAATTAGGTTTATGAAGAAAGGATCAATAGGCATATACTCCGAAGTCGAAGATCACGACTATAATAAAGTCCAACAGGTTATAATACAACTATTTTCTATGAGCGAACATATTAAATTCATTAAATGTACTAACAGGGTAGCCGAAATCAAAACCGAGGAGGAAGCTCATAAACAAATTTCTCTATATCACACAAAAGAGTCGATGCATAGCGGAATAAACGAAACGTACTATACACTGAAAAACAAAATTTTTTTTCCTAAACTTCAAGAGCAAATACAATTAGTAATCAATAATTGCAAAAAGTGTCAAGAAATCAAATACGATAGAAAACCCATCAAACCAAAATACCATTTAACAGAGACCCCAGAACATAAAAATCAAATCATACATTTAGATATATTTCATATTGAAAAAAAAGCATTCGTAACAATAATAGACAAACTGACAAAATTTGCAGTAGGATATATAATAACCGATAGAAATTGGAGAAGCAAAAAGGCAATTTTAATAGAACACTTCTCAAAATTTGGGAAACCGAAGAAAATAGTAACAGACAATGAGTTCAAATCCGAACATATTTTAGATTTTCTTAATAGAAATGATGTCGAAATACATTTGACAAAACCCAATAGCTATACAGGAAATTCAGACGTTGAAAGATTACATTCAACAATTCTAGAAAAAATTACAGGCATTGAAGAAAAAGATTTATCAGTAGAAATGAAATTGCAAATAGTTTTAGATAATTATAACAACAGATATCACTCCACAATAAAAACTACACCTAGGAAAGCTAAAGAAGAAGTTGATGAAGCAGTACTTAGTGAAAGAGTCCGACAAACTAAACTTAAGAAAATTAACAAACTTAATGATAAACGAGAAACTTACACAGAGGAAAGACAAGTAGGACCAATAAAGAATTACAAACATGTTAGACACAAGGAAGAAACCAGATATAAAATCAAAAACCTTGACAACGTACATGTAACCAATATTAAAAGACCTTACAAATTTTCAGGCAACACTTCTCTTCATAACACTATTAACACCGACAATACACGGAACACTCCAAACAACAGTAATCAATGAACAAACAGGGTTCTTAAAAATAAAAATTAAAGATTTAGAAATTACTAACCAAACAAACACTATTTTACACATAATAAACCCAGAAGAAATACTTAATACAGTCTCAATCATACGAACTAATATAAAACATTTGAACATTGAAAATAAAAATTTGATAATTAAGGAAATAGAAACACTAGTAGCAAAAATTAAATCAATTACACCTAAAGAACAAAGAAGATCAAGAAGGGGATTAGTAAATATGGTAGGAAACGTAGAAAGATGGCTCTTCGGAACCATGGATAATAAAGATAGAGACGATATCTGGAATTATTTAAAGATAGCAGGAGAAAATAGTCACAATGCAATAGAAACAATAAATCACCAAATTAAAATTAATAAACATTTCAATGAGTCAATAGAAACACTAAAAACAATAATTTTAGCTGATAGAAAAACTATACTAAATACATATAATCAAATAGAAAATTCCATTTCAAAAATTGTACAACAACAATTATTTTTAGACCAAATTACCAAGTTAAGATTCATAGAAAGTAAAATAAATGAAATTCAAGATAATATTGTATCAGCAAAACACAACATTATGCACCCCAGTATATTAACATTAGAAGAATTAAATGATTATGAAATTGATTTGCATAAACTTAAATTAATTAAAATGGGTATTCTGGAATACAAAAATAAATTCATTATAATTGCCATTAAAGTTCCAAGAAATTATGTCTCAGTAGAACAAAAATTAATCATACCAGTACCTAACAATGAACATTTTGAAATAGATTATGAAAATGAATATATTATAGAAATAAATAATAATACATATGTATACCAAAATGATGTAACGCTACAGGAATTAAAACCAAGCAAACATTGTGTTATAAATAAGAATTGTAAATTAAGATATAACAATGAAACTCAAATCCAAATAATAGATGATGAAACTATAATTATTAAAAATGCATATAAGGAAGAATTAAAACACAATTGTGACAACAGAAAAATTGTATTAAATAATAATTATCTCATTAATTTTTTTAATTGTCAAATACACTTGTTAAAAGAAGTTTTTTATAATAATCAAAAAATTGTTCAAGAAAAATATTTTTACCCCGAAAACAATCTTAAAACTTCATTTGAAAAAGCTATCACTTTTGATGACATTATTTTTAATAATTTTGAAAATGTTAAAGAAATAAAATAATTGAAAGTTCATAAAAATATATCATATGTTATAAACTTAAGCATGATTATAATGATTATTTGTTCAACAATAGGCTTAACCTACTTTTGCAATAAAATATACAACAAACAATTAAATTATAAAATTCAGGAGAATTTTGACTCAAACCGAGGAGGAGTAACATATGATATAGCCACTAAGCAACAACCAACATATGCAACATCAGCAGTCTACGCAAAAACCAACAGTCAACCAACATATGCAACATCAGCAAAGAACATCGAAGCCATTGAACTGGATCGACCCAATGACCAGACTGCAACATCAGCAATCAACGATTATAAATACAACACAGCGACGAACAAGCGGGGCTTAGTTATACGTTTATGATCAAAGAGTAATTGCAGCGACGCTAAGGACGGCGGATTACTTTAGATCGAAGTATTGTATACATCAATTTAATATAATAAAGTATTAACGGCCCGTGGCCGACCAAAAGTATTTAAAGTTTTTTTTTATTTTCGGTCACCACGACATACATAAGTGGCGCAGTCGGTAGTCCTCTATTCCGACGAAATTGAGGATAGTGATACAAAAAGCACAAAATTAGTTAAAGTGTGATTATAATAAAGTGACTATTAAGAAGCTAATATTCATACAAAAGCACAAAATTAGTTAAAGTGTGATTATAATAAAGTGACTTAAAAGAAGCTAATATTCATACAAAAACACAAAAATTAGTTAACATTGAAAAGTAGTACCGTAGCACTGTGAAGCAAAATTTAACGCGGTGTGTAGAAACAAACCAATAAGTGTTAACCATGGCACAACCTACAATCGAGCAGTGTTTAATGACACTGACGGAAATCCTAAACAGACAAAACGGAGCTCAAAACTTGAGGACGATTGTTGAAAAACAAATCAAATATGTACAAGCATTTACGGGAGAACAAGGCACATTGCCCTCCTTCATCGCAACAGTGGAACAAATCCTGGGGGAATACGAAGAAGAATACACCCAACAAGTATTCAACATAATCTACAGTGAAAAGATAGCGGGACCAGCGAAAAATTACCTGGCGGCAGAGACTCCAACAACGTGGGAAGAGTGTAAACAAAAATTGAAGATACACTTTAGACCAACGAAGGACCAAGGATCAACTCTAAGAAGTATAAACAACATCAAGGTATTTACTATAAGTCAACTCTTAGATAAGATACAATATATTGTTAATAATATTATGGAATGTGCGACATTCAACGAAAATGGTATGGAGATAGCAAATTGTCTTAATAGTGCACTAGTATTAAGAATTAAAGAAGTTACGGCAGGAGCGTTAGCAGCAGAAATTTATAATGAATACAGTTTATCAAAAATTAGGGCTATTTTATTTAAATACGTAGGTCAAGATGAATACAATTTACGGTTAGAAAAAACACATATAAATCCACACAGAAACCAACACACACACACACACCTTCCAACTTATCAGAATAATAGAAACTATTACACTAACCAAAATCAAAATAATAGAAACAATTACACTAACCAAAACCAATTTAATAGAAGCAACGATACAAGACAAATTAGAAACAACAATTTATCAGGACAGACTAGGAATTATCAGCAACCCCAAAACAGACCCCACAATAATATGAATAACATTCAAAACTCAGGCCAACACAGATCGAGGCAATACAGAGCAGAACCTATGGAGGTAGATGCTTTAAGCAAAAGGGAAGAAATTAACCAAATAGAAAATTCCGAGTTTTTTATCAATTAGCCTCGGACAAAAGAAAAATATTCATACAGTTAACTTTTGAAAATTCAGATTTTATAGCGATGATCGATACAGGATCTACTATAAGTCTCTTAAATTCGAATAGAGTTCCATCAAACCTTTATGAACACATGAAAGACACCCCAATTCAAATAAACACTATTCAAGGTACGGTGAGGAGTAACACGTCACAAGTCAAAACAAAATGTCCAAACCAGTTTGATCAATCATATAACGCAAGAATGAAATGGACAAAAATAGCATTAGACAAGCCATACGATTTCCTAATCGGAATGGATTGGATAGGGAAAAATACAAAAGCCATAGATATTAAAAATGAAGAAATTATTTTACTGAATGGTAAGCATCTTCCGTTCATAACCATACCACTCGAAGAAGTAAATGTGTTAGAATTAAGTGGAGTTTGCAATATTCAAACGAATCATCTTAACAAACTAGAACAGGAATCTATAGAAAAGCTTTTGAGCAGATATAAAAAATTGATTTTCAAAGAAGGAGATCAATTGACTAATACTAATACAATAGTTCACACAATAAAAACCACAACAGACCAACAGATAAACTCTAAATTATATAGATATCCGCCAAAACACGAAGTTGAAGTACGTAGACAAATGGAAGAAATGGAGAAACAAGGGATCATTCGAAAAAGTAACAGCCGTTATAGTTCACCAATAATAGTTATTCCGAAAAAATCGGATAGTTCAGGAAAACAAAAATACAGAATAGTTGTCGATTATAGAAGATTAAACCAAGTAACCATAGATGATAAATACCCACTCCCCAATATAGATGGTATATTGGATAAGTGAGGAAAGTCGCAATACTTTAGCACATTAGATCTGGCCAAAGGGTACCATCAGATCTTAGTAGCCGAAGAAGATATCGAAAAAACTGCCTTCGTAACTCCAGCAGGTTTATATGAATACGTGAGGATGCCGTTCGGTCTTAAGAACGCACCCTCAACGTTTCAAAGATTAATGAATGACATTTTGCGTGAATTTATCAATAAAATATGCGTCGTATATTTGGACGACATATTAATATTTTCCACAACATTAGAAGAACATATTCAATCACTAGAAAAAATATTTAGGAAATTACAAGATCATAACCTTAAGATACAGGCAGACAAATGTAGTTTTATGAAACGAGACACGGAGTTCCTAGGACATATTTTGACTAAAGAGGGAATTAAACCAAATCCCAATAAAATCAAAGAGATTGAAAATTTAACCATGCCAAAAACAGAAAAGCAACTAAAAGGGTTCTTGGGAATGACAGGATACTACCGAAAATTCATCAGGGACTATGCCAAAATTGCGTATCCGATGATGAGATATTTAAAGAAAGATGAAAAAATTAATATTAGAGATCCACAATATATATCAGCCTTTGAAAACCTTAAAACTCTAATAAGCTCACACCCGATACTGAAATATCCTGAATACGACAAACCATTTGTAGTTACAACTGATGCAAGCAATTATGCCATTGGTGCAGTCCTCTCCCAAAATGGACACCCGATTTGCTTTGTATCTAGAACATTAAACAAGCACGAACAAAAATATAGTGTAACGGACAAAGAATTTCTTGCCATTGTTTATACAGTTAATTATTGTCGACCATACTTGTATGGAAATCATTTTAAAATTATAACCGACCATATTCCTATTAAATATCTAAATAGCAAATACAAAGGAAAGGAATTCTCACAACGAAATCAAAGATGGATTCTTAAACTTCAAGAATACAACTTTGAAATAGAGTACTTAAAAGGAAAAGAAAATAAAGTCGCCGATTTCCTTAGTAGAATAGAACATTCACCTAAGATTAACGAAGATAATGACTCAGAATCTAATATGGAGTTAACAGATACAATTCACTCCGTCGAAGAACAACATCTAGATCATATAGGTATAAAGGAAGAAATCGTTAACAAATATAGGACTCAACTAATCTTAACGTATAGTATAGTAACAAACGAAATAGAAGTCCTGCACGGACGTAGAATTATTTATCTTAATCCTCTTGAAGGAATAGAAAAAATCAAAGACGTATTAATTAGGTTTATGAAGAAAGGATCAATAGGCATATACTCCGAAGTCGAAGATCACGACTATAATAAAGTCCAACAGGTTATAATACAACTATTTTCTATGAGCGAACATATTAAATTCATTAAATGTACTAACAGGGTAGCCGAAATCAAAACCGAGGAGGAAGCTCATAAACAAATTTCTCTATATCACACAAAAGAGTCGATGCATAGCGGAATAAACGAAACGTACTATACACTGAAAAACAAAATTTTTTTTCCTAAACTTCAAGAGCAAATACAATTAGTAATCAATAATTGCAAAAAGTGTCAAGAAATCAAATACGATAGAAAACCCATCAAACCAAAATACCATTTAACAGAGACCCCAGAACATAAAAATCAAATCATACATTTAGATATATTTCATATTGAAAAAAAAGCATTCGTAACAATAATAGACAAACTGACAAAATTTGCAGTAGGATATATAATAACCGATAGAAATTGGAGAAGCAAAAAGGCAATTTTAATAGAACACTTCTCAAAATTTGGGAAACCGAAGAAAATAGTAACAGACAATGAGTTCAAATCCGAACATATTTTAGATTTTCTTAATAGAAATGATGTCGAAATACATTTGACAAAACCCAATAGCTATACAGGAAATTCAGACGTTGAAAGATTACATTCAACAATTCTAGAAAAAATTACAGGCATTGAAGAAAAAGATTTATCAGTAGAAATGAAATTGCAAATAGTTTTAGATAATTATAACAACAGATATCACTCCACAATAAAAACTACACCTAGGAAAGCTAAAGAAGAAGTTGATGAAGCAGTACTTAGTGAAAGAGTCCGACAAACTAAACTTAAGAAAATTAACAAACTTAATGATAAACGAGAAACTTACACAGAGGAAAGACAAGTAGGACCAATAAAGAATTACAAACATGTTAGACACAAGGAAGAAACCAGATATAAAATCAAAAACCTTGACAACGTACATGTAACCAATATTAAAAGACCTTACAAATTTTCAGGCAACACTTCTCTTCATAACACTATTAACACCGACAATACACGGAACACTCCAAACAACAGTAATCAATGAACAAACAGGGTTCTTAAAAATAAAAATTAAAGATTTAGAAATTACTAACCAAACAAACACTATTTTACACATAATAAACCCAGAAGAAATACTTAATACAGTCTCAATCATACGAACTAATATAAAACATTTGAACATTGAAAATAAAAATTTGATAATTAAGGAAATAGAAACACTAGTAGCAAAAATTAAATCAATTACACCTAAAGAACAAAGAAGATCAAGAAGGGGATTAGTAAATATGGTAGGAAACGTAGAAAGATGGCTCTTCGGAACCATGGATAATAAAGATAGAGACGATATCTGGAATTATTTAAAGATAGCAGGAGAAAATAGTCACAATGCAATAGAAACAATAAATCACCAAATTAAAATTAATAAACATTTCAATGAGTCAATAGAAACACTAAAAACAATAATTTTAGCTGATAGAAAAACTATACTAAATACATATAATCAAATAGAAAATTCCATTTCAAAAATTGTACAACAACAATTATTTTTAGACCAAATTACCAAGTTAAGATTCATAGAAAGTAAAATAAATGAAATTCAAGATAATATTGTATCAGCAAAACACAACATTATGCACCCCAGTATATTAACATTAGAAGAATTAAATGATTATGAAATTGATTTGCATAAACTTAAATTAATTAAAATGGGTATTCTGGAATACAAAAATAAATTCATTATAATTGCCATTAAAGTTCCAAGAAATTATGTCTCAGTAGAACAAAAATTAATCATACCAGTACCTAACAATGAACATTTTGAAATAGATTATGAAAATGAATATATTATAGAAATAAATAATAATACATATGTATACCAAAATGATGTAACGCTACAGGAATTAAAACCAAGCAAACATTGTGTTATAAATAAGAATTGTAAATTAAGATATAACAATGAAACTCAAATCCAAATAATAGATGATGAAACTGTAATTATTAAAAATGCATATAAGGAAGAATTAAAACACAATTGTGACAACAGAAAAATTGTATTAAATAATAATTATCTCATTAATTTTTTTAATTGTCAAATACACTTGTTAAAAGAAGTTTTTTATAATAATCAAAAAATTGTTCAAGAAAAATATTTTTACCCCGAAAACAATCTTAAAACTTCATTTGAAAAAGCTATCACTTTTGATGACATTATTTTTAATAATTTTGAAAATGTTAAAGAAATAAAATAATTGAAAGTTCATAAAAATATATCATATGTTATAAACTTAAGCATGATTATAATGATTATTTGTTCAACAATAGGCTTAACCTACTTTTGCAATAAAATATACAACAAACAATTAAATTATAAAATTCAGGAGAATTTTGACTCAAACCGAGGAGGAGTAACATATGATATAGCCACTAAGCAACAACCAACATATGCAACATCAGCAGTCTACGCAAAAACCAACAGTCAACCAACATATGCAACATCAGCAAAGAACATCGAAGCCATTGAACTGGATCGACCCAATGACCAGACTGCAACATCAGCAATCAACGATTATAAATACAACACAGCGACGAACAAGCGGGGCTTAGTTATACGTTTATGATCAAAGAGTAATTGCAGCGACGCTAAGGACGGCGGATTACTTTAGATCGAAGTATTGTATACATCAATTTAATATAATAAAGTATTAACGGCCCGTGGCCGACCAAAAGTATTTAAAGTTTTTTTTTATTTTCGGTCACCACGACATACATAAGTCGCGCAACCGACATACAATGTGCGACTTACATATTACGCTCACAGGGTAGAAACGGGACACGAACACGTACACAGAGAATACACAAAGAGAACGGTAGAATATACGGGGCAGTGCTGGGGGATCGTGGGAAAAATCCCTTTTTGTGGGAATTTGGACCTCGAAAGGGATCGGGGGGAAACCCTATGGTTTTGTGGGAATATTTTGATTGTGTGGGAATTTTTTTTATTTATAAAATTTAAACCAAGAAAGGGTATAAGCAAGAAAATTCCAAACCATTAATAGTTTTTATTCACTTATTCCAATTCGTGAAAATAAAAATAACGAAACTCGCTTTAAAGTAACTCGTTTGAGGCCTTAATTTCTCTTCCCCCCCACAACAAAGTTTTAATAACATTACACAAAAGTAAAATATTATTTGAAATATGTTATTTTAACCAATTTTAACCTGTTTGATCATGTTGAATGCAAATTCATTTATAATAGGTATTTATTAGGTCAGGTTTCCGCCATTCCAATCGAAAGATATCGATTTGATCGTTGGCATTATCGTTATGTTGGGGTAAATTCATAATTGTAAAAATTTTGTTGTTAATTTACCGCAGCAAAATCTGTATATATTAAGCAATATAAAAAAAGCTGCTAATTTGCACAACAAAAGGGGTAATTTGTAACTGCATTGCTGCGGTTTTTTTTTTACAATTATGAACTCAACCTTGATGCTACTCAAATCATAAAGGCGTACTTCTCATACACAATTTTTTCGTCATTCTCCAGTTAACAGAGTTATTTGTGTCAAAATGTGTCAAAAACCCAGACAACTTTTGTTAGTGATTTAAAGTGAAAAAAGTGTTCCATAATGCCATTTGCCATTAGTACAAAATGCGCATTGTTTCAACTTCGCCACTAAAATTAGACACCAAGATAATTATAATTATAGTCCACGGAAAGCCGAAACCTCATTTTAAATATTTAACGTGAAGTAAGGTTTATGGATATGTCATCTGTCATTTAAATGAAAGAAATTCGTAAAAATGTTTTCAGTATATGTATTTTACGATTTTTTTCTCATTGAAATAACAAATGAAATAATCCTAATTCACTTTAAATGTTTAATATGACTTTAATTTCGTCACGAGGTGATAACGATATTGTGGACCTAAGGTCGACTATAATTATCAAAACTTTTTGTTACGTGCTAATATAATTTTAAATTGTACTCTATCCGACTATAATACTGCGTCTTTTTTTTTTTCTTTAATTATAAAACCTATTTATCTACGTTATTTGGCTTTGGAAATATGTATGTGCAAATTAAAAATACCAAGTACAAACTTAACGGAAATTTTGTTTAATTTTTTTTCTGTGGGAAATAAATAGGGAAAAACGAGATGGTGTGTGGGAAAAAAAGGGAATTTTCGGCTCGGGTGATGGGACTTCTCTGAAAAATCCCCCCCATCACTGATACGGGGTACTAAACACAAAGATAACAACAGAACACGTACGACGTACACCCAGCCCTCAGACAAGAGAAATACACAGATGTAGAATATGGTTAAGTTCTCTTCTTTTGTGTAGATGACTCCACTTGTTCTGTTTTTCGTTTATTCTATGATCATGCAGGTTCTAAGTTACATGGTCGCGCGAGTCAACCATCCTCCAGTGCTCCAGTGTGTTGTGACTTCGGTATACACACATTTTTTTTATATTTCATATTGTTGCAACACTTTATTTTGTCTACTTATCTCAATCGATCTTGCGAACGAACATATACGAACGACTGACTGGCTGGTCGGTGTTTCTGGATTTTAAACTGTGGTGTGTTTGTGTGTGTATATGGTGGTCATATTTTGATCTGCGGTTGTTTTTGTTTGGTTTTATTTTCACATTTCTGTGAAATTTCGATGTTCTTTGATTTATGGTTGAGCGAATTTTTTTTTTGATTTGTAAGAAATCAATAAGAAAATTTCTCCGACAATTTTTACATAGACATACATACACACACGGAAAAAAGTATTGGCACAGACCCCATTTCTCGAAACAAATGCATCCTGCTCAAAAATTAATAAAAAAAACTACTGAAAGTCGTTTGCAACATTGTTCATTTATTCATTCTTTAACAAACTATATAAACAAATTAACATTAGGATTTTTAAATAAACAAAAAAAAATTAATTACTTAATTAGACTTCATTTTACGAAAGGAAGAAAGTATTGGCACAGACCATATTTTACGAAAATAAGTTATGTAATACAGTAAATTAGTAATGAGTCGCCATACCTTTCTTTTTAATAACTTCTTTAAATCTATTTTGCATTGACAAAGCTAGCTTCTTGGTGACTTCAGATTCAATTTTGCTCCATTCACCAGCGAGTACCTCTTGCAATTGGGATTTGTTAGTGGTATGGTGTTTCCGAATCCGTTTTTCCAGTACATCCCACAAATGTTCTATGGGATTCATGTCTGGAGATTGCGGTGGCGTTTTTAAAGTATGTGGAGTATGGTATAGTATCCATTCACGAACTATGTGGGCTGTGTGCTTGGGATCGTTATCTTGCTGGAAATAGAAATTACCAGCAAGACCAAGCTTTTCTGCACTTTTGCTCAGATTTTCTTTGAGGATATTCATATAAACCAAGGCAGTATTTGCTTTTCGCCATACTAAAACTCGACCGTCGTTCCGAAAAATATTGAATTTACTTTCATCAGAGTAGATAACTTTACTCCAGAAGTCCATTTCATGGTTAACATATGACTTTGCAAATTCAATACGCTTACGTTGGTTAACTTTGTTTATGAAAGGTTTTTGTCCGGGTACTCTGGCGTTGTAACCAGCCTCGTGGATGATATTTCGAACCGTTCTAGGTGTAACTGTTTTATCAAAATTCTCAACTAACTGTGCTGCTATTTCCGAAGAAGTTGTTTTTGCGTTTTTCTTTATAATTTTCACCACGGCTCTCTCTTCTTTTTCGGTGAGCTTCTTTGGGCGGCCACTTCTGGGGTGATTTTCGAAGGTGTTCGAGCACTTAAAACGTTTTATAATATTGTGACCTGTATATCGACTTCTTTTTACTATTTCACCAATCTCGGCCAATGTTTTTCCTTCGAAATGAAGGTCTAAAATAAATTTTCTGACGGCCAGTGTGGTTTCCTTTCCTTTGCCTGCCATCTTTACTCTACGACGCTGCACTCTTAAATGACAATGTATAAACTTAAGCTCATTGTAGTTCAGAAAACATTCCAGAGAATTTTACAACGGGAATTCATTGTCACAAGGACAGAGAACTCCCGTTATCAGTCGATTTAAGTGATTTAGAAGGTAAAAAATCAATGCTGTGCCAATACTTTTTTCCTTAGAAAATATGGAGTCTCATTAACTGATTATTTTTTATTGTTTATCTGTAAATTTGAATGCTAATTTTTAAATGTTGTTTGTTAAACAATTAACCAATGAACATAGTTGCAAACAAATTTGAACACTTTTTTTGTTTATTTGTAAGCTGGAACCATTTTTTTCGATGAAAGAAGTCTGTGCCAATACTTTTTTCCGTGTGTGTAAATGTATGTAGTTTTAAAATCGAGGGCAAATATTTTGTTGGGCTCTTGTAAAGGCTTACAAACTGGAAATCAAAACAATGCCTACCTAATGTTTTCTGTATTATGTACCTACATAATTATATTTGACTAGCTGACCCGTGCTCGCCTTGCTTCGCCCCCGTTGCCACTGTTAAGGTAAAACAAATTGGAGATGAGTTCCGAATTTACCCACTTAGAGATGGAATTTCAAAAAATCCTCTCTAAGCGGATCTCTATGCCATTAAAGGAATGTACTCTGTAAATGAAATTAACGTTTTCAAAGAAATTACATATTTTATTGCAATCACAAAAACCAACGAAATGATCTACTTTTCCCGCCCTTCTGTTGGGCCATCGCATATACATACATACATATATGTACATACGAATACGCGGTAGCAAAATTCCCATTCAAGAAAATTTGAACACTTGCAGCACTATGAAAATCACACATCCATGGTATAGTCGCTAAACCCCTTCCATATGCCCCATTAAACTTTCATTACTTACAATAAGCAAATTAAAGCGAAAAGAAAAAAAACAAAATTATGACATCGCACACACATACTGCTCGTGTATTCGTTTTGTATGCGAAAAAAAAAAACAAATAAAAACTAAAACCGGTTTTCATGATACAAAAGAAAACGAATTAAAGCAGCAATGGGAATACAACAACAACATCCACAACACAAGGAAGTCCAAAACAGAAAAGGAAATTGAAAGAAACGATCATTTTTGCTCGAATCATACACCATTCTATGAGTTCGTTCATGTTGCAGGCATTTCATACGAGGTATTGTATGATAGTATGCTGGTTTTTGGATTTTAGTATGCTGGTTTTAAAATTTTTTTGTAACATGCTTTTGTTCTACCATTCTACATCTGTATATTTCTCTTGTCTGTGCCCAGACCCAGGATACACAGAAAACGATCACACGACGACTCAATCGTCACTTGTCATTAAACAGTCGAACTCTAAAGTCGTATAAAGTCATCATTAAATGTAAGCAACTACCTAAAAATGTAACAATCATCAGTAATAAAGAATTGAATTATTTTGTCTAAACGGTTTGTGTTAATTTTTTTATTTATTTAACGCGAGAAAGAAGAGGGACCTACAATTGGGGGCTTGTCCGGGATGAATTCAAATCCAAGTTTGGCATCAACCAAATTAAAAAAAACAATTTATCGGTTTACTATTAAAAGTATAAAGCCAAAAGTGGTGTAATCGAAAGTAGAAAAGCCAAGTGTGGCGGTTTAAAATAATAGAAAAAAAAAAACAAAAAAATCCGATCGTTTAGTGCAGTCGTCACCAGTGTGCGTGTGTGTGATTAATCAAATTTAGTGATTAAATCAAAATTTGAATCCGAATTCTAATAAGAACAGGCGGTCAAATTGCCTAATGAGAATCATACTAAAAATATAACAGTGAAAAGTGATAACTGAGGTGCCACCAGTCGATCCGCACTCAGACAAAAGAAATATAATAATAAAAAATTAAGTTTAAAAAACCAAAACCCGACTACGGGAAAAACCAACTAAAAAGTACGAAACAAGATGACACGAAACAATGATTTTCAGAGTACAGCTGTGGTCGCATGCCGCTTCGTCCAATGAATGCGCAATTATATGAATACGTTATTGTAACGGCATGCGACCACGGCTATTAAAATTAATACATTTTCTGGAACCCGTTGGCTGGCTAGATGTAGTGCGATCGAAAAAATTCTGGATCAATTACATTTTCAAATTGCAGCTACTAAAGAAAGATGCTATACAGCTGAAATGCTTAGCCAGCTGTTTCAAGCGGATGAAAACAAATTATATTTTACTTTTTTGACACATATTTTAAGAAAGGTAATCAATGTAAACAAACTTTTTCAAGGAGAAAATGTTGATTCCTTAAAGCTCTTCAAGGATTTGAATGAACTTATATATGTATTCAATTCTGCAAACGATCGTCAATCCTGACTCGCTAAGGCGGTGCCCAAAAAATCGAGCACAGGACTTTGATTTCGAGCTGTTCTTAATGCCAGCTAATTGTATTCAATTTGGATTTTATTTTAATGAATTATCATAAACAATACAAGAAGAGCACTTAGAAGATATAAAAGAACGATTCAAGACATTTTTAGTAAGCTTGTGCAAAAATTTAATAAAGCGGTTGCCGGATAATTTGGATCTGTTGGAGAAAATTTCAATTTTTTCTCCAGAGAATGCAACAGCTCAGATAAAACCAGACATTCACGAACTGGTAATGCATTTTCGCCGAATCTGTGAGGATCCCAATGCTGCTTTTCGAGAGTGGAATTTGATTCTAATGTGTAGTTGGTCAAATATACATTCTTCGGAGAGTTTTTGGGATGAAGTTTTTCACAAAAAGGATGCTGCTGGTGTAAAAAAGTTTCATCATATCGGAAAATTGGCCAAGGCAAAGAGTTATTTTATCCCTTCTATTTTCCAATGCCAGCATAGAAAGGGCTTTTTCAATCTTCAATATCGTTAAGGATAAACTAAGAAATAGGATGAGCATCGAAACGGCAGATAGTATTTTGCGTGTATCAATTTTAATCCATCGGATGAAATGATTAACCCTAGTACAGGGGCAAGGTTCATTTACAAGTTTTGAAACCTGGGGTAAAATATTACCCTACGAATAAAAAAACTTAAGTAATCGGTAGATGAAGGCCAGATGTGGAAAGATTATACATAAAATTGAGCATGATTCCTTTATAGACCATATACAATAAAAAAATATTTTATGTACAAATGTAGATAAATAGATAGATGGTATATTAATTGGTAACATTTTCCACGCATTTTACACATGTTATAATATAATGCTCGTGGCAAACGTTCTTTAAGCACTTGTCGCACTGCATTTTGGACTTCTTGTCGGCCGATCGTGGACAAATGGAACATCTAGCCTACAATATATTAATATAATAGAAAAAGTAAATATTCGCACAGCATACAAAAAAGTAGGTAATTTACCGATTTACGTGGTAAACGTTCTGCAACTTTTAATAACTGCACCGTATGCGAATGGTCAAGCACGCGAAATGCTTCTTTAGCCGAGTCTTCATTGCACGTTCCTCAGCATTCATTTGACCGCGATTAAATCTACGTAGATTAGACATCTACAAACAAAAGTATACATATACAATATCTGCATAATTGCAATAGTCAAATATGGTTCCTTAAATGGTATAAAAAAAAATTAATGTTCATAGGTACCTGTAATACACTTTTTCCCACTTTTTCACAACAAAATATTAATCTTTAGTACGAAATTGACTGTTTTCTAGAAGCAGTTGTCAGGAAATATGGCATAGAAAACAATGCACAGCAGATAAAAATGAAATAAATAAATGAAAATAGCGTAGGGTAAAATGTTACCCCAGCCACCAAACTCGTAGACTTTTGAAAAAAATATGGAACAAATATATGGACCACTCCTAGGTGGCTAGAAACGTTAAAAATGGACTCAAGACAAAATTTGTGATAGTAGCACAAGAATCCAGGTCTCAAAACTTGTCAGAAAAAAAATTGTCGGGTTTCAAAATATGATTGGGGTAACATATTACCCTAGTCCCTGTACTAGGGTTAAAATGCTTACGTCCGAGCAGATGTACAAAACTAAAACTGAAGACAATGACGATTACATTTTGCAACTATTTTCTGAAACTTAATTCTTTTTTATTTATTAGCTTAGTTTTTCTTATTTATTACTATAATAACTACAACTTTCCTTCTTTCTATGTATAAAATAAATTTAAAAAAAATACCAAAAAAAAAAACATATACCTAAAAGTTTGTTTGTCTTATTTAAAGGCTTGCACACACCAGCGCGATAGCGATAAACAACAAAACACACCAGCGCGATAGTGATAGATAGCGATTGAAGTTTTGTCAGTTTTTTTATGTTGTTTTTTTTTTACTTTTTAAAACATTTTGACTATCCATTTGCAGTATTTACTTACATTCTAGAAAAAAAATTCTCAAATCTAATTTAAAAACTACCAAAACTGACATTTTATAATAATAAAAATTACAAAATATTGCGCGATAGAACATTCATTTTTAATTCATTTTTATTCATCAATACAATTAAATCTTAAATGCTAGACAAAAGTGATTAAAACTAGCTTAACTAACTTAACTACCTTACTCTAACTTACTGGCCCCACACGGGCACTCTAAGCTAAACTTAATACTTATACTATGTTTTTCGACGTAACCTAACTTATAATATAGAATTTTAATTAAAGTTACAAATTTAGAGCTAAGAAAAGTTTGAAAAAAAAAAACTTAGCAACAGGACATGTTTTTTGTTTAAAACTACCTTAAATAAAACATACAACTACTTAACCTATCTTAATTCTAGCTACGTAATTAAATACGTATTTTTTTGTTTTTTGTTTTTTGTGCTGTGTTATTTTATAATTTTTTTGTGGTTTTTTTTTTTGTTTTTATATTTTTTTTTTGTTGGCAAGGTGCTGTGCGTTTTTTTTTTATTTTTATATATTTTTTTTTATTTTTTATTTTTTTATAAAACTTACAAATACCTACACTACCTAAACCTATGTAAGCCGGCCACGGCATGTCTACATAATAAACATAAAAGGCGGCCAACTATGCCTTGGGGTCTACCCCGGATCAAACGGAATCGACGAGGGAATTCCATCTCTTTCTAACAGCCACCAGAATTTCTGATGTTGCTGTTCAACATCGTGCCCATCGCGCCCCGAAACCGACCTACTAAACCGGAGGCGCTCCGTTTGGCTCTGTGCGACGTCTCTGTCGTAGTTGAGCCGCCTATCCACAGTCTTGCGAGCAACATGGAGCCGTTCTAGCCTGGATCAGACCCTGTTGGTCAAAATAGAGGAACGCTTCTGGTGGAACGAAGCCGTTAAGGCGCACTCTTTCGTGGTACGAGAAATTGGGGTAATAAGCCCCGAAGATCAGGCTATTCATCGAACTCATTGCTCTTGCAATGTGCCTTCGAGTCATCTTGATCAGGAAATTATCCACTCTTATTAAGTAAGCCCTATTGTATAGGACCTCATTGGAATAGAATTTTTTGTACTCAGACTCTGGTGTTCTGTATAAACGAAGGCAAGCCCGAAGACAAGCCCTCTCAAACACCCGAATCCTTTCCATCGAACTTGGTCCGACGTTGAACCACACGGGACAACCATATACTATCATTGGCCGTATAAGGGCCGTGTAGCAGATAACCTTTACCCTCGCATCAAGTTGGCTGCTATAAAACAGTCTCTTTGTAAGGGCAAAAGCGCCTCTAGCTCTGGCCAGAGCAGCATCTATATGTTTGTTAAAATACAGATACTGGTCTAGCCAGAGCCCGAGGTATCTGGCTACATTTCGACATGCAAGTGGTCGCCCGTGCCGTCCAACGATTGAGAACTTTCGCCAATTCTTTCTGGTGTCCCATGAGGCCCCAGACAACGGCGTCCGAAACAAGATGGTTTCTGACTTCTGGAGGTTGATCTTCAACTTCCAGTCGTCACAATATCGCTGAATCTTATCGAAGTCACGTTGCAAGAGAATTGCAATGACCTCGATCTTTGGTCCTGATCTGTACGCGACCAAGTCATCTGCGTACGCAATAGCATGGTGAAGAGACCCTACGAGATCACTTGTGTAAATATTGAAAAGGATCGGCGAATTAACCGCACCTTGTTGTAGACCATTTTTAATTTCAAAAGTGCCAGCAGAGGTCACATTGCCATTTTTCACAATGAACCGCCTACTGGTAAGCATATTATAAAGTATGTACAGCAGTGGTTTACTTATGCTCAGCCTGCTCAACTTGTAGAAAAGTCCCTCTAGCCAAACGGTGTCGAAGGCTTTTTCCAAGTCAACCAGACAGGCACCCGTGCATTGTTTCTTGCTTTTGTTCCATTGGATATCCGATACGAGTTTAGATGCGGCATGTATGGTATCATGCCCTGCCTTAAAACCGAATTGGTTATCTGGAATTATATGTTTGTCGTCAACCCACTTAGTCAGGGCTCTATTGATCACTTTTTCGAATACCTTGCTGATGTTCGGAAGGAGACTTATTGACCGGAGATTTGCCGGATTGGAATTGTCCTTACCCCTTTTAGGGATAGGATGCACTACTGCTGTTTTCCAATGCGCTGGATAATGTGCATTATTCAGCACATTATTAAACAAAATGCAGTAAATGTCTACCGCTTCTAGAGGGAGATGTCTAAGCACAATGTTAGATATTCCATCGATTCCCACTGACTTCTTCTTTCTCAATGATTCGAAGATCGCTTGGAGCTCTACCTTCGATAGGAACGGGGGATGTATCCCTTCGTTGGCGATGGCATTATTTGCCCTATTGTCTTCATTGAACTCGGTGAAACCGGTGTTCTCTGATCGCCATTGCTGTAGTTCATTTCGAAGGTAGAAGTTGTGCACAAGGACTCGATTCTCCAGGTCATGGTTCGGGCAAATACTGCTATTCACCTTATACACATCCTGAAAAGTCGCTCCTATAGCCTCAACCTTCTCCTGTGGATCTTCGATCAAAAAGGAATTGTCGTCATCGACTGCGTTTACTGGATCTATACCTGCTGTCACAAGTATTCGTTCGTTGTCCGTATTTCGAGGGATTTTGAGACATGGAAGGTCGTTGAGATTATTCCTCCGAAATATTTTATTTATTTGCGGGAACATACTGGGGTTGTTGGCTTTTACAGCCCCAATTTTTTTGCTCCAGTGCAGATTTACCGCTAATCGGTAGTTTTCTTTTATTAACTGTTGGAGGTTTTTAATCAACGCCTTCAGTGTCCTTATCTCTGAGTTTTGTCTGTCAGTAAACCGTCTGTACAAGGTTTTCAATCTCGACAGTAGTCTACTTTTCTGTTGGTGCAGTGCGTTAATTGTTGCGTTGCGGTATATGCCTACATTGTCAGTTTGTTGATGTCGAGGTATCGTCCTGTCCATCGTTTGTTTTATTGTCTCGTCCATTTGTTTTAGGTATCCGTCAATCTCCTCATTTGACAGATTCCTATTGGACGGTGGGTAGAGCGAGTTTGAGGAGATTGCTCTTGTCAAAACTCTAGAGAAGCGTGTCCAACGCACCCTACTGTAATTGTAGGGATGCGCATGAACAAACGCTTCAAGTTCCGCAATCTCGTTGGGAATTGTAATTTCGGCACTGAGTCCGCAATGGTCACTGTCATACACAAATGTGCGAAGGCAGTTTATAGATTGTCCGTTCGTGTTAGTCAGTTGTAACCGTACGTCGAACAGCAGGAGATCCAGATATGATCCGCTTCTAGGAAACGACGGACTATCTGTTGCTTTCAAATCGAGTCTATACTCGACACTGTGCTGACCCCACCAATTAAAAAGTTGGTTCCCTCTAGAGTTAGGAATGTTATTTCCCCAATCTCTATGTTTGGCGTTTAGATCCCCGGCCAAAAGGAAATAATTCTCCTCCGACTCCAGCCTAAGGCATCGGAAAAGTGTCTCGAGCTCTGAAATAAACAAAGTTGGTTGCGTAGCTTCAGGTGCATAAGCTGAGATCATGTACATCCTCTTTCCACTATGGAGAGGGATGCACACGATACATGCTTCTAGCTCCTGGAATCTCCGCACTGCACCACTGTACACTACCTTATATTTAAGCTTTTTACTAATGAAGATCGCAACACCTCCTCCTTGTATAGAGTTGGGTCGGTCTCTTCTTACTATATTATAATTACTGTGCCTTAGCTTATGTTTTTGGTTTAGCTTAGTTTCGCTAACCAAAAGCACATCAGGGCTTTGATCTTCTAACAACTTAAAAAGTACGGCTCTTCGTTCAATCCTAATCAGTGAATTCACATTCACCGCAAGGATCCTAAAGGTATTCTCCGCCATCGCACACATTATGACTGGAGATGCGCTAGGCCCGGCAGAAGCGCGCAGATTTGGTCCACCCTCTTCGCCTGCTCTTGTACCTGACGTTGTAGCTGACCCATCTGCCCTTGAATAGAGAGCAAAATAGCCATCAAGTCAGCCTCCGGTGCTTTAGGCAGTGAGGCCTGTGAAGCAACCTTCGGTTGTTGCTGTGCCGTCATTCCCCTTCCTGCCGCCATTTGGGCGTAGGATATTTGGGGTGTGACGGTTTGACTTTGGCTTGGACGTGGTAGACTTTTCACTACGCTTTTCTGCTGTCGAACCAGGTTCACTTTCTTCATGTCTTGGAACTTGGGGCAACCCCGATAGTTTGCGGTGTGTCCCGAGTTCCTACATAGCGCACACGTGAGCTGAGATTTCTCTGACGCCCCCTCTTTCCCCAGAGAACATTCTTCGGACTTGTGGTTCTTTCCACACTTCACGCATTGGACAATGCTATCGCTCCTCTTTACTTTCTCCCATGTGACAACCTGGTAGTCTACGACCTTAATGTTCCGTAGACCATCCAGTTTGCTATTGGGTGACAGCTGAACCAGGAAGAACGGTAATTTCCGATTCTCCCTTTTGGCCCTTGCTGTGGTGAAAGGCTTGACCCCTACGAATTCAAGCCCATCGCACTTCTTCTCTTTGAGCATTCTAAGGAGCTCCTCCGGTTCGGTGGACGGTTCCATCCCCCTCAGCAGCATAGTTTGCAGCTTTTCCCCCTTCGGGGTGAAGGAGAAGAACTCCGTCGACGAGTCCGCTTATAATTTCTTTATCTTATTATACTGATCCACTGTATTGCAGTGGATAGCATGTCTATCTACGCTTAATCTTTTTATGTAAAAATTACTACCTATGGCCGACTTACATAGTTCAATGGTGTCCTTAAGTTCCATTCTAAAGGTGTTTATTGGGGGCACCTTCTCCTTTGTTGTCTTCTGTTGTTGTTGTTGCTGCTGCTGAATCTGCTGCTGTTGTTGTTGTTGTTGTTGCTGCTGCTGCTGCTGATGCTGCTGTTTCTGCTGCTGTTGTTGCTGCTGACTCTGCTGCTGCTGACTCTGCTGCTGCTGTTGTTGCCGTTGTTGTTGCGGCTGAGGGAGCTGTTGTGACAGCTGTTTCTGCTGCTGTCGTTTTTCTTTCAGCATAGCCTGTTGATTGTCATTTGGCTGTTGCTGTTGTTGCTGCTTGGGCTGCTGTAGAATTGTATCTGCTAGTTTTTGTTGCTGTGCTTGCTGGAGCTCCATCTCCCGCTCCTTTGCCCTCCTGGCCACTTGTTTGGCCCTGATAATGAGCACCTTTTGCTGCAGCTGTCTAATGTTGCGGCTTAGGAGCTCCAATTCGTCATCCTCATCCTCTGACTCTGAGGCCGCCAGAGATGCGAAGCTATTACTAGTGCCTGTGTAGTGGCCTTCACCACCGTCGGAGACGTACGTGATTCGGTCACTATCGGCTGATCGCTGTTGTTGTTGTTATTGTTTGGCTGCTGCTGTTGACGTCGTTGGCGCCTCCTCCCCCGCTTCCACATGCAGCTGTTCTGCAGAAGCTGACAGAGAGGGGCGCTTTCCCACGTTGGGAGTAGGATTCAACTTCCTTCTCCTCTTCCCCGTACTTTCTATAACCACTTGTTGTTGTTGGTGGCCTGACTCAACTGGCACATCGCCTGTTGTTTGTTTGTCCGCTAGTCCCGTTTGTTGGGATGCGGACCGTTGGCTATCAGCCATCGCCGGTACTATCGGCTGTTGCTGATCACTTTGTTTAATTAATTATTTTAAAAAACCACAGAAAAAAACTTTTTCACCGACCGGGATTCGAACCTCGGTCTACTGGGTGACGGCTCTCCACTACCACCACTGGGCTACCGAGATAATTGAAAAATACTGGTCAAACGATTGTCTTTAACTCACTGGTTCTACTTTTAGAAGCCGAAACACATGTATACTCCACGGAGGTCTGTGAACGACTGCGCGCGATAGAACAATTGGATACTAGATGCGGCGATAGAAACTTTCAATCGCAGTCTATCGCTACATTATCGCACTCGGTGTGAATGCACAAACTTGAATACACGTGTTGCGATAGATCGCTATCGCTATCGTTATCGCAATCGCGGCGGTGTGTGTGAGCCTTAATACTACAATTACTACTGCTTTCCTTATTTCTATGTATAAAATTAATTTAAAAAAAAAATACAAAAAAAAAAACATATAAAAATTATTTTGTCTTATTTAATAAAAAAAAAAAAAAAAAAGAATAAAAAAGGGTTTTTTTTTTTTTTTTTAAAGTATCAAATCTGGGGGTTTTTAAGATTTGTCTGGGGGGAAATATTTTGAGCATCTGGTAACGCTGTATCGGACCATTGGAGCTGCAGCTGAAGATTTTTTTTTCTTACACAAGAGTTCCAGAACAATAAGGCTTTGCGTACAGAATTCTGGACCATTGCTCTTGAGTGTGCGGCTGAGTTCCAGAAAACTAAAAGGCTTTTGTGTACGGTTCCTCTTAAAGACGCTGATTACACGACTCTTTTTTTCGTTCGTTTCGTCTTTCGTCTTCTTGACACGTACGTATGATAGTGATTACACGGTTCTTAGTAATTGGTGGATACGTGCATACGTGATTCTGACGTTTATTGAAATTCACATTATATTAAGGAAGGGAATAGTAAAATTTCAGTTGAAATCGCACTAAATTTACTTATTACGGGGGATAATAATTGCGTGTTTACTACCAATGCAAAATGTCCCCAAATTTAGCTCCAAAATCAACTTTAAAATTCATCATTAAAATTCTCTGCTTTGTTTTGGTTGTCAAACGAGAAATGTCCAAGATCAACCGGAAAAAACCTCAGAATTTTCATTCCTGCTTTCGTTACTTGATTCCTTTCTCGTTTCTATGCCCCTCCCCCTATCTGTCAAAAAGGCGAAAGACGAAACGAATGAAAAAAAGAGTCGTGTAATCAGCGTCAAAGTTTATTACTTTACTACCAGATATCTCATAGCTTTGCGTACGGCTACTCGGACCATTGCTTGTGAAGACATTAAATTTGCTAACATGTAGACTCTTCTTTATTTTTATGTAGGTTCTTTATTATTTTTCTATTTTTGTAAAACTGAACAATTAATAATAACTTCGGTTTTAACAGAAGGTAGCTCAACATTGCCATACAGTATGACCCGGCATGCACCACAGTCCATAATATTGCAATGTTGACTTGTCTAATGGTAGCAAAGCAAATCAAACCCAGCGATAAAATTAACTATCATGAAGGATTATAATTTACTCAGCCACAACCAGTTCCTTACCGTGTCACAACTAATGAAAGTATGAATAATGTATGGAGTACAATCTCCCTTTTATACAAAATCGAATTGTTGTTAACATGAAAATTCAAATAAAGGAGCTTCATGAGCTACTTTATATAAAACTAGCTAATGTACCCGCTTCGCTGCGCATCCAAAAATATTCTCTTTGTATGTAGGTATGTGTATTTGTAATAAATTGTGTACTCCTACTGGAAGGAGACTTCCAGCTAAATGCTAGACTTGTCCTTGCACCTTAAAAGATGACATAAATACTTGCTTCACAATTTGAATGACTGAATGAATTGCTTGGATAAAAGATTTTCCATAGACTATTAAAGAAAAAAGTGACGCAGGTGGGTTAGCAATTTCTTCCAATCTGAATTTTCCGCTTTCTTTCAAAACGTCAAAACATAAAACATACATATCTGTATCGGTTCCAAGCCCTGCGTCTACTTAGCATAAATGCAACCAAATTTAAATACATCGCTATCGCTTATTCTTTAATTTTCTTTCTACCCATACGCTCATTGAATGATGGGTAAACCATTGCCATTGATCGTCATTCTGTTGGGAGAGGGTTGTTTCTGTAGATGTTCTCTTCGCCACAAATCCATCGCTATCGCTTATTCTTTAATTTTCCTTCTACCCATACATGCATTGAATGATGGGAAACCATTGCCTTTGATCGTCATTCTGTTGAGAGAGCGTTGTTCGTGTTAATGCTTTTTGGGATTGTGGGACAAAGTTGAGGAGGGATGATTTTGCTACCGACTTTAGTTAGTTGTGTTGTGTTTCTGCTTCATCAGCGTTCGGATCTAGATCGACGGAAAGTGAGAAATGCACGATTTTTTTTACTTTTTTTTTTGTCACTTTACAACGGTATTTGGTTACATTAAGGTTAAGTCAGTGGATACCTAAGAATAAAGTTTCACCTTTTATTTCAATTAACAAATACATATTTTGTAGTAGGGGTAGGTAGGCGTTGTTGAGTTTTATAATCAGTAAATAGTTGGTGATTTCAGATAAACCTTACCAGTTACTCCACGATTAATGCTTACATCAAAGCCTAATATCTTCGGCGTTTACATAATGTTACTTTAGCTATGAACATTAAGTACAACTCTTAGATATAAGAAACAAGAAAGTACTATTATTTGATGCTCATAAAATACATATTATGTATATATGTGAGCAGATGTGTTTGTACACATGTATACTACATTTCGATCAATTTTTTATGCAATCGTTTCATCTATAGGGAACAACCACTAAGTTCAGATATGTATTGACTTCAGAATTCTTTAGAATCTTAGTTTAAATAATATCACTTCCTACTACTTCCTTTCTATCATGCTACAATCAAACAACAAGACTGATTTGAAGCACGGGCAACGCCGGGCAGGCAACAGCTAGTATATACTTGGGAATAAATATGAAAATAAAGAAGAGAAAATACACAATATTTATTTTCCCATTGTTTCTAATTAGTTTTCACCACCGTGCATAATACATGTACAGGGTGTTTCCAAGTTAAATGGGATGGAAATAACGGTTTTGACGCGTAGCCTAATAAAATGAGTATGCTGTAAATTTAAAACCTTTGTACAGCTACATTATTAAAAAAAAAGAAACAGACTTTATAATTGACAATTGTTTTGTTCATAAGGAAAAAATAATAAAATGGTATATTTATTACGCATTTTTTGTAGAAAAGCGACCTGGGAGTCAAAAATTTGAATGGGCAATCTGGAAAGCAAAAAAAAAAAATTAACCTTAAAAACTAAAACCCAACTATGGGGAAAACTAACTAAAAGGTACGAAAAATAACACAAAACATGTTGTGTATATAAGTAAGCAATGTCGTGTTCTACTTGTCAAACCCTTTCATATTAAGGCTGTAGTAAAGATAACGAAAATCCGCCATCTTGGAGGTGTCTGCCATATTGAATTTAGAATGACGTCATATCGTATTGTATTCTACTCGCCAAGCCATTTCATTTGATACCACTATCAAGGCGGTTGTAATGAAAAAGAAAAAAAAAGAGGTAATCCGCCATCTTGCTAGGTACGCCCGCCATATTGAATATTTCTGTGACGTCACATAGCCTAGAACACTCTCCGGATCAATACGAATTCAACGACTCCTCATTTGTTGGTGGTTCCATAGTTAAGGCTGTACGAGGTGACATCCTTACATACTAACATACAAACAAACCCAGCCTGTTGAATCGGGAGTTCAATGTGCGGGAATTTGCGTTAAAAATTTTAATCTCGCGGCGACATGTAGTGGTCTAGATCGTCACTGCAGCGATGCACTTAACACAAATAAAATGTTAAAATTCATTTGTGATGACTGTGCGACTTACATACACAATGTTGATCTAGCTCTAAAAGACGTTAATGAAGTTGTTAAAAAAAACGGTTCGCAACTAAGAGAGTATAAAACCGAGTTTGATGAATCTCTTAAGAGAAACGAACTGGAAATTAAATGTCTAATCGAAGCAATCGATTCCAGGTACATGGAAAGAATAAAAACAATGAAAAGTGCTCAAGAATCGTGTGAGAAAAGTGTAAACGAAACTAGAAAAATGAGTGAACGTAGCGAGAGCTTTAAAAAGCATAATGAGAAGATACATATGTGAGGATGTAAAAAAAATTGCAAGTGATAACCTTTTGGTATTGGAAAATTTAAAAGAAATTCAAAAAGAATTAGTGAAGGAAATAAAAATTGGTGAGGCTAATGAAAATAATAAGCTAATTGAAAAGCAAAACATAGAAGCAATATTACATAACGTGCAAAAAATAAATAGTGAAAAGGATCAAGTGTTACGTTAATTAATGAAAGTTCGATTAAGTGAAGTTAAACCATCATACGCAGAATCTTTAAAATCTGACCAACCAGTTGTTGTTAGATCTAGGAATAACCAAAATAATAACAAGATAAACGATGAAATTAAAGAGAGCATTAACCCTGCTGATCTGTCAATAAAAGTGAAGAGTGTTATTAAGAAAAGAGATGGTGTTGTTGTTATAAATTGTGAGTGATTGAGAAAGAATTAAAATAAAAATTAGGCACAAATTATGAAGTTAAAACACATGAGTGATGGTATGTGGAATGAACACGGAGTGGGAAAAAGAATATCTAGAAAATGCCATATCTAACCAAAATAAAATCGAGTTTGTTAAATGTATTAAAATTTTTAGCGCGGTAAAGGATAACTACAAAAGTTTTAAAGCAATTATTGAGCTTAAAAGCAATGATCATAAGGCCATCTTAGAGAGAGGAAAAGTTAATATTGGTTGGGATCGTTGTTCTGTCTTTGATCATGTCTCAGTTAAGCGTTGCTTTAATTGCTGGGGCTTCAATCACGAGGCGAAAAACTGCGCGAACAAAATTGTGAGCGCCAAATGTGGAGAAAACCATGAAACTAAGAGCTGTGATAAAGTAAGTATTAAGTGCAATAATTGTGATACAGCTAATAAGAACCTAGGTTTAGATCTCGACGTAAATCATGACTGTAGAATCCATGTATGTGAGGTATTTAAGAAAAAAATTTAACTGCAAACGAACAGAATATCCTATTAGCCATTAATTCCACCGAATAGAATCTACCTGAACATTTGTGGACTAATAAACAATTTCGAGGAGTTACAAAGCTTTGTGAGTGATAATGACTTTCACATTATAGTGCTTTCAGAAACCCATGTAACAAAAAATATAGACGACACTGAGATATTTATTAATAACTAGCTGACCCGGCGAACTTCGTACCGCCTCAAAATTAAAAAATGTTGTGTCAACTTATATAGCTGAATTAGATTCAGTTTTTTATTAAGGTAAAATAAATACTCAAAATAAATTAATTTCATAAATGTACAAAAATCAATATGAAATATCTGTCTGTCTGTCTGTCTTTCTATCTATCTGTCTGTCTGTCTATCTGCCTGTCCATCTGTCTGTGTGTCTGTCTGCCTGCCGGTCTGTCTGTCTATCTATCTGTATATCTGTCTATGTGTCTGTCTGTCTGTCTATCTATCTGTCTATCCGCCTATCTATCTACCTGTCTGTCTATCTACCTGTCTGTCTATCTTTCTGTCTGTCTGTCTGTCTATCTGTCTGTCTGTCTGTCTGTCTGTCTGTCTATCTATCTGTCTATCTATCTTTCTGTCTATCTGTCTGTCTGTCCGTCTGTCTGTATGTCTGCCTGCCTGTCTATATGTCTGTCTGTCTGTCTATCTATCTGTCTATCTGTCTATCTGTCTATCTATCTGTCTATCTGTCTATCTATATACCTGTCTGTCTATCTGTCTGTCTGTCTATCTGTTCGTTCACTAATCCAATCGAGATTTTTATAATTTTGTGCAATGCCAGGGAACAAATCGACGATGTGAACTCGCAAACATTTGCCGAGTACGATATCAATCCAGTCGAAACATCAACAGGAATTTAGCCATTGCCAAGCGGCAGCAGTTGTCTCGAGAATTCAGCAGCCGATGGGTCGCTCTGCAATGCGACTCTCATGTTCGTGGTCAATTTCAACTTCTTGGCATGCCGCTACAAAGACGACGATTTCAGGCATGTATTAAGTTCATCGGCAGCAGAAGATTTCGGGATGATGGGAAGCGTTTGACGAAAATCTCCGGAGAGCAATATCATAGTCCCACCAAATCGTCTTGTGTACGTCGTCCAAGGTTTGATCGTCTAATAGGAGGCATTAGTCAAGCAAATAACTTTTCCTAAAAAAACAACAAAGTCGTTTTTGACTTATCCTATTCAAAAGAAAATTGATTTTCTGAAAAAAATGATCGAATTGATAAATATCGAATTGAATTTCAATTGATCGTAAGGTTTGTACAGTTTGCGGAGGCCAAAGAAGCGCAGCTAACGCTCGGCACAGAGGCTACCAAGTTGGCGGACTCGGTCCCTACGAGCTCAAGTCTTGCAGCTCCTAAAGAACCTTCGGCTTCTACTGGATCAGTCTCGGCTAAGAAGGAAGTTGCTGCGGGAAGGAGTGGTAAGCCATCAGAGACTACATCTCATGTAGTAAAAGGTGGCAAGAGAACCGGAACCAGTCAAACTGGCGAAAGAACTCACCCCCCGAAAAAACGATTCGTCGACTCGGCATTGCTAGGACTGCGGTTGTCAGTGGTTTTTGCGAACGACCACATGCGAAAATTCACTGCAGAACACATCAGCAGTCTTGACAAGGTCTTGAATGACGCAATCTTAAGTCGGGTAAAGGAAGGCGGATGTCCTATATTTGAGCGCATCGTCAAAAGTGGTGGAGGATTTATCCTCTGCTGCGCTGATGAAGCCACAAATCAATGGATCAAAGCTGAATTTGCTCGCATCTTCCCGAAATTAGATGAGCAGGACCTCAATGTCTTGCACCCATCTGAGATTAGGGGCTACATTAAGATGAAGGTCTTCGTCCCGGATGCAAGTCTGGATCAAGGAACCTTCGTCGCGCTCCTTAAGGGCCAAAACCCGGGTCTGCTTACCGAAAGGTGGAAAGTTTACCATTCTAGTGCAAACAAAGATGGTAAGCTCTACACCATTGGTATAGATGAGGACTCAGTGGAGGCTCTTGAGAGGCGTAACCTCCAGCCGTACTTCTTGGTCAACAGGCTTGAAAAAAGCGCTAGGAAAAAAGCTGGGACCTCTAATGATGTTGAACGCCATGGCTAACACATCTCTAGAGGTCATTCAGATTAACTTGCAGCACTCTAAGGCGGCTTCACATCTATTGTGTAGGCGTCTTGGTAAAATGCACACAGGCGTGTGCCTCATACAAGAACCTTATGTATACAAGGAGGCGGTAAGGGGCATCGTTGAAGCACCAGGTGCGACTTTCGTCAAACCAGGAACACTGAAACCTCGTACGTGCGTCTTTGTTGCTAAAGGCTATGATGCAAGTCTACTGCCTGAATACAGTTCCCAAGACTGTACTGCGATCAAGATTAGCTATTAAAGAGGTGGCAAGAGCACAGAAGTATTTATGGCTTCGGTGTACTTGCCCTACGACTCCATCTCGCCACCCCCCTCGGCAGAGATGATGAGGCTTGTTGAATACGCTCGGCAAGCTAACAAACGGTTGATAATCGGTATGGATGCAAATGCACATAACTGCGTTTGGGGAAGTACTGATACAAACGTGAGAGGAATAACTCTCTTAAACTACTTCGCAGCCTCCCATCTTGAGATACTTAATCTAGGGACCGATCCTATCTTCGTCACTCGACAAAGAAGGCAAGTTATCGATCTTACCGTTGCCTCGGCAAATGCGGTGGACATGGTTACTCGATGGAGAGTTCTCAAAGAAGAATCGGTTTCTGATCATAGATAAGTGGCCTTCAATTTGGCTGCGGATCAACCGGTCAAAGCCACCACCAGAAATGTGCGCCGCACGAACTGGGACGCCTATGCTTCAGCGCTGCAGGATCAATTGGGGCAGACCCAATGCGAATCCACGACAGCGCTGCACTTGACGTAGCGGTTGATACCCTACAGAGCGGTATTATAACAGCATTCCACGAATCATGTCCTGAGAAAGAGGTCGGCGGTGCAAAACCAACTCGTTGGTGGAACACGAAGCTAGCCACGATCAGGAAGAAAGTGCGGAAGCTGTTTAATCGAGCCATGAAAACTGGCAGCACGGTTGATTGGAACTCTCATGCCAACGCGCAGAGAGAACACAAACGACAAGTCAATAGGGCCAAGCTCACATCTTGGCGAAATTTCTGTGGGAAGCTAAAGGATGTAAGTGCCATTTCGCGCCTGCAAAGAGTTCTCTCTGCGGACCCAAATGCCAAACTTGACACATTGCGCTATCCCGATGGTTGTTTCACTACCTCAAAAGAGGAAACCCTACAATTGTTAATGGGGACTCACTTTCCTGGATGCAGCGATGCTGACGAGGAGAGTCATAATCCATACAAAAGCAGGCCCACTAGTGATCAATGGAGGTCAGCGGTGAGCACTGTAACGAGAGAAAAGGTAAGAACCATCATTCTATCTTTCTCACCTTACAAATCGCCCGGACCAGACGGTATTTATCCAATACTCCTTCAAAGGGGAATCGATACAATACTACTGTTTCTCACTAGGATCTACCGAGCAAGTATTGCTCTAGGCTATGTCCCTCTATCTTGGAGGAGGGCCAAGGCTGTCTTCATCCCCAAGCCGGGTAAACCAGCCTATGATCTTCCAAAAAGTTTCAGGACTATCAGCCTTTCTTCCTTCCTTTTGAAGGGCTTTGAAAAATTCATTGACGTGCAGCTTAAGATAGGAACGCTAAGTGTAGCGCCAATCCATGATAGCCAGCATGCCTATCAAAGAGGCAAGTCGACGGAGACAGCGCTGGTGGAGCTGACAGGCAGGGTGCAACGCGCTCTCGACCGGAAGCACTATAGCCTCGCTGTATTCCTCGATATTGAGGGAGCTTTCGATAATCCCACCTTTGAAATGATTGAATCTGCACTAAGATAAAAGGAATTGACCCGACACTCATCGGTTGGATCCTGGCGATGCTTAAGAGCAGATCAACAACAGCTTCATTAGGTAGTTACTCCAAGACAGTGCAAGCTGTAAAAGGCTTTGCGCAAGGTGGAGTCCTGTCGACCACATTGTGGAACCTCTTAGTTCCTTACTGCGAAGACTTAACGAGGGAGGATATCCAACAATTGGATTCGCTGATGATGAATGCATCATCGTCAGTGGTAGCAATTTACCAGCACTCTGTGAGCGGATGAAATCCGCTCTTAGCATTGTTGGAGCATGGTGTCGTGAGCAGTCACTATCGGTCAATTCCTCAAAGACCGAGATGATGCTGTTCACAAACAAAAGGAAGTTGCCTCCTATAAGATGGCCTACGTTCCCAGCTTAAACCTTCTAGTACGGTGAAATACTTGGGTATCCTGTTGGACCCAAAACTAACCTTCCTAGACCACTTGGTTGCAAGAACAACTAAGGCCACCAACATACTCTGGCAATGCCGTAGAATGGGGGCTTAGCCCAAAAATGGTCTACTGGATTTATACGAGTATAGTCAGGCCATATGTCGTATATGGCTCGATAGCTTGGTGGTACAAAGCGAAGCCTCTCAAACGTTGCCTTGAAAAACTTCAGCACCTAGCATGCATTAGCATTACCGGGGCCATGAGAGGGATACCCACCGCCGCCATTGAGATCCTTCTTGCCTTGCCTCCACTGCATATCTTCATTGAAAACGAAGCTAGAAAAGCAGTATACCGCATAGGTGTGCTTCTTGGAAGGCGAGTTACCTTCAGTGATGGTAGTAGAGGTAGCAGGGTAGGGGAGCTTCTCGATTTAGTACCAGGAGCCTTGGGGGGAGCTCCACAAGCTCCAAATACAATTTCGGGCGAAGGTTCCAATGTCTCCTTCCAGATCGCTCTGAATGGAACAGCGGAGGTTGGTCTGGTTTCCCATCAGGAAGTATAGTCTTCTATACGGACGGGTCGTTAATGGATGAGCTCTCCGGAGCAGGTGTCTACTCAGAAGAATGCCACGTTGAGCAGTCTATTCCACTGGGTAGATTTACAACTGTCTTTCAGGCAGAGGTGTATGCTATCGCTACTACAGCGCACATTGCACTTAACAAGAGGCGGAAATCCAAGTCCATCTACATCTGCTCTGATAGCCAAGCAGCTATCAAAGCCTGTTCAGCAGCGTTGATCAACTCAAAAATTGTTGAGGAAGCTGTCAACAAACTGAATCAGCTTGGGCGATGTAATAAGATCACACTGGTCTGGGTCCCGGGAAACGATAAAGCTGATGCTCTGGCTAGAGCTGGATCAGCGACCCCTTTTATCGGTCCTCAGCCTGTTATTGGCTGCAGTTCAGCTTATGCTAAAAACAAGCTTCTTGAACTGCTGCGACTACAGCATTACAACCATTGGCACGAACTTAGGTCATGCTGACAGGCCAAAATGTTAGTAGACGCGCCCAGGGCAAACAGAACTAAGTTTCTGTTACACCTTCGTAGAAATGACCTCAAAATCCTCACAGGACTGGTCACTGGGTTCACTCCCTTAAACGAGCACCTGAACAAAATTGGAATCAGAAGCTCGGGCCTCTGCGAGATGTGCCTGGAAGAAGATGAGACGGCTGAGCACTTCATTAGCGAGTGTCCGGCCTTTGATCGAATCAGAAAGGCCACTCTAGGCAGCTACGTCCTACGGGACGTTGATCTACTGGAGCTCAATCTTGCCCTATTGCTTCGCTTTGCGAAAGCGACGGGCAGATTTAGATCGACATGTAGCTCAGCAACAAATCGCTAATTCAGCGAATGGGGTGGTACTTCACCAAAGTACAATGGGCCTACAGGTCTACGTGCTTGTTGTCTCTAAGGAGACAGCCCCCTTCCAAATACAATACAAAATACTGTTTGCGGATGTGATGCGCGATATACCAGTGTAATAAGACGCATAACTCGAATCAATTGCAGCAAGAAAAATAGCACATTTGCTCAATTGAAAATGACAATTCGAAAATGATACCTGTCGAATTCCGCACAGCTTAAGTCAACGAATAACGCCATCTATCGAGTTGTGGCATTGATCGCAGCACAGCGCCATTTATTATTGATCTCGTTAACTTCTCCACCCAAAATGCACGCAAAACGTCTTTTATCACAATGAATTTCACAATTATCCGAAATTTTCCAAGCTTCACAACGAATTTTCCACCTTTATATCAAATCATGCGATAAAATGCAAAATTTTGTTGAAAAAGAATTCAATCTTTTCGCGTTTTTCCGGGATTTTCCGAGTTTTCCACTAAGAATTTTATATTTTTCCATTCGAAAAGCCATTCCGGAACAATTGCACACAAAAGTCCATACATTTCGACTTTTCCAATTTTCTGACGTTTCCGCAGGGTTTTCCCAAAATTTTCTTTCGCAAGAACCTTCTCCTGGTAATTACGAACAACTGAAAAAAAAATTGAGCCAAATCAGCCCAGCCGTTCTCAATTGATGAATTACTAATTTACTATACATTTTTTTACACCATTTTTAAATATATAGATTATAGACTTTTAAAATGTGATAGTGAATCTAGTCATACAGGTGGTGTTATTATGTATATAAAAAGGTTTATTCGTGTGTCAAAAGTGAAAGAGTTTGCTAAAAACAAAGATCTATGGAGCTTAATATGTCGTCTATATAACCGTGACTATTTATGTTTTCTGTTGTTGGTATTTATAGATCTCCTAGTTCGGCAGCAAGACTGTCTGTGACCTAGGGAAAGACTTTATTATCATGGGTGACATTAACATAAATTGGCTTTCCACCACAGACACTTACAGAAAGGATAACTGATAAGTGAATTGAGTTCTGTAACAACCAAATTCTTGGTGTTCCAAAACAAAAGGTATGTTTTAAATGTGTGGTTTAGTCCTTGTACGAAAATTATATATTTAAACAAAGCTAGTTTTCTTTAATTTCAATTTATTACAGTGGACGCTCGATTTAGTGAGCAATCCAATATAGTGAACACACAATATTTTATACAGGCTGTTCTAAATAGTGAACAAGTTTGTTCACTATTTAGAATATTTGTTTGTTTCACAGCTTGTGGTTGTTTTTAGTGCAAGAACAAAGTGCGTGTTGCTTATTTTGTTATTTTTTGAACGATATTCTTTATGACCATGTCACTTAAGCACAGCTTAAGTTTGTTGTATTTTTGTTTTTTTAAGTACATGGAATGTATTATGTTTTTTTACGGAAGAGTTGTTTTTGTTAAAAATAAGATATTCTTTCTTATAAATATTGGCGTGTTTTTTAGTAATCGCAAAGAAAAATTGTAATTATATTCTATTTTCGATTAATTGTACGTAAAAACATACACATTTTGATAAAATTGGCTTCAAGGAGTCCACGCTCGTTACAATGAACAATCTCGCTTCAGTGAACAGGCCTGGTTTTTATTACTTCACAATATCGAGCGTCTACTGTAATTTGTTAATACAGCATAGCGTCGGCTAAAGATGCAAACCTCGTAAATCCACTTTTTGCCAAAAATTAGATTTTTGAAAATATATCAAGTAGGCATTGGAATCTATGTCTGGATTAAAAAAAATGCATTTTATTGTTGTATTAAATGGCAAAAAAGACGAAAAAGAAAACATCTTAAATCATAAAATGCATACGATTGATCGTTAGTTGAAGATTAGAAATCACTGTCCTGCACAATTTGCAAAAATGGATTTACGAGGTTTGCATCCATAGCCGACGATAGGCAGATCTGGTTACTTCACTCTACAAAAAACTATTTCAACAATGAGCTTAACCCAGCGATCAGGTCACCATTATGTACATAACATACAGAAATGCTTCAAACTTGTATTAGTGATATAACAATAATTCATGTATATGCAATGTACATTAAATAAATGCTATCGCGATCAGAGCGCGTTACAGGTTTGATATGAAAGAGCGTAAAGAATATATATATATAAATACAGTAGTAACAGAAAGTTTACATTTAAGCTTAGGAAATTCATGTAGTAATAATATTAATGTAATAAAAACGAATTAATGTTTGAACAGTCCTTTTTTACGTGATTTAGGGCCGATTTTTCAATAGTCAGATAAACAGTCAGTTTGCTATCTAACGAATAAATATATTCGACTGTTTATCTGCTAGATAAGCATAAGTATTTGCTATTTTTCAATCGTCGAATAACTGCCAGTTTGTTATTCAATGATTTATATATCAATCAGTCGAACTCAATAATTTTTTAGCACATTTTAAAAAAAAAAAAAAATTAGAATGGAAATTATTGACCCTCTTGTGAATAAAAAGGCGTGAGTACCAGGTACTCGTGAAATTTGATGTGTAAACATACGGTTTTTGTGTATGTGTGCAGAGTGGCCGAGCGCTTACAGAATATGTAGGTACATTTATTTTTCAATTTTCTTGATTACATATTACACATACATGGACTGCTAGTAGTCTCTTTCGTAAAATGGCCATAGTTTCTATGCAAAATTTGTATGATGTCGGATAAACAGAGAATGCACTAATACCAAGAGAATCATGTACAGAAAATGCACTAATACTATGTTTGGTTACGCGTGACGGGTGACGTACAGTGTAGTATTGAGCCCCAAAACCTGGCCAAAAATATTTTATATTTGTAACAGCTACAAAACCGAGTTTTATTTGACTTCTAGAGTAAAAAAATAGTAAAAGAAAGACTTATTTAGGTATCCAGGCATTTATTTATCACTATTACTATGGTCCATAATGCTAACATTTGTTATATCACTTTCTGATAATAAAGTTGAAACTTCTGACGATAAAGGTTATCTTTTCCTCTGCGGGTTGCCTCTCAAACCCGTTATTAGGGAGTCTGAAGTTAAAAGAACCCTATTCAGGACATCCATAATTTACATATAATCATAATTTGCATATTGAATTTACATATAAAACGTGGGCAGCACAAAAAAAATTATTAAAAAAATGTGCGGTTATGTGCGGCAGTTTTACTCATAAATGATTTTTGCACTAAGTGATTCATATTATATGATAGGTTTCGCAACGGAGAAGCGTGGAGAAATATAATAAAACCCTTTTTAAAGTTTGAAAATAAATATTTAAGCAAGAGTTAGTCACATCTTAGTTCTAGACCCCATAGATGGAAATTGACTGAAGAATTATTACAAAACTATACTGTTATATAAAATATGTACATACATGGCTTAGACCTTAGAGTAATACATCACAAAAACGATCACTAAAATGTTTATAAAAAAATCACTGAACTTTCAAGAGTATGAATTTTGAGCTCATCGAACAATCATGCTAACACGGTGAGTGAACGGTAACTTCCGATTGGTCGTGCGGTGCGCTATACTGCACTAGCGCGTTGCACTCTTCGTATTTAAATGCAGTAATTACTTATCTATTTTGAGGAATTTTTAAAAATCCATTTATGACCAGGTTTTGGGGCTCAATACCACACTGTGCGACGGCGAAAAATGTACCCATACCCATAAAGAGCAAATAGGGCGGTCAATTTTAAACCATCGGAAGTGCGTGTATTGATGGATATAGTGTACAAGTTTAAAGAAACAATAGAAAATAAAAAAAACATATAACATTTTATGTGGCTTGAAAAGGACGAAGTTTGATGAGTTGGGTGAAGCGCGTATAGAAGTAGTGCAGCTGCAAAAACAAATTGCAGAAGCTGAACTTGAATATACAAAAATTGAACATGAAAATAAATAGAGGAGCATAAAATTCGAACTCTTCATCTGAAGGCAAGAAGAACACAATTTTAAAATGCAAAAATTAAAGTAGTTATATGTATTTTGTTTCTTTATGTAACATTAGTTGGTAACAAAATTTTATTCGTTATTTATTTATTTATTTATATCTGCTTCTCTCTGTTCAAATATTCCATCAGACTCAATATGTAATAACGTCTTGCACAAGAGTAAGTTTGCATCGCATTCCAATACTCAAAACAGGAAATCGATGCTTCCACCAAAGCATCTCTCAATTGCATATCTCGATTTTAAATGAGATTCGTTGTACAAACGTTGAGGTGCTGCTTTTGGATTATTAGACGAAGTAAGAAGATAATGGTTTAGGAAATATCCACTATACCCAGTTAATGGAATGGTACATATTTAAGAGCAGAGTTTGAAAATATAAGGCTATAATGCTTCTTTTGAAATCGACATCCTCTAATTCTAGATATTCTAGAATATCTTATTCTCCTCTTCAATAACAAAATCATCGTAAATATCGAAAAATATCCATTTTTTGTCACTTAAAACTCAATTTTTACAGTTCATAAACAGCCAGTTAAAGTTTATCCAGCTCACAATCGGACAGATAACTTTATTCGACAGATATCTATTATATTCCTAGAATAACTGCTATTCGCCTATTGAAAAATCGAATTTTTCGTTATCTGACTGATAAGTCCTATCTGATGTTTATCTGAGGTTTATCTGTTTATTGAAAAATCGGCCCTTAAAGAAACAAAATCAAGAATGCGAGCAAAAGCAATTTTTAGGCATAGCGAAGAGGACTGGCACGAATATGCTTTGGCCAGAAACAAATATAAGCAACAAATAGTAAAAGCTGAGCGAAAGTAGACAACGCGACAAACCAAAAAGAAATGTGGCGCAATTTAAAAAAGTGTGTTTTAAGAAAAGAAGAAAACGTGATTACATATGTTAACTTTAATGGAGTAAGTGCTAGAGATGATTTTTTAATAGCTAATAAATTTAACGAATTCTTTATTAATAGTGTTACGCAAATTAATGACTCTATCCCAAATGTACCATATGTAAATTTAATAATTCAAACAGATACTTTGCTTAAATTTCGTTATGTATCGTTCAGTGACGTTCGTGGAGCATTTAGACAATTTCGACAATCGCTATGGTTCAAAATACAATAAAGTGCGACGAGTTCCGACCAGTGAATGCCCTTCCGTTATATGAAAAAGTCATTGAAAAAATAGTTTACAAACAGCTAGAATTATATTTTGAGAGCAATGGGTTTATAATGGAGTCTCAATCCGGTTTTAGAAAATCTCACTCATGTGAAAGTGCGCTTAACTATGTTTTAACCCTTGTGTCAACACCCGCATACCCGGGTATGTTTTAGGAATTTTAAGAGAAATATTTGTACTAATTCGAACTACAACCGGAACGAGCTTCTGGGAAACCTAGCAAATATGAAAAATAAAGCATATAACAAAATAAAAAAATAAAATCCGTACTTTTTTTTGAGGTGTGGCAATATAATTCTGACCAAGTATCCGCCTGCTCAACACCCAACATACCGGGGTATGCATAGAGCAAAATACATACCATTTGTACTGGTTTGCGTTGAGCATCAACCAAAGGTCATTGATGGGGGCTGTTTTATCTACTTTGAGCCTTTTAGTACGCGTATTTCCATGATCAGACCGAACAAATCTTCCAATGTCCCATAAAAGCGGGAAGTCCCATGGTAGCGCGATACAGTGGGTAGGGTGAGCAATATGTCCCCAAAAGTCTATTGTATGCTCATAGTTTAAGCGGCTAAAACCAGTAAAAAGTAGAATTCCCATGGAAGCATCTAATTCTTCTTTTGTGACTTATTTCGATACACGCACATAACATGTGTAACATGATAATCCGTGTTCCATTCCTTGTACGTTTGCGTTGCCCGACGGTTGATTTCCCATAAGATGACATCAAACATTTCCGTAATAAACAATTTGAAAATACACTTTATGCTCAATGAATTTGTGGACTGACTTTGGTAGAAGCTACTTTGAAAATTTTATGCTGTAGATGACCACGTGGGCATGGGGGTACTTTACGCCATACCCTTCCGTCACGTGCATGATAACAATTAGCTTCTAGCACTTTCAGCAGCTATTTCTTCTGCAAGTTCTTCTTCTGTTTCGGTGGAGTTTTCCTCTGCTTCAATCGCACCTTGTTCTTCCTCAATGTCGGCTGCAGGCTCGATTCCTTCATTCATATGTCCTCTTGTCTCATCGACCATTTTATCTTGGTCATAATGGTCTGAAATCTATACATGTATGTGTACATAGCAGCATATTAAGTTTTACATATAATTTTTTTATATTTACTCGTAGGTAAACATGCATCTTCTTCCTCGTCGAATAAAATTGCACCCAGTAACCAAATGGAATTCTCGTCATGAAGCTGGAATTTTCCATGTTGACCAGACATATCACAAAAACCACGCATCAAAAACTAAAAACACTGAAACACATCTGAGATTTCATGTCTGCTCAAATTTGATACCAATAAACAGAAAAACTAGTTCGATCCACTTGGATAAACAAAATGTGCAAGTACCTATGTGCATATATATAGAAACTAACAAAACTTACAAACGTACCGTTATAAAAATTAAACGCGTTTAATCTTGTTGATGAAAGTAAAATCGTTCCTTATCCATATAAAATGTATGAAAATATACAGGTGTATACCCGGGTATGTTGGGTGTTTCTCATGGGGTGCCGGATTTGGGTGTTGGGGGTGTTGGGGGTTAACAAAGGAGTGTATCGGCAATGGTCTTAGTGTATATAGTGTATTCCTTGACCTGAAACGAGCATTTGAGACAGTTGATAGACGAATACTTATCGAAAAACTAAGCAAATACGGCGTTAAGGGTCGCGAACTAAATTGGTTTAACTCTTACCTAAAAAATCGAAGATTGAAAATAAATGGCAAAATGTCTGGCCGAAAGGAAGTGCCACTCGGTGTTCCTCAAGGATCGTTGCTAGGAACTCTTCTCTTCATTATCTTCATAAATGATATGGTTCAGGTAGTGAGGAGCTTTCATCTAGTACTGTTCGCGGACGACGCGCTGTTGTATGTTGATGGAGAAAACATTGATGAATGCCACCGTAAGACACAACAGGATTTGGACAACGTATAACACTGGCTCTGCCAAAACAAGCTAAAAATTAACACAAAGAAGACAAAGTGTATGATTATAAGAAACAGTTCCAATTTTGTATCTAACCTTACTATTGAAAACGATTTTATAGAAAGAGTAGAGGAAATAAAATACCTAGGCATTGTAATAGATAACAAATTAACTTTTGAAAGTCACATTAATTGTTTATGTAAAAAAATAGCAAAAAAGAATGGCTTTATGAAAAGGATATGAAGAAATTTGTCATTACTAACAGCAATAAAAATCTATAATATTATTGTCAAGCCTCATTACGAGTATTGTTCTACTATTTTATTTTTGTACAATGAAGGCCAAATCTCAAGACTTCAGTTACTTCAGAACAAAGCAATGAGAAATATATTAAAGTGCAATAGGTATAGCCCGATCAATTATATGTTAAATGTTTTAAAATGGTTAAGTGTGAAACAGAGGATTGTCTTAAATATGTTGATTTTCGTTTTCAAAATTAAAAATAAGTTAATGCCAAAGTATTTAACAAGATATGTTCAATATGTAAGCCATATTTTCTCAGAAACGCAAGCGACTTTCGTTTGCCAATTTTTTTTAACAGCATTTGCACAAAATTCACTAACTGATAAGGGCTTTAACCTATTTAATATGTTACCAGTACACATTAAGAGCATAGCCAGCTTACGAGATTTTAAGAAATCAGCACTGGAATTTGTAAAAATTATATTTTCGTGAAATTAATATGTTAATTATTGAAGTAGATTTGAGAAAGAGATCCATGGAGACAAAGCACTTAAGCTATACAAATATATGTATTTATTCTATGTAATGTATTATTGTAATCAATAGCTGGTTTTTATTACTTCACAATATCGAGCGTCTACTGTAATTTGTTAATACAGCATAGGCAGATCTGGTTACTTCACTCTACAAAAACTATTTCAACAATGAGCTTAACCCAGCGATCAGGTCACCATTATGTACATAACATACAGAAATGCTTCAAACTTGTATTAGTGATATAACAATAATTCATGTATATGCAATGTACATTAAATAAATGCTATCGCGATCAGAGCGCGTTACAGGTTTGATATGAAAGAGCGTAAAGAATATATATATATAAATACAGTAGTAACAGAAAGTTTACATTTAAGCTTAGGAAATTCATGTAGTAGTACTAAATTGCTAAATAAAAATTTCAATAAAAAAAAAAAAAAAACATTAATACCCTTCCTTTTGCCTAGTCGAGCAAAAATGGGTATCAATTTTACATATTTGTATATATTTTTTTCTTATACAATTAAAGCCCTAAATTAAGTTTCTGTAGTAAGTATTAGCGGAGATATTTGTGCTAGCATAATTTAAGGTTCACCAGAGTAGGTCTTTTCCTAAATTCTCGATAAGTGATATCCACGTTGGAGATTTTTTTTATTAGTTAAGTTTAATTTTTATAGTTAAAAACAGAGGTACATAGTATATATAACTGAGTGGATTTAAGAAGATTTTTTTAAATAGATGTTAAAAATGTTAAAATACATAAAACAGAGAAAAATGAAAACTTGTGTTTGTGTACCTGTAACATGTGTGTTGGTTTTTAAAGGTGTGTGGAGTGTAGACTGTAAGAGCCGGGCTTCTCTTTAGAACGATGACCTAGCTAACAGGATAAAAAAAACAAACAATAACGACAATCTTTAACATCCACTACGAGACATAACTCAGGTTGCGACTGGGGGTCCATTTAACCCTGCAGTGCACACGTGGGGCCTGACAGGCCCAAGTGAAAAATAAAATAGGTATAAAATTAAATCATCTGGTTGGATCATTTGCCTTCAACATGCGCATTATTATTGCCAAGCTTGCTCCAATTGAGTCCAATGCACATAATATTTATCTTTATTTTTATAAGTTGATTTTTTTTTAATAAAACTATAAATATAAAACTGAAGATGTTTTTTTGTTGTTGATGAAACTTTTTTTGAATTGCTTCTTAAGTATCCGAGAAGGACAAATTATAATTATACAGCCCGAACTCAATGATGGCTTATCGGATTGAAAAACAAAAAAATAGGTGGAATTAGTAGATTTGTCCCTGATTCATTTGAGATATAAAAATAAGATTTCGGTTTAGATTAGGTTAAGTTAGACTAGCTAGGTTTAGTGTCGCGTAACCTCCCCTCTCTTTTTCTGTGGTATCGGCACAGGTTCTTTCTTTCTATGATCTTTCCTATCTTTTCATCTGAGTAATATAGCTTTCTCCGTCTCTCTTTTGTTTTTTATGGTACGAGATTTTTGCTTGCGAACAGGTGGTGTATTGTGGGGTTAGCAAGAACTACCCCAGTCCGACAAGCTTTAGCCGAGCAACCACAAGCGTGCCTCCACACCTACACCTAAGCTGCCCCTGTAGCCTACTCTAACTCTTAAAAACGATTTTTTTCTTAGATTATACCATAGACACATTATTACCAGATGGTGCATTTCATATAAGCGCAATGGTCATTCCCAATCTACCCAATATCTAGATGGCGCCACCGTGGAAATATACCTCATTCTCGGATACATGCTGCAAAACACTTTATTTGAGGTATACTAGGCGTGTTTTTTTTTTTTTGTTATTATCGAGTCTTATTTGCACTTAAAGCTTTTTCGAAGTCTATATAGGTTACAAAAAAAAAACACGCCTACTGTTGAGAAACATTTCCGATCAACGTGAACCGTGGATTTCGTTGCCTTCTCAGTGGAGTTCATTCTGATTCTTCTTTATTTTCCTTTTTCGCAAAGCAAACCAAAAAAACCAAATGTTCCTTCGTAAAAACGGCATCATGTATCTTAATGAGAAAAAACGTAGAATAAAAATTAAAAAGAAACTGAAACAAAAATATCGAAAAAAACGAGAAATGAGAAGACAACCGAGTTATACGTTTACCCCCTAAACTGATATGGAAAGAGGCAAATGCAGTCGAGTACAGACGCAACCTTGATGATCACTTACTCAGCGATATTCAATACAGCATTGAAGGAATTGAAGATCTAATAAAAAGATCGTACCCGCCCAGCATGCAGGCCAGGAGAAAGAGCGCTACTCCAAAGGAACAATGGTTCGACAATGAGTGCAAAACAGCAAGACAAAAATCCTTTGGTTGGCTTAAGGTCTTTCGAAAGTTTGGTGATCAGTTCTTGAAAAGACTCTATATAGAAGCAAACACAACCTTTAAAAAAATCTGCAGAAAGAAAAAAGAAAAGCTATCTTGAAAATGAAGCACTTAAACTAACTTGCTGTAAAGATACGAAAGAATTCTGGTCTGCAGTAAAGAAGTTTAATGGTAAAATACCCCAAATCGGAGTCCAGCTGAATGCCAATATATTAATGAATCATTTCCGAACCCTCTTGAATCCAGCAAGGAATACTCCTGCCATCCAGTACGCAGCACCTCTCATTACCAATGAAATATTGGACACACCTATCACACAGAATGAAGTCTGCAAGGTGGTAAGAAAACTCAGCGACGGAAAGGCACCAGGGACTGATAAGATATCCATGGAATTTCTGAAATATGGGACCGACAACCTCATCATTAAATTAACCGCAGTATTCAATCACATATTAGAATCGGGCCATATACCGCAACAGTTTAATGAAGCTATCATATACCCTATCCATAAAAAAGGCAACATAACAGATCCAGCAAATTACCGAGGAATATGCTTTCTATACTCGTCTTATAAGGTATTCACAAAACTTTTAAACAATCGCATGTCAGATTGGATTGAAAACAACAAACTCATCAAAGAGTACCAAGCAGGATTCCGAAAGGGTTATTCAACGGTAGACAATATTTTCGTACTGAAAAACATTGTCGGGTCCTTCATCGAGCAAAAAAAGAAATGATATGCCTTTTTCGTCGATTTCAAGGCAGCATTTGATAACATAGATCGAAGAGCCCTATTTTTTAAGCTCCGCAATGCCGGAATGAGTCAAAAGTTTGGAAGAGTTCTCGAAAATATTTATGAAAATAATCAATATAGTATGGAGTGGAATCGAGACTACGGAAAGATTCGAAACAACATCCGGGGTAAGGCAAGGCCCGAATCTCTTCGCCATATATATATATGACCTTGTCGACTCTTATCCTGGGGGAATCAAGATAGCTGGAACGACAATAAGGGCTCTTCTGTTCGCAGATGATGTGGTTGTCCTTGCATACTCACCAGAATCCCTACAACTCATGATTAACCGTCTTCACTCGTACTGCCAATGGTGGAACCTTACGATGAACCTTGAAAAATCAAAAACAATGATTTTTAAAAAGGGAGCTGGTGGCAGATTATGTAGAAATGAAAACTGGCATTTCAACAGACAACCCATTGAAACTGTGAAACAATACAAGTATCTTGGAGTGATAATAACTAGCAATCTCAATATGGAAATTCATCTGAAAGACAGATTAATAAAAGCAAAAAGTGCCATAGGTGCGACTTGGAAGAGATGTTTTGCAAATAATCTCATCGACCATCGTGTGAAGTACAAAGTCTTTCAAGCGGTAGCGGAGTCAATAATGATGTATGCAGCACAAGCTTGGGGATACAACCAGTACGAAACCGTGGAAAAACTTTTAAGGTATTTCATCAAAAGAATATTTAGTTTACCGAATTCAAAGCCTAATTATATGATCAACTTAGAAACAGGATTATCACCACTGTTCATCAAAACCTTGAAACTGCACTCCGACTATATCATTAAAGTACTAGAGATGCCTGACGACAGACTTCCAAAAATCATTGTAATGTGGACAATTGAAAGGAGAACCCTGTGGTATAAGAAATTAGAGGACCTTGCAACGTATTGCGGAATCGAATTCAATTTCGTGGATGATTTTGGAAGGTACTCCAAAGAAGTGCTCTATAATCTCACTGCACAAATTGACGAACGATTGACAGCAGAGTACTTACAGATGGCTACTGCATCAGTACACAGAGCTACATACAGCATTCTTAAGCACAATTTGTGCGAGAAGAATTACTTCATCAATAACAACAGCAAAGAAGTTATATCGGCTCTATTTAAAATGAGAGGAAAACTTGTACGGCTTAATTATATCCCACATCTTCCAGACCTACCAATATACTGCAGCCTTTGTAACCTTTCAGAAAGGGAAGATGTAATCCATTTTATCGGTAGATGCCCTATCCTCAAAGAAATACGAAGACACTTCTTAGGTAGTGACACAAAATCAAAAGAAGAAGTTTTAACCCTCCTCAATTGCGAAAGGTATGTTAAAAAACTATTTTATTATTATCAGTCAGCAATAACGTATCGAAATAAAATCATTAGTGAAAACTTTTAGTATACTATATTAAAAATCAAGCAAAGTAGGTACACTTAATTTGAAATGTTTAATCTATTGTCAATCAGGCAGACGGCAATGCCATGCTAAACGATTTTATGAAAAACACATTTGTAACATAAACATGAAATGAATTAATAAATCAACTTTCTATCTATCTATCTAATGCAAAAACAAAACGAAAAAGAAAATCTGTATGCTTATTTTAACTGAAGTGATTTGGGGAGGGGAGTGCGGACGGGGAGTGCTGATGCCGACATGTTCGTTGGTACGGTGGACTTCCTAAATATTGACCCGTATATTATGTAGATCATATACATGTATGTGAAGATTTTTGGGTGTATGCAGTATGCGTATTCTTGTTATTTTGTTTGTAGCTTGATGTGAGTATTTTTGTGTTTTTCATCGATATCGTCTGATTTGTAATAAGCGAATTTAAGAAAAGACCTACTCTGATGTACCTTGGCTTGACGCAAACACAAATAGCTCCGCTAATAGTTACTACAGAAACTTCATTTAGGGCTTTAATTTTAGAAGAAATAATACTCTTTTTGACTGTTTTTAAATAAAACCGATATCTTTTTTTGGCTTTCCAGATATTTTATTTTTAAGTCAGTTTCATTTGCACTGCATCAAAAAATTGCACGTACAGCCGACTCGTTGAATGAAGTATGTATGCATAATTTTCAGAAAAAAAAAAATTTTTTTATAATTTTTTTTTCTTTTTATAAAAGTTAATTTCAAAAGTATCAGGAACAAGGTTTACTTCAATAATATAAACTTAACATTACAAGAAAAGTTAACAAAAATGAGCAAAACAAGAAAATGTGCATAAAAAATTGCACGTACAGTGCTTTTAAATTTAAATTTATGAAATTTTCAGTACCAAGTATAATATTCTTTGGCATTTATTACATCTTTTAAACGATTCCTCATTGAAATCACTAGTTTTGTTGTGTCATCTGGTGAATAGTGTTCCATTTTTCTAGGACAGTGTTTTTCAACCTTTTCAGAATAACGACCCCCTTAAAATAAGAAAAAAACGTGCAAACTTGCAAACTGGCTTACTGGCATAGGAAATAATATTGTAACGTTGGGGGTCTAGTTATATGTCGCTATAGTATGCGTCCTACAGTATTAACTATTCATATAACGGTTATCATATTGGGTAATTGTCATGTTGTGCTGGGGTACTTTTTCTCTACAAAAAATAATGTTTAGATCGAGAGATCAATTATTGGATGTTAGTGCTTATATTCCTAATAGAAACCTTACAAAATCGGCTTATAAGCTACTTTACCGACGAATCTGAATTCGACAATAAGTGAATGTGGATACTAAATCCTTTTCTTGATGTATCCATGCATTCAGCTGACCTTAACATGTGAGTGAAGGAAAGAGACAAAGACCTCTGCTGTATATAAAAGATTCATTCATTGTATATAAAAGACCATTCCATATCCATATACAATGATTCCATATACAATGATTATACCCAAGAATCATTTCCCAAAGTCTTGACATTTAACTTGGAAATACCAGAAATACTGAAACGCATATCACGAATTATTAGCATTACCTTTGAAAATTAAGTGACGGCATGTACCGTTTGTACTCATGTGGATTTTTGACTGGAGAGAACCATTAATCTACAAGAGAAGCGACTTTTTTTCATAGAGCATCTATATATGTACATATGTAGGCGTCTATGTTTCTACCTTAGACAGAAAAAGAACTCATAACCTCGTTCTAACGACAATTTTTGTTTAAGATTAGTTTTTGTGTAGATAATGAAAAACAACCATTTTCTGTCTGTACAGCACAAATACACATACAATCCACCCTAATTAAAGCGAATCATAAATACATATATATGTATATTGCTGTCAGGGTTGCTATATGACACACTTTTTGGTTTTTTATACATTTTACCGTAAAAAAGGGTATAAAAGTGTATTAAAGTGTACAAAAGTGTATTAAAGTGTACAAAAATGTATTATAGTGTATAAAAGTGTATAAAAGGGTATAAAAGTGTATAAAAGTGTAAAAAAGTATCTAAAAGTGTATACAATTATGTATGACTTTTATACATTTTTTTCAGTTTTATGCCTATTACTTGCTTTTATACACTTTTATACACTTTTATACACCAGCAATATTTTTCAGATGTATAATACACACTTTTATACGCGCAAAAAAGTGTGTATTGTACGCCAACTATTATGCGTCTACAACCCTGATTGCTGTGCACCCCCAACCCCATTAGCATTGTTCTTCCCTTTTATCTTTAACAAGCAGGACGCGAGAAAGATTAGTTAAACACTAATACTTTGTTATGATTAGAACAACAAATCTCCTTTGTGGAGAAATATTCAACCGCCTACATTAGGTGCATCAAGGTGCAGATAATTTACCCACATACTCGTATACATCTGTTCCCTTCAACACCATCACATTCTTATAGCAATCTAAATACGAGATTATGTCAACGGGGGCTATCTGAAATCAGCTGAGGGTATGTATGGTTGACTCATTATTCGCTACTTAAAGTTAATGACTTTCGTACGGAGTTTACATAGGATAGCAATTAACTTTAACAACGGTCGGTACAGCCAAACGCAGGCAACTAATAACCAGACGCACAAACATTTTAACCTCCCCCTGGGGTAATCCTTTGCAACATCTAATGAGCCTTGCTAGGCTTCCTAGACGGAGCATAATCCTAGAACAAGGGCAGCCAGCTGTGACAAATGGCTGATGGAGGCGGTTATCCCATCATTTCAGAAGAAAATGGTTCATTCAAGTGAAAGTGTTAATATTTACGGAGAAGTCACGTAGCAGAGCTGTGCTTACGTAACGTAGTGAACACGCCCCGTCGTCTGACAAGTCAATGGGTTTGTTCATTGGCATTCAATTTAGAATAAAGCTCTTTTTTGAAGGGATAAAAGGCGAACGACGCGACGCTTAGACATTTATATCTAATGCGTGACCTTTGTATAGATACTTTCCACACTTGTATCTACATTTATCTTAAAGTTTTCACTGCGGTACTTCGGGATATTTTTGGTTTGTTTTTTTTGGGTCGGCTTTAGGATTTTTTTTTGGGTCGACTTCGTTCGGAATGAATAGAATTTGGCATTTAACTTGTGTAGTTTAGTGTGTGTGGTGAATTTTTAAAGAGGTCAAGACAATAAATTTTTATGAATCGACTTGCGAAATTGTTTACGAGTATTATTTTTATTTATTTTCTGGGGTGTTTATGGGCATTTGTATCACTTTATAAGTGCTTTCCGACATGTCTAGGGCTACATCTAAGTTGAGATAGATGATGTTAGCTATGCTTGCTACGGCAAATAATGTCAGTGGCAATTTTGTATTGTCATCATTTTGGGAATTGGGGTAAATGAAATGTATTACTTTGGGGGGTAGTTTTAACTGGGCATGTCAATTTGTCAAGTTTGTTGTATTTTGTCCTTTTTATTTAATTTATGCATTTACGCTCCGCAATTAATGAGATAGAACTACTGAATTAAATATAAACATACATACATTACATAGGTATGTGTATATGTACATTTGTTTTTTTTCTCAAGACCTGGAGCAGAGTTTAGTGAGTTGCTTGCGATCAGAGATGTAACGATGAAGATTGAACTAAAATAAAGCATCTAGTTTACAAATCAAAGAATGAATAATACCCCGGGAATTGTAAATTAATAGCTTATTTCAATAGTAATAATATTTATTCCGCATCATCTTATAACTTTTAAAACTCCAATTTCGTGGCACTGCGGGATTATTTAATCGGTTTTGAATGGGAAGGTAATTATGATATATTTCTATATATTTAGATAAAATACATATTAGTATGTATCTTAAACGTGTCAAAGAAAATGTTTCAAATTCCTTGGTCAAATAAAAGATTTGTTCATTTGCGTAATGTTTTTTTTCGATTGCGCCTGGAGGTACAGGAATCTTCAAAGTATACCAATTGATCTGCAATCAGTTTTACCTAGAATCGCGACAATAAATTTTGTCCAGTTATGTAGCATGTACGAGACAAAACACTGTGGAGTGGTAAGAAAATTTGTTCCTCTCATTTTTCCATTTTGTGGTGACTACCACCACAGACAAGATAAATATACAGATGTAGAATATGGTATACATCGAGTTTAGTTCTCTTCTGATACTTTGAAAATACCTGACCTGATCGATTTCTTCGTGGTGAAAGGAATATCTAACAACCACATAAAAGTTGAAGAAAGCTTTGATCTGTCATCTGATCATTCCCCAATTATTTTGACATTGAGCGAAAAACTATTATATAACCGAGAGCCGGCGAAATTAAGCGGTAGAACAACTAACTGGGAAGGCTTTAGGAACGAAATCGAAGTAAATGTTGAACTGAGCGTACCGCTTACGACACCCTATGAACTTGAGGTTGAAGTCGATCGCTTCGTTGAGATAGTACAGCTCGCCTCTTGGAATAATACGCCCAATCCAAGAAAAACGCCGGACAAATACGGTCTACGATATCCTTCTGAAATAAAAGAATTAATCAGGGAAAAAAGAAAAGCGCGTAAAAGATGGCAACAGAGTCGTGCTCCACAGCATAAAACATATCTGAATCGTCTTTGCAATTTGTTAAAGAATAGCATTAAGGATTTTAAAAATCGTGCGATAGGCTCTTACCTTGAAAGTTTAACAGCGAAAAAAGATTCCAATTATTCCCTTTGGAAAGCCGTAAAAGGCACCAAAAGGCCCAAAATCCCCGCGCCGCCACTTAAAATAAATCAAAATGAATGGGCAAGGGAAGATAAAGAAAAAGCGGATATTTTTGCCGCCCATTTGGAAGAAACCTTTAAACCGAACGATGGTCAAGTGGTTCATGACAACATCAACCTCACAAGGATGGTAGTTCCACCATCTGACGATTTAACGCGCAGATCTGCAACGCTTAGAGAACTCGAACGTGAGATCGAGAAACTAAAACCTAAGAAAGCTCCTGGTTATGATTTGATTACCGGAGAAATTCTCAAAGCCTTACCTAGAAGAGCATTTATTAAGCTTCTCCATATTATAAATGCTGCACTCAGATTAAAACACGTGCCGAGCCAATGGAAAGTTGCGGAAGTCATAATGGTTTTAAAACCAGGAAAACCGTCATATGAAGTAAAATCATACAGACCAATATCGCTTCTTCCCGTCATATCCAAAATTTTCGAGAGGATATTGCTAAGGCGTCTCCAACCGGTTATAGAAGAAAATAATCTAATACCTGACCACCAGTTTGGGTTCAGAAGTAAGCATTCGACGATTGACCAGGTGCATAGAATTACTAACGTAATCGAAAAAGCACTAGAAGAAAAAAAGATATGCTCAACCGTATTTCTTGACGTCTCGCAAGCCTTTGATAAGGTGTGGCACGATGGCTTGAAATGCAAACTACGACAAGTACTAATTCATATCTCGGGAATAGACTCTTCCGTGTTAGAAATGGAAACGAATACTCAGAGCTCAAAGAAATTTCGGCCGGCGTACCGCAAGGAAGCGTTCTGGGGCCGCTTCTCTATCTGTTATATACTCGTGATATACCGAAAGAAGATGGCACTATCCTTGCTACGTTTGCCGACGACACCGCTATCCTAGCGGTAGGTAAAACAATCGAGGAAACGACTGCCAAACTGCAAAACGCATTGAATAAAGTAAATGAATGGACGAGGGACTGGCGGATCGCCCTTAACGGAACTAAATCTGTTCACGTGAATTTCACTTATAGAAAAATTAATGACTTGCCAATTTTTATAAATTTGGCCCGAATTCCCATTGCAAATGAAGCCAAATACCTGGGAATGACACTTGACGCAAAGCTGAAGTGGAATTCGCACGTGAAAATGAAACGTAAAGAATTAGAAATCAAATATAAAGAAATGTACTGGTTAATCGGGAAACATTCCCACCTCAGTACCGAGAACAAACTGCTTTTATACAAGCAAGTGCTAAAGCCGGTGTGGACCTACGGTATACAACTTTGGGGTTGTACCAAGAAAACAAATGCCAATATTTTACAGACCTTTCAAAATAAAGTGCTAAGAGAAATTGTCCAAGCACCGTGGTATGCTAGAAACGACGATATCCACAGGGATCTCGGAATTCCGACAATCGAAGCTGAAACTAGAAGCTTCGCGCGAAAACATAGAAACCGACTAATCGGACATGTTAATAATACAGTCCTACTTATTTTGGATGAGAGCAATTTATTGCGCCGACTACAAAGAACAAAACCTTTTGACTTGGCGAGATAAGGATTAACCGCGTCTAAATTGCGGAACATGCAGGATCTTTCATTGGAAAGTAACCTGCCAAACGTTTATATTTCGTGATAGAAAAATTGCTTGATAAGTAGTATAACTTAGTTGCAGTATCTAACAAATCTATATCGAAGGGTGGTGTTTTTGGTCAGTAAGAATCTGACACTACTATGAGCACGCGCTTGCTATTCTCATAGTGTCTATGGAAGATTTTCACCTACCCTCGGAAAAAAAAAAAAAAAAAAAGTTCTCTTCTTTTGTGTAGATGACTCCACTTGTTCTGTTTTTCGTTTCTTCTATGATCATGCAGGTTCTAAGTTACATGGTCGCACGAGTCAACCATCCTCCAGTGTGTTGTGACTTCGGTATACACACATTTTTTTTATATTTCATATTGTTGCAACCCTTTATTTTGTCTACTTATCTCAATCGATCTTGCGAACGAACATATACGAACGACTGACTGGCTGGTCGGTGTTTCTGGATTTTAAACTGTGGTGTGTTTGTGTGTGTGTATGGTGGTTATATTTTGATCTGTGGTTGTTTTTGTTTGGTTTTATTTTCACATTTCTGTGAAATTTCGATGTTCTTTGATTTATGGTTGAGCGAATTTTTTTTTGATTTGTAAGAAATCAATAAGAAAATTTCTCCGACAATTTTTGAGTAATTTGTGGAGGCATACATTACATAGACATACATAAATGTACATATGTAGTTTTAAAATCGAGGGCAAATATTTTGTTGGGCTCCTGTAAAGGCTTACAAACTGGAAATCAAAACAATGCCTACCTACTGTTTTCTGTAACATGTACCTACATAATTATATTTGACTAGCTGACCCGTGCTCGCCTTGCTTCGCCCCCGCTGCCACTGTTAAGGTAAAACAAATTGGAGATGAGTTCCGAATTTACCCACTTAGAGATGGAATTTAAAAAAATCCTCTCTAAGCGGATCTCTATGCCATTAAAGGAATGTACTCTGTAAATGAAATTAACATATTTTATTGCAATCACAAAAACCAACGAAATGATCTACTTTTCCCGCCCTTCTGTTGGGCCATCGCATATACATACATACATATATGTACATACGAATACGCGGTAGCGAAATTCCCATTCAAGAAAATTTGAACACTTGCAGCACTATGAAAATCACACATCCATGGTATAGTCGCTATTCCCCATTATATATGCCCCATTAAACTTTCATTAATTACAATAAGAAATTAAAGCGAAAAGAAAGAAAAAAAAAAAACAAAATTATTACATCGCACACACATACTGCTCGTGTATTCGTTTTGTATGCGAAAACAAACAAATAAAAACTAAAACCGGTTTTCGTGATACAAAAGAAAACGAATTAAAGCAGCAATGGGAATACAACAACAACATCCACAACACAAGGAAGTCCAAAACAGAAAAGGAAATTGAGAGAAACGAACATTTTTGCTCGAATCATACACCATTCTTTGAGTTCGTTCATGTTGCAGGCATTTCATACGAGGTATTGTATGATAGTATGCTGGTTTTTGGATTTAAGTATGCAGGTTTTAAAATTTTTTTGTAACATGCATTTTTTGTACCATTCTACATCTGTATATTTCTCTTGTCTGTGCTACCACTAAGTAGTAGTATTTTATTTACCAAGTAGTTGACGCTTCTGTTGTTTTAATAGCGTTTATGTAGGTAACTTTCGAGTGAAGGCAGCTACTAATACCGTCATTACATGAGGTTTTTCCTTACGGCGTCAGGTCAAACGGTCTTTTTTTTTTAGTGGGGGCTCGAGCTTTGTCATGTTCAGAGTAAGGATTATTTCATGTTGTAGTAGCACTTGCTTATACAGAAGCAGTTTGTTGTATATGCTCAAGTATCTTCCGAGTAGCCAGTACATTTCTCTAAGTCTGATTTCGACCTCGTCGTGCATCTTTTTAACGTGTGGCTTCCTTTTAAGTTTTAAGTCTAGGGTCATTCCTAGGTACTTTGCCTCGTTTGCGTACGGTATTTGTGCCGAGTTAATGGAAATATGTAAGTTGATTATTTCGCTAGTGATCAAGTCGTATTCTAGAGCTTTTTTATTTCTCAATCTACATATTATCATTCGAAGCTCGGATAGGGATACGGTTTTTACTTTAAAGTTTTCGAATCTTCGATCAATGGCTGTCCATCGAACGACTTGAACGTTTCTTCTAAGTGCACTGCAAATAATTTCATTTTCAGTTTATATCCTTTTGCCCATTTGCCGTTGGCTTACCTTATTGATGCCGAGTGCACTACGAGTTTTCTTATGGACTTCAAGAAGGCTTTCCATAGGGAGTAGTTGGAACACTTATCTGCGGTTAAGCCCTCGAGGTAAGTGGAATTCTCGCGATTTCTTAAGTTCTGCAGCACATTTTTAGCTTGTTGCATCAAATGTGGTTTTATCCGGGGGCGCGCGGGATTTTTGCCATCTCTTGTGCGCTCTCCTTTTTTCTCGTATGAGGTCTTTGATATCAGGCTGGTAGTTGACTTTTTTGTTTCGTGCTGCTGCTTCCGGAAAGGAGTGTTTTTCTACGCTGCACTCTGAATGGCTTGCACGAGCTTGTCGATTTTGTCTTCTATTTCGAGTGGTGTCTTTAGGGGCACAGTTAAAGCAACATTTTCCTTACAGTCTTTTCAGAAAACGTTCCCATTAGTTTCTTTTTGTGCGCCCATTTTCAGAGTTACTGAGGAGTGGTCTTTGTTACCCCTTTTGTGATAAAGAAGTCGACGAAAAAAAGTCCACCATACATTTCATACTGGCTTTATACAGTAGTCTGCCTTTCCTTGAATTGTATCTCGAACCCCGATGATAAAATTAGATCCGAGTGAGTGAACTAGGCGACGAGGTCGTCGTCTACCAGCATATATCCCGGAGGAAAGTAACTAGATTCGATGTGGTAGTCTAAGTCAGAGTATATCAAATAATGAGTAGGAACACTCTCTCATCAAATGCAACTGCTACTAGTACAAAGAAAAGCGTGAAAAAAATCGCCCAATAAGTAAAGGATTGATATCAATCCTTACCTGCGATTGGATATAATGAAAAGAGTCGGAAATACTTTTCAGCAGCACCACCACATGTGGCTACCTACGTAAGATAGATTACGTGTGGCTTTCTCATAATGGTAGTGCTCCGCGCTGTCATCGAAAGAATTTCGTGTGACCGTGTTGCCGTAAATTTTACTGCAACAAGATGCACCCTCAGCTTTCTCTCCTCTCCCGCTAGCTTTTGTATTTTCCCGTGCCTCATCAATATTCTGGAAAGGGCAGCCATGGTCCCATCAGCCATAGGCCCACTTTCCTAGTATATTGAATTGGCACCAAACAGGTTCCCCGAGAAGAGACATAAGATCTCAAGTACCAAAAGACTGATTGTCTAAGAGGAGACGGACGGTCTCGGAATGGACAGGCGGTCCTTCACAACACAACATTAAACGAGCAGAATCAAACAACACTTGGCGAGCATAAACCAACGCGAAGACAGTAAGACGACAAAATACTTATGAGACGGATGAGTCTCCAACATCAGAAAAACAAACCAAAACTTGCACTGCGACGTACAAACATTCACTACCACCATCACAATACCTCATACTAAACAACAATAAACATAAGTAAACATAAATGAGACGAATGGGTATCCACCACCAACAAAAATACATCACCAAGAACGAGACGAGTAGACAACAAGCACACGAAACCAGAAGACTAGACAACGGGACGGATGGTCCCCAACGATCAACAATGGCCGAGGGCCGAACCTAACTTAAACTATTTTGTATAAAATGGTACGCTAGGTGTAGGTCCCTCCACCCCCAAATCTGCACGAAAGTCCACCGGAGTAGTTCGCGTAGTAAATTAAAAGTACTGATTCCTTTTTCCTCGGGGGTAGTGAACTTCTTCTGCGATCGGTCCAAAAAGTAAATTAAAAGTAAGTTAGTAAAATTAAAGTAATTGGGAGAAAGCCCAAAATAAATTTCCTTTTTTAATTGATCGTTTTTTTTTTTACTCCGAAAAGTCAGCGAAATAAAATCGCTGAATTTAACCATGGGATTCGCAGGTGCTGGAAATGTCCCAATCTGCTGCTAATTCCAGTATGGATGCGATGCGTGAGGGAGCACCGTGGGGAACGAAAAACGGTGGCGTATTCTAGTCAAAGAGCAGAATACCGCTTAATAAGCCGCAAATGGATCCCACTGTGGCTGAATGCATGAATGTGTGAGTGCATGTGGGTGGGATTCTTTGTGTCCGAGGTGGTCAAAGGAACCCACTGGAATGGTCACTTCACTTCTTGGTTGACCGAGCTGTTGTTGAGAGGAGAAAAAAAAAGAGCGCTCAAAAACAAAAAAAAGGGAAACAAGTTGGAAAAAGAAAAATAAAAGACAAACGTTTAGAAAAAAAAAGAGGACTAGAGAAATTTTAAGGAAACACAAGTGAGGTGAAGTTAAGGGAACAGATCGCAGGAGAGGAAAGGACATTTACCTAGGAGGTGGAATGCAAAAAAGGGAATCAGGATACAACAAAAACAGATAAGTAGTAGTGTAAAATAACATAGTGAAGTTCGTTTGGATTCGTTGGTGGAAAAAGGCTCCGGTAGACTTTTGCACGCAAAAAATCCCGGTGGATTGCGGGACACGCGACCGTTTAGATTATATTAAAAGTTCGGGACCGTACAATAGCGGGCCATTTTAATTTTAACGGTAATTTTTTTTTTATTCTCTTGTTCTTTGTCACGGGTTGGTTTTTTTCATCCACCCCGCCCGGTGGATTTTTTCCAGCCCCATCCTAATTTTAACCTTAATCGATCCTAATTTAATTTTCTATTTCTTTTTAAATAAATCGACCATTGGTTTATAACGTGGTACAAAAAAATCAATTTCTACTTTATTTCATTATTATTGCATTCTCAGAATTCATCGTTCGGTTGTTTATTTCTCTTAAAAAGGTTTCCCAATCAATTTTATTCAAAAATTGGGTGGCGCCCATTTACTTCGTAATCGGTTTTAAATTTTTTGCCCCAGTGTACACGTCGTCGAACCCATCCCAGCTGAGCGGCCGGCGCAACAGCTTCCAGTCAGCTGTGGTTACCATCCATCCAATTTGACATTTCGCGATTTTTTTTCTGCTGCAGGCGGGCGCAGCTCCTTTCGTTTTTGTGTAATTGAAATTAATTAATTCGCGGCGGAAAAAGTGCAACAACCGAATTTGCTTTCGTGAAATTGGTTTCATTTGTGGTTTTTGGCAGTTGTTTTTGCTCAAATATATCTCAAATATGTACATTCGAATAACTTCTCCAAAACTCATACTTAGTCGTATATTTAACACTTTTCAGCAGCTAAATTGAAAAATATTTTGTCACATTTTGTTGATTGTTTACATTTTTTATGCACGTCTTTTGTATGCGTTTTTCTTTGAATGAAAAGGGTGACACTTGTCAATACATGTATGCGGCAAATATATCTAAAAGGATTTATGGTCAGGTATAAAAAAATAAAATTGCGTTTTCTCTCGGGATTTCTTATTATGGTGAATGAAAACGCACAGGCGCGGTATTAGGTAGCCATAAAAGCAGGTATAGACTTGGAAAATACAGAATAGATATGTTTTATTGAGAGTATGTATGTACGTTTATGACGGTAGAATAAACTAATGTCGTTTTCTATTGAGCTCTTCAGTTTTTGCTCGCAGATTTCAGATTTTTCGTGCTGAATGGAAATTAAACGAGATTCATATGTTTTTCTGCATTTGCATTCGTGTGTTATTTCTATTTGACATTTTGTTCGTACAATTAAAAAATAAATAAATAATAAAAAGAAAATATAATAAATACAATTTTAAATACACTTTCTTTATATTTTCTTAATTTTGTATGGAGTTTCTAATAATATTTGTGTTGCTTGGTAGCATTTTTATGTGCTGAGTTTCAATTTCGTATAAATTGTTTTGGTGTACAGATGTGCAAGTAGGTTTGAATTTCGAGTTGGAATTGAGATTCACGGAAATTTGTCTCGAGCAAAAAAAGCTTTCCTTGCCCTTTTGAAATTGAAAAGTATGCTAGGGCGATAAAAAGTGCTCGAGATAGAAAAAAATGTTTTTTTGCCCAATCCAAAACCACATAAGTTCAAATGTTAAAAAGGAAAAGTAAAAGTTGAAGTTCGTTTTTAAAAATTCAAATTAAATCATGCGTAATAATTTTTACAAGTGCTTGGCGGTAGGAAAACAGAAATTTAAAAAATATTTTAGCGTACCGAAAAATTGTGAGATCTAAGCAAAATTACGAAAAATTAAATAATTGTAATTACAATTTTTTTTTTTTATAATCTACATACGCTAAAGGGGATATGAATACCCTTATAATGTTTACACACAGCGCGAGCACATGAAGGACGAGAACGAGAGACATGTATGCATACTAAAACTTTATTGTCCTTTCCATTTCTTAGATGAGCGAAAGGTGTTCCACTGTTTTAACAAGACAAACTTTTTACATAAACGAGGGATTAAAGAGTCTACGAAAGGCATTTCTAAAAAAAAATTTATTTCAAGTGTTATTCGGGTACACCTGATTTGGTCATTGTGGCGACCTGCCTGCTGCTGTGTGACGAAAAATGGAACTGATAAGAAACATGTGGAGAGTGTCCCTAATCATTATTAGATATACTCTCGTCTAAGTGATTTATTTTTACGGAGATTGAGTTTACATATTTGCATAGAATTGAGTTCAATTTCCGGAGTGCTTAATACAGTCTTTGATGTACAGAGAGGACCCACCTCTCGCATTTTCCGAAGGATGGTGCGTGTGATGGTCACTGTTGGGTCTAGGTCCATTTTTTATATGGGCTTCCAATATCAATAGGCGGATTTGTTTTTCAAATCTATGTACATATATATGTAGACTTCGAAAAAGCTTTCAGTGCAAAAATAGGACTGAATAATTAGCCAGGCTAAGGTTTTGTTGTATTTAACATTGAAAACATGTTGCGAAAACATGTTTAGCCTATATAGATTTCAAAACGAAAAACACGCCTAATATTGTTTTTCCCTAGAAATACTTCTAGTTCGTCTATTTTTGTCAGAAGGCCGTTTGAGTTCCACGTTAGTATAATATCTTAAGCAGTTGTTTCATTTTCATGTTTTGTTGATTGTCTTGCGGGGTTTGAATCAAGCTTACTCAATTTGTCGTATATAACTTGACAAACTTTTGTTAGCTCCTCAATTTTTTTTTAATATCACAAATAATATTTGGCAGACCGGATATCTTGTGGCTGACCTTAATTTATTTTCGTGTGACACCACTCGCGCGTATGACCTCACACCAACTAGTGGCGGTTTTTCCGTTGCACTTGGACTAGCGACGTTCTCGTGCGAAATTTTTATATTTTCCTTTATCAGTCTAGTCCTTTTGACCGGCTTAATGGTCTTAGGCTTATCGGTTTTAGGATCTTTTAAGCTTTGCTCCAGGTGTACCGGTTTCTTGAGAGTATCGCGTATTTTTTAATTTAATTTTTAAGTTCATTGGCAAGTTCATTGGATTTCGCAACCTCGATAATTCGCAGGGTGGTTTCCCATGCGATTCGCGCAGACCGCTGGGACCTGCTTGGTTTTGTTACACTCTCCCGAGAGATGTGAACCGGCACAATTTACGCATCGTGGTTCTTTCTGGTAGTATGCCTGCATGTGGTTGAAGCCCTGGCACCGTTTGCGCTGAGGTATCGTTCTCCTGTCTTTATGCATGGGCTCGATTTTGACTTTGATGTTTAGGATGTTTTACTTAATGAAAAAATAAAAAGGAACTTTTTTTGAGATTCAGAAAAGAATATGAGTTTTTATATCGGTTTTATACAAGTCGTCACTCGTCAGTCGAGTTGTTGGTTAATTGTAAAAGCAAATCGTTTTGGAATTACATTAACTCGAAAAAAAAAACCTAAGGCTTACACAAGGTATAGGCCAGTCATATTCTACATTAAAATCGCAAAACGCGATGTAAAGCTGCATTTTTGGTATGTTATTAGGACCCCTTAGCGGGGTGTAAAACTATGTTTTGCAAGCAAAAAAAAAAAGTTGTGCTACCTGGGCAACACGTGGAAAACTGCAATATTTTCGGACTTTTTTCAGTTATTGCATTTTAATTCAAAAACTATGGGGTTTTTGACATTAATTGACACCATCATTTTGAGATGGTTAAATTTGAGACAATTTAAGACCACTCACAGCTCCGTATGTTTAATAGTTTTTGAGATATGAGGTTTCAATCTTGCCTATGTTTTCAGTCGAATATCGGCATAACTGCTCATGCTTAGAGAAAAATTGTGCAAAATAAAGTTTTAGCAGATATAATTACCTTCCATTTAAGCACAAAACCAGGCCAGTAACCCTTATAGTTCTCTTGTTATCGTTATAAAAAAGAAACAAAAATTGCAATACTAAATGTAAGTTCAACAAACTAATTTGAGTTTATGTACAATAAGCCATGGGTCAACACCCGCTCTAGCGGTTACGTCGCCCCGGACAAAAAGAGAAATTGGGGGCGCCATATTTTTTTTTTAAATAAACGTGGGAAATATTTTTTATTTCAATAAAAATCAAGTCATTTAATATAAATTTTTACTAACCCATTTCCGGCTAACGCTGCGAAAACGCCACGTGCTAAATTGTGGCGTGTAAATCTTATCTGATGAAGAGTTTTTGAGATTTTGAGAGTTCAAAAATTGTTTTTAAGTTTTTTTATATCATCTTAAAAACTGTTAAGGCAGCATTTTTAATATACTGTATACAGTTAACTAATCTAAAAAATTATTTTTGTTATGTGTTTTTGCAATGAATTCAATAAATGCGAACTCAATTTATGCAGAAAAATTTTGAAATAAATCTCTAGCTAAAATTTCAAAAATTTTTAACAAAATGGGTTCTTCGGTGCAATTTGTTATCCAGTTATTACAAAAAAAAAAAAAAAAAAAACTATAACAAATAAACCAAGATCCTGGACGACCTAGAAAAATTTACCACCGCTTAACCTTCTTATTAATGCGAAATGAATACACGTTTAGTCAGCGCGACGGGTACCCGGGTACCCCTTTATATTTTCTATGGGCTGAGACAAATATAGGAAAAGTTATGTATATAGACTATAGAGGGAAAGAAACATTGTCTAGAGTGAATTCAACTTTCAGTTCAGAATCTATATTTAGAAAATTGCTGTTTATTTCAAGTTGTTTATCCATTTTTTGAGCAAGAATGACATTTTTTGGCTATAGTCGTGTTATGCTGGTCGCAGATTGGCTTTTCGCAAAAGTTGCCGATTTTCTAGTTTTTTGCCTGAGTGCTCCGAGCAAACATGGCATGATGTATTGATGATGCAGGGGTGCGCGAACGTATGTTCTCACCAAGCATAGCTTCAATGCTATTTTTTGTGTTGAAGTTGCGGTAAATAAGATGATTTTTGAATCATTCTTGAATATTTAGTATGCAAAGCTGCTTGCCCAGCCTTTGCGGAATTTGTGTCGGTTATCCTTTCTAATTGCAGCTTCCTTATTATGTTGAGTACGAAGAAGGTAGGCCACCAATGCACATAGTATCAAACATGGCAACTAGCTATCTTTTAGCAGTAAAATGACTAACCATTTTGTCCATTACATCAACACCACCTTTAGAGCTATTGTTGTATCTTATGATGTCTGGCTTATGGTTATCATCCGATATAGCATTGTCGTGGTGCATTGTGGATAAAAGAATGACGGAACTACATATATTTTTTAGGGTCGTCGGAAACGATGGTTTTCTTTCCCATGAACCCAAATAGAGACGAGAGATCCAAAGAAGTAAAAAAGTTGTGCATTGTAATATTACAGCCGGAACCTTCGTATTGACAAACCAACCCTTTCCTCCACTATCAAATCTAGTCCACAAATCTCAAATCGGTGCAGCTTTGTCATCTGTCTATCACTCGATGGATTCGCGTTACGCATTTTTCAAATCGGATAGATTGATTTATGACCCAAAACCTATTGATGCTCATAGTAGCGACATAACGGCAATGCTATTACTTTCCAGAGCTCTACTTATTGTTCATTATTGGAATGATGAGCGCCAGCTGTTACCAATATTTCAAGATAGCCATTGAGCTCCTGCAATGTACATATCCTTCAAACTTAAGGCTCCCGCATAGGATTGTTCAATGTTCACGTTCATTTCGCTGAAAATTACTCATATTTCCAATTTGATATTACATACACCAAAAAATATACACATATGAGCTTCACAAGCATAAGATTCAATGTAGGCATACTAAATAATGAAACACTGTAACACAAATATTTACGTTGAAACATGTTCGGTGGGGAAAACATATACGAACCAGTGCAATATAAATAGGGGTACCCGGGTGTACTTCGCATTTATGTAACTCCGTATTAGCGTTGAAAAATAAATTTTATAAAATTAATGGATTATATTTATTTTAAATTGAGTATGCCATTCGAAGCAGAATTAAATTTCAAGAAGGTACTGAAAATATTGTTATGTAGTCCTTTGGGCGAAATAAGTTTTATATTGGTTCAATAATCAAAAGGATACCCGGGTATCCTCGCATTGGTACGAAGGTTAAGAAGAGAATTATGAGGGTAGTGAACAAGGTTTCGAAGACAAGTGCCTGTGCAGTAGCTGCAAATCTTCAAACAAGTGATGAAATTAATGTTTGTGAATAGATAATAAGAAATGCGAAAGCAATTGGTTGAAACGAAATGGTTTTAATGGTCGGGTTAGCAGCAGGAAACCATTCATCAAGAAATAGAACTAGTAAGCCAGATTGCAGTACGCTATTGAGAATATTAATAGAGATAATTCATTTTGAGATACGGTTATATCTAGCTATGACAGTTCATTTAACATTTTTGAATCCGATGGTCGCCGTATGGTGTGGAAAAAGCCCAGTACTGAAATAGATATCAAACATTTAGCGACCGCAGTAAAATACGAATATGGATACGAAATGGTCTGGGGTTGCATGGTCTCCTCCGGCGTGGGAAATCTCGTTTCCGTCGATTGCTGAATAGATAAATGTGCAATTCTGAATATACTCAGAGAAAATCTACATTTAAGCACAACTAAATTAATTTTCTGTTTCCAACCAGATAATGACCCCAAACACACCTCAGTTTTGGTAAGAGATTGGTTACTTGACAATATTCAAAGGAAGCTCATCTGATTTGAACCCAATCGAGCACTTGTAGAATTACTTAAAATAAAAGTTGCCAGCATTCTATAAGCAATAAAAATCACCCAAAACTATTTTAATGTATGATTGGATAAAAAATGGCCCAGACATCACATCTAAGCTGGTTCATTCCACGTGAAACCAATTAAAAGACATCATTCATAATAGAGACGGACCAACTACGTATTAATTTGGTATTTTTTCCTCATGTTTATTTATATTTTTAAGAAAATTAACCACTGTACGGAGACTTTTTAGGCTTTATTCAAGCACTGAATTTATTAATTGTTGTTTTTTTTTGTATATTTATTTTATTAAAATATTGTTTCTTTGTTAACTAACTACTTCGTCAGATGTATTTTTTCAAATTAGGGTGGAACTTTTATCTGAAATCACTTTGCTTTGATGTTTTTAGGAGTTGTGAAGTAAAAAGTGATACCTGTAGGGTAAAGGTGTTAACAGTGGATCAATTTTTACTTATTGCGCCGTTGAGCTCGCATTTATCATAGTATAGCCATGACATTTTTTTCACAGCTTTTTCAATGTTTTGTCTTCATTTTAAGCCCAAAATCTCAAGGCTTTATTAATGTTGAGATAGTGAAAAAATTATTTGAAATTACACTTCCCATGTGATCCACTGTGTACTATGGGTGTACTCAGTGAATCAGTGCATGGTACACAATGAAACAGGGATTTGAAATCAATTTATTTAGTAAAAACATAAGTTTTTTTCATAGCATATATATATATTTATTAATTCGTTTTATTATTAAGGGATAGACAAAAGAATAAAAACGAAAATAAAAACTCTTCAAGTATTAATACAAAAATAAATAAAAAAAACTTAACAGTTCTTGTAAAAATATCACAAAACGTTACTTTTTTGCACGAAAATAAAATAAAAATAAAACTGGTAATTCAGTTGCTTATAATTATTGCTATCGAACATCCAGATTTCAAAAATTAACATGGATTGAAAATTTTGAATTCTGGAGCCTCGAAATGCTACCATGTTCATGATTCACTGTGTACCACTTTCAACTGATTCACTGTGTACAATGTTGTCATTTCGCAAAAACATGTTAATAATTTATAAAACATTTCACCAAAGTAAACAAATCGACAAAAATTATTAAGTCTATATAAACAAAAGTACGAATATTAAACTCAAATGAAGTTACAATACGCACTTTTTTAATAAGATCAAAAATAAAACAGAAAAAAAAAATTACTTACCTATGCAGAAAACACATACACACGAGGATAACCACCTTCGACAATGCGATCGCGCAGACCATTAGTCTGTTGCGAGGGGAAGTAAAAATGTGTTCTTTTCTCATTTCCAGATTCATTTTAAAATAAAAAGAGACATTATGAGAGCTATTAATTCACTGTGTTGTAACCTGGAGGGTAGGGGTGTTATTATTCCCTGTAGCAGATGTGGCACGCTTGCGGAAGGCCGGACAAAAGCTCGTCGGAGGGGGGGTTCTTCCTGCTACTACCATTGGTACAAAATATATCGTGCCAAATATCTTATAGATATCGAACCTGTTGGGATAATTCACTTGAAGTGATAACTCAGCATCTCATATGTGTCTATCCAAAAGAGGGACGCAACCACGAAGATTAGCATGTGGGTACAAGTAAGTAAAACAAATGCAAAACGAAAGAAAGAGAAAATAGGTAGAAGAAAGTTGAGGAAAATATTAAATAGAAGTAGAGCTAAGGAAAGGGTGGTCAGATGTTATTGACCTTGCGATGATCAGAAAGGTATTTTTCTTTTATACACCGCTCATCGGCTGTACCCGCCCTGTACTATTGACACAAGTCTATAGCTCCGTGGCCACTCCATGCCGGAATATCTGTTAACGGAAAGCCCCTTGACTGTCTACGTTACTCTTTATACCATGATGTTGTTACCCTTCACACCTCACAATCGCACAAATCGACAAATCAATCCATCATCTTAGCAATTGAAAGAGATGATTAAACTTTAGAAAGAGAACAGTATTTATTCATAAAAACCAAAAATAACATTCAAGATTCAACTAGAGGAGTTAATACTTTCTCTTAATAAACTAACGCCGTTTTAAGAGCGTGAGGTAAACTGCTCATAAGGCAAGAGTATGAATGATAACGAAGGTAGGTAGATTTAAAATTATATAAATGAATTAAATAGTTTAAGTATAGTGTATGAAATTCACGCCATAGGGGCCTAAAAGATTAAGGTAAGTAACAGTTTATGAGATATAGAAAAAAAAATAAAAAATTATTCGACGTAAGTTATGATATGATTGTATAGGTTCGCGAAACTATTAAATCTTTGTGATTGTAATTTGAAATATGCCAAAAGAATATACCAAAACATTGTACAATGACTTACGATAGTGTTGATGTTTTAATAACTTTACCGGGATATGGTGTATGAATGTTGTGTGTAAATTTTATTGAAATGTTTCAGCTTCTATGATGTTGACTCCGCATGTGCGCACAATTGGTGGTCGGGATATCTGTTGTTCTTATGTTTGATATGATTGCATGAAGTTCGAAGCTGTTTTTGAAATATTAGGATTAGAAAATGTATGTGTTGAATATTCTTAATTGGCATTACCTGTGTTTCGCTCAAAGTTAATTATGCACTGTGATATAATATAAAAATGAAAGATTATATAAAACTAAAACTACTCGTAATTCTATTTCTAATTCTAATTCTGATTAAAGGCACACTAATGTCTGCATCTAATCTCGGAATTTCTCCGGGCTCTCGTTGAAGTGGTGTCTGGTCGCGTGGCAGCTTACAATGGGACCTAGCTCCATCGATCAGTCGAGCAATGAGGTCTACTGTATTTGCTCTGGTATATACTTTGAGGTGGTATGGAGAAGGATGTGGATTCGTGCTTCTGTCTCGATAAGTTAGAATCGCCTCGATGGGAGAAAGTGGTGAATAGCACACGGTCGCTGGTCGATGTACCTCGATCGTACCTCGATTGGAAGGAGTCTCCTCAGGTTTGCGTTGTCTCGGTGATGGATACTAGACAAAATCAATCAACATCCCCGTGGGCTTAGAAAATGGTCGTAGGACACGTCGGGTGCACGAGATTATCGCACTTTCTGTCGAAGAGGTTAGAATTCTGTGTACGCTTGTTTTATCGGGTGGTTGCGGAGCGAAAATGAAAGTAAACGTGAGTAACCCACCTGTCTCGGAGGTTCGTCGGGACTATTGTTGCGTAGAGTCCGACTTTTCGGGAACCTATTCGTAGGTTACTCGACGTACTTATCCAGTACCCAGTGTAGGTGATACTTATACTAATGGTGGGATGGTATTGTGCGGTGATTCTAATGCTATAAGTGCGGAGTGCTACGTTTTAAGCGTTCTCGTAGTCATGGAGCACGTGAGACGCTATACAAAATGGTATATCACATTTAAAACACCCACTTCTATCATAAATATATCACACTTCTTACCTCCTACGACCGATATTTCCTATGTTATTTATTTTTGTGTTGCCTCAATTTTAATTAAATGTACGTCTAATCACTGGTCACTACGTATTTTTTTGTTAAATAAACTTAGATTTTTTTTTTGTTTTTTTCTTTTTGCTTAGTCACAAACACTTCTTTCTTTGCGTGCACGCTCACACAGATTCAGACAAAAGGGAAGCGCGCAGTTGCACATGGCTTTTTATAGCGATGAACAATTCGTAGCCGAAGAATTCTCCGCTGGTTAAGGTATGGCGTATGGCGCTGCAAAAGTTTACAGCGGCTAGACCGGAAAAGCTTGCGCCATATCAGAGCAAAAATGTATTGGCAGTTAATTTTTTTTTTTGTTTTTTTTTTTTAGGGAATGAGAAAAGGGAAAATTCGTGGTGTAAAATCGCGTTGAAGATATTGCAAAAAATAAGGTGTCACGCTACAAAATCATGCATTTCGGAAACAACAATTGTTGATTACCAAAGACATGAAAATCGGGACAATGGAAAATATTCCTTCAGTAAATGTTCGGTTAGGTAACTCGAGCCATGACCCTGAATCTTGTAGAGCTTCGAATTGTAGTGCTTCGAAATGAAAGGTTGTTATTCAATGCCTTAGGTCCTTAGCATGGTAAACACCGATTGGTTTACCTCGGAGGTTCTCGATTTTGAACAATGCTTTCCCGATTTGTTCTACGATACGACATTTCACAAATTTTGGGGCCAATTTGGAGTTGAAAAGTTTCGAAGCATTACTCAGAACAAAGTTTCTTCGGAAGACTTCTTCTCCTGGTTTAAATATTCGAACTGAAGATCTCAAGTTATATGATTTTTCGGAGCGGTTATACGCTTCGAGCAATTTCGCTTTAACCTTTTCTCTCACAAACTGTAATGCACTCGAATGAGGTAAATATTCGATCCCGCCATCAGTTAATGTGTTCAACTTCTTTGCTACCTTATACATATTTCCATGATACATCATGTGGCGTCCGAAAAGACAAAAGTAAGGTGACATACCTGTAGACTGGTGTACTGACGTACATAGAGCCTGTTGAATTTCAGATAGGTGGACGTCCCAATCTCTTTGATCTACCTTCAGGTAAGTTCGAATGGCGGATAAAATGGACCGATTTACTCTCTCCGAGGCATTGGCTTGTGGAGAATAAACAGCGTTTTTCGTATGAGCGGTACCATATGTTGCCAAGAAATTACCGAATTCTTGTGACACAAATTGTTTGCCGTTGTCACTATGTAAAAACTCAGGCACTCCGAACTTTTGAAATACTTCTCTTTCCAAAAACTCTCTAGCCAGTTTGGAAGTCGCTTTAGGCATGGGTTTCAAAAAAACAAATTTGGATATGTAATCCAACACAACGAAAATAAAAAGATTTCCATTTTTGGAACGAACGTAAGGACCCATAAAATCCACATAAATCTTTTGGAATGGGACATCTATTTGAGGTTGTGCCCCCATAGGTCTTAGAGTGAAGTTAGGAGACTTGTTTAATTTACAATCTTCACAATTGCGAACGAAATTTCGCACTTGCAGAGTCATATTTGGCCAATAGAAAGTTTCCCTAATTCTCTCCATAGTTTTTAGAATCCCTCCATGTGAACAATTCGGCGGATTATGTTTATGTGCAATTATCGAATTCGTCAAACCTTTTGATACCCACAATTTCCATTGATATTGCGTATTGAAAGTGTCACCACTACTTGGAAATGCTCTTTTGAAAACTAAGTTGTCTATGATTTTCAGATCCGGTAGATTATCTCTTACCGTGGAAAGGAGATCTAAATATTCTGAAGAACGAAATTCAGGTGAACTAAAATCGAGTAAATTATTTTCAGTATTGATTGAATTAAGCCAAATATGTTCCACATACGCCCTCGATAAAGTATCCCGCACTATATTATTTGCTCCCTTCCTATGTTCAATGGTGAAAGAGAATGCCTGTAGCTTGAGGGACCAACGAGCAAGCCTTCCGCTTAGGTCTTTAAGACCCATAAGCCACTTTAAGCTGGCGTGGTCGGTGATAACCGTAAAGGAAGTCCCTTCGATATATGGCCTAAATTTATATATCGATCTCATAGCTGCAAAACATTCAAGTTCGGTCACACTATATTTTTGTTGGGCGGTGTTCAACTTTTCCGAGAAGTAAGCAATTGGCTTTTCGTTTTGCTCCTCGTCATACTGGAATAACACCCCTCCTATGCCTTTAGACGATGCATCGCACTGAACGACAAAAGCTTTCGAAAAGTCCGGATTACTTAATAGTGGTGCAGAAACTAATGCTGATTTCAATGCTTCAAAAGAAGCAATGGCCTCTGGGGATAAAGGAAACGTTTTCCCTTTTTTCAGGGCATCGGTCAACGGGGTTGCCAAGGATGAAAAATTACGAATAAATCTCCGATACCATCCGCAAAGACCTTAAAATCTTCTAACTTGTCTCTGAGTAGATGGGATCGGAAAGTCTTGAATGGCCGAAACCTTCTCAGGATTTGGCTTAATATGTCCTTGTCCGATAACGTATCCCAGATACCGAAGCTCTTTGAAGCAAAAGAAGGATTTTTCGACATTTATTGTCAAATTGGCTTTCTTTAAACAATCGGCTACATGCTGTAGAACGGAAAGATGTTGTTGGAAGTCTGGTGATATAATCAGGAGATCATCAAGATACACGAAAACATTTTCTCTCAGTGCGCTGGGGATCACTCTATCCATTAACCGACACATCCTTTGGGGTGCATTACACAACCCAAAAGGCATGACGGTGAATTGATAGAGAGGTCGCACTGTCACAGTAAAAGCCGTTTTCTCCCTTGATGTCTCCTCCAGGGGGATCTGCCAAAACGCGTCTTTGAGATCCACACTACTTATGTAATGTGTATCTCCCAGTCGGCTAAGCAGACCCTCTATATGCAGTAACGGGTACGCATCCCTCTTTGTCAGAGAGTTAACCTTGCGATAGTCCAAACATAGCCTATTTTTACCCGGTTTACGGATAAGGACTATGGGAGAACTCCATGCACTGTTACTCTCCTCAATAACACCCAAAGAGAGCATACGATCCAGCTCCGCATAGATAATTTGCTGTATTACCGGTGATACAAGGTAATGTCGCTGTTTCACCGGATCAGCGGCAGTCGTGTCTATAACGTGTTTTTCTAACGTCGTTTTCCCTAGCCCAAGTTTTGCAAAAGAAGGAAATTTAGAAATTACTGACCGTAACATGCGCTCTTGTTCAATGGTGAGATTATGTATAGGTGGTGTAGGTTTGCAATTATTAGTACGATCTTGGTTCTCATTTAGCTCAAGGGAAACTTCGCTGATGAGGTGAGGAGCAATCTGGAACTTGGACCAAAAGTCGATGCCTAGGTATAGTGGTCGAACTAGAGTCGGGACCAGATAAAGGTCTAAAGTTTTTGCCATACCATTATAATTCACTAATACCGAAATACGTCCTACTATCTTTTGTCCTTTCCCCTCAGCGGTATCTACTTTTGAGTTAAACGTAATAATTGGAGTATTAAGTTGCTTAACCAGATCCATGCAGCCTTTCCCTAAGCAAGAAATCGATGCTCCGCTATCTAGCAGTCCAGTGATTTCCCTTCCCTGTAGTAAGACTTTGGCATAGGGTCTTTCATCAGGTAACGTACTTCCGAGAAATGTTTCACTAATGAGCTTCCGATAAGCACGTCTCTTCCTATATCGGTGTCTTGTTTTTAGGATTTTTAATGAAATTTCAGGTTTTGAGATTTCTCCTACATCAAAAATTCTGTTTCGGATTCTATTGTATTCAACTAGTCGTTGCTCAAAAGATTTCTTATAAAATGGGGTATGTTGAGATTTATTATTTTCGAAAGTGGTGAGGGCTTTAACAATATCCTTCGAATGATGTGCTTCAATGGGGTTAACTATATTCAATTCAATTTTTTCTAATTCATTCGAAGTGTTTGTTGACGCATCTCTTTTTGTTAATCTGGGTAGGTTTGTGTCGAACGAGACTCCCCAGATTTGGTAACGTTCGTTTTCAGGTTTCCCTCTTGTGGGTGACATTTTGGACAATCTAATACGGTGTAATTATCCGTACCACACCTATAGCAAAATAGTTTGTGTACTGGCGCGCTACAGTTAATAAATAGATGGCCTTGTTGCTTACAGTTAAAACATATGGCAGTGCCATTTGAACGTTTCTCCTGTCCATTCGAAATATTTGGGCGTTTCGCGTGCGAGACTGCAGAGATGTTTGCATATGGGTCAATTTGAATGTCTGTTGGGTGATCATCAGAATAATCCAATTCATTTATTTGGCGCAAACGATTTTGACTAGCATAACGCGAATGCAACATCTTCTCTGTCCGCCTGCATTCGTCTCGAAACTGTTCGAATGAATTAATCTTCATAGGATATATGAAGTTCATTAAACGCGTGTTAATATTATTCCTGAGAATCTTCATGAGATCGTATTCTCTTATTGGTTCCTTCAGTTGACTTTTCAGATGAATAATGGTTTTGAAATAATCATCAAACAATTCGTTTGGCATTTGTTTCCGATCCATGATTTGTCTAAGTATTTCAAAATCATTTTCGAAACCTTTGAACTGCTTCAGGAGAGCTGCTCGAAGTATTGGCCAATCGCCTCGCGGATTACTCCTGAGATACTGCCAATACCAATCTTGTGCAGATCCTGATAGTAAGTGATGGAAATTTTTAATTATTTCTGACCAAGGGCAATTGTAATTATTTTTGAGAACTTCGACTCTAAATACAAAATCCTCTATAGACATGCGTTTTGAAGTATCATCAAATCGAATACCCCAGCGGTCCAATTCGAAACTCCGATGATTGGGTCTCTCAACATGATGATCAAAATAAGGTCTTCTAGAGTTTTGATTAAAGGGAGCATTATTCTCGTTACTATCATAAGGGTCAGAAAATTCATAAGGTGGAACAAAACGATCGTTATCAAATCGCTGATGAGGCGATAAATTCGAACGAGCAGCGTAATTATTATTAACTGCCGTCTGATTTCGATAACTTAAATTAGTAGAATTTGGAATTGTGTGAGGATCACAATGTCTCTCCGGTGGTTGCGAAATATGGTGAGCATGTGGGACATTTTGAATTAAGAGGTCTTTCATACTCTGTTCCATATTAAGTTTGATTAAATGCGGTAGATCTTTTAAAAGTGCACTTTGCATATTTGCTAGACTAGCATCAACTACACTCTTAATGTGTGAGTGGAGATGACCAACTGTTGATTGCTGTTGCAAATTTTTGTTTACATTTCTTGCGGCTGACGAAAAACCATGTGCACCAGCTGTGTCATTGGAAGTTAACCCATTACGATCAGCTGTTACATCAGGGAAGAGAGACATGATCGGGAATGAAGAAGTAGCGGTAGTGTTTGTAGTTGCTGAACTAGTTGTCATATTTGTAAAAATTGCGTTTCTTGGTATGATTACCTCAGAAGTCACTAAACAGTTGACCACATGTTCATGGTGAACTCTGTTTCCATGTGTACTTAAATTGAGATTAAGGTCTCGGTTAAGAGAACTATTAGCGCTTCTATTAGCAATGGTCCCAAGTAGAGGAGGAGAGTGCTGTACAGGGTTTGTGAAACTTGAATGAGTCTGAGATTGGGTGATAGGTGCGTCACCGTTGCTAACTCGATTTCTGGTTTGCATATTATGCTGTCTGCTAGTGTCGAAAACTAAGTTTCGCCTCTGCGACGTAGCACCGTTGTTTTGCTTCTCACTCATGACTTAGTTTTGAATTTGACTACCAAATTCGATGGACAATTCTTATGAAGTGAGGATTGAATTTAATAGAAAAGTACTGGTAACTCTGTTGCCTCTGGTAGGTTGGTAGGATAGTGATATAATTTGTAATAAGGGTTTTAATTGATATACTTTGGCGATATTGAGGTGATCTAGGTAACGTTAATCAAATGTTTGTGCGTACGTAATAGAGAAAGAGAAAAATAAGAAAAGGAAGGAGATTGGACAGGCAGTATGCATTAAGGTGTTGTTATAATTGCGGGTTGTGAAGGCTGATATGGCATCTTTCTATGGCTACTTACAAACTAGCTCACTAAGCCTTGATTGTAATGACTCATAGATGAACATCCGTAATCGTTCCTTACCCAACGCATATGTACGTGTCGACACCAAAATCTTCTAATATCCTAGTGCAACTAGCTATGTGATATTAAATCACTTAAAACCCGGACTCCTAGGATATAAAAGAGGGTACTTACACTTACTTTGAATTGAAAATACATAAAGTAATGTAGATGCTGAGGTTTTGCAGCTAGCTACGAGTATCCGCAAGATAACTCGTAATTGCAACTAAATGGGCAGATGTTGAGTGCTGCTGGCTTTGACAATTTTTTATAAAGTTGCTTAGCGTGGGATGCAATAATTCTGTCGCATGCCCCACGTTCTTGGGCGCCAATCTTGTAACCTGGAGGGTAGGGGTGTTATTATTCCCTGTAGCAGATGTGGCACGCTTGCGGAAGGCCGGGCAAAAGCTCGTCGGAGGGGGGGTTCTTCCTGCTACTACCATTGGTACAAAATATATCGTGCCAAATATCTTATAGATATCGAACCTGTTGGGATAATTCACTTGAAGTGATAACTCAGCATCTCATATGTGTCTATCCAAAAGAGGGACGCAATCACGAAGATTAGCATGTGGGTACAAGTAAGTAAAACAAAAGCAAAACGAAAGAAAGAGAAAATAGGTAGAAGAAAGTTGAGGAAAATATTAAATAGAAGTAGAGGTAAGGAAAGGGTGGTCAGATGTTATTGACCTTGCGATGATCAGAAAGGTATTTTTCTTTTATACACCGCTCATCGGCTGTACCCGCACTGTACTATTGACACAAGTCTATAGCTCCGTGGCTACTCCATGCCGGAATATCTGTTAACGGAAGGCCCCTTGACTGTCTACGTTACTCTTTATACCATGATGTTGTTACCCTTCACACCTCACAATCGCATAAATCGACAAATCAACCCATCATCTTAGCAATTGAAAGAGATGATTAAACTTTAGAAAGAGAACAGTATTTATTCATAAAAACCAAAAATAACATTCAAGATTCAACTAGAGGAGTTAATACTTTCTCTTAATAAACTAACGCCGTTTTAAGAGCGTGAGGTAAACTGCTCATAAGGCAAGAGTATGAATGATAACGAAGGTAGGTAGATTTAAAATTATATAAATGAATTAAATAGTTTAAGTATAGTATATGAAATTCACGCCATAGGGGCCTAAAAGATTAAGGTAAGTAACAGTTTATGAGATATAGAAAAAAAAATGAAAAATTATTCGACGTAAGTTATGATATGATTGTATAGGTTCGCGAAACTATTAAATCTTTGTGATTGTAATTTGAAATATGCCAAAAGAATATACCAAAACATTGTACAATGACTTACGTTAGTGTTGATGTTTTAATTACTTTACCGGGATATGGTGTATGAATGTTGTGTGTAAATTTTATTGAAATGTTTCAGCTTCTATGATGTTGACTCCGCATGTGCGCACAATTGGTGGTCGGGATATCTGTTGTTCTTATGTTTGATATGATTGCATGAAGTTCGAAGCTGTTTTTGAAATATTAGGATTAGAAAATGTATGTGTTGAATATTCTTAATTGGCATTACCTGTGTTTCGCTCAAAGTTAATTATGCACTGTGATATAATATAAAAATGAAAGATTATATAAAACTAAAACTACTCGTAATTCTATTTCTAATTCTAATTCTGATTAAAGGCACACTAATGTCTGCATCTAATCTCGGAATTTCTCCGGGCTCTCGTTGAAGTGGTGTCTGGTCGCGTGGCAGCTTACAATGGGACCTAGCTCCATCGATCAGTCGAGCAATGAGGTCTACTGTATTTGCTCTGGTATATACTTTGAGGTGGTATGGAGAAGGATGTGGATTCGTGCTTCTGTCTCGATAAGTTAGAATCGCCTCGATGGGAGAAAGTGGTGAATAGCACACGGTCGCTGGTCGATGTACCTCGATCGTACCTCGATTGGAAGGAGTCTCCTCAGGTTTGCGTTGTCTCGGTGATGGATACTAGACAAAATCAATCAACATCCCCGTGGGCTTAGAAAATGGTCGTAGGACACGTCGGGTGCACGAGATTATCGCACTTTCTGTCGAAGAGGTTAGAATTCTGTGTACGCTTGTTTTATCGGGTGGTTGCGGAGCGAAAATGAAAGTAAACGTGAGTAACCCACCTGTCTCGGAGGTTCGTCGGGACTATTGTTGCGTAGAGTCCGACTTTTCGGGAACATATTCGTAGGTTACTCGACGTACTTATCCAGTACCCAGTGTAGGTGATACTTATACTAATGGTGGGATGGTATTGTGCGGTGATTCTAATGCTATAAGTGCGGAGTGCTACGTTTTAAGCGTTCTCGTAGTCATGGAGCACGTGAGACGCTATACAAAATGGTATATCACATTTAAAACACCCACTTCTATCATAAATATATCACACTTCTTACCTCCTACGACCGATATTTCCTATGTTATTTATTTTTGTGTTGCCTCAATTTTAATTAAATGTACGTCTAATCACTGGTCACTACGTATTTTTTTTTTAAATAAACTTAGATTTTTTTTTTGTTTTTTTCTTTTTGCTTAGTCACAAACACTTCTTTCTTTGCGTGCACGCTCACACAGATTCAGACAAAAGGGAAGTGCGCAGTTGCACATGGCTTTTTATAGCGATGAAAAATTCGTAGCCGAAGAATTCTCCGCTGGTTAAGGTATGGCGTATGGCGCTGCAAAAGTTTACAGCTGCTAGACCGGAAAAGCTTGCGCCATATCAGAGCAAAAATGTATTGGCAGTTAATTTTTTTTTTGTTTTTTTTTTTTTTTTTTTTTTTAGGGAATGAGAAAAGGGAAAATTCGTGGTGTAAAATCGCGTTGAAGATATTGCAAAAAATAAGGTGTCACGCTACAGTGTACTCTGATTCACTGTTGACACCTTTACCCTACGGAGACTTTTTGGACTCAGTGTACATGATTAATTAGAAATAAATGTTTATAAACACCAACACGTTCATATAAGATATTTATAACTATTTAGAGATGAAGAAACCTTATGAAAATATCTATTTGTTACCTGAAACAGTGAAAACCCTGTGCTATCCTTTGTTCTAAGATAAGTTTCCGTAAACATTCAGAAGGAGCTTTCGCAATCATTTTTGCACAGTAATGTAATCTTACCCCCACCTTAAGCTTCTTACTGTAAGGAAGCAACCCCTAAATAATTCATTTAAATAAAAACAGCTCCTCTCCTGTAATCCAACTTAAATACCCTGTCAAGCCCTGTTATAGAAGGGCCGCCTTTCGACACAAAAATATACATTCCCAATGTTTCCTACCGCAGCGAGCGAATTACCCGCAGTGACACCTCTCACCACTTTCCATGACCCGCCGAGAACCTAAATCCCTTCACAATTCCCTTCGGTTAAGTTATCCTCCAAAACAGTCAGGGGAAAAGCACCAAGGATAACAAAAAAATAAAAAAAGAATTCAACTCAACATGCAGCACAATGCCTGCCTCGGCCCGAACAAAGCAGTCACTCAGTTATGAGAAAATATTCTGCATACCATCTACGATCTACTACCTTCTTCCGTCAAAGTTGTGCTGAGGCTGACTGTTCTACTGCCACCACTTCACTCCACTATGAGTGTGTCATGAGCACTGTCAGAGACTTTTGGCCAATCTATTCATACATCGCGTCGCCATCCAGGGTGTATTGTGTTGATGATGCGGCAGCAATAGCGCTAAGTTACTGCTGCTTGCCGTTTCTGTTTATCTCCCTCTCTCTCACTATATCCCGTTGGTTTTACTGCTAATTTTTCTGCACCAACACACAGTCTCGGTATGGATACCGCGCTACTGTCTGCAAGACAGCATTGCGCTGTCAGTGTTGCGCATTTTTGCGGTAACATTTGTTTGTACCGTTGTTCAATGGGCTTTCAACACACAGACAAACACACATACGAATATAGCCTGAACTCATGTGTCCTGCAGCGAATGGATTTCTGTAGACCAAAAATTGATAAAAGCCAAAAGAGAATCGCTAATGATGCGGTGAGGAGGGGCAACGACATGAATAAACTTGCACTTTTCTTGTACTCCTTCCTTTTTCCATAGGAAAGTCCTTTGTTATACATATACGAGTGCGGATATTGAAAGTTTAGGTCTTTCATCTACTTGAGTGGATATCACGAAGGTGTCCGCTCTAATGTAGGTGCTGCTGCTCTTTGGGAAAAAACCTGTTTTCTGTTTCTTATGTGAAAAAGTTTTCCCTTTGCCTAATGGACTTGCTTGTCTAATGGAAAAAAGTTTGCAAATTAATTTTTCGAATCGGAAAACCAAGTCATTGGGAGGAGTTTCCTTGAAGTTGCAGTTTAACGCTGTTTTTTTTTTGTTTTCGTATTTTTTTTTTTTCAACAATTTTATGCTGGAAAGCACTTTGTAACGTGGAAGTGCTTTAGATACTCGAACTCGTACTTCGTAATCGTAGTTGTGTCTTAATTGATTTCCCGTGAAGTTAGTCTTTGGTTAAGATGCGAAGATAAGTAAGTGCAGGTGTTGATAAATGATCGCATTAAGTCTTGAAAAACGTAGTCCTGCTGGTGGAAAGCGAATATGATTCTATTTTTGTGGTTTCTACGGAAATATGGTGAACAAAATAATAGAAAATGTGTATGTACAATAAAATCTCTCATTGGCGGATACCCTGTTCAGCGGACAGCTCGCATTAACGGACACCTTTTTGGGGAACCAATTTCCAATTTCCCATACAAATTGAGTTCTTTTAAACGGACAGCTTTCATAAGCGGACAAAAACTTCGGTCCCGTGGCTGTCCACTCAAGAGAGATTTCACTCCGTTTGTCTGAATTTAGGATGAGGTTCTGGAAAAATTGCTCCACTATTATGCCTTATTATCTCATCCTTTAGCTCTTCAATTGTTGCTGGCTTATTGGTTTAACGCTAATTTTAGAGATAACCCCAAAGAAAGAAGTCCAAGTGTGTCCCATCGCACGATCTTGGTGGCCAATTGACATCGCTGTTCCGCGAGAGAATGAGTCCGGGTAACTGCTTGTGCAATAAATTTATTGTTGCATTGGGTGTGCGACATGTGGCACCATCTTGTTGAAACCACATATCGTCCACATCCTTATCATTCAATTTGAGACAAAAAAATGTCCTGAAGGAACATGGAAAATCATCTCTTCAGAGTTTAGGGTAATATATTATACTATTCGGACCTTTCAAGATCGGCGGAAACTTGCACGACACTTCACACCATCAAAATAAACACCACTAAGGGCTGCCCGCGGTGGGGAGTACCATAACTACTACTGTGGAGTTTCATCGTTAATGAACTACTGGAAATACTGACCACCCTTGGCATAGACTGTCAAGCTTATGCTGATGACCTCATATTCACAGATGGATGTTTATTAACATGGTGAGACCTATCCTTACCTGTGGGGCTAAAAGAACCAGTCTAACTTCTATGAGAAAAAACACAGAGACTAGCATGTGTGTGCATTACGGATGCAAGAACCTATCCAACTGCAGCACTGGAGGTGCGATTGGAGCTTACTCCAACTGTAAATAGAACGTTTATAAAAGTGGCCAAAGGAGCAATAGGAAAAGGAAAATGTATTTGCAATAAGAACCACGCTACAATGACTAATAAACTTCCCCCTCTGGCCTTCCTCCAGAGACGATTACATCAGGAGGACATTTAACTGGTAAAAAAAACCTCGACATTAAGCTCAGCCATAAGAAAAACTGGAGCAACGAATCTAGTATCTACAGGCTGACTCTTCATACCATTAAGTGGTACACGGATGGTTCAAGAATTAAGGAAGGAACGGGGGCCGGAGTGTTTGGCCCCGAAACCAAACTTTTCGAACCCAGCATTTTTCAATTCTTTGCTATTGACAGTTGTGCCCAACCTAATCTTAATAAACGCTACAACAAACGCGACACAGCAATAGTGTCAGATAGCCAAGTAGTTATCAAGGCAGTAGGGGCTCAGATCATCAAATCTAGAATCGTCTGGGAATGCCCAGATAAACTTAATAGACTGGGCAAAGGAAAAAAAGTCACCACCTACTGGAACCGGAACATCTAGAGATACAAAGTAACGAAGAAGTGGACAAACTTGCCAGAAAAGGAGTCGCCACACCCTTCTTTGGTCCTGAACCATTCTGCGGCATATGGGAGCACACCATAAAAGAGGAACTCCGATCACTGGAGAAGGTGAACAGAACTTAGTCCTGGACAAAAACTCAGGGCCTAAGACAGACCAAGAAACTTGCTTGCATTAGGCCCCCAGCAATCCAGCTGCGGGTCGAAAACTAAGGGAACCCAAACACAAACCAAAATCAGTTCTGCCCATACACCTTCCATGAACACCGGGACTCAGGGTATACAAATCAGGAACTATACGTTGTTCTACAAGGCAAATTAAGGTAAAATCAGGGCATGTTTTCTAATTAAAACTAATATAAAAGCATTTCTTATGAATAATTTCAGCTTTGGTGATGTCACAATAATACTGTGAGTTGGGGAGCAGAAAACCACTCGGTCTGGTGTCTGCGTACCTCGCCTTCGAACCTGTGGCTGCTGTACCGGAACAGCTGAGAGAGCTGATGTCGCAAGATAAATGGACGCTGTAATGCTAATGCCCATCACACACAATGGGGAAGTAGCGATATAAATACAAGGGGTGAGTGTCTTTTTGAGAGTATTGTATCGTCCAAACATACAATATGTAACCAAGGGAATGTCCCCACTTTTGTGGCCTGAAATAGACAAGAGGTGATAGATATCACACTGGTGTCCAACACAACTGATATGGTAGTTAGAAAATGGAGGGTGGTAGACGAAGCATCCTTATCGATGTATACGCTTCGTTCTCAGCTTTCAAGTCGAGGAAAGGGTCAGCTTTAGGAACCCTAGGAAAGCAAACTGGACAAAGTTCACAGAACTAGTTAGGCAATCTCTAAGTGTAGATGTCGATTTAAGTAACGACTCTGCAGGAATTGAGAAGGCGGTTCATAATCTCAGTAATGCCTTTAACAAGGCTTTCGAGAATGTAAGCTCGGTCAGCAAAACTCCTTGAAGAACTCAACCAAAATGGTGGAGTAAGGAGGCCGATGCAAAGAAAAAGAAAGTTAGGAAACTATATACAATAACAGTGCGAAACTATTAGGTGAAGAAAATTCTTGGAACGAATATCTAGACTCTAGAGGGTGAACGAGTTTTTAAGTATGTCATCAGGCAGGCAAAAAGAAAATCGTGGAAGCAATTCTGCGAAACGATCGAAGGGACAGGAGAAGTATCTATGCTAAGAAAGTTGCTTTCAAAAGAGGTAAATGCTCCTAGCTTTATCAGGAAACGTGATGGCACGTGGGCTGAGAATAGTTTAGAAGTACTAGATGAGGAGTCAATTAGATAAATTGGTGACGATTCTCCAACAATAACTGAGGAAAGAATCAGCGCTCTGATGGAATCAGCATTACCGCCTACGCTGATGATGTGGTTATTATAGTTTAAGGCAAATTTACTAATAGTTAGTTAGTTAGTTTTAACTGACTTTTATTTTCATTTTAAGTATATTTACAAAAGCTATAAAAATTTAAAGTCGTTTGGTTTGGCTGATGGCCGTCTACCAGATTGACGATTATTTGAATACTTATTGTACAAAATAAAAATTGTATTTTTAATTAAATATATATATATATAAACGTACAACTTAAAAGCTCTCCTCTATTACATTTTTTCTACAGCGCAGGGCATAAGATGCGTAACTATATAATAAATCCCATCCTTGCTGTCCATTTAAAATGCAAATTGTTTCCTCTTCACTCAAGATGGTTGATCCAAGGAATCTTAGGCGCAGTTCTTTTAAAATCGGGCAAATGGCAAGAAAATGGAACACGTCTTCTCTTTCATTCAAATTGCACATATTGCACAAAATTGGCAGATCTGGGCGGTGCGGTATGAAATTCAGGTATAACAGTTCCCCTCTCAGTTTAAATATAGTACTTATTTTATCCGTCGAATTGGAGTTGAGAAAATATGTACTTTCTCGCAAATGATATCTCAGCTTACTATAAGAAAGGGTTTTTCAATAAGAGCGCTACAAAGCTACAAAACGGTTTTGGATATCAATGAAATTCTTTATTCATTTGAAAGAACGTTCGATGCCATTATGTATGGAATTCGATTTCTTTTGCATGGCCACCACGGGCACGCTTGCAGAAGTCCAGACAATAAACCCAATTTTCGCCTTCCTGTTGGAACCACATGTCCTCCAAGTCCATATCATCCAATTGGGGCCAAAAATATTCGGTTATCATTGAACGGTAGCGATTCCCATTCACAGTAACGTGCCGGTCTTGATCATCACGGAAGAAGTACGGCCCAATGACGCCGCCGGTCCATAAACCACACCAAACCGTAATTTTTTCGGGATGCAATGATGACTCATGGAGTACGTGTGGATTGCTGGCTGACCAATACCGCATATTTTGTTACTGAAGAGAAATGTCAAAAGAGCGGCAGAAATATGGCGTCGTTTGCTGTCCCTGTCACTCTACTTTTGTAGCGTCCCTGTTGAAAAACCCTATATAACCGATGCTGGGATGATTGGGCTTCATAAGTATAATTCTCGTACAAACTCTTCCCTATTTTTGCTAACAAAGCTCTTAGTTGATTCCTCATGAACGCAGGCTGGACATCTGGAGTAATGCTTAGGGTTAAGCCGCAGTCGGCCGCGAGTTTCTGCCACTCAGTCACAAAATTAGCCTTTGCTGCTAAAATGTGTGTAAGAATAATTTTTGGCAGCCTTTTTTCATCCATCGACATTACTTTGATTATATAGTCAAAGTGTATTTTCAAAGTTTCTAAAAACACAGGTGGCATCGCAGTTTCCAAATATAACATGTAGTTTGGTGTATTACTCGGTAGTTTAAATATCCACTTTAGAAAATATCGGAGGAATTGCTCTACTGCTGGGTAGGAACGATAACCCCAAACTTGGGCTCCATAAAAAAAGTATTGACGTTGCTGTTTCGCGAAACAGTTTTTGTTTTGAGCTATGGGTTACAAAGTTATTATTAATGCAACTTCCCCAGATCGAAGAGATTGCGCGCTTAGCATCAGATAGTCTCGCCACTAAGTGTTTATTCAAAATTAAATTGCCTGATATTAGAACTCCTAGATGTTTGTATTTGCATACATTTTCAATTGCCTCATCGCGATACATCCACTTTTCGGTTCTGGAATATCTGCCACCTCCATCTCTGAACACCATGGTCTTCGATTTCTCCAAGTTAACGGACAGGTTCCAGGATTTGCAATATTCGCTGAGTCGATTTATTATTAGCTGCTGACCATTTACCGAATCAGCAAGGAAGACGATGTCGTCCGCGTACATCAGTGCAGGAATCTTTGTTCGACAAAACTCGATTCCACCCCCTACAAAATCTGTTATGTCGTTGATGAACAATATAAATAGTAGTGCACTTAGTATACACCCCTGCTTCACCCCCATTGTTGATGTGAATTCATCAGATATCGTTTCTCCATCCCATACACACGCTACATTGTTTTCATACATTGCTTTTAAGGTATAGATAACTTTGCTTGAGATTCCAATTTTGTGAAGTTTATAAAATAGTGCTACGCGGGCTATTGAGTCAAATGCCGCTCGAAAGTCAACAAAAAATGCATACAACTTTTTGCGCTTCTTTTTATAGATTTCGGCAATATTCGTTGGAGCAAATATTTGATCAATGGTAGAGTAGTTTTCTCTAAGACCTGCTTGAAACTCTGATAAAATGTCATTGTTTTTTACCCACTGAGACAGCCTTTGATAGATCAAAGCAGCAAAAAGTTTTGCAGAGGTATTCAGAAAGGATATTCGTCTATAGTTAGTTGGGTCGCTGAGGTCCCCTTTTTTATGAAGTGGATATATGATCGCTTTTTTGAAGCTTGCTGGAACAGATGCAGTTTCGAAAATTCGGTTAAACTCCGTCATGAGCGCAGATATAAATTCAGGCGTACAATTTTTATAGAATTCAAAAGAAAAACGGTCATCTCCTGGAGCTTTATTTTTCTTTGCTTTCTCGATTACGTGCTGTACTTCTTGCGATGTAAATGGCGCATCCAAAGAGTTAATCATGAAAAGAGGGGCTGCATAATGAAGTAAAGGGCAACTAATCGTGGTGTTGAGAAGCTTACTAAAGTGTTCTCTTAGAAGATGAGCTCTTAACGAGGGGGCGATTGTATTTGAGCGTCCATTAATGACCTTTACAGCTTTCCAAAATTCAGCAGAAGATCTTGAGTTGTTTACAACAGCAATCTTTTGTTCCTCGTAAGCTATCTTTTTTGCACGACATTGGCGTTTAAAATCTTTGTTTGCTTCTCCGTAAAGTATTTTAAAAATGCTGGTATTATGAACTCTAAATAATTTTAAAAAAGAAAACGACTTATCTCTAGCCTTAACACATTCTTTGTCGAACCATTTTTGGTTGCAGATACTTTTGATTCGTGATGGCTTGTAAGGTGGTACTGCATTCTTAATAACATTTGTTAGTGTCTCTATATTTAACGAGGTATTTGAAATACGTAGGCTTTCTAAACTGGTACTCATGTTATTCTGGAAACTATTACACATTCTTTCGTTCCAAATCAATTTTGGTAATAATTTTATTTGTTTTGTGTTTCTCTCACTTGACGAACCGGCTACAATGCATTTAATTTCAAGGAGCATGTGATCCGAAAAATGCTCTATCCCTACACGAAAATCAGCGAAAAGTTGTTTCCAAGCTCCAGAAATGATGCAGTAGTCAATTACGGAAGACGCTAATCCACGGACAAAAGTAGACTCCCCATTAAAATCGCCTGCACAGCTTTCATTCAAAACACTACCATCGAATGCGTCAGCTAACTCAAAAATCTTTACACCTTTGTTGTCAGAAATTTCGTCTTTCTACCTGCGTTTAGTATGCATCATTGGTGCGTTACACCCGCTCACAAAGTTGTTCTGAGAGAGTCCCAATCGACCATTAAAATCTCCTACGAGCAAAACATCTGGTGTTTCTTACTTACTTAGTTGGCGCTACAGCTCGAGGTGAACCTGGGCCTGCTTCTCGCAACCATTTGTGTGTGCGTGTTATATTTTTGCACGAATGGAAGGGACCTACAGTTTTTTGCCGACTCCGAACGGCGAGTTGAGAAGCTCAATCGTGACAAATGATACTCTTTGATGCTTGTCAGACATTCGAAAGAGGTGGGCACTGTGAAAAACTTTTAGGTGTTTGCGGCGGGATTCGAACCCAAGACCGCTTGCACAGTAGTCCGACGCACTAACCACTTGCGCTACGGTGCCCATCTGGTGTTTCTAGGTTGTGTAATATTTCAGTTAACCTGTCATAGTCGCGTTGCCAGTGACTGCAATTAATATAAATAGGAACTATACAAAGCACGCTGTTGTTGATTTTTACATTTATTACATATAAATCTTCCATTCTTTTAAATTTGACATCGACTCCAGTAAGATCTTTACGATAACCAAATAGTTCGCCTCCAATAATTTACTAATATGCTGAGTGAAACAATGGAACCCGCGTTGGCAACCATCAGCAAATGGGCAAAGAGGTGCGGACTTAATGTCAACCCCACCAATACGGAACTAGTTCTTTTTACTCGAAAGATACCAATGTTCAAGCTCCGCAAGCTAGACCCTGTCTATCAGATTACGAAAAATATCTTGGTATTAATCTAGATAGAAAGGTTAATTGGAATTTAAATTTAAAGGATAAAATCAGAAAGGCGTATAATGCGCTCTTTATCTATAAAAGAACAGCAGGAAGAACCTGGGGGCTCAAGCTGGCAATGATGCCTGGCTTTACGTAATAATCGTCAGATCCAAACTCACATATGGGGCACTTGTCTGGTGGAAAGCAGATGTCAAAAGAAACATTTTAGGAAAATTAGCAGTGGTTCAGAGAACAGCCGGTGTTGCCATAACGGGAGCCATGCGTACAACACCCACGGCGGCACTGGATACTTTTCTGTATCTCATGCCAGTCGATCTGCATACAATGCCCCTGGCCAGTAGGAGTGCGATTAGACTCAATAACTTAGGCTACTTCAGAAATAGAAGCTATGGTCATAGCGCTATTCTGAGAGAACTTAAAATTGGCAACCTCGGTAAAACGTATGATATTCTCCCAGTTCTGGACTCCGCTACACTGTATGAAACGCTGTACCCGGAGAGAGAAGTCTGGGAGAACACATCGCCTACACGGCAAACACACATTGCGGTTTATAAGGATGGGTCGAAAACCGACAACGGCACGGGCTCTGGTATCTTCTGAAGAGAACCGGAGCTAAATACGTGTCTTAGACTTCCAGGAAACTGTAGTGTATTTCAGGCTGAGGTCCTAGCTGTGAAGAGAGTTGCGGAGGTGTTGGTGAAGAAGCTAATAATGGATAAGGTTATCATCATCTACATCGACAGTCAGGTCGCGCTCAGAGCACTAGAATCATATATCGTCAAATCGGCAATCGTAGAAGGATGTCGCTCTGTGCTCAGATCACTAAGCAGACACAATAGGGTCAAACTTTGCTGGGTGCCTGGATACTCAGGCGTAAAGGGTAATGAACTTGCAGATGAGCTAGCAAGGAAACGGGGGCACTACCTATAGCCGAGTCGGGTATGAACATAGCACCGCCATCATGCAGCATTAGGGCAAACGTTAATAACACGATCATAAGTTTGGCGTACCACAGATGGTCAGAAATAAAGGGACACAGGGTATCCAAGGTTCTTTGGCCGGTCATAGACTGTATATGAAGCACGTTAATCATTGGACTGAATAGGGTAAAGTTAAGAACTCTAATAGGAACTCTCTCCGGGCACTGTCTCTTGAGGAAACATGCTACAAAATGGGTCTTTCAAACACGAACGAATGTACATACTGCAATGTCATAGGAACATCGAAGGATATTGAACATATCCTTTGCGATTGTCAGGCCCGTTTTCGTAAGAAATTTTTAGGGAATTACTTCTTTAATACACTGGGGGAGGCTGGCTAAGCAGGCCACAATAAAATTCTAAAATTTTGCAGGGAATGCAGAGATCGCGATGGGCCCATTATGGTGCCTAGTGTTTTTATGATGCCTCAGCCTCATAAACCCCTTTCAACCTAACCTAACCTAACCTACCTACTTTCTTAGGTGGCGCTACAGTCCGGGTGGATCAAGGCCTCAACCAAAAACCTCTTCCAGTTAGCCCGGTGTTTAGCTAACCGCCTCCAGTTGCACACTTCAAGTTGGTTGAGGTCTTGTTCTCCTTGTGCGCGCCACCTTAGGCGAGGTCGTCCTCTGTTGCGCTAAAAACGCCCAATGTGCCAATCGTAAATTACCGAATTACTGTAATAAAAATACTTAATTTTGATTGAATTATAATCAATAACATCACATCTTAAGGGGCAGTAAAAAGCATTCATCCCATCAAGGACGCCATATGTTAGTCCACCATAAAATGAAGACTCAACGAATTCTGCTTCAATCTCTATACTAGTACATTGATATCGAACAATGATAACGCGATTACCAGATCCTTGGTAAATAAAATAACTTTTCTCCTTTAATTTATGTGACGGAATTTGCATTTGAATAAGTTAACCATGAGCGTTCTACAATTTACTCTGACTTTTTTTCACCGTCTTCTTCATTCATTCGTACGACGGTCTGCATACAAACATAGCTAAAATTATTTATTTTTTCTTTTTCATATAATAATATCCATTTATAAAATAAATTCCATTCCGATTGGAGTTTTTCGCAGAGGACTAGATACTCTCTGGAGCTTTTAGGAAATTATGTTATGCCCCAAGGATGTCTTTGGCAAAATTCTAAGAGCCTTTGCACATACATTTTCAAATCATCCGCCGACACGAACGGAAGAAAAACTATCAAAATATGCAAATTGATTTCCGCTGGAATGTTGGGAGTGAGTCAAAGTCGTAGCTAGGGCTGCTGCTGCCAACCAACATCCTCCCACTCAGCTTAGCACATGACGAAGGAGTCGTGTCCAATGCGACAAGGACTCGGGCGTTGATGTTAAAATATTATATACTATTTTTAGTTTCAGAATTATTAAGAGGTTGAACTGTTCGCATCCATGCACGCAACAGAGTTATATATAAAAAAAAGGGTCATGATGGTGTTGGGGTGAAAACTTTTCCTATTTTGTAACAATTTGCATGGATTACTATGCAAAATATTGTTGTAATCCAAAATGAGGTTTATACATAAGGTTTTTTGTTTTTGATTGTGAAATACGAGTATACCATGAAAAATACATCTCGACCAGGAAGAGTGTCCTTTTGGTGATGTCAATTATGCTTGAATGGGAAAGGATTACTCGTTATTAATTTAAATATTTGAAGGCTTTAGAGCTCAATGTTAGCCAAAGTAGTCGTTGTATGGAGATTTACTAGACTATCGATAGAATTCTGATAACATGCATTTAAAACCATCCAACTTCTATCAGTTTCCACTTTCCAGCCCCAGCTTATAGTAACCCGGTAACTGTCCGTAGACAGCCACTTCTTTGACGAAACAGTCAGTAAAGATATTTAAGGAGATAGAATAAGATAGGAAATCCCTGTCAACACTGAAAGGAGTATTAACTGGCCACAATATACTAAGATATCACACGAAAAAACAACGGCTTAGCGATGATAAACATATGCAGGGGATGCGGTGGCGAAGAGGCTCATGATTATGAGGATATAGCCCATTCCCGCTGTCACTGCCCCAATCTCTGCCAACTAAGAAACCGATCCCTAGGAAAATTTTTCTTCGAACATATCGACGAACTATCTGACCGATCACCGTCAGGTCTACTTAAATTTGCCAGGACCTCTGGATGGTTGGAACCAAAATCCTGATAACACGGTTGGGAACATATAATGGGTACCACAATGGGTTTACATGAACCTACGTGTGATTAGGATATAACTATTCTCATCAGCCAGCTTACCTAACCTAACCTAAGGGTTCATTGTAGTTGGGCTAAGTCTATTAACTTCTATCGATATCTTTGCTGTTGTCTCCTCCCACACTTGATGGATGATGTTTTTGCTTCATCCGTAAAAAGGATTAAAGCTAGTATCAGACGATTGGTGTAAATACATAAATTTCATTTATGTATGGTGTTTAATGATATTACTCCTTGGACTTGATATATGTATGAAGCATAGTCACCTGACCTTTGGTAGGGGGATAACTATGTGATTAATGAAAACAAGTACTTTGCGGTAGAACTTATTCTGATTTATTATGGTAATTACTTAGCTATTTATACACTATTTTTTGTCTTTCCAGCATAAACATGAATGTAGTAATTTACCTTTGCTTAAACTATATCTAGGTTACGAACTGTCGATCGCTGTCTCATTTCCTGGTTAGCTTTGACCGCCAATATCGATGACCCACATTCGTCGCGTAGTATGTAAGGTATTAAATAATCGTGCAAAGTGCTGAGGCAGTCGGGCGAGCTTATTAATGAGTGTGATGTTTACTTTGTTTATTTAACCCTTACCGACCCATACAAAATTACACACTAAACATAGGTGGTGTAACTTATATACATTTACATACTATGTATATATGCATTCACAAATACTCACATTTCTTATCCCATGTATTACGGATAATAAAGAGTCAGTCGTTAACTGAGAGTCAACCGAAGCAGACGTCTTTTATTAAACTTGTGTTCGTTACAGGTAGTACCGGGGTACCACCATATAATTCGCCGCGTTTTACATAGAAATCATTCGATCATGTTTGTAGAAAGTGTGCGGAATAATGAAAATAACTAGTTAGGAAAACGCCTGAGTACTGTCTCTCCTTAATTTTTGAGGTGATCAACGATCACAGGGTGAGAGTCAATATCAAGTCTTTGTTTTGAATTGTCAATCGTCGATTGCAGTGTTGCGGTAAGAGATTTCTTAATTTATTTCGTGTTTGTATTGTCTGTAAGTGACGAAGGAACACATTTGTGAATTGTACTAGAATGTTTTGGCCGGAATGTCACCACAGAAAACTTTTTTCACATCATTACCTCTGCTAAATAATCTCAAGAGCAATGGATTGACATTGCTGAAGACGCTTCGGAAAAATGAACCGTATATCCCAATGGCGATGCAGCTATGGAAAGACCGCGAAATATATTCAACTATTGGTAACTCTGGCTCAAATTTAGTAGTGCGGTCTGTATAATACCTCTGTATTAAACAGTGATTTAAAAAAAAACTTTCCAACGTAAAACCTTAGAAAGTGTTTGAAATAGTTCGTGTGCATTACAGGAAGTTCTCCAAGCTAAAAATATAGGTGGGCCTGCTTTCTATTTTACATATTAGAAAAAAGAAATTGTGTAACAAAAAAAATAATACGTAACGGACACCGAACAAAAACAACAACACAGCAGCCGCGACACCGCAATTTAAAGGCTAACTGAAACTTCACCGGATTAACCAAACGCACTAACAACATCAGTTATAAATATGAATGTCAATGATCTTAAGAATCTTTTTGAAAATTCAATGGCAGCTCTTCTAAACGAGAAACTTAAGAATATGCCCACAAAGTCGGATTTAGAAGGAATTTGTGCTGAAATACGCGCAGTACAGAACAACAATATAGTGCTCCAAGATCAAGTGCAACAAATGACATCCCGATGTGTGACGGTAGAACGGCAAGTAGAGTTACTCGAGCGCAAGACAAATGAAAAAAATATAATTGTCCACATTCTAAATGCTGCAGATAAAGCAAAAACATTGTGCATGGATTTATTGCAGACAAAAGATTCTTCCTTTGTTGATGTAGCGCTAGCAATGAAAAAATCGCCAATGTTATTGTAGAAATGCATAACAGAGACGATGTAGGCCGCGTTCTTAAGTCTGCAGTTAAGCTGAGGGGCACTGGTGTCTCGTTACTAGAGACCGGATTATATGCATTTGCATATTTGCATATGCATGCTAGAAACTTTCCACGACAATATGTTTGCTAGAAACTTTCTACGACAATAATATGTTCACTGTTCTGTGGCACATCGATTAGTAACGGGTCCTTTTGCAACCCTAGCAGTCGAGCACTCACAGATCAATTCGTCAATGTATTGTCTCTTTCATTTCCTGTTCCTTCATGATCGGCTCACGAAAGCTTCTCATCCTTAAAATACTACACAGTGCAGCCTAAGCACAGTGTCGCCTTAAACTCATTCAGTGTGCCTCACACTTGTAGTCTCTACTCTAATACGGCCATCCTGCAATATTCATCGCTCTCGATGAAGTAAAATATTCCTTTTTTTTTTGTGTACTTCATTAATTCATTTATAATAATTATAAGTATATAGCTTAAGTATTTAGTTTAAATAAATTTTTTTTTTGTGTAGTCCGCAAGTCCGCAACAGATTTCCTTCAGTGTACCGTGATGTCCACACTCAACAGGTAGTCGCATGACAAGACAATCTGTAAAAAGTTGAAACAATATCAACCCTTGTATGCAACAACCAGGAAATCTAGTATTAAATTGCAACCAAGGGATGATGTAGCTCAGAGGCCATATTTGACTTGTCTATTTCATCCTTCGATTAACAACCCAGTAGTCAGGTCCATAGCTCAGAGGCAATCTTAAGCTTGTCTATGACCAAAACTTAACAGAAAAATAAAAGAGCACAGGTCCATAGCTCAGAGGCAATCTTAAGCTTGTCTATGATCAAAACTTAACAGAAAAATAAAAGAGTACAGGTCCATAGCTCAGAGGCAACCTTAAGCTTGTCTATGACCAAAACTTAACAGAAAAATAAAAGAGTACAGGTCCATAGCTCAGAGGCAATCTTAAGCTTGTCTATGACCAAAACTTAACAGAAAATAAAAGAGTACAGGTCCATAGCTCAGAGGCAATCTTAAGCTTGTCTATGACCAAATCTTAGCAGAAAAATAAAAGAGCACAGGTCCGTAGCTCAGAGGCAATCTTAAGCTTGTCTATAACCAAATCTTAACAGAAAAATAAAAGAGTACAGGTCCATAGCTCAGAGGCAATCTTAAGCTTGTCTATGACCAAAACTTAACAGAAAATAAAAGAGTACAGGTCCATAGCTCAGAGGCAATCTTAAGCTTGTTTATGACCAAAACTTAACAGAAAAATAAAAGAGCACTGGTCCATAGCTCAGAGCCAATCTTAAGCTTGTCTATGACCACCTTTATATTTCAAAAACGCAAATCACAGATCCACAAGGCTGATTTATTGAATGAAATGAGTGAATGATTGAAAATTTACTTATATAGGAGTAATTAAATTTACGCTGGGATTGGAAAAAATCCACCGAGGTGGATGAAAAAAACCAACCCGGTTATCAAAATAAAAGATACAAAAACGAAAAATCGCCGATAGAACGGTTCCGGATTCCCTTGCGGTATAACGATTAAAAACTGTCCCAACGGACAACGGGTCGCGAAAGAATGTATTGTACCGGAACGACTACAAACGGTACAAGAACGGAGCGGGGCACGGAAAACCAACTCGACTATCATATATCGTATATATAGCAACGCTACCTACTACTTTACTGGGTAAAACACTCTACTGCTCCCTAACGAGTATATGGGGTACGGGGTTGGAGTGGCCGTAATTCTCCCCCAAAGTCACTGGGTCACTTCCAAATTGATTTCTTTCACTCTTCCTTTCCTTCCTACGTGGTTCAATAGAGAACAAAATGATAGTATGGTTCTAAGCTTGTTCATTAATAAATTACCTAGCCAACCAAAGCTAATACTTCAGGCTAGGAATCCGTCCAGTCTTAGAGAAGCAACGGATATTTTAGTAGATACAGAACATTTCTATCGTCCATATAGCTATAATAACAACAGTACTATATACACAAGAATGCCAAATTTTAACCCACAATTATTTAATTCAAACTCCAATAATCAAAACAACTTAAACTACAATAGAACCTATCAAAACTCGAATACAGAATATTTTCAACCAAACAATCAACCAAATTTCCGATAGAATAGTCCAGGTAATTATTCTGGAAATTCAAGAAGGAATTCCAACTTTCTTCGCCAAAACAATCCGTATAGTTCCCAACCTTTGAATTTACCAAATCAAAGTAACTTTCAGCAAAACCAAAGGCCCAACAAATCGGGGTATTATAGAAACCAACAAAATTCTGGCAGTTTCCAACAAAATTCTTTATAATAGTACAAACAAAAACTTCACCTATTAAATTATTAGTAGATTCGAGAGCAAGCACTTCATTAATACGAAAAGACCTCTTTCACAGATCCTTAAAAACGGAACTTGATAAGTCATTATCGCTCAAATCTATTAACTCAAACATCTCTGTTAATTCGAAAGTAACAATTCCTTTATTTAAGGAATTTAAAAGGCCTTTAACAAGGATGCTTGGGACTGAGTTAAATGGTGATTTCGATTGTATACTTGGATGTAACGTTCGTAAGCCGTTGAATGCCAAAATTGACCTTGCCAAAGCACAACTTGTTACAAAAGATACTATCTTGCATTTAGTGTTTTGCACTTCTGAAACTCCATTAACTCAGTAAAGACATTATAGAAATTTGCTTTCAAAAGCCAGATATAAGTAATGTCGCAAATAGACTCAGAATAGATAAGCTAAACAAAGAAGAAATCCATTCTTTAATTTCTTCTATTCGAAAATACAAAGAAGTATTTTACGTTGAAGGTGACAACTTATCAACAGTCACCGAATATTCTCATAAAATACCGACGAAGCACGACATTCCTATATTTTCCAAGGCATATAGGTATCCAGAAGAAATGCTCCAGCATCATTTCAAAGAATGTGTTGTATATTTTGACGATATACTTATCTTTTCAACTTCGTTACAAGAACACATTGATGCGTTAAACAAAATATTCCAAAGATTAAAAGAGTACAATCTTAAGGTAGATAAATGCAATTTTTTGAAACGGGAAACCGAATATTTGGGCCACATAATTTCAAAGGATGGTATTAAACCTAATCCGAATAAAGTTGAAATAATCACTGAAATTAAACTACCTCACACAGTTATACAGATAAAATCGTTTTTAGGAGTCACAGGGTTCTATCGAAAATTCATTAAGGACTATTCTCGAGTAGTCTTGCCAATGACTAAATGCCTTAAAAAGGGTGCCAAAATAAACGTTAAAGATATGCACTACATTGAGTCCTTTAACAAACTCAAAGCACTTATATTTAGTTGCCCAGTTTTAGCCTACTCGGATTTTGACAAAACTTTTACATTAACAACAGATGCAAGTAATGCAGCTCTAGGAGCAGTTTTGTCCCAAAGTCAACAAACATCCTATAGCTTTCGCTTCAAGGACATTAAATCGGCATGAACTAAACTACAGCACGGTAGAAAAAGAACTTTTATCTATAGTGTGGGCAACTTACCGTTTTCAAACCAGGCCAAATTTCTTGGAGTTATCTTTGACGGAAAACTCAACTGGAAACCTAATATCGAAGAACGCATTAAAAAGGCCGAAAATGCCTACTACGCTTGCAAGAAAATGTTTGGAATAAAATGGGGATTACAACCTAAAGTGACTCACTGGATCTACACTTCCATAGTAAGGCCGATCTTACTATACGGAGTTGTGGTATGGTGGAGAGCCCTGGAGAAAACACACATTCTAAAACAACTAGAGAGACTTCAACGTCTGATGTGTATTGGAATCACTGGAGCACTTAAAACAACATCAGCGATGTCACTAAATACCATATTGAACTTCTTACCAATAGACCTATTTGCTAAGAGTGTCGTTTTTAAAACAGTGCTAAGGCTTAAAGAGTCTAATGGCTTCAAGTTTAGACTATTTGGACATGGTAACGTAATCAATATTGCTAATATTAGTACAGATTATCTCGAGCTGTTTGACCGAAACTTTTCCATAAAAATTGCCTCTAGAGAATATTGGATACAGCGTACAGCTGATCCACTCGACAGCATTAATATTTACACGGACGGATCGAAACAGGACGAAGGCGTGGGCGCTGGAGTCTTCAATCCAAAATCTAACTACAAACAATGCTTCAAATTGCCAGATAGTTGCAGCATCTTTCAGGCTGAACTTTTGGCGATTCAAAAAGCCGCAGAGCATCTAAGGAACCGCGAAGAAGGCTCCTACATTAACATTTATGTTGACAGTCAAGCTGCGCTCAAAGCACTAAAAAGTAATGTGATAAAATCGAAAACAGTTTTAAACTGCTACGCTTTACTTCAGGAACTCAGCAGAAGTAACACAGTCTGCTTATATTGGGTTCCTGGTCATCAAGGTATCATAGGCAATGAAAAAGCTGATGAACAGGCTAAACAGGGAGTTCTACTTAGTTCAGAACCCGAAATCATAGTAGCACCGATCCAGCACTTCTTCTCAAAAATTGATGCTAAATTACAAAGCACAGCTGACAATAAGTGGAATCAATCCACTTCTTGCAGAATAACGAAAATATTTTGGCCGCACTGCAGTAGCCATAGATCCAAATACATCGTCTCGCTATCAAGAGTGGAATGCAATTTACTACTAGGCGTCATCACAGGGCATTGCCTTATAGGTTATCACGCTCGTAGGCTCAAACTAGTCTCGTCGGATATATGCAGAAACTGCAATGAACCGGGTGTGGTAGAAACATTAGAGCACCTCCTGTGCGCTTGTCCTGCATTGGCAAAAAGAAGGCACAGGCTAATGGGAAAATTTTATTTCAAGTAACTCGTAGAAATGGCAGACATAAAACTTCACCTTCTTATTAAATTTGCTCAACAGACAAACTCATTTTGTTTAAACAAAGCAACAGAAATTAACTGATTACTCTGAGGAGTTGTGGTATCACTATGGATCAACACTGGTCTATGTGAGGCTAAGCCGCCACCCCATAACCTAACATGGGCAACGAAATATTTTAGACCCTACTTGTTTGGGCGTTTAAATTTAAGATTCAGACTGACCACCGCCCTTTAGTATGGTTGCAGTCTTTGAAAGAGCCCAATTCTATACTCCAACGCTGGAAAATAAAACTGAACGAATATGATTTTGACATTGAGTACATTACGGGTAAAGAAAATTATGTTGCTGATTTTCTTAGTCGTTTAGAAGTATTGTATCAAGAATGAATGTATCATGTGTGTTTGTACTATGGATAAGAGTATGTAGTGAAAATATTAGCTCCGTAAAATATTCAAATTTCTTCGTTAATACTGAATAAAGTTACTTTCGTTACAACATACCTATTAAGAAATCTAAATAAAAAAGCATAACATCTCAAATTAAAGACAAAAATTAAACATTTGTGTGTTAAAACAAGATTCTAAAACAAAAATAAAATAAAATAAAATAAAAGTATACTTTCATACATACATAAAACAACTGTGAGTAATACAATACATACGCATATTATACAGTACAACAAATAGAATGTCTAACACAAACACTAATGAGCAACAAAGAAGGCTAAGGTCTGCAGATAAAACCTCCAGCTCTCTTACTCCTTCTGTAAGCTCCCCAGCTGCATTGTCGTTTTCCAATAAATTATGGGAGAAAATCGAGACTCGCTTGGATGCAATGTCAAAAAATTTCATGCAATCAATTGAAGAGTTAAAAATTGAAATTAATTTGATGAGCAATAGTCTTTCTGCACGCATATCGGCAATCGAAAATGAATTCAACGTAAAATTCAAAACAGTTGAGACAGAATTTAATGACCAATGTACTTCTATCAACCACTCTGTGTTTACATGTAAAAGCCGAATTGAAGCTTTGGAAAACAACTATTGCCATATTGACACACTTTACACGATATAAATATGTTGAAAGCACAAATGCTAGAAAATGACAACGCACAACTTAAGACACAAATCGATGCACTCTCACGGAAAAACATAGCAGGAGATTTAGTTATCCATGGTATTCCAATCTCAGCAAATGAAAATCTCGCGGAATTATTTAATAAGTTTTGCACAACACTAAGCATAACTCCAATAACACCAAACTATATCCTCCGTACAAAACCTGGACCAAACACTGAAAGCAGCGCAATCATAGTGAAACTACCGCACCAAGAAATCAAAACAATGCTGTTGAAAAAAGCTTCAGAGTATTACAGAAAAAACTCTAGATCAGTTACTCTCAACGACCTTGGTTTCAATAGCAATAAGTTTGTACGAGTGTATGAAAGTTTAACTAAACACAACTATGCACTTTTTCGTAAGGCAAATGAATTGCGCCGTAACAACTGCCTCCACTCAGTGTTTACAAGAAAAGGGAGAGTTTTCGTGAAGGAAACAGCTGATAAGAAACCGATCTGTATTATAAATACTCTCACTCTGGATTCTATATCCCCCAATCCCAACGTGATGAGAAAAGTAGCAGTTGATCCCGTTTCTGCTGATAAAAAAGCTGCCGTCGTCAATGGAAATGTTTAAATAAATGTGCGTATTTTGTTGACTTTGATCTCTCTTTCTTTTTTTCTTTTCTTTTGCTTTTATTATAGTTTTGTCGATAAACTGTACAATGTGTGTCCTAACAATAAGGTACTCGAAAAGATTATTGCTAATCAAATCCGAAATTATTTATTAACGAAAAGTCTACTCTCCAAATGGCAGTCTGGTTTCCGAAATAAGCACAGTTGCGAATCAGCTGTAATTAAAGTTACTTCAGATCTTCATACGGCTGTGGATAGTAATAAAATCGGTATTTTGGTCCTACTAGACTTTTCAAAGGCGTTTGATCTTATTGATCACTCAATTCTGCTCCAGAAACTAAAAAACAAATTCGGTTTTAGAAATACGTCCATTAAACTTCTTTGTGAATATCTTAGAAATCGTGTTCAGACCATTAAGACAGATTTAGGAACCTATAACCCACTTACTGTTAATGTTGGCGTACCACAAGGCTCTGTTTTGGGACCTCTTTTATTTTCACTATTTATTAATGATCTTCCTGATGTAATTTCAAATTGTCAAATACATATGTATGCGGACGATGTATTAATATATCTCACTCGGCCTATGGGCTTGTTGGAAGACTGCATCTTTAGAATAAATGAAGACTTATTAATTATAAACCGATGGTCAACCAACAATAAACTAAAACTTAACCCTCTTAAGTCACTGGGAATGATTTGCTATAGGAATAAAGTGAACATTGAAGACTTTCCCCCTCTTGTTCTTGACGGCAGTATTGTTCCTTATGTACATAAAGTTAAATATCTAGGTTTTACTATTAATAGTTCATTGAGTTGCTGTGATGCTACCTCAGATACTCTGAGAAAAATATTTTCGGGGTTTACGTAGTCTAAGATCTTCATCACGGCTTCTACTACCACAAATGAAAATGCGTTTAGTTAAAAGCTTATTATTACCATTTTTCAGCTACAACTGCTGCGTTTATCCATGTCTAGATTATGAATGCAAACGTAAAATGAATGTAGCTTTCAATGATTGCTTGCGCTTCATTTATAATGTCTCTAGGAGTACTAGTGTTTCCCATGTCAAAACCTCTCTGTTAGGAATAAGCCTTAATTACTATTTTAACTTCAGAAACATACTGAAACTCCATAGTGTTATTCATGGAAACTGTTCGGCTTATTTATCCGAAATGCTTCAATTTGCCCAATCACGCAGAGGACTAAAGCTAATTCTGCCACGTTTCTTGCACACCATTGGAGAGCGATCTTACCTTGTTACGTGCAATTCGATTGTGGAATAGACTTCCGCCAGAATTGCAGAGAACAGGGTCACCAAGCGTATTTCGGAAGAGACTGCTTTCACTATTATATATACATACACACGCACACATAAATATAAACACTTAAAAAAAAAAAAAAAAAAAACTAATTTTGCAATTTCTTTACTGCTTTATTATTGTTACTATACTTGAGTATGTATTTTATTTACTTATTTATTTATTTTGTATTGTAAAGTAACTTTAAAAAATACAGTAAATATAAAGAGAGATACTTAATTTTAAGATAATATATCTTGTAGTATCATGTAAAATATTTCTTATTAAAATAAATGAAAAATGAAAATGAAATGACGAAATTAGATCTGATCTTGCTACAATACATAGCGGCATTGAAAACCTCGATGATCATATTTATATAACAGAAACTCCCTTAAATGTGTATAAAAACAGCTAGTTGTAGAAAAGGCTAATATAAATGCATATCTTAACAAATTTTTATGTAAGAAAAAAAGAAGGGTAGTTATCTCCTTAAAGGACTATAGTGAAGACTATGTCTTGAAAATTCTAAGGGAAATTTCACCATTAAAGGGAACCATAGGAATCTTCTGATATATTTACTAATTTGCAAAAAACCTTAGTAAAGTACTTCTCAAATTCACCCGGTATGAAAATGCTTCGGTGCACAAAATTACTTAAATATATTATAAGCAAGGAAACCATATTGGAAATAATCGAAAAAACTCATCATGAAAAAAATCATAGGGGCATTGACGAAACATTCTTAGAGTTGTTTTGTAACATGTGCAAATATGATCGACATCCAATAAAACCAAATATTTTGATTACAGAAACCCCTAACAAACCTAATCAAATAATTCATGCCGACATATGGTTTTTTAATAAAAATAATATGTTCTTATCTTCAATAGATAAATTTACTAAGCATGCATCAGTTTACCCAATAACTGACCGAAATTCCATTACAATAGTTGAAAACTATAACAATAGTTTAAAACGCCGATTTTCGATCCTAGGAAAACCAGAAAAATTAATCGCAGATAATGAATTTAACACAGCTTACATAAAGAACTACTTAAGTCAGGAAAACATATTATATCATTTTACTGCTCCCAATATACATACAGGTAACTACGTGATAGAGCGATTTCATTTAACCCTAAATGAACATGTTAGACTGTTTAAACTTAGCAAGGACAAAAAAGACATTGACGACAAATCGCTAGTTTTCAAAGCAGTTGAAATATATAATGAAAATGTTCATTCTAGCACAAAATATAAGCCAAATGACCTTTTATATTCTGTTCTAAACGAGTCTGATTGGAAAAAACTCAGAGAAAAAATACAAGCAGATAAAGAAAAACGTATCGGTAAAATAAATGAAACACGCATTTAACCCTCTGATTATCGAGAACGAGAACGAATCAAGAACTAAGGTTTCTTTAATATTAAACACTTGCCACGTTACATAATAAAAGACGTGAAGGAACAAGGTAACACATATTTTTAAGACAAAGACAACATAAAACGCGATAGACAAATTGTTAAAAGAACATACAAATTTCAGAACCCAATAAGCAATGTAGAATTTCATTCAAAATTAACAGGTGGGGATTATTCTAATAGGCAAAAAAAGACAAAACCGCCCACAATAATTAATCCGAACTGAGTTTAAACACCGTAAATATTAAAGTTATGATTTGCCGCTAAAATAAGATCTTTAATTGTTTGTTGCCTACAAACTATTGTACACATTGTATAGAATATATGAAATAAGAAATAAATAAAACAAAATAAAAAATAAAGAAAAGAAAATAAGTAAAAGTTATCATTATTGATATAAAACCAAATTATATTATCTTCGTTCTTGTTAATACGTTTATTTTTTCTTCTTAATTATTATAATAATAAGATTGTAATTAGTATTACATGCAATATTTATATTATTATTGAAGTGTTATTTTCATTATATTGTTATCATTTATATCATTACCATTATTTTGTTAATGGTACAACATTGTTATTGTTATTGAATTTATATTATTATTACATTGTTATCATAATCATACAAGCGAACATATGTTTAAACATATATATGAACATATGTATATTGTATATACACACTTCTTATTGCTTTCACTTCCAATTTCAAAATTTGTTGTTTTTTAGTTATAAAAAAAAAAAAATATATATTATATATTAGGCTAATATTTGATAATACATAAGAGATGTAATACATACCATAAGTCAATATTTAGTCAAAACCCAATTCTAAAATCTAAAAGAAAAAAAAATAATAACGAGCATAAAATAGTCCACATACGCCACAGTACATTTTAATAATAGCCTGCAGCACAATATAGGTATGGACATCCACATTTCTGTAAAACGTTTTGTCCATACTATGGCGGGAGGAGTTCATGCTTCATACATGTTGCATTAAAATCAGTAGTGCATATCAATTAAATTGAACTATTGCAACAACGGGAGCAACAACATACCGACATACCCAAATATGTGTATGATGTTCTCTCAAATCTTAAGGCACAGTTAATTAGAAAGAATGTAAACATGTTTTTATCAAACTCCACGATTCTATGGTATAGTCATCTTAAGCTATGATACTGTACCATATTTTTTGTCATGCAAGGAGTAAGCTGCAGCTTCTTACCAGGCACGCTGACAAAACCCAAGCCAACGACGTTGCTAGGCAGTTGTGTGATAGCTCTCTTTTTTTTCTTATGAATGTTTCTCTTATTTTTAAGTTCTCTTTTTTTTAGTTGGTATTTGCATATTTGTCTCTGTTAAGAAGATATGTAATCATTTTAAATGTTAAGTACTTATAATTAGAAATTGGGCTGGAGCCCTCATTACGATTTCGTTTATCTGAAAATAAAGATATCTTTAAAATTTGTGAGACGTGTTTCTTTTTATTTGAGTGGAAGTAAAAACATAACTATTGGGGTGGGTTTTGTTTACATTTTTATACACGTATTTTAAAGGCGTATTTCTTCGAATTCTTATCAGGCGAGCGAGAGACATCAAAACATAAAGTAAAAGGTGACACTTATCAATACATGCACGCGGGAAATAAGTAAAAGGTTTTATGGTCAGGTATAAAAAAATAAAATTGCGTTTGGTTTTCGGGATTTTGTGAATGAAAATTAAATTATTGTCCTTTTCCATTTTTTAGATAAGCGGAAGTTGTTCCACTGTTTTAACAAACCACACTGGTTACATATCTCTAAGGTCTACGGATCTCTGCGCGCTATAAATCAAGTAGGAAACTGTCTTCCATTTAGGATCAAAGCTATGCTGATTAAGTCGCTTCTGTTGCCGATTCTGTTTTACGCACATCTGGTTTTTTGTGACTTAGACAGTTACAGCTCGCGGAAGCTGAAGGTAACTGTTAATAGTACAGTGCGATTTGTCTATAACATAGGTCGTAGGGAACACATCTATGGACATGTAAAGAATTTTCTGGGATTAGACCTACAGAAATACCTCGACCCAAAATACTGACTTTCCTATTTAATCTTAAAGAAAGCCAGACCCCAGAGTATCTTTTCCAAAGATTACAATTCGCATCTTCCACTAGAAGTAGAAGTCTCATTCCACCAATATATGACTATAACGTTACAAAGAAACAGTTTTTCGTATATGCCCTAAGACTTTGGAATTCGCTTCTAGTTTATATCAGGAGATCTTCAGGCGTACGCGACTTTCAGAGACAACTAACGCAACACTTTTCAACATAGCTAATAATAATTAATGACTTAATAAAATATAATAATAAATGACCTAATAAAATAAAATAGACAATGACTGATTTTAGGGTTTTTAGGGATTTCTTTCTTTCTTAATTCAATTACTAGACTTATAAAGACTTAAGACTTATAAAATTTAAAATTTACTTATAAATATGTACATATGTTTGCTGTTAATTTCTTGTTTATTTTTCTATTGATCTTAAGAAATTGTTATTATTATTATAATTATAATTATCTATTTTTGTTTCAACCTTTTGATAATGTTACACAATTAAAAGATTGTATTGTATCTATGTGTAAACATAATTTCTAAATAAATGAACATAAATACAAATACAAATTAGTTTATTAATCAAAAATTAAAATACACACTTTCGGTTGAAAGTTTTCATCTTCGTGATTTTTTTTTAGAACACACAAAGTGGTCCTCTACCCGCTCAAACTTCTTCAACCACTCGTAATTCGATGTGTTTTCATTAAAATTAAAGAGTCCCTGGTCGAATTACTGTTTTACTCGAAACCTTAAAAAGAGTTGAACATGTTTCATTTTACATTTTATTGTTCTGCTCACAGGAGACATTTAAGTAATGCCAAAGCAATTACAAAGACAGATAACATTGGCTAACATAAAACAAGCAACACCCTCTCTTATTAAAGCCATAAATAACTGAATTTTATGACCATCTCCAAAAAGATTTCACTTCTTCTTCCCGACGAAAGCAGCCTCTGCTTTCTATATACTCGTATATTAACAGAAGCTCGCCTCATACTTTGAGTCAGCTATACGCTATACATATATACCCCATAAAAAAAGGTTATTCGCCTTCTTCATTGGCCCGGGTATGTGCAAAGCACCTTGAGATTATCCAATTACCACGACACATTTTTGGAAGTCAATTTTATCGTTCCCTCTGCTTTTCGATTTCAATCGAATTAAATTTTACGAAATAAAATTCGTGAGAAATAAACAAACAGTCCTACCGGTTTGCCCGCTTCCGATAATAATAGAACTCAAAGAGCACGCAATCTCTAACATTAACGACTGCGGTTAAAATTTAACCACAAGTTCGTATTCGTAACACTTTTCTCTTGCACTTTCCTCGCCCTGCGCTCCACACTCGCGTGAGCTATTTTTAATCTCAATTAATGAAAAGCTGAAAGGAACACCCCCGAAAAAAGTATATAAACTCAAAATATACGTACACAGGGAAAAGACACAAATTGCACGAAATTGATGGTTTCGTTGGTGATTATTGAGAAATTTGCCGTTACTCTGAAGAGAAGGCAGCTTCAGCAGGCGCCCCAGCAGTCAGCATGCTCCTGGTATATTATACTACTATGCAATCCATGCTGAACTTATTGAATCAAAGTCCTTGCGGTGTGAGGTAAAACAAGAAGGAAGTAAGGCGCGCATAGATAATAAAACTCTCCCGAACCAGGCACACTTCCCGGAAATTATCCTTTCTGTTGATTTCTTTAGTTTTTCATATAAAACTGCGACATAGATACTCGCAAAGACCAAGAGAGACCGGGTGGAAGAATAGAGAAGAAAAATAAATTATATAATTGCAGAAGTTTCTTTGCGAAAATCCTGGGGAAAATTGAATTGTTCCGCTGCAAGGACATGAATTTTATTAAACACAAATAGCGCGCTTTGTTCTACAAGCGAATGAAATTAAATCTTGCAGCGAGCCCGAGCGGAAGGCTAACTAAAAGTTGGGTTTTCATTTTCTTTAGTTTTTCTTTGTTTAAATGGATCCGTTGTTCATCGCAGATTGTACCTAGTTTAATGGTTTGTGGGAAAATGGGAACTGGTGCCCATAGAACGACTGAAAGGATGTAAGTTGATTCTTGGCCATGAAGAAATGTTAAAATTAACAAAATTTGTTTTACTTTGTTAAGTTTTTGGATCCATTTGGGTTTAAGATTTTCCTTTTTTAACTTCGTCATGGGCAACAGAGAAGGATAACTGGCAAGGACAATCCTTGGAGTGGAATCGTTTTCTGATAACTTAAGCGAGAAATAAGTGCCGAACAAAATGAATTGAATTAAGTATGTATATCTGGGGTAATTTTGTGTATCTAATCTATCTACTTAATTAAATCGCTAGTGCAAGAGCTTCTGATGATTCAATGATTCTAACACTGATCGAAAGCTTATCAACTGAACTTTGTTCATCAGTATAAGGAATTTCGAAAAAACCTTATTACCTATACCTATGTTACGTTCTCTTTTTTTCATTCGTAAACCGTATAAGGTAACCTGGGCAGGGTAAAAATAATTATTTAATGGCTTTTTTTTAAAAAAAAAAAGAAAAATCCTGCTCCAGGACTAATACTGCGGCTTAAAAGATCTATTTCGTCGTAGGATTGTATTAGTCCAAGAGACAAACCATCTTGATGATAAAAGCTAGTTTGTCCTAGGTTAGGTTGAAAGGGGTTATGAGGCTGAGCCGTCATAAAATACAAGGTACTATAATGTTCCCATCGCGATCCCCTGGGACCATCGTATGATGGTACCTAAACCGAAACATTTCCGCCCAAACATTTATTTTCCCAGCAAAATTTTAAGATTTGATTGTGGCCAGTTCGGCCAGCCTTCCAGTGTATTGAGGAAGAGTTCTCTAAAAATTTCTTTCGAGATCAAGGAATAGCCTGACAAGCACATCACAAATGATATGTTCGATATATTCCGATGTCCAATATTTTTGAAAAAATGCCCGGAGAGTTCTCCTATTAGAGTTCTAATTTTGCCCTAATCAGTCCAACGATAACTTTGTTCCTTCTGCGGTCAATGACCGGCCAAAGAGCTTTGGGTACCCTCTATTCTTGACCATCTGTGGTCCGCCATACTTATTGTTGGGGCATTTGTGAAACCCCTGGTTGGCTGGGTAGAGCAGCACCAACTAGAGATAAAAAAAGAAGAGATAAGTTAAATAAAACACACCACTAAGTATTTTAATTAAGTATAATTGATTTATTTCACTTGGCCAGCAGACTAGACCACCGCGGCGAACCACAAAACACGTAAAAGCAGCCATAAAAACTACTTTTAAACGGTAAGATCTGACAGTTTCGACCGCTAAAGCTTTTAATATCGCAAGGACCAGCGAAATCGATGCCGGTACACGTGAAAGGAGGGAAAAGGTACAACCACAGACAATAAATATACAGATATCTCATGCCTGTACAAAAAAATGGTTCCATTTTTTCAATTCAGCAGACTGAATCCCGCAGACAAAGCTTTCAGAATAAGTATTACAAATAAAGCTTTTTGTTCTTACTCGCTCCGTTCACTTGTGTGGGAAAAGTTTCCACCTCCCACCATGTGTGTGATTGTGATTGTTACATAGCCAACGATGGGCCACCGCACACGAGATGATTTCTGCCGGCAGAGAACCGGTTTTGTGGGCAAAGGGGCTGAGGTTTGCGGTATGAGTTTGTTTGAGCGGTTGAACGAGGTAGGAAACTAATACATAATCATCTTTTAAAATATTTTGGTCGGCAAAAATACTACCACAGGGAAAAGCAGTTTATGTACACAATTTTTTCTGCCGGCAGAAATCATCCCGTGTGCGCTGGCCCATGAGATAAGCAATTTTATTGTAAAGGCGCATGTGGGAAGGGGAATAGAAACTATACTGTGTGATTTTTACCAAGTGCTCAAATTTTCTTGAATGGGAATTTTGTTACCGCGTATTCATATGTATGGGGCACCGTAGCGCAAGTGGTTAGTGCGTCGGAGTACTGAGCCAGCGGTCTTGGGTTCGAATCCCGCCGCAAACACCTAAAAAGTTTTTCACAGTGCCCATCTCTTTCGAATGTCTGACAAGCATCAAAGAGTATCATTTGTCACGATTAAGCTTCTCAACTCGCCGTTCGGAGTCGGCAAAAAACTGTAGGTCCCTTCCATTTGTGCAAAAATATAACACGCACACACAAATGGTTGCGAGAAGCAGGCCCAGGTTCACCTCGAGCTGTAGCGCCAACTAAGTAAGTAAGTATTCATATGTATGTACATATATGTATATGCGATGGAGCAATGGAAGGGCGGAAAAAGTAGATAATTTCGTTTGATTTTGTGATTGCAAAAAATTGTTTCTTTGACAGCAGTTTATAAAAGTGCATGATTTTTTTGATAGTTCATAAAGATTATGTCAGACGCAACTGATTGTAATGTAAAGAAATTATTCAAATACTGAATTGAGTATTCAGTTTATCTGAATAGGTATTTGGAATGTGTAAATTGAAAAATTCTATGTTTTGTAGTAGATTTCCTACCTTGAATAAAGTATTTACAAAAATTGAAATACAAGTCTGATTCTTGAGTAACTAGTGTGCCCCCCCAGCTCATGAAGTCCGCTACTTCTTACTCACAAACCGACGTTTAAATGCAGTTCTTCTCCAATGTTTTATTTTTATTCTTATATGTATTTATTTTCATTTATATATACCTATACTTTTATTTTCAAACTACATTAGAATCCCGATTATCCGGATCAAATAAAACCAGGGGTATTCCGTATAATCGAAAATCCGGTCACGCAGATGCTATCCAGAGAAGGTCGAAATTCTGAAGTCGGTACCACTGAAAGAAAATAGTAGAAAGATATTAATTGAGGTTTTTGCCAGAATGCAGGTTTGCAGTTTACCTTCACCATCGGCATGTAGTAGTTTGTAATTATTTGTTCTTAATCCGGCAATGCGATTATTGCTAATCCATCGCTCCTGGATAAGGACTATGTCGTCCCACTCTTCTGAAGGTGGAGAAGTAAGCTGGCAGAGGCCACCTAAATGTAATGGAGGTTTATCTGTATTATGCGCATCATTGGAGATAGCGTTTAATTCAGATTACTTTATCGCAGTGACGTTGTTCCCCTCTGTATCCGAGGAGAGGTCGTCGGAGTCCCGTCATTTTGTAAATGACCAGGAGACAGCGGGCTAAATGCCAGGTGCTTGCCCTCCATCTTGTTCATAAACCTTGAGTTTAATTGTCTTGAGACAGAACTTAATCTCATGGTTTTTTGCTTTTAGAGGGCCCAAGGATTCCCGATCCAGTAGAAGAGTAACTGATCTACTGGATTCTTGGATCACCTCTGTTTTTGTGACCTTCCAGTCGTGAGAAGGAAGATAAGGGTTTTGCTTCTGGATGACAAGCAGAATGTCTTGCGGGTCGCTTGCTCTACTGGGCGAGCCGCCTGCGGCGACACCGGTTAATTTAAATCCCCCATGGAGCCAGCCTCTATCGCTCTTGCAAAGGGAGAGGAGGCTGAGATTTAATATGCACTCCAAAACCTTCCAGTGCTCGCGACTAATATGGTTCTCCTCCTAGTTTAGTACTTAAATAAAAATATATTCTGCATTAAATTAAAGATTTAGATTAAGTACATACTTAATTCAAACTCATCGCGTAACATACTGGAAAGGGTGAAACAACGTCTGGGAGTTAAAAATAAAAATTAAAATGTCAGATTTGGTTATTTCACGTTATTTCTACACAAAACTACATTACAGGAGCAGCGTTTTACCTAATAAGTAACACGACTATTTTAGTACACGGGCGAAGCCGGGCGGGACAGCTAGTCATTAATAAATAAATAAAAAATTGTAAAACTGTACATAACGCTAAAAAATGTATCTAAAGGCAATTGTCTAAATTTACATAATGTATCCCACCAACAACTTTTTATAACAATTACTAGGTGTCGCTAATTAGACAGATGTAATATGAAATTTGGGAAATAAAAAAATAAATAAAAAATATATACATATATGTATATAAGCAATATATGTAAGTATGTATATATCTTTTCAAAAATAGCCGCAATCGTTGTCGAAATAGCAGTACTCAGTAAAGTGTTGCATTTTTATTTATTTCACTCAAATGATTCAGCAAAATTTCGTTTACAAATCGTAGTCTATTTGCGAAAAAAAAAAAATTCCACCCAACATTTGGTACGATACCATACCCAGTATCACCCCCCCTTATGTTCGATGAACACTCTTATCGATCAGGTGCTTGCTGTGCATCGGGAAAAATCGCATTGCGGAGAACTTCTCCACCGTATCGCATCGTAGCCAGGGCTGACTGTGAAAACCACCCCCGACACAGCAGCAGAACCTTTTTTTACTTTGCACCAGTTCAGGACTGTGACGTCGGTCGGTTGGTATGTGCATTGAATATTGCGCAACTGACACAGAATTTCTCTAACTACGTACGGTTCTCGTATTCATATCCTGCGAAAGGACACAGTCGATTCAACAAATATTTATGTACAAATCGTTATATTCAACAGTCTTATGTGAAGGAAAATGAGTTCCGTACTGAGATTCCACCCCCAATTTAAATAATAATTGCTCGCGCTGTGGGAAAGCGCTTATAAGATGCATAATTGGTCGTTTTTATGTAATCGATGAAGAGAAAGGACAACAGAGGATAGATATTCAATTCTATTTTGTGGTGGTGTGCAATTGAATTTGTGCACCCCCACACAACATATCGCCATAATATAACATAGAAATGGAAATTCCTAAATCAAAACTAATTAACCGGTTCACCAACGGATATTTCAGAAACGTAACCTAAGCCCACATAAATGTGCATACGTGTATTTTATTGAAAGCAAACAGAAAACCCTTAGAGATTTTAGGGAAATTTATGCCCACCCCTATTTGTTTTCGGGAACCTTCCGTTTTGCTTAAGACGATAACGGAAGCGTCCGCAAAATCAATATCCGCTTTTCATGGTTGATTTCCATTGATTGTTCATATCAAAGCATCAACTGAGGATTTTGGATTTTCAAATTCGAAGCGATACGGTTGGGGGTGTTCTGGTGGTGACACTTCGAACAGAAAATATGGGATGAAGGTGACCTACATGTGAAAGAATGGGTGAGAGGACGCACACAAATGATATCGTTTATCTTTGAAGGGGAGAGAGAGAGAAGGAATACTATTTACTAATTTATTGATGGCTTTTTCCATTGACTTTCGATTTCTTGAGGAAGGTTGTTTGCCTTTCATTTCACATGTCTCAAATTAACTTTCATTGTTTTAAATTGTGCTTGCTCAGAAGCTGCTGCCAGTGACAAAGACAGTAGATTGTAGTTTATTCGATACTGTCACTAGAGAGTTGACCAGAAAAAACCGTAATTTATGGACATAATCATCGATGGGGTTTTTCAAACCATTAATTATGGGATTTAGACGGGTTTTGTGGATCATTTAATCAGATGTCCCATGGATCGTAAGTGTGCAGAGTTAAGGTTCCGTGAAAATATTGAGTGAAATCATGGAAGCCGCGTTGGCGACCATCAACAAATGGGCAAGGAGGTGCGGACTATATGGTAACCTTACCAAAATGGAGCGAGTTCTTTTTACCCGAAAGTACAAGATACCAGCGTTCAAGTTCCCCAAGCTAAATGGGTGCTGATTGCTGAACTCTGTCTCTCAGAGCGTACAAAGTATCTTGGTATTATTCTAGATAGAAAGCTTACTTGGAATCTAAGTTCACAGGATTAAATCAGAAAGGCGTACAATGCGCTCTTTATCTATAAAATAACAGCAAAAAGAACTTGGTGGGGGGAGGGGGGGGGGGGGGGTAATACTACTTAATTAAATGCGTAGTTACTTTACCTAATTAAGTTTATTTAAATTTACTAGAACTACTTTGATGCGAACAATTATTGCAATTTTTGTTATGATGGCCGACTGAGCACGTTAAGCGTGTGTCAGCGGCGCGCGCAGAAAACAGAAATCCAATTTATTTATTGTTGGCACATTGCATCTACGATGGTAAAATGGCTGCCGGTGTGGCGAGTTTAACCATGTTTTTTTTAACGGAAAGTTAAGGTTAACACTTTGTGATAGTTATCAGTAGCAAGTGTTTTTATTTAGTTCAAAAATACGCAATTTTTCTTTTTGTGTAAGCCGCACTTGAGAGAAAAGACTGAGTTTTACAAGAAAGGCGTTGGATTTAAAATTTAAGGATACTGCTGAATAAAAGGAAGTAATGTTTTATGATGAGAAGATTTACAAAAATATTAATAGTAATGAGGCACGTATGATAACATAATTATGTTATTTCTTGCAGCAGTGTTTCTACCTCTGATCTTGCCATTAACCAGTTCTTAACAACTCTTAAGAACTTAGGGATGCTTTCTACATTGCTATACATGCTCATGGGAAGCTTATTTAATATAAAAGGAGTTATAATTGTTGCAAAGCGGCGATAGTGTTCCTTTTTAACTCTTCGTATTGGTATACGGATCCTAGGTCGTAGTGAATGGATTTCATTTCTACTTATGTTTGAAAATCCACTTCGCAGAAAAATCAATTTCAGTACTTTATATATACATATATATATACTGTAGTGGCATTATATTGTTGGATCTGAATAATTGTTGTGAAGCTGTCCACCTTGGTTTGAACCGCATTGTTCTATAACTTTCTTTTGAGCTGTAATAAGCGGCTGTAAATTACTAACGTAAGAGCTGCCCCAACAAGAGATACCATATTCCAAACGAGAGTTAATTAAGGTATAGTATATTGTGGTAAGAAGATTCGATGGTACTAATTTTCTCATATTATGTGTCTTCCAATTCAACTTACTATCGAGAGTAATACCTAGATACTTAAACTCTGACACTGACTCCAACTTTAGGCAACTGTCATCACAATTTCTTGATTCGCAGTTTACTTGATGATAAACTACGACATCTATTCTCAATTGGCTTGACAAAGAAAAAGACATAACCTTTGACTTGCTGCTAATTACCATGTAATAGAATTTAAAACATTTATGCAGTAGTGATAAATCTTCATTAATTTGATCTTTAAGCTGTTCGATGTATGGTGCCGAGTAAGATAATGCCAGATCATCAGCAAATACAACTAAAATTTCCATGAAGCGATAGCTGGAAAAAAGAGTTTATATATGTATAATAAAAAGAAGATGGGACCAAAAACCGACCCCTGTGGAACACCTGCACCTGGCGCTGGTAAAATCTCACTATAGGTTTCATTTACTTTTACAAGCTGTTTTCTATTAAAAAGATAGGTTAGGTTAGGTAGCAGTGGCTGCCGGTAACAAGTACCAGCACACTTAGGCCTATAGAGGCCCATTGTGATACCAAGGATCTTGGGGATAATTACCCCGCTGCTCAAGAGAACCATTTGTAGCTTTGTACAAAGCGAAGAAGGCTTCCAACGTATTTTTGTGTTAGATCACTTAGATCATCGAAGAGGTATTCTCCTAGGTGAAGTTTTCTACTACGAGAATGAGCTGGGCACGAGCAGAGGAGAAAGGTTGGACTTTCCTCTTCCTCTTCGTCTCTACAGCTTCTGCAGAAGTCATTCAAAATTACGCCAAGTCTAGTAGCGTATTTGCCTATAAGGCAGTGTCCTGTGATGACACCGATAATTGTACTGATATGTAGTCTTTTTAGTGACAAAAGGTATCTAGAGCGTTTTAGATCTAATCTAGGCCAGATTTGCTTTGTAGCAAGGCAGGTAGTTCCATCTTCCCATCTAGCGATGGTTTTATTGACTGTGTCAAGTTGGAGTGCTAGCTTATAAGTAGCGAGTGGCAAACCTATATTTTTCTTATAGGGTAGAATAGGTATTGATGTTCCTATTTTAGCGAGCTGGTCAACTTTGCAATTCCCTGGAATGTCTCTGTGCCCCGGCACGAAGCAAAGGTGAATGTTAAACTGCTTAGCCATCTCTATGAGAGATGAACGGCAGTTGGAGGTGGTCTTAGAAGTGGATGAGATTGATTCCAGAGATTTTAACGCCGCCTGACTATCCGAGAAAATGCTAATATCGTTAGTGGATATTACATTCCTCTTGATCCAGGACAGTGATGATCTCCGCTTGAAATACTCTACAGTGATCAGGGAGGCGAAAGGAGAGATTTACTTTTAATCTGTCTGAGAAAACACCTCCTCCTACACCATCATTGGTTTTAGAGCCATCAGTATAGAAGTGTATCGACTTGTCTGTCATCCCAGAAAGACCTATCTGGAATAGTGACCTTAAAGTTTTTGTCAAAATTGGGTTTGGGTACAGTGTAGTGTAGTCTATGTTTTCGGGAAGAGTAAGATTGTCTAGTATTATAGAGTGGCCAGTGTAGTTACTTGACCACTGTGAGATGGTTTTGAGTCTTATGGCAGAACTGGTTGCTATTTGCTTACCAATTAAGTCCAGGGATGGGAGATATAGTAGGATTTTCTAGTGCTGCGGAGGGTATTGATCTAAGTGCTCCACTAATGCACAGACACGCTAATCTTTGTACTTTCCCCAAGCTGTCGCAATGTATAGCCTTATCTAGGGCGGTCCACCGTAGTAAATTAATCAATTTGCGAAGCGAGTTCTCGACCTTGAGCTTTGAAAGGGCATCTACTATAGCCTCCGATTTAATATTATTGAAGGCACCTTCTATGTCTAGGAAGACAACCATTGTGCATTCCTTGCAGTATATCGTCTTCTCAATGGTGCGTACCAGGGAGTGCAGTGCAGTTTCCACTGATTTACCCTTACAGTAAGAATGTTGGGATTCTGATAGCAGACTTGATTCGATGCTGCTCACAAGGTGGGTATCGATCAGTCTTTCTAAAGTTTTTAAGAAGAATGATGATAGACTAATAGGTCTGAGATCTTTTGGACTGGCGTGAGAGCTCTTTCCCGCTTTGGGAATGAAGACTACTTTGACTTCCAAACATAATTTGGGGATGTAAGTATTGTTTATACAAAACGTAAGTATAGTTTCCAGCCAAGGCAGAATAATGTCAGTTGCCGACTGGAATTCAGCAGGTATTATGCCGTCAGGACCCGCACGTTTATTTGGTTGGAAGCTGCGTAGTGCCCAAAGCAGTTTGTCCTTTCTGACCAGACTATTTATGTTATTTTGTATAAGTTGGGTAGGTTGTGTACTATTAGACGAACTTCGCTTGAAGAGGTCCAAGAGCCATCTGGGTTCATTAGATAGCCAGGAGTACTTGGATTGGTGGAGAGTATTTTTCGCAGCCTTGAAGCTTCCGAGAAGTTCTCAATGTTATCGCAGAAAAGTCTCCAAGATTTCCGTTTGGCTTTTCTAAGAGTACTTTTGAATACTGCGAGGGTCTCCTTATAAGAGTTCTAATCTAGGGCATTTTTTGTGCCCTGTTAAATAGCAGTCTGCAGCGTTTTCTTGTACTGCTAATTTCGGAGTTCCACCATGGTGGTTTCGGTCTCCCCTTTGATCTTGTTGTAGGGCATGCCATATCTAGTGCTTTATTGCAGGCGGAAGTGAGTTTTCCTACCATGCAGTCAAGCTCTTGTGTGCTGCTCGGAACAGGGGGTAGTGGAGGAGGGATTAACTTCTGTAGGGTTTCCCTGTATTTAGCCCAGTCGGTTTTTTGGTAGTTCCGAAACTCTGGTTTGGCTGGGGGATGGTCGCCTAACGAGAATTGGATGTATCGATGATCTGAGAATGAATGTTTAGCAGATACTTTCCAATTATGGATCAATTGGGAGATATTATCAGATACAAGTGTAATATCTAGGACTTCCTGTCTATTACCTTTGTTGCAGTAGGTGAGGTTAGTAAGTAAGTAAGTACCTTCTCTTCGACTACTTACCTTGACGCTGGTGGGGAGGCTCAGTAGGCCCTGTTGACCTCAGAGGGCGATTGCAGCAGGGCTACCCAAGCTGTAAGGTCTCTGGATGAGGGCCCGAAACCAAAGAGTAGTCAACCTGATTCCAGTGGTGGTGTGAGCATATAGCAAACCGTGCCCAAGGATGCCAGGCTAAGGGGTAAATCAGTCTCTAACGAGCTCCTTCAGGTGCCCTGTCAGGGGCCTGTTGTATTCATTGCCCCACCACAGTGGAACCGGCTATGCTGTGGTGGCACTTTTTCTCACCGGCTTACTCCTAACCTAACCTAACCTAAGTTCATTTATTTTTATTTCAATATAAAGATGGATTACAAAATATAAATTTAAGAGCTATGGCGTAGCCGTCAGCCTTGTTGGCAAATTTATAAATATAAATTAAATTTAATTTTTCATAAATAAAAAAAGAGCTAAACATTCAAACGTATTCTGCAATTAATAACATTCTTTACTTATAAACGGATTTTAAAAAATTGCTTAGGGTTTTCCAGTCGCACTCGTTTAGAAGTTGTATAGTTTTCTGCATAGTTAATGACTGTTAATCGAAGAAAATAAGCCTTTGCGGTTTGAATATTGGGCATATATTTATCATATGAAAGCAGCCACCATCTCTTGCAGTAACATGAAAGGCGATTTATCATTGATTGCATTTGTTCGGGTGATTCGGAGAGTATGACGAGGTCATCTGCATACAACAAGACATTAATGGTTGAATTTGCAACTCTTACTCCTCCGGGTAGATCATCTACTACGTCGTTTATAAATAAAGAAAATAACAATGCACTGAGCAGACAACCTTGTTTCACACCAGTAGTTGTTCCACACCATTCTGAATAAGTTGTGCCATCCCACACTGCTGCTTTTGTATTAGTGTACATTTCCTTGATCACCCTAATGAATTTCGAAGATATGCCAAGTTGTGAGAGCTTATAGAAGAGAGCATTTCTGTTAACTTAGTCAAAGGCCGCCTTAAAATCTACAAAAAATTAATACACTTTTTTGTTCCTGGCATGAAAAGCTTTGATAATGGCTGAGAGAGTAAATATCTGATCAATCGTTGAATAATTCTTTCTAAAGCCAGCTTGGGCACCGTAGCGCAAGTGGTTAGTGCGTCGGACTACTGAGCCAGCGGTCTTGGGTTCGAATCCCGCCGCAAACACCTAAAAATGTTTTTCACAGTGCCCACCTCTTCCGAATGCCTGACAAGCATTCAAGAGTATCATTTGTCATGTAAAGCTTCCTAACTCGCCGTTCGGAGACGGCAGAAAACTGTAGGTCCCTTCCATTTGTGCAGAAATATAACGCGCACACACAAATGGTTGCGGGAAGCTAGGCTTGGTTCTACCTAGGACTGCTGAAGCCAAATATTTATTTTATTTTTTTAAAGCCAGCTTGAAGGTCAGATAGAATATTTTTCCGTTCGACCCACTTTTCCAGTCTTTCTACAAGAACACTGGAGAATATTTTTGCCAAGACATTCATGAAGGAAATTCCTCTGTAATTTTGTACAACATCTAATGGTCCTTTTTTTGTGTATAGGAAAAATTACCGACTTTTTAAATGAGGAGGGGATGTCCGCAGTGGAGAAAACTTTATTGAATAGAGTTTGCAGGTTGTTATTAAGTGTAGGTGTTGCATTTTTAAAAAACTCATATGGAATACCTTTCCATTTCCATTTTTTGCATTTATAATCACGGCTTGTATTTCCTCATTTGATATGTCAACATCTTATGTTTCATCAACAGTTAACGGTTCAGCATAGGATATTATTAAATTAGAATCGTTGGAAAGAAGGCGCCTAAGTGAGCTGCAAGATCTTCAGCAGATACGCCTACTCCGATTTTATGATTCATTCCATTGATCTCCCTCGCGCACTTCCAGAAATCCCTCGAGTTTCTAGTTTGGCCTAATGATAATGGTTGTTGGTTTTCAAATTCAATTTTCTTTTGGAGACATAGATTTTTGTAATGTGTGTTAGCCTTGATGTATCAAATCCTTAGATGATAATTGCTTAAGGTTCGCATGGTATGCAGAAGAGCAAAAGATTTTGCGCGTGCTCTCAAGCAATCCTTATCAAACCACTTTTGCTTGAAGGATGAGTTCTGGGTTGTAATTTTGTTTGGTGCAGAGGAACGAATATATTTTGTGAGCTGTTTAGAGAGTGCTTCTGTGGATTCTGTTATCAAGTCGTTTCTTGAGAATAAAGCAAGAAGAAACTTTCCGCTCGTTTTCCAACAAAAGCGAGAAAGCAGGCGAAGGTCTATTTCTGTGGGTGAAGATTCACATGACAGTTCCACAATAATAGGCATGTGATCTGAAAAGGTCTCAAATTCAACTTCAAATTTATTGATCCGTTCAATCCAAGTGTTATTTACAGCACAAAAGTCGATGACAGAATTTCCTTGACCTCCGACGAAGGTGTAAAGTCCTTCCTTATCTCCTTCCGTACAGCCATTCAGTTTTATTGAGTCATACATCTGAAGCAACTGAAGCAACTCCACTCCATTCATATTGGAAATGGTGTCTGCTGAATTTCTGTCAACATGGGAAATCGCAGGGTTTGAGATATTTTGCGCAATTGTAGTTTTTGAGTTGCCAATTTTTGCGTTCCAGTCACCAATCAGTAAAACGCTCTTGTTAACTAGGAGTTGCATTGTATTATATAACTTTTGAAAATCATTTATCCATTTGTTACAATTTATATAGAACGGTACAGTACACATATTCTTCTCTTTCAGACATTTTATTATTGTTGTCCCTTCGCATTCGCCTGGCCTCTTCTGGAAATTTGCCAATTCTTTCCAGGGCATTGGCGGCAGTCTTACGGTCCCTGTAAGCCTGCTTGGAGGGGGCGATATACCGTTTCCGGCGTACCGTTCCCGAAGCGTCCGAACCGGACGAACGTGGGGGATTGAAGGGTGCGTTGGGAGACTGGCCCGAAGTTTTAGGTCTTCCCAGCGCATCCAAATGGGTGTTTTAAAGCGGATGCGCGCCTTTACCAGCAATGCTAGAATCCGGCTTAGGTAGCAGATTCTTTGCTATTGCTTGGCATCGAACAACCTCAGCAGAAGACCCTGAGGCCTTACTGCCGGCCGGGATTGAAGCGGACTTGGCATTTTTATTGTTATTGTTAGTGTTCATGATGTTCCCACGAGTAGCGAAGAAAGGAGGTCCACCTGCACAGAGATCCGCAGTATGCAGGTAAGGCTGGCTTATCCGGATGTCGCCAGGTTTCCGGATACTCCGTGCAAGACTGAGCTATTTAAAAGGGCCCTCAGTCTGGTCGATTCTCGGCACGGGTCGTATGACACCTTAATCCGGCCCGGGATTGTGAGGGGATGGATAGAGGATGGAAGTGGTGTGACGGGGTCGACTATCCTTTGGTTCAGATCTCCTCTAAGGTTGGTAACCCAAGAGTCTTTGACCCTTTAGGCCTACACCACGACGAGGTAGATAGTCAGGTAGAGGATGATAATAGCTGAACCAATGAATAAGAGTTCCCCTGAATCCTAATCTCTGCAGTTTTTTTCAGAAGAATATAATGGTTTACTAAATCAAAAGCCCTTGTCAAGTCAAGAAAGAGACCTGCAGTTTTGTTATTGCTATCCAATTCCACTTCCATTTTCTCTAAGAAAGCTATAAGCTATAGGCTATAAGAATATTAACATTTTCTTCGCAATTATCTTTTCAAATATTTTTGAGAAGACATAGATAAGAGATATAGGTTTATAGTTGTTTGGGTCACATGGATCACCCTTTTTAAAGATTGGAACAATAACAGCAGTTTTAACCTTCATCTCATCCTCAAAAAAAATTACGTTGTCTACCCTTGTGTGTATTTTTCTTGAATTAATATATGACCGCAACAATACAATGTATTAAATCATTTTGAATATCGTTTGAGAGGCTCGAGAACATTGATCTAAATGTGAGTCCATCTGACGGACTAAATATAAGAGTTTCTATATAATTGGCCCGATTATCCGAGCTGGGTCTTTCATCGTGACCCCGGAATGCTAACTTTTGTTTAGCTAAAAGAATCACCGTGTCTATAAAACGCTTAAACGTTTCAATGTGCTTCTTTGAAAAGCTCACTATAGTTAGCTGGACCCAGCAAAAATTCGTTAGTAATTGAGTTGTTAGCAAGTAACTAGCTTTTATATTGGCAAGAGTATTGGTCTTGGTTTGTCTTTTCAAAGTTTTTTATATTCTAGGTATATTTAAAAATATAAATGATACTGCAGTTGAGGAAAATAAAAGCTTATATGAACCATAAACCGTAATAATAAAAGAGAAAGCCAATTTGTGTCAAAATACCTCATTTTTCCGTTGAAATAAAAATCTACTGTGAACGATATCAATTCCTGCATTTTTTTACAGAATCTACTGCAAAAAAATAATAGTGGCAACGAACACGCACAATCAGCCAATTGAATTTGCAAATACATATACGTACAAAAAAAATGAGCATATTATGTATACCAAAAACAACTCAATTCGATTGCAGAAAAAATACTCATAAGCCGATATTTTCCGGCTTATATGCCTCATAAGAGAGCGTGTGCTAGACAAAGAAGAACCAACCCGAAAAGCGCGAATGAAAAAAAGAGAAAAAACTTAAAACTTGCCTGTCACTCAATAAACTCCACTGCAGTGCATAAGCCGGAAATTTTCGGCTTATGAGTATATTTTTTGCAGTCGAATTGAGTTGTTTTTGAATGAAATGATACAAACTTCTACTGTGGGCATATAAATATATAAGCAAAGCATACTTGATTGAAATTTGAAATTTATAAAGTTAAGAATTTGAAAAGGGAAGCCGATAGGAATCGTGTTATATGGAGCCCACGCCACTGGTGTCCATTGTATCTCTTTAAAAGAGAACATGTTCTCTTTGTTTGGTCTAATCTTTTTTATGCTATTATTTTACTTCCGGATCTATTTTTGTTCTCTTTTTCTTACAAATGTCACTTTTTATGTATAATTGCTCTCTTCAAATTAGAATACTTACGGATTTTAATATTTAATAATTATATAAGAATTATAATTAATTTAGTAATTTATGTTACTGAAAGTAAGATATAAAGGCAGTGTTATGTTTTTCGTTGCACTTCAGAAAGTCAAAAGACTATTTTGAATTCACTTTTAATTGCTGTACCAGTCAAACACCAGAACTTGCAAGACTTCCTTCAAAAACAATTGTACTTGAACATAATAGTGCAGCTGCTGAAGGAGCACTGGTGTTTCATACTCTGAAACATAACTTAAGTTTCCTTTCGTACTGTTCAACGAAAGTGTACAAAGCTGTGTTCAGGTACTTTGACTTTTAATATATAATTATAATTCAGAGTATAGCAAGAGCAACTAAGGCCTTCAGCTTAGGGGAGACTGGGGCACATTTGAACACTTTTTCCTTTGAAGGCTTCTTAACACCAATATATTTGAAATATTGGTCTTTAAGTTATTCACACTTTGAGAAGTGATATTACCCTTCAATTTAAACCAACATTTGTGTAAATTCAATAATGGCTTATAATTTATTTAATTTTTTTTAAAAAAATAAGTCCTAATGTTCAAATGTGCCCCAAGCGGGGGCAGCTTTGAACAGGCTTGGGGCACTTTTGAACTGTAGCTATTTTAATGGTTTATGACAGCAAATTAGAGGCTGCGCGCTGAAAACCATTTTAAATAAAAAAAATTTTATAAAAAAAACTAGCTGATGTACCCGCTTCGCTGCGCATACAAAAATATTCTCTTTGTATTTGGATATATGTGTATTTGTAATAAATTGTCTACTGGAAGGAGACTTCCAGTTAAATGCTACACTTGTCCTTGCACCTTAGAAGTTGGCATAAATACTTGCTTCACAATTTGCTTAGCACCAAATGACTGAATGAGTTGCTTGGATAAAGGATTTTCCATAGACTATTAAGGAAAAAAGTGACGCAGGTGGGTTAGCAATTTCTTTCAATCTAACTTTCCTGCTTTCTTAAATATTACGTTCTTACCGCCAAAACGTCAAAACATAATACACACAAAGCTGTATCTGTTTCAAGCCCTGCATCTACTTATCATAAAACAAATTGCAACCAAATTTATCCAGTTATTGGATGAGAGTTGATCGAACAATTACAATACATATACATACGTTAGCAGGAAGCAATTCCAATCACCTATACTACACGCATGTACCGCATGCACGCATACCCGCTGCCGCTGGTGCATTGACGGTGGCAATGGTCTCCACTGATCGTTATCGCGAAAGCAAACAAACAATATTTCTTTATGTTATTACTTTTCTCACAGAAAATGTACAAAGAAGATATATATATCAAAATCTTTGTTGTGAAATAATCTAAACAAATATGTACATTTTATTTTAATAAGTTATTTAAGAACTAAGATAGAGCAAGATAAATGATCAAGAGTAAAGTATAAACTTTTCTTTTTCTCATTTAGAAGTTTCTTATATTGATATATTAATTTTTATTATCCATTTTATAGGTTAAATCCAACCAGAATCGATTGCAAAAAACCGCATTCAAATCCGTTCAGTAGTTTTTTTGTTTTTGCGGCACATACATACATACTTTTTATTAGACTTCATTTTATAAAAGTAGTGATCAAACTTAAACATCTTGAAGTTTCTGAAGTGTTGAGTTACCGCTAGAATGGTGCTCTTGATGTAATTTTCGTTAAGGTCGGTAGTTGTTTTTTTTTTGTAGATGCTAAACATTATTATACCATTAGAAATTAATTCAACAAAAAAGGGGATCAACTTTTAAATGAGAAGGTATGCACCTTAGACCGTGTTCAAAAGTGCCCCGTCAATTTTGTTCAAACCTGCCCCAACATGCGTAGTGATACAAAATTCAGCATAATGAATAATGTATAAAATATTTAGCAAAAAGCTTACCTTATTCTTATTCCGAATGAAACCGTGCCACCAATAAATATTACTCAAAAAACAGAGACCTCTTACCAAAAATGTTTAACATCCTTACAAAAAAAAATTTATAAAACGAAATTGTGTGCTCTGGCAGACGACGACTGAGGAAACCCCCGAAAAGTATTGACGACTAAAGATGAGGGTATCGCCATGTGGAAATTTTGGTTAACGCTTTAAAATATTTATTAATTGAGTTGTTATTAGCGATGTTCAAAGCAGCCTCACGTTCAAAGGTGCCCCAGTCTCCCCTACTTTTAACTAAATGGTATATGTGATAACCGCTGGATTAGTTGTAAATAAAGCACCGATATCATTTAGGTACCGGTGATCCACCAAAATAACAATTAACTTTATTTACTGTAATTATTACAAGTAATCAAAACTATTCTAAATACAACAATCGGATTCCTAAGTCACCACATCCCTCCGATGTTTCTTAGCTTCAACGTAAGCTTCCGATTAGGAGTCTCCAGCTCTTTTTGCGCTTCTAGTGGATCCGAATTAGAACTGGACTGCTTGTCATTATCTGGTGACTTAATCAAAGTTTTACCTGAAAGATGAAGAATAATAACATTATGATTTTATTGGAAATAAAACCTGGTCTTGGAGGGGTGGATCCTAATCCCGGTGGGTGTGGTGTTTTCTCTAAGCGGCTGATGTTTCGCCTTAGAAATTTGCCATTTCCGCTCACCTTTCCGTCCAATAACACTGAATTCGGCAGGCTAGCTTATTTTATGGTATCATATTTTGAAGCAACACTTCGCCTCCAACACAACATTTTGGTCTACGATCCTTATCAGCTCTCTGTTTTCCCTTCTCTTTGTTTTTTATATCTGAATCCTTAGCTTCTGAATCTAAAATGCTTTCTGGGATATCTTGAATGTAAGCAAGGATCAGCCTATTAAATAATAGCTTGGAAGGCACATGGCGCTTAACCATGGGGAGTGACACTAAACGCCTTTAGAATTCGCTATCTGGAATCTTTTCAAAATAGATCGATTCATATTCTCAACCTCTCCATTCGCCTGTGGCCAGTATGGTGGTTATGTTATTATGGTTATGGGATAACCGAGTCCGAGTACTTTCTTTAATATAACAATAATTACATTTGATGTCATTCTCTTCACGAACTAAATTCATGGTATCTTGAGTAGTAGCTACGGACCATTTGGAAAGCGCGCCTGGATTGGATTTGACACAAGTAAACAGTCGCGACAGCTTTTCACAAACTTATCCACGTCTTTATGAATCAGAGGCTACCACACTTTGAAGCGCACTCTGCGTCTCATCACGATTTCCCATGAGTGACCCTGATGTGAGATTTTAAGAACCTGTGGCATTAGCGCCGTGGGTATGACAATATAAGTTCCTCGTAGCAGTATGTTTTCCAAGGTAGGTACAAAGTTCTAAACGAAATGGAAAAATCTGTTCCAGCTGTTGAAACTCCACATATTATTTTGAATACTACTGACTGCTTCCATAAGTTCTGCATCTGATTTATTATTTTCGACAATTTCAAGAGTGGATTACTTTTACAGTATTAATTTTTGAATTACAACGCAAACGTTCTGTTCACCTGCTCTGTCGAAAGTATCAAATTGCTCCATTTTACATAGTCCGGAAAACGATTTCGCAATTCCGGCTTGGAAAATGACTTAAACTTTAACAAATTGCAATCGTAAGCTCTTTTAATTTGAGCTGGTGGCTTCAATGTTGGCTTGAAAAAATCTCCAAAGGCTTATGATCTATTACCGTTTGAAATGAACTCCAGCCAAATAATAGTACAGTCTTTCTACAGCCCATACCAATTCAAGACTGTCTTTTTCAGTTTGAGACTATTAACGTTCAACCTCGGATAGGCCCTCACTGGCGCTTTCATTATTATAATACCGAATAATAATCAAATTTTAATCATATTCCCTTTCGGTTTGTCCAAACCACAATAACATCGTCAAAGTAGTTCAGCGCCCTTTTGGATGATGTTTTCCATTTTTCTCTGAAATACCTGTGGCCCCGTACTCGCCTGGATATAATAGCGGTAGTGTGTAGTTTTCTCTTAAAACTGCCCCATTGCCGCGTCTCTCACCTATGCAATAGCGGATGTCTCCATTTCCCTTCAACACTATAACGACTGGGAATATCCAAAGACGCGGTCCAACTACAGGCTCTATAATGTCTCTCGCTACTGCTTCTTTTAATTTAGCCTTGACTTTGTCTTCGAGAGCAGTTAGTACCCGACACAAGGACTGTTGTACTGGCTATACAGCTCTGTCAATAGACGAGATTTTGATACCCCTGATTTTTGGAAATGGCTGAAAGTTTTGTATTTGACTTTGAACTCAAATATTTAAAACATTCAGATCAATCTAAGTATCCTTTCCTAACAGTGACTGTCTACCATTCTCTATAACATTAAATCTATATAGACTTATGGCGATCTCCATAATTACTTTTACTTTAGACCCCCGAAATTGGTTTTCTGACTTGGCTCGAATGCTCCATACCGTAGCCGTACCGTTTTTTTTTTTTTTTTTTGCTGAGGAAATTATTCCAAGACCTAGAATTAATAATCATTGCTATTTTGCATCCTCTAAAGCAGTTTATACTTCACTCCTATAATTTGCCCCCAATTCCGAATCGGTTATTTTAAAGCAGTAAACTGAAGTAAACTGAACATAAGTTCTTGTAATTTATACATTTCTTTCCAAGAATCAGTTTCAGTTTCGTTTTTCCTCTCTACAAAACGAATCGTCGATGGTCCAGAATTTCGCCTTTTAAAACTTGGTCTAACAAAATCCCTGGGTTTGCGCTTTCCATACTAAGTCTTGCATTACCGAGCAAAATAGCCAATAAAACTGCATTTGTTGCAGTACAACCTTAAATGTTATTTTATTGATGCTTGCATCTGTTGTCGGTTCTATCATTTCTTCAGATTGGCTGACGATCTGTTAATATACATGACAGATATCAATCATCGTCATTCAGGTCATGCTCTTTTTCCAATATCCGTTTTTTTTTTTAGCTCTTTAAGGGCTCAAACATTTATCATTTATTATTTGATATTCACTAGCTCTGACCTCGTTTACTCAAAGTGAAATGTTGCCGCCTGGTTCCGCAGTCAAAGTAGAAATTTATTAAAATCTTCCCTTTCCTCAGGTATAATGAACGAAACGAAATCGAATTCTTCTTTGGAGAAAAAGATTCCGTTAATCTGTCAATTAGAATATTGGAAATATATCTCGATGCATCCTCTTCTCCGGGGTCTACTAATGCAAACGGTATATGGTGTATAGTTTATTTTCTTTCTTCAAATGATCTTTGATTTCTTCTGCCTGCAGATATAGGTTTGAGGCTCAAGGCCATTTTTCGCATTCTGACCGGATCAAAGTCGCTACGCTTTGCACAGAAATGGTGTTACTCCTGTTCCACTCATTTCCCTAATATTTTGCGTAATCTAAACCAGTGGTTCTCAAACGTATTAAGCTATGGAACCCTAAACAAGGCCCAAAAATATTTCGGAACCCCAACTCATCAATCATTTTTTTTATTTAAGATTTTTTTTTCAAGGTTAGTGTGAAGAATGAAACTATTTCATTGCTTGATTTATAATTTTTTTAAAATTGGCTTCTATCTCCGCAAGCTGTATTCGCATATCTTGGGCAGCGTCCAATCTGTATTTAGTCTTTGCGTACGTAGGTATACGCTGAAAAGCCTGATTTACAGCGATACGATGTAACAAAAGCGAGCAAATTTAATATAGCCTGTATGGCAAGTTCTCCTAACACTCCTAATAACAACCCAAAATTCGTTCAATGATACAGAATCAAATACATGTTTTGATGAAAAAGAACTCTGCAGATCTATAAGAGATTCGTTTTCCGGAATGTTTAGTGTCGTAGGCTGGGTTTTCATTAGAAATGGATTTTGTACCCACTCGATGTCAGTTTTCGTATCTGGAAAGTAATCTCATAAAGATCTTTCTAGACTTACCAAATGTCCATCGATTATATTGCCAATATCTGCTTTGAGCTCTAGCATGTTTCCTTGCAAGAATTCATGTAAAACTGGAAAACATTCAACATTGTTCTTCTGTACACAGGTAAGCCAGAAATTAATTGTTCTTTTCAAAAATTTCTGCAAGATAAGCTTATTTTGTTATCCATTGCTCATCATGCAGTACATCAAAAAGGTTTGCAGATGAAGACATATTTTTGTCCAGTTGGAAAACATTCAACTCATCACGAAGTTGAAATAATCTACATAAAGCTTTTCTTCTGGAAAGCCATCTTATTTCCGTGTGCAGAAGAAGTGATTCGTACTGACTTCCCATATCTTTGCACACTTTTTTGAACAATCTCGATTGGAGAGGACGACTTATGGGTAGCTCACATTTCAATAAAAAAAAATATATATATAAACGTCAGACATTTTTTGCGCAAAAATATTTGTAACCCCAGGGTTCGCGGTACACAATTTAAGAACCGAGGATCTGAACTTTGTCAAAGCTTGCAAAATTAAATGCGTCTCGTGCAGTGTTATTGTGTTTTCTGCAATTGAATGCTCAACAATTTAATGTTCATATCTTTACCCAACTACAATTGAATGTAATGCATCTTCTTCTTTCTTTTTTTTGCAATTTAATGCTCAACAATTTAATGTTTTCTCCACCTTAAGCAATTCAATGCAAATCAATCAATATTTCAAATCGACTATCAATAGCTTTATTAATATGTATGCAACAAATTTGCTTACACAATTACAACTAAAGGTAATTCACCATCTCCCAATTAAAATATTTCATTGGGTCCCCAATTTAATGGAATCTGTAATTGTTATCAAGAGCAAAGAGGTTCTCTGGAACGACCCTTTTACCCTAGTTGCATATTTGAATCGAATTAAACTTTGTCTCAAAGACAGGTTAATAAGGACATTTATGTTATGCATCAACTGATTTCAGGTCTGATAGATGCCCTGATATACCTACCTACTATACTTTTAAAATTTAACTCTCGGGGGGATCGCATTACCTTACTGCATGCGTCTCAACCACATGAGTAAACTCCATAATTAAAATATTAACTTTGTCGGCTTTAATTTGAACACAATTATAATATAAAAAAAAAACTAGACTGTTACCAACAATGTATAGGTACTTCATAAAACCAGAAATTGTTTTCAACCATCTTACATATAAACAGTAATTTTATTATATTCTCGTTCAAATATAGTCAACAACAAAACAATGTACCTACTTTGCATTTTTGGCACAGAACAGATCAACTAAAACACCAAATTCATCTTTTCACCAAATGCAGAAAAAGAAAAATATAACCTGCGCAATGATTATGATTTTTGTTTTGGCTTATTCAGTGTATGTGTACACATACACACCTACACACATACAATTGGTTTAACTCATGGTTTCATTCAAATTTCTACCAAACCTGAAAAAAGACATAAATACCTCATACTCGTAAGTCGTAACACTCAAATCTCCAATTTTATTTTTTTTTTGGCTTTTTAGTTAACTCTCCTTGCTTTTGAGTGATCATCGGAAGGCAATGCTAAGCAAGCATAACCGGTTTTACTATATTACCACTCAATATTTAATTTTTACTCAATTCTCTCAGAGCGTAATATTTTTTTCCATTTTTTGGGAGAAATATCGATGCGCCCTCTGACTTGCCGAGTAACAAACAAAAAATCTTGCTTGATGATAGTACTATTAGTTTCATATACAATGACGGTACTCAGCTCAGCTTCTCGGATCACGCCAAATATCTTGGTTTGATTCTAGATAGAAAACTGAGCTGGAAATTGAACATACTCGAACGAGTGAAAAAATCCGCTGCCGCTTTGTATTCGTGCAAGAAGGCCTAAGGCTGTAAATGGAGAATTCGTCCTCAGATCATGCACTGGCTTTATACTGCGGTAGTCAGACCCATATTAATGTATGGAGTTGTAGTCTGGTGGACAGTACTAGACAAAATCAGTTATGTAAATATACTTAGTAAAATCCAGAGAACGGCCTATATCTGTGTTACAGGAGCCACGCGAACCACCCCCATCGCTGCTCTAGAAAAAATGTAAAACATGCTGCCGTTGGACATCTATGGTTGGGACATAAACAAAAGCGGCGTTGCGACTTAAAGAAACCTCGCAGTGGGTATCTTCTAACTTCTAAATTAATAATTTAAATGCAGGAACTACGGACTACATGACTCCGCTCCTAGATTTCAACATAAAATATAGGACTAATATTCCCAACCGACAGGAATGGGTAGGAAATATCTGTCTAAATGACAAATCCGCATTCGATGGAGATTTACACGAATGGGTCCAAGACAGGTGATGGTATATGAGCGGGTGTCTTTTCGGGCCAGCTCAGCCTAAACTTGTCCTTGATGCTTCCAGATCACTGTTGTGTCTTCCAAGCGGAGTCGATGGCTATTCGTGAAGCCGCTGAGTGGCTTTCGATTAAATCGATGTACAATCGCAATCTTTTCATTTACACCGATAGCCAAGAAGCTATAAAAGCACTTAAATCACAAATTATAATATCAAAATTGGTTAGGCACTGCCGCGCATCTCTAAACGAAATATGTAGCAAATACTTGCTCACTCTGTGTTGGGTTCCTGGTCATAGCGATCTACCAGGTAACTGTGACGCAGACGAGCTAGCCAGAAAAGGTACAAAACTGGGAAGATTTATCACGGAAAGTGAACCCCATGTACCAATAGAAACAAGAAAACACAAAATCTCCATACAAGCTCTACAGCAGGCTTATGAAAGATGGCGTAATCTTGACACGTGTAGCTGCGCCAGACAGACTTGACCACAGCTAAACCAACGTAAAACTTGCAGCCTGCTAAAAATTAGCAAAGCACATATCGGCATAATAGTTGGCGTATTGACAGGTCATTGCGTAATAGGCAGACGTGCCAACAGATTGGAATCCTCGCCAATGACTTCTGCCACAGCTGCATGGATGAGGAGGAGGAATCCCCCTATCACCTACTATGCAGTTGCCCAGCTCTGTCCTCCCTGAGAAAAAAGATTCTGGGAGAATACTTCCTTATAGACCCTTAAGATATTTCCTCAACGGATATCAATAAAATACGGAAATTCACCCAACTCTCAAAATGCTTCCAGGAGTTTCAATAAGAGTCGGCTCACGTGTGGTGCTGTCGAACGTAATGCAAAAGCATTATTTGTAATGCTTTCGAGTTTGCGTAATGCCGTAATGCCCACATGTCTTTTGTAATGCCTTTTGTATTGCTTTCTATTGCACCAGCAAAATTACATTTTCAAGTAAGAAAACCTATGAGATGGCAGCACTTTTCATATTTGAAATGTGGATTTACATCACATCCACTTTCCATCTGCAGTTCTATATTTCCACGATCCGTATTCCATGCATTAGCAATACCACTGTTCTTGTCACGCAAATACAAATTAATACGAATGTAATGTCTTGTCGTCACACTAGCAGCCAGTGCTGTCGTTTTAGAAATGTCTAGACTAGAGCATCATTCATTTTTTTTTTTGCATAATTTTGGGGAAAAAGCAACACAAAAAGCACAAACTTTTAAGTAATATGTAATCCTTTCAACTGTACCCAGTCTCTCCTACCAAATGAATTAAAATTAAACAATAAATGCAAAATGATGCAAAATAAGGCAAACTAAAGTAAAAGAATGCAAAGAGTGCAAACGCATTCATAAATGATTGCATTCGATTGAATGGTAGAAAAAAGTAATGCAATCTAATGGTGATACGACATTCTTTTTCTTGAAGTCTCAAAATAAAATCAACGAATAATCAAAAAATTTAATTCATAAAAGAATGCATTTCAAAATGATAAATGATTGCATTATTTTATAACACTGAATTGTTTTCCTTTATTATGTGATAGATTCGTACTAAAATGGGTGGCAATATAATAAAGAAACATGTATTAAATCAGTGATCGCCGTGGCCGTGGTGGTTAGTGCGTTGGGCTACCACGCAATGCTGTCCGGGTTCAACCTTAAAGAGTTTTTTCACGGTGCCACCTCTTTCGAATGTCTGACAAGCATCAAAGAGTATCACGATTGAGCTTCTCAACTCGCCGTTCGGAGTCGGCAAAAATCTGTAGGTCCCTTCCATTCGTGCAAAAATATAACATGCACACACAAATGGATGCGAGAAGCAGGCCCCGGTTCACCTCGAGCTGTAGCGCCAACTAAGTAAGTATTTAAATCTTTATATTTATTTCAGCACAAATGTAGTACAAAATAACCCAGTAGGAAATTACTGCTTACCGAATCGATTCTGTAGCGCTACCAGCGCTAACTTTCCTTATTACAGAATCGATTACATTTACATGGGGATGTCCTAGAGTGGTAAGCACTTACCAACGCGGTGAATGATAATTGCTGAAAACATCAATTACTGTATCCTGGCGTCTAAGCATTTCGTATTGGCCTTAGAGGGAATCAGTTAATTCAGCAGTGGAAGGTTGTTTTTGAATGCATTAGTTACTACATCCTGGCGTTTAAGCATTTACTAATCATCTTAAATTATTTCTTTTATATATTATTAATTATACTGAAACGTACTGCCACCGTTTAATCCCAAACATGAAATGATGCAAGATCGAAAAAACTCCTGAGGGCGTTGGTCATGTTTGGGTTTGTCTGAGTTGAATAACTGTATTTTCATTCCAGGAATGCTTTTGAGAGAAAAACATCTTACAAATGTAACGCCTAGTAAGTGAATAAGTATTGGCACCAATGTAAAATTTCAACAATATTTAAAATAAGATTTTCGATGCGTTACACATTCGCTTACTAGGCGTTACTTTTGGTAAAATCTTAAATTTTCAATATTTTCTTTAAAGAAATATGCACTTACCATGGAAGCAGTTAAACCTTTTCCCACTGGAAATATATGTAAGTATGTATACATAATATGTATATGTAATCATTAAGAAACTAACGATTCGAAGACTTATAGTTTTATAGTTATACCTAATATGTAGTTAAGTTAGTACTAAACAAATAAATGTTATTTTTTACTGTTTAAAAAAAATGAATTCTTCCAATAAAAATACATATACCTAAATAACTCAACATTTCGTGTGCGTAATGCTTTTTCCCCAAAATAATGCAAAAAAAAAAAAAATAGAATGTAATGCTCTAGACATTTCTAAAACGGCAGCACTGCTCACGTGGCAACACAATGGACTTTGGTCTAAGTGAATCCTACCGATTACGGCGGATAGCCACTCAACCTAACCTAACCTAACTTAAGTACTAAACTATTGATGATCTGGTGAATCCGTAGTACCTAAAATTTGATTGTAATTCTTCATAAGCGATAATGAATCCCAATCAACGCTCCAACTCCAATTCATTGAGATCGGCAGTTTGAGTTTCGTTTGGTTATGAAATGAAACTCGTTAATTCAATGGCTTTAAATCTTAATATATAAAAACGTTTGTGCGTATGTACGTCCGACTTTCACGGCAGAACCACTGAAGATATCCACCTTATATTCAAATGTTATATATATATGTTAGAACCCCCTAGGTGGCGTTGAGGTCGCTTTTCAAAATTTTTATTATTGACCGATTTGGCTCAAATTCATACCATATAATATCTAAATAAAAAAAAGTCGTTGGTAAAATTTGGACCCGACATGTGGCGCTGGGGTGCAGATATTTACGAAAATGTAGTTTTTCCATATAGAATTTTCATATCAACAATATTAAATTTAAATGGGATAATATAGTTTGGTGTAGTCACAAAAACTTCCCACAGGTGGCGTTGGCAATTACCTGTCTTGTGAGTAAAGTGACTGTTTGCGCACACGGGCGAGGCCGGGCGGATCAGCTATCTATATATATAGAAATGAATCGTGGTTTGTTCAGATGCTTAAAACTTGAAAATGACTGGACCAAATTGGATACTTCCTTCTGCGAGTTTGTTCGTAATTGCTACGCGAAGATTTAGGAAAAAAGAAAATTTAGAAAAACCAAAAGGAAAAGCGGGAAATAATTTGGGTTTTCTATGGGAATTTTTTTTTTATGTATTGAAATAAAAGTCAAACAACGCACAGCAGAAAGATAGGCAGACAGATAGACAGACAGACAGGTAGATAGATAGATATATAGACAGACAAACAAACAGACAGACAGACAGAAACACAGACAGATAGACAGAACAGACAGATAGACAGACAGACAGATAGATCAGCAGATAGATAGACAGACAGGCGGACAGACAGGCAGGCAAATAGACAGACAGCCAGATAGATAGGCAGATAGATAGACAGACAGGCAGACAGACAGGCAGGCAGACAGGCAGGCAATTAGATAGATCGATAAATATACAGACAGACAAGCACAAATACAGGCAGATAGACAGACAGGTAGATATACAGACAGATAGATAGATAGACAGACAGACAGACAGATTGATAGATAATAGATTAATAAAAATCTGAATAGATTAATAAAAATCTGAATTTAATTCAGCTTATAAGTTGACACAACATTTATTAATTTTGAGGCGGTGTGAAGTTCGCCTGGTCAGCTAGTCTATTATATAAAAAAGAATGTATGTATATTTGTTTGTCTTTGAAAGGCTCGAAAACCACCCAACCCATTTTGGTAACATTTTCAGAGTACGTTTTTCTTAATACATATAGAATACAACACAGCACCAGTGCGATTACTAAACAACTTGTGGTTTTGGTACCTATCATACAAAATTTGGTAATGTGAGGTGAAATGCGAATATGTATCATTTTGGTCAATTAATATAGACAGACAGACAGATTGATAGACAGTCAGACAGATAGACAGGCAAACAGACAGACACAGATATATAGGTAGACAGAGACAGGCAGACAGACATATAGATACATCTATATTGTATTAGAAGTGTTTGAAATATTCGGGTACACCTGATTTGGTCATTTAAAAAATAGCTTATATAACGGAAGGTAAAAACGAAGATCGAAAGGTCTGTGTGACGACAAATGAAACTGATAAGAAACACGTGGAGAGTGTCCCTACTCATTATTAGATAAACTCTGGTTCGTGTAGATATTACGCTCTTCTCTTCGGTATATTGTCATCGATCGTTATAGTCATTCTGTTGTGGGAGGGTTGTTTCCGTGTGTAGATATTATGCTCTTCTCTTAGGCCATAACCAAACCTCTATCGCTTACTCTTTCATTATTTCCATTCCATACGTGCATTGATGGGATTCTCCTTATGCAAGTAGAATAAGGGGATGATTTTGCTGATATGCGATAGAAACTTTAAGTTGTGTTTCTGCTTCATCAGCATACAGACCGAGAGGAGAAAGTGAATGTACAATTTTTTTGTTACCTTTTGTATCTGTATTAAGTTACATTATAAATCAGTACCTACATACATAATAAGGTTTTACCTTTAATTTCAATTCACAAATACATATACTGTAGTAGGAGTTGGTAGACGTTGTTTAGTTTTAAAATTAATAAATAGTTGGTTGTTTCAGACACACCTTTCCAGTTATACCACGATCAACACCAATTGATGAGCTCAATGCTTACATCAAAGCCTTATATCTTCGGCGTTTACATATGTTGTACACAGGTATATTGCATTTCCATCAAATTTTTGTGCAATCGTTTTATCTATAGGAAACAACCACTAAGCTCAATTTATGAAGAATAGTAGAGTGTGTATAGGTATGCACCGTAGCGCAAGTGGTTAGTGCGTCGGACTACTGAGCCAGCCGTCTTGGGTTCGAATCCCGCCGCGAACACCTAAAAAGTTTTTCACAGTACCCACCTCTTCCGAATGCCTGACAAGCATTCAAGAGTATCATTTGTCATGTAAAAGCTTCCCAACTCGCCGTTCGGAGACGGCAAAAAACTGTAGTTCCCTTCCATTCGTGCAAAAATATAACGCGCACACACAAATGGTTGCGGGAAGCCAGGCCTGGCTCTACCTAGGACTGCTGAAGCCAAAAATTTATTTATTTTTTTTTATAGTGTGTATATTGACTTCAGAATTTTTTAAAACTATTGTATAAAAATAGTATTATTTCCGACTACTTCTTTTCTAACGTACAACAAGTAACTAATGCGACTGTTTTAGTGCACGGGCAACGCCGGGCGGCAACAGCTAGTAACTTTATAATTGAGTGTTGTCTTCCCCTTCAATTTATATACTAAACGCACAAGCGATAGGTTTCAACCGTGTCCTGTGTGTTTTGTTGCGTACACACACACACACATTCACCACTGCAGCAATATGTACGTGCAATGTAAACAAATTTAATACGAAACGATGACCTCGGGCCATGTAATGAAATTGAATTTTCCCACCGGTTGGAATCAAATTAAACGTTCGATCGATTTCAAACCAGTCTGCACACAGGATTGAATTTTGTTTTTTTTTGTCCTTAATCTCCTACTTAATCATTATGGCCTGCCTGACTGCCTGTGTCACTTTATTATGTATGTTATGTACTCGATTCTCTTAACTTGGACTTATATAATTTCAAAGGTATTAAATATACACAGAGATTCATTAGGAAGAATCCTGATAATCCTGATTAGGAATTCAAAATCTATCGAATAATTAGTTCCTGTGTTCTGTGTAGTGCTAAGCAGTTTACCGTGTCATTGTTAATGAAGTAAATTGAGATTTCACATGTAGAAGATGAGGAGTTACCACCGGAAGTTGATTAGAATAAATTATGTGTCAGACTTAACTGTATGCATTCGCATTAGACGGATATTGAGGCCTACCATTGCGATGCGTCATTTATATTTTGGAAAATATTTATGTGACGATTAATTAATGCTATATTAAATTTGTATTTGTTATGACAGGTGTTGCATCTTGTGTGTGTCTTGTGAAAGATTTTTGGACCCTTTCTATTCTCAGCGAGTGATTTGCGTAGTAGGGATTCCAGATTTGGCTGCAATAGTCTAAATTTGATCTAACTAATGCAAAATAAAGAGCCTTAAGTGCATAAAGATTAGAGAACTTTATGGTGTTTCGCCTAATAAAGCCAAGCATTCTAAAGGCCTTACTCACAATGTAGTCTACATGCAATTTAAAATTGAGTTGTGTATCCAATATAACGCCTGGATCTTTTTTCGAGGTTACTTTTTCTAGTTTGGTACAGTCCATTTGATACTCGAATAATATTGGATTATTGTACCTAGAATAGGAGAGACACTTAGATATGTTTAAGTCCAAGAGGTTGTGTTGGCACCATCTAGCCAGATTGTTTAGGTCTTGTTGAAGGAATATACAATCATCCTCAGTTTTAATGGACCGACAAAGTTTTAAGTCGTCGGCGAATAATAAACACTACTAATTTTTAAAGTACGACGGAATGTCATTGACGACTAGCGAAAAGAGAAGAGGTCCAATATGGCTTCCTTGTGGGACACCAGACGCCACTGTGATGCGTTCTGACAGAAAAACTCCAATTTTGACAAATTGGATACGACCATCAAGGTAAGAGGTAATCCAATCCAGAAAACTGGAATGGAATCCAATCTGACCGAGCTTGTGAATCAAATATTCATGATTCACTCCGTCAAAGGCTTTAGCAAAATCTGTGAAAATAATGTCGGTCTGATAACCAATTTCTAGGTTATTGATAATCTTCTCACATAAAATTGCTAAATTTGTTGCATATTAGATGCTTTCCACCCGTTAAGGAATTTAACCGTTCTAAGGGATTAGTTAAAGATCGTACACAAAGGCAGTGCAAGAGACGATGCATATTGTTGTAAAACAACGGGAGAAATCCCACCCTTGTTAACTTCTAAGCTTATTAAAGCATCAAAAACATCTGAATTATTCAACTGCAGACTGCCTATGTCAATTGTATTAGGAGGAGCACAACCAAAGGAAGATGGATACATACACGGATCCCAAACATAGAGGAGTGGACTAGCAGAGGACACGGAGAGGTCAATTATTACTTGACACAATTTCTGTCGGGGCATGGATGCTTCCGGGAGTATCTCTACAAATATAAACACGTAGATGACCCATACTGCCCGCACTGCGATGGCAAAATACAGAATGTCCAAGAGGTTGTGTTGGCACCATCTAGCCAGATTGTTTAGGTCTTGTTGAAGGAGCATACAATCATCCTCAGTTTTAATGGACCGACAAAGTTTTAAGTCATCGGCGAATAATAAACACTACTAATTTTTAAAGTACGACGGAATGTTATTGACGAATAGCAAAAAGAGAAGAGGTCCAATATGGCTTTCTTGTGGGACACCTGACGTCACTGTGATGCGTTCTGACAGAAAAACTCCAATTTTGACAAATTGGATACGACCATCAAGGTAAGAGGTAATCCAATCCAGAAAACTGGAATGGAATCCAATCTGACCGAGCTTGTGAATCAAATATTCATGATTCACTCCGTCAAAGGCTTTAGCAAAATCTGTGAAAATAATGTCGGTCTGATAACCAATTTCCAGGTTATTGATAATCTTCTCACACAAAATTGCTAAATTTGTTGCATATTAGATGCTTTCCACCCGTTAAGGAATTTAACCGTTCTAATGGATTAGTTAAAGATCGTACACAAAGGAAGTGCAAGAGACGATGCACATTGTCGTAAAACAACGGGAGAAATCCCATCTGGGCCTATACCCTTGTTAAATTCTAAGCTTATTAAAGCATTGAAAACATCTGAATTACTCAACTGCAGACTGCCTATGTCAATTCTATTAGGAGTGGGATTACCTTGAAGAATAATGGGGTATGATGAACAATAGAGAGACTTAAAATAATCAGCAAAAAAGTTGCAAATCGTGCCAACTTGATGTTTTATCAGGATATTGCATGCTTTTTGGGAAACCAACTGATTTCCTCTTATTATTAACAAAGTCCAAAAATATTTGCTACCATTTTTGATTTTTGATTCAGCTGACAAGATGTAACTGTTATAAAGAAATTTGTTCAGATAGTTAAACTCTTTGAGACATTCGAGGTATTTAAACCGGAGGTATGGATTTTTTTCCTGTTTATATAATTTATAGGCTTTATTCATTCTATTCTTGGAGCTGGATAATCTTTTATTAAACCAAGAAGGATTTGAGTTTCTCTTGATCGTTTTCTTAGGAATAAACTGCTCTAATGCACAATTTATTTGGTATTTAAAAATATCGTAAGCATGACTGAGATCGTTTCCTAAAAGCAAATTACCCCAAGGGATAGCGAAAAAGAACCCATTGATTACATTAAAATCTGCATGTTTAAAATCGAATACTTTAGCGCTATGATTCTCTACGTTCTTAATATAATCAAAGAAATGGAATTCAAGAAAAATACTAACATGATGAATGGTATTATTAATAACTGGATCTTCAACCAAGTCAATATTTATAACAAATTCTTTATCCACAAATATCAGATCCAATTGGCGATTCAGACTATTTCGAAAATTATTTATTTGGACAAGATCAAACTGATTAAAAAGGTCAGGAACCGCAATTTCAATATTAGATCTGACATTAAAAGGGACTAAAAACTGGTCGTCCATATCAAGCTTCCAATCAATATTTCCAACGTTAAAATCACCCAAACAAATAATATGATTGTTACTATTCACACTATTCATTAGTCATTTGGAATTCCAAGAGCAGTGGTGGCACCAATAACAACATCAGCGGCAGCATCGACCGAAGGTTTACAATTTGTTTTAGCAGGAATAACAACAACATCATCAGCGACAGCATCGATCGAAGGTTCACAATTTGGTTTTGCAGCAATAACAACAACAGATTTTGATAGCGATTGAGCGGCAGTGCGAGCAGAAGTACTAGTTGAGGTAGGTATTCCCAGCATGTTCGGTAGCAATAGTGTGTGAGTCATTTAGACACAACTGTTTCGCAGCATTTTTTTTTGCTTGCATTCGAAGCATTGGCTACAGACGGTGAACCGCGAGTGCGTGCATTGACCACAGATGCGGATGAAGTTAGTTTAAATAGCGATTTAGCGATTAATTAGAGAATTAGCAGATTAGATAAAACTGTGAATGAAAGCACATCAAGTAGCGACGATTGCTCACGGCTCACTGAATTTAATAGTGCATTTGACGTTTATTATTATTATTATTTTTATTATTATTTAAAAGCTAGGCTAGTAATTGCAGTTACTAGTTAGCTGGATAGCCATAGCAACGGAGGCCTTCGGCTAAAGGCGTATAATAATCTTGTTTTTTTCTCTTCTTTAGCTTTTGGCTGCTTTCCAAAGTTCAAACATAATGCGCATTGTGACTGCACGTTGCATCTGTGATTCCAGCACACTTATTTTGTTGCGTTGCGAATAATGACGTTTTGGAATGGTGCACGATGCGCACAATATTTTTTTTTTTTTTTTTGTAAATCTGAAACAATGCGTAACAAATTAATTGCAACTCATATAATTAATCATTTGCTAAACAATTGTGGACAACCGAATATTCACGAAATATGTCTTCGTGCAAAGTACATATTATGTACATATATCAATGGTAAGGAAAATAGTACTGAGCTGTGTAATTTTGCATAATTTCATTATAAGCCATATGAATTTATCTACGTGTGAAGATTGCAATGGGTCTATAACTTGATTCGTGCGGTTTGCTAAGAGATGGCGTAACTTGTATTATTCCATTGTTATTATTCCATTGGAACATGCGTTGGAAAGCTACTGTCACTGTACGTCATTTCAGTATATGTCATTCATTTGAAGCGTAAACAACAATAACTTTTTTTTCACTCAAATATGTCGAACTCTGAAGGGTGTGCTGTATTATGAGCTGCTAGAACCGGGTGAAACCATCAATGGACAACGCTACCGAACACAATTAATCCGTTTGAAGAGAGCAGTAGCCGAAAAACGCCCGGAATATGCGACCAGACACGAGGCAATAATTTTCCATCATGACAACGCTCGGCCCCACGTTGCTATTCCGGTTAAGAACTATTTGGAAAACAGTGGATGGGAAGTTTTACCCCACCCGCCTTATAGCCCAGACATTGCCCCTTCTGACTACCATTTGTTCCGGTCGATGTAGAACGCCCTCACTGAAATACGGTTCACATCAGAGCAGAATATCAAAAATTGGCTTGATTCATTCTTGGCTGCCAAGCCGGCGCAGTTCTTTTGGGATGGGATCCACAAATTGCCAGAAAGATGGGAAAAAGTCATAGCTTCAGATGGGCAATACTTTGAATAATACTATTGTACATGTTTTTCTTAAATAAACGTTCAAATTTTGAAAAAAAAACCGCACGAATTAAGTTATAGACCCGATAGTTGATTCATTAACCACTAATACGTCCCCAGAAGAAACGCCCGTTCCAAGCGATGGAACAAAACGCAGGAGAGACCAACTAATAGCTACACTGTTTTCTGATTAAATTAATTTTGAAGATACATATGTATATAATGTTACAGTGCTGTTTGAAAAATTTTGCAATCTTTTCTTACTCATTCGGATGGCAGTTCTTGGAATTGATGAGAGCTTCCATGTTTTTTGAACTGGGTAGCGAAATATCTTTCAATTAGTGAACAAAAGTCGATGTAATTATGAATGGGAGGTGCATTTAGCTCGTGATAGCCATCCAAAACGAACCAAAGTGATTAAAAGAACAAAAAATGGGAAAAATCAATTCCGAATGCAAATCTAATATTTTGCGTTTGCCACGTCCAAATTCGACAACCCGTCAAATTCCTGAAAGATATAATGTTCTGCAACAAACTGTAGCATGGAATTTAAAAAATATCGGGAGACCGTGACTGCCAGCAGAAGGTAAGGCTCAGCGAGGCCAAAAAAGACGACCTCAGTGATTTTTCGGTGCTCTAAAGCCGTCGGTATCAATTTAAGACTTCAGTGCATATTCAAGATAATCTATTTTGAGTTAAAGGAAAAATAATTACAGCAAGCTCAGTGAGGAAAGGGGTCGTAAAAGCTGGACTTAGAGCACTCAAACAGGTACTGAAGCCGAATTTTCCAATAAGAGTAAGAGATAAACGATTAATTTGAGCTGATAACCATCTTAATTGGATGTAAGACACACGGAACAATGCTATCTTTTTCAACAAATCCAAGTTTGAGCCGCATATTGGAGATGGGAGGATTCTTGCGCAAAGAGAACCAAAGGAAAGACTGAACTCTGAATGCCTCTTACCCCCAAAAACTGAAAGTGTGATGGTCTGAGGATGCTTGTCTGGAGATGAAAAGGGTAGATTGGCATTTTTAGAATCGGAAGTCACTGCAGCAGTTTATCTACAGGTCCTAGAAAATTAATTAGAGCCCTCCGCTATAGAGCTTCTAAGTGACACTTGCAGACTCATTTTTCAACAGTATAATGTTCCTTGCTATACAGCCAAAATTGTAAGTCTGAACTTGTTTTTATTTTTCAAATGAAAGGTTGACTTATAGCTTTAAAATAAGGTACAATTTCTGTGACTAAAAACTATATAAGTGTTTTTTTAATTTTTTTAGGTTAAAAGTACAGTAAACCCTCGTATAACGCGGTAGTTAAGTTTCCGAGAAACAACGCGTTATACACAATCGCGTAGTACGATACTTGGGCCACATACTTAAATTGGGGTTACGTTCTCCACAGAAAAAAAATTCATCTAAATTGTTACATTGCATTTAGAAAACTAGCTGAACCATAGTTTTAAGACGAAAACGCTGCACAAATGATAAAAATAATTATGTAAACAATTAAAAAAAGAAAAAAGTTATCTTTATTGCATGTTTAAATTAATGTTTCATATACATATATTGGACATGATTTTTAATTTTAAAAAAAAATCCGTTTTATTAGTTTGCTGAGGACTTCTCTGCAATTCCTTTCGGACGAATATGGAGCTAGAGAACCGATCCGAAATTCGTCAATACCTGCAAAGTAATTGGTTTAAAAATTGGTTTATGTTTTATGTTAATACGTTTGTATCTATAAAAACACGAGAATGTGTTAAAAGGGAATTTCCCGAAATACAGGAAAGCGACACACATTTTTCGCGTTAGAAAAGACTGAGAATCGCGTCATAACGAAACCGCGTTGTATAAGTACCGCGTTATAGGAGGGTTTGACGCAATTCACAAATCGCGTTATAGCGAGTCCGCGTTGTGAAAATAACTCAAAGTAATTGGTTTAAAAATTGGTTTATGTTTTATGTTAATGCGTTTGTATCTATAAAAACACGAGAATGTGTTAAAAGGGAATTTCCCGAAATACAGGAAAGCGACTCACATTTTTCGCGTTAGAAAAGACTGAGAATTGCGTCATAACGAAACCGCGTTGTAAAAGTACCGCGTTATATGAGGGTTTGACGCAATTCACAAATCGCGTTATAGCGAGTCCGCGTTGTGAAAGTACCGCGTTATACGAGGGTTTACTGTACTTCGAAGAAAATAATATCGATACGCTGGCCTCCCTACAGCTCACACCTCAATCTAATTGAGAATATCTGGTCAGGCATGAAACTTAAGATTGCAAAGGAGCGTCCAGAGTCAATTGAAACCCTAAAACTTTTACTAATCCGGCTCTTGAACACCATACCTTTATCCACATGGAAAAACCAATCTGAGTCAATGAATCGCAAATGTGCAGCGGTAATTAAAGAAAGAGGAGGTTCAACAAAGCACTGATTGAATGGACAATGTTTCTGGGAAGCAATTAAAAAATTAAAAAACTGCAATAATAAAGCATTTTTCATTCATTATTAAAATTAACGCAAGTACCAAAAAACCCATTTCACGGTCTAAGATCATTTTGCTCCATTGACTGCAGGTAAGAAATTCTAACACTCTAAAAGTGTCTTCATGACGTTTGAAAAAACCTAATACAACAAAACTTCATTAAAAAATATGAAGTTATTACTGGGGCAAAGTTGTGTTTTTGGATGAAAATAAATTCAATTTGGACGGACCAGGTGGTTACGGTTTTTTTTCTTTCGAATACCATCCAAATTGAATTTATTTTCATCCAAAAAGACAACTTAGTCATTTTAAACACCTGTACTTTGCAAATTCGGAGTCATCTCCTCTTTGCAAATTGTAGTCGCTGTTGCTTACGTGCAATATTAAGCGGTGGTTTTTTTTATTAGCTTTCTTAGCTTTAGGTATAGGTATTGATGATTCATAATTGGGCGACGAACAGTTGATTTGCTGGCAGTAACCACAGCTAATGCCCTGGTGTTGTTTGTAGAGTGAGCCTAATTGGATGCTGACCTCTGAGTTTTCCGCTTGTCTTGAGGCGTTAACCCTGTTTAAATTCTTTTGTAATTGCTCCCATAGGAATCGGGATTATTAATGTAACTTCGCACAGCATGTTTACTCCGCTCTATTTTACGAATGGTGAGCATCTATTTTTGCTCTTTCCTCCAAGGTTAACAGTTTTTTTTCCCATTTTTTTTCGTAAAAGACAAAAATTTCCTTTAGTCACAAATTAATATTTCACTGCAGTTTGGTCGATTACTCTTTGTCTATTAACTAAATTTGCCGTGCGTCTAATCAAGTGAACCGAAAAAATGCTGCAGTTTGACATGATTGAGGAAAAAGAGTGCAAAAGTACCGTTAGGTGTCTCTCACCGAAAATTTTTTTATGTCATTTTACAGAGAAATTAGTAACCGTTCTGCTGAATGCAATTGTTTGCTTATTGATCCAAATTAGGGGAAACAAATCAAAATTTCAAAATAAATTGTGTGCGTCTAATCAAGTGAATCGGACTGTATAATATGTATATATTACAAGCTTTATATTAACTTCACTTTCTGTGAGGGCGGAATCTGGGAGTCGATTTTACACCCACTTCCAGATATCCGATCATCCTGAAATTTTGCACACGTATATAGTTCCGGAGACAATACAATATGTGCTATTTGATGACGTTGTAAATCCAGTATGGCGGACGCTTTTTTAACTTTTCCATTTCTGTGAGGGCGGAATCTGGGAGTCGATTTTACACCCACTTCCAGATATCCGATCATCCTGAAATTTTGCACACGTATATAGTTCCGGAGACAATACAATATGTGCTATTTGATGACATTGTAAATCCAATATGGCGGACGCTTTTTTAACTTTTCCATTTCTGTGAGGGCGGAATCTGGGAGTCGATTTTACACCTACTTCCAGATACCCGATCATCCTGAAATTTTGCACACGTATATAGTTCCGGAGACAATACAATATGTGCTATTTGATGACGTTGTAAATCCAATATGGCGGACGCTTTTTTAAATTTTCCATTTCTGTGAGGGCGGAATCTGGGAGTCGATTTTACACCCACCTCCAGATATCCGATCATCCTGAAATTTTGCACACGTATATAGTTCCGGAGACAATACAATATGTGCTATTTGATGACGTTGTAAATCCAATATGGCGGACGCTTTTTAACTTTTCCATTTCTGTGAGGGCGGAATCTGGGAGTCGATTTTACACCCACTTCCAGATATCCGATCATCCTGAAATTTTGCACACGTATATAGTTCCGGAGACAATACAATATGTGCTATTTGATGACGTTGTAAATCCAATATGGCGGACGCTTTTTTAACTTTTCCATTTCTGTGAGGGCGGAATCTGGGAGTCGATTTTACACCCACTTCCAAATATCCGATCATCCTGAAATTTTGCACACGTATATAGTTCCGGAGACAATACAATATGTGCTATTTGATGATGTTGTAAATCCAATATGGCGGACGCTTTTTTAACTTTTCCATTTCTGTGAGGGCGGAATCTGGGAGTCCATTTTACACCCACTCCCAGATATCCATCATCCTGAAATTTTGCACACGTATATACGTGGGCGTCAAAAGTGAGTAAACACCCATATGATTTTTCGAGTTACATGTAATTTAAGCAAAAAAATTAACAAAAATTGGATTCCAATGATGCAAAATAAAAGCTTTATTCAATAACAACAAAACAGCGGAAAAAATTAATCAATTAAAATAAAACTAATAAATTTTTTCTAATAAAAACTAGCCATACCCCATTTTTTACGCGTCAAAAGTAAGTCAACATTATCAATTTCTTTAAGGAATTCATAAATTTAATATCTTAAAAACAAAACTTAATATTTTGTTTGACCGCGTTCAGACTTTATAACTTCTCTAAGTCTTCGTGGTATTGATATACCAAGTTTATTTGTAAAATCGGAGATTAATTGGGACCATTTTTCAATTAAAGCCTGTTTTAGGTCCTTTTTGCTTTTAATAGTCCTTTTATATTATGGTATGGTAAGGTAGAATAGTAGAATGTTCCGGTTCAAATGATCCCATAAATGTTCCATTGGGCTTAGATCCGGTGATTGCAGAGGGCGATCGAGCTATTTTGGAGTCTCATAAAGCAACCATTCGTTAACGAGCTGCAAGGTAAGCTTAGGAACACTGTCTTGCTAAAATATCCAATTCTTGGTCGTGCCTAACTTGACCCCGCTCGGTTGCATGTTATCCTTTAGGATGTTGAGATAGTCTTGCTCATTCATTGTACTTTCAATGAAGGCAAAATTCCCGACCCCAGGTGCTGCCATACAACCCCCACGATCACCAATCTACCCCTATGTTTTACTTTACTTCTAACATTTTGTTCGAGAGAAAAGAATAAAGAATTTAATGAACAAAATGTTAGAAGCACAGTAAAACATAGGGGTGGTTCGGCAATGGTGTGGGGGTGTATGGCAGCATCTGGGGTCGAAAATCTGGTCTTTATTAAGAATTCAATGAATAAACGAGACTATCTGAACATTCTAAAATAATAACATGAAACTGACCGTCGATAAATTAGGTATGGCTAGGAATTGGATCTTTCAGCAAGACAATTATCTTAAGCATACCTCGCGGGTCGTTAAGGTATGGTTTTATGGGACTCCAAAATAGCTCGATCACCCTCTGCAATCACTGGACCTAAGCCGAATAGTAAGCTATGGGATCATTTGGACCGGAACATTCGTAAAAGGACTATTAAAAGCAAAGAGCACCTAACAAAAGGTTTTTAATGAAGAATGGTTCCAAATAACCTCCGATGTTACAAATAAACTTGGTATATCCATGCCACGTAGACTGAAAGAAGTTATAAAGTCTAAACGCGGTCCAACTAAATATTGAGATTTATTTTTAAGCTATTAAATTTATGAATTCCTTAAAGAAATTGGTAATGTTGACTTACTTTTGACGCGTAAAAAATGGGGTATGGCTAGTTTTAATTAGAAAATATTTATTAGTTTTATTTTAATTGATTTATTTTTTCCGCTGTTTTGTTGTTATTGAATTAAGCTTTTATTGTGCATCATTGGAATCCAATTTTTGTTAATTTTTTTGTTTAAATTACATGTAACTCGAAAAATCATATGGGTGTTTACTCACTTTTGACGCCCACAGTAGTTCCGGAGACAATACAATATGTGCTATTTGATGACGTTGTAGATCCAATATGGCGGACGTTTTTTTAACTTTTCCATTTCTGTGAGGGCGGAATCTGGGATTCGATTTTACACCCACTTCCAGATATCCGATTGTGCTGAAATTTTGCGTATCCGGTGACAACTCAATATAGTATATTTCATGATCTTGTAAATCTAATATGGTGGGTTCCCCAAGATGGCGAATTACCTTTTTCTTCACAACCACCATGGCATGGGTATCAAATGAAAGGGCGAGTAGAATCTCAAACATATTGAGTAAACTTTCTCATTTCCAACCCACCCAAGCTAATATACGTATAGACGTAAATTTGTAAAAAAAAATCAGATAGGTACTAAAAAGTAGAAAATAAATATAAAGATAAAAATATATTTTTTTAAAAACAAGCTTTAATGAACTAAAAAGTAAAAAAATAATTTTTTTTCCGAGTCACCAATGTGTGGCTATAAATTAAAGCTTGGGGCACTCAGGCTCGAGGTAAAATTTGGCCAAATGACGAGGACGAGGTCTAACTAAACAGTAACAGTGAAACAAAATGTGTTCTGCTAATTCTTCTTCTGTCCTCGTTGCACATCGTGTATGTGTTGTCTTGTGCCTGAGTGCCCCGAGCTTTAATTTATAGTCACACATTGGTGACTCGGAAAAAAAATTATTTTTTTACTTTCATTAAAGCTTGTTTTTAAAAAAACATTTTTTTATCTTTATATTTTTTTATTTTTTGATGTTTGTAGTTATTCGATTTATCGCTGTTGAAGGTCTACGGGTCTGCGTCTTTTAAGTCGTCTTCTTATGATGGTTTCTTTGTAGGGTAAAGCTTGTAGGTCGCTGTTGGAGTGCGTGGACAACTTTCTTATGTGTTGTGTGGTCATATTTTTTATTTTTTCGTTGATTGAAGGGTGTATACTGTCATTTGATATGTACCAGGGAGCATCTGTAATTGTCCGAAGGATTTTGTTTTGCAGGCTTTGAATAATGGCTACATATGATGTACTGGCGGTGCCCCATATTCGTATTCCGTATGTCCAGATTGGTTTGATTATGGTCTTGTATATTAATAGCTTGTTGTCAATTGATAGTTTTGAATTTATTTTCAGGAGCCAGTACCGTTGTCCAAATTTGATTTTGATTTGGTTTCGTTTTTGTATTATGTGATGTTTCCATGGCAATTTGTTGTCTATATGAACTCCGAGATATTTCGCATGATTGTGTATCGGAATTTGCTTATTGTTTAACCCGAATCAGCCCAGAACTTTTTTTTTCGATTTTTAGAGAAATATTTTATGAGTTTGCTCAGAAGAGTTTAAGAAACCCAAATATCATTTTTATTTTTCCCCACTTAACCCCTAATCCAAGATAATGGGTGTGACCATATGGTCACGCTGGGCACTAGTAATGAAACATGAAATTGTATGTAAAAAAAATTCTACAATACTTTTTCGTTCATTTATTAATAAATTTTTGTTTGAAGTCTTAAAAAGCATTTACAGTTCAAACATTCTGTCCGTCCGACAGAAGTATCTAAACATATGTAAGTGATTCTTACCATCGTATCGAAGAGTTTATTTGCTTGTGCCTTTCAAGTTTCTTTCACGGCGGCCAACGGCCTTTGGTTTCTCACCAAACTATTTGCTTTACTATATTGCAATATCTCGTCTGAATTGTAACTGAGACAAGTCGGAATGGACTGAGCTTGTAGTTGTCATGTATTGTGTACCGAGACATCTACTAACCATGTGAAAATACTGTTCCACCATTTCTTACCTTTTATTCCATTTCGGAATAAGCTCCTATTCTGATCCATACGATGGGACTTAATCCATAAGAAGTGGAAGCTAACTACAGAATGATCATATTACTTGGTTAGTACAATATTTGTTCCCTTTATTTTGATGGGCTTGTGAAACCTTCACAAACCCGACTTTTCGGAACACAATTGAAAAATGTCGCACTACATTTACTTTTCGGGACTCCAAGCCACCGAAAAGAATGGGCAGAGGGCGCACAGCTGAAAATGTGAGTGCAGCTGACGGCAATATTGAGGAAGATCATAGCTCATCGATTCGTCATCGTTCGAAAGAACTTAGACTGTGTTCATCGACTTTGAGGAAGATTTTGCGCAAGGATCTTTACTTCAACTGGTGATAGAATTAAAGACGGGCGACCATTGCTTGCATCGCCAGTTCAGTAATTGGGCGCTTGAACAGTTGGAAGTTGATCCACTTTTTACAGTTCAATTTTGTTCAGTGATGCGGCTCACTTCGGTCTCAGTGGGTTTGGTAATAGGCAAAATTGTCATATTGAGAGAGAAGAAAATCCCAAGGATCCATCAACTACAAACACACCCCGAAAAATATGTTACACTGTTTGGTGCCGTTTATGGGCTGGCAGCTACTAATTCTTTAAAAATGAAGAAAAGCTAAATGTTACTGGCAACTGGTCCCGGTAAATAACCATGATCAACGACTTTTTGTTTTCAAAAGTACCTGTACATGCCATACTGCCAGAGAAACCACCGAGTAATTGAAGGAAGTGTTCAATGACAACATCATGTCCAGAAATGGACCCGTGCCCTGTCTTCTAAGATGGCATGGTTTGACGACGCTAGATATTTGAAGTCGTTGGTCTACCCCAACAACGATTCTATCCTCGGAAGTCAACATCGAACGCATCATTCCGGATATACGGCTTCAAATGATCGAAAAAGTAATCGAAAATTGGAGCTCCAGGATGCAGTTTCTGAGACGCTCCCGTGCGTGGTAGCGATATGCCAGAAATTATTTTTAATCAAAGGCCATAAAATTATCTATCGAAATCGAAACTATGGCTCTTTGCTCAAATTTTGTGTGTTCTATTTCAATTTTAAATCCAACATCTCTTAAAAAACACCCACATAAGTAAAAAATGTTAGTTACTTACTGTAACCCAGCGTGGCCATATGGTCACACCTATAGTCACGGCTAATAAAACCTACTAATATGTTCTAAACCGCAAAAACTAAATGCAATTTCTCCAACTGCAGCTTATTAACTAATTAAATATGAGAAATTAAAAATGTATAAAAAATATTTATTAATAATAAATGTATTCTTACTTTTTGTTGTATTAACTTTTTACATTTTTTCACAATTTTTTTTTTTACTAAATATTCACAGCGTATAACTTTCACAGCTTGAGAATGACTGGTACAAAGCATAGAAGAATAAGTTGAGATATATATTAAGAACGGGAAAGTGAAACAATTTTAACAATCGGTTACCTAGAGACCCTTTAAACCATAGAAACCCATGCCCACCTCGTCTGTGACCATATGGTCACACTGGGCTGATTCGGGTTAAGTAAATGGCTTGAGGGCTGAAGGTTCTTTTGGTGGTATAAATGACTTGTATTGTTTTATCTTCGTTGACTTGAATTCCCCATCTGCTGAACCAGTCCGATGTTATGTCCATTATGTCCTATAGTACGTTGGTAGCCGTTTGAAGGCAATTATGGAAGGAAAGAATCACAGTGTCGTCTGCAAATGTCGCTACCATAGTGTTAAGATTTCTTGGTTTGGGTAGGTTAGGCTACGTTATGGGGTGCCGGCTTAGCCTCACATAGACCAGTGTTGGTCCATAGTGATACCACAACTCCTCAGAGTAATCGGTTAATTTCTGTTGCTTTGTTTAAACAAAATGAGTTTGTTTCGCGCGAATTTTTACTTTTATTCTCTTTAATTAAACAAAATCTTATTTTACTTAACTCTTCTTTTTCTCAAATTTTACTTAATGTTTCCTTTCAAATTTAGCAACAGGTAAAGCTTTTCTTTAAAAACAAAACATGTCAGATGGGACATAAATCCAAATTTTAAGTTATGGACTTATGTCCCACCAAAGTGGATTTATGTTCCCTGGAGTTATGTCCCTGCGCCGTCCTTTATGCCAAACACTCTCGAATGCCTTAGCAACGTCTAGGTAAACAGCTACACAATATCTTCGCTCGCCCAGGGGCCTGTAACAGAACGCGACAAGTACTTGTAGGACAAGTGAATTTCGACAACTTGTAAAAAATTGTGTAACACAAAACGACAAGTCCGTGAGCTCTTCGACAATTGTCGCGAGGAAAGATGACAAGTGGGAATTTATATAATTTCCCTGTTTCTGTAACAGAACACGACAAGTGTCAAGAAACACTTGTAGAAATGTGGTTCAATTAGGACAGGCGATTGGAATATTGTCAAAAGCTGACAAGTGCACTTTTTATGTATAATATCTTTGAAAAGGCAGAGTTAACTCGCGGTAACGTGAAATAATTAAAACATAGAACGTTCACGTTATAGAATGGGAGTTTTTTTTTAAATATAACGATTAGTTCTAAGAGCTTATATGTACGGATCATATTTCAATTGAAAATTAATTACAAAACGTTTTTTTTATTCATTTTATTTATACAAATAGCAAAAGAAAAACCTATATAGGCCCATTCTAATAACAAGTATATACTTACAATTGCGCGTTTCTTCATATTTTGCCAAAATACGTCCCTTATATACGTCCAATTTTTATTTTGTGGAACAACATTTAGGCTTTTTGCCAGGCTGTTTATTTCCTTCCATTTTTCACTTTTTTTTCTTTCGTTACCACATCACTAAAAGCACCAAAAAGCATTTTTTTCTCCTCTCTTATTTTAGTTAAAATAGCATTTTTTTGTCCGCCGTAATCTTCGACATTTGCACTTGCTAAACACTTGTCGCCGAATGCCGACAAGTCAAGGGAAATTAATTCTTTTGACATGTGCAGCGGCTTGAGTTCTGTTACAGAATAAATTGGTACTTGTCGGACAAGCATATTTCGACAAGTGAATGTAGACTTGTCGACTTCTCGCGTTCTGTTACAGGCCCCAGGTCATTAAGGATCTTATTTGTCACTCTATGAACTTGTTGAATAATTGAATATTGTCTACGAAATCCGAATTGGTGGTTGGGGATAAAGCTTTTTTGCTAACTGAGTACGGTACTACTTTGGATCTACCGCGAACTACTTTTTATAAATTCATATTAATAACCAGGGTTCGGATTTTGTTGACAAAAAAAAAACAAAAAAAGGCAAAATAATACCACAGAAAAAGGCAAAAAAAGGCATTTAATAATAAAGGTTTCTATGCATTATTATTAACATTGCAACCCAATACATTTTAAAGTTCTCTGGTATGTAACAATCGCCTGGGCAGAGCCTACTGGAGCCAAGATAAGAGATGTCACGTCCCTGACTTAAATATTTGATTCCAATTTAGAGTTTGCAGCGTCATTTCGTTAATTTGCTGAAAAAACCGCGTACAATTTTTTCATCCCATCTTCAGCTACTGACCGTTTAGCTTGTTGTAATTTCTCCTCGAGTCCGTTCAAAGTCTTTAACACGCAATGCACTAAGATCAAGTGCTCAGATTTAAATACATATAACTACTAGGAGTCACCTATAATTTGTAAACTCTTAAATTTGCGGTCTTTCGGGTCGACTAAAAATCTTTTTCAATTTTACCACAAACTCTGTCTTTGGGCATTTTCACTTTCAATGACAAGCAACAAAATACTCAACAGACCAGCACTAAGTATGACCAGTATAATGTCACAGAATATGAATCTAGAATCTAGATTCAAGATGAAAAGGGGCACAGTTACGAAAAAAAATACTTCCCAGATGTCTAACGGTTTTTGTCAGATGAAACTGCGGCGAATGCCGAGATTGCACTAACGCACAGGAAGAAGCGCATGTATATTGAGTTGATACAAATGGATTTAAGGTTGTATTGGTGTGTAGCAATTTTTTTTTTTATGCGCGCTAGTGCAAACAACGCGTGCAGTTATGTGCATGTTCATACAAGAGAAATTTCTTTCGTGTGAACAAGAATAAATTGTTTATTTAAGAAGAAAGTGCACATATACTTTGACAAATAGTACCAAAAAGGCAAAAAAAGGCAATATCAGTAAAAAAGGCAAAAAAGGCAATATGAGTAAAAAAAGGCAAAAAAAAGGCAAAGTCAACAAAATTCGTTCCCTGTTAATAACTCATTTCTTATTTTTCTAAATTTTTAACAACAGACTTAAACTGCAAGATACCTACACGTTCCGATTCAAATTCTAGCGCAGGATACACCTCTTTTTCTCAATTGCTTTCCTGAACAACTGTGAAGTGAAAATGAACTGAACATATGTACTTTGATGTTACATACTTAACTTTTATTATCATTCTAGGTACTGCTACTTGGTTGATGTTTGTCAACAAATAAAGTTTATTTTGTATAGGGAAACATTTAAAACGGATAAATTTGTGGTTAAACGTAAAATGTAAGTCGGTTTTGTAATTTTGTAGTTTTTCTAGTACAATTTAATTTGTGTGTAATTGCCTTTAGTGTAGTAGACGCAGAAGAAGATGCAATTGCACCAAAAGAAAATAAAATTCAGCCTTCAATTAAAGCTTCAGCATATTTTAAAAAGACTTAGAAAATGAGATATATGATAAAAATGGGGACGATCCGAAGCCTGTGCAAAAACGTACGAAAGGCTAAGACATATAATATGGGACTTCATCTTTTCAGGACTTGAAATTTCTGATATATAACTATAGATATAAAAAATATCGGGAGACCGTGACTGCCAGCAGAAGGTAAGGCTCAGCGAGGCCAAAAAAGACGACCTCAGTGATTTTTCGGTGCTCTAAAGCCGTCGGTATCAATTTAAGACTTCAGTGCATATTCAAGATAATCTATTTTGAGTTAAAGGAAAAATAATTACAGCAAGCTCAGTGAGGAAAGGGGTCGTAAAAGCTGGACTTAGAGCACTCAAACAGGTACTGAAGCCGAATTTTCCAATAAGAGTAAGAGATAAACGATTAATTTGAGCTGATAACCATCTTAATTGGATGTAAGACACACGGAACAATGCTATCTTTTTCAACAAATCCAAGTTTGAGCCGCATATTGGAGATGGGAGGATTCTTGCGCAAAGAGAACCAAAGGAAAGACTGAACTCTGAATGCCTCTTACCCCCAAAAACTGAAAGTGTGATGGTCTGAGGATGCTTGTCTGGAGATGAAAAGGGTAGATTGGCATTTTTAGAATCGGAAGTCACTGCAGCAGTTTATCTACAGGTCCTAGAAAATTAATTAGAGCCCTCCGCTATAGAGCTTCTTAGTGACACTTGCAGACTCATTTTTCAACAGTATAATGTTCCTTGCTATACAGCCAAAATTGTAAGTCTGAACTTGTTTTTATTTTTCAAATGAAAGGTTGACTTATAGCTTTAAAATAAGGTACAATTTCTGTGACTAAAAACTATATAAGTGTTTTTTTAATTTTTTTAGGTTAAAAGTACAGTAAACCCTCGTATAACGCGGTAGTTAAGTTTCCGAGAAACAACGCGTTATACACAATCGCGTAGTACGATACTTGGGCCACATACTTAAATTGGGGTTACGTTCTCCACAGAAAAAAAATTCATCTAAATTGTTACATTGCATTTAGAAAACTAGCTGAACCATAGTTTTAAGACGAAAACGCTGCACAAATGATAAAAATAATTATGTAAACAATTAAAAAAAGAAAAAAGTTATCTTTATTGCATGTTTAAATTAATGTTTCATATACATATATTGGACATGATTTTTAATTTTAAAAAAAAATCCGTTTTATTAGTTTGCTGAGGACTTCTCTGCAATTCCTTTCGGACGAATATGGAGCTAGAGAACCGATCCGAAATTCGTCAATACCTGCAAAGTAATTGGTTTAAAAATTGGTTTATGTTTTATGTTAATACGTTTGTATCTATAAAAACACGAGAATGTGTTAAAAGGGAATTTCCCGAAATACAGGAAAGCGACACACATTTTTCGCGTTAGAAAAGACTGAGAATCGCGTCATAACGAAACCGCGTTGTATAAGTACCGCGTTATAGGAGGGTTTGACGCAATTCACAAATCGCGTTATAGCGAGTCCGCGTTGTGAAAATAACTCAAAGTAATTGGTTTAAAAATTGGTTTATGTTTTATGTTAATGCGTTTGTATCTATAAAAACACGAGATTGTTTTAAAAGTGAATTTCCCGAAATACAGGAAAGCGACTCACATTTTTCGCGTTAGAAAAGACTGAGAATTGCGTCATAACGAAACCGCGTTGTAAAAGTACCGCGTTATATGAGGGTTTGACGCAATTCACAAATCGCGTTATAGCGAGTCCGCGTTGTGAAAGTACCGCGTTATTCGAGGGTTTACTGTACTTCGAAGAAAATAATATCGATACGCTGGCCTCCCTACAGCTCACACCTCAATCTAATTGAGAATATCTGGTCAGGCATGAAACTTAAGATTGCAAAGGAGCGTCCAGAGTCAATTGAAACCCTAAAACTTTTACTAATCCGGCTCTTGAACACCATACCTTTATCCACATGGAAAAACCAATCTGAGTCAATGAATCGCAAATGTGCAGCGGTAATTAAAGAAAGAGGAGGTTCAACAAAGCACTGATTGAATGGACAATGTTTCTGGGAAGCAATTAAAAAATTAAAAAACTGCAATAATAAAGCATTTTTCATTCATTATTAAAATTAACGCAAGTACCAAAAAACCCATTTCACGGTCTAAGATCATTTTGCTCCATTGACTGCAGGTAAGAAATTCTAACACTCTAAAAGTGTCTTCATGACGTTTGAAAAAACCTAATACAACAAAACTTCATTAAAAAATATGAAGTTATTACTGGGGCAAAGTTGTGTTTTTGGATGAAAATAAATTCAATTTGGACGGACCAGGTGGTTACGGTTTTTTTTCTTTCGAATACCATCCAAATTGAATTTATTTTCATCCAAAAAGACAACTTAGTCATTTTAAACACCTGTACTTTGCAAATTCGGAGTCATCTCCTCTTTGCAAATTGTAGTCGCTGTTGCTTACGTGCAATATTAAGCGGTGGTTTTTTTTATTAGCTTTCTTAGCTTTAGGTATAGGTATTGATGATTCATAATTGGGCGACGAACAGTTGATTTGCTGGCAGTAACCACAGCTAATGCCCTGGTGTTGTTTGTAGAGTGAGCCTAATTGGATGCTGACCTCTGAGTTTTCCGCTTGTCTTGAGGCGTTAACCCTGTTTAAATTCTTTTGTAATTGCTCCCATAGGAATCGGGATTATTAATGTAACTTCGCACAGCATGTTTACTCCGCTCTATTTTACGAATGGTGAGCATCTATTTTTGCTCTTTCCTCCAAGGTTAACAGTTTTTTTTCCCATTTTTTTTCGTAAAAGACAAAAATTTCCTTTAGTCACAAATTAATATTTCACTGCAGTTTGGTCGATTACTCTTTGTCTATTAACTAAATTTGCCGTGCGTCTAATCAAGTGAACCGAAAAAATGCTGCAGTTTGACATGATTGAGGAAAAAGAGTGCAAAAGTACCGTTAGGTGTCTCTCACCGAAAATTTTTTTATGTCATTTTACAGAGAAATTAGTAACCGTTCTGCTGAATGCAATTGTTTGCTTATTGATCCAAATTAGGGGAAACAAATCAAGATTTCAAAATAAATTGTGTGCGTCTAATAAAGTGAATCGGACTGTATAATATGTACATATTACAAGCTTTATATTAACTTCACTTTCTGTGAGGGCGGAATCTGGGAATCGATTTTACACCCACTTCGAGATATCCGATCATCCTGAAATTTTGCACACGTATATAGTTCCGGAGACAATACAATATGTGCTATTTGATGACGTTGTAAATCCAGTATGGCGGACGCTTTTTTAACTTTTCCATTTCTGTGAGGGCGGAATCTGGGAGTCGATTTTACACCCACTTCCAGATATCCGATCATCCTGAAATTTTGCACACGTATATAGTTCCGGAGACAATACAATATGTGCTATTTGATGACATTGTAAATCCAATATGGCGGACGCTTTTTTAACTTTTCCATTTCTGTGAGGGCGGAATCTGGGAGTCGATTTTACACCCACTTCCAGATACCCGATCATCCTGAAATTTTGCACACGTATATAGTTCCGGAGACAATACAATATGTGCTATTTGATGACGTTGTAAATCCAATATGGCGGACGCTTTTTTAAATTTTCCATTTCTGTGAGGGCGGAATCTGGGAGTCGATTTTACACCCACCTCCAGATATCCGATCATCCTGAAATTTTGCACACGTATATAGTTCCAGAGACAATACAATATGTGCTATTTGATGACGTTGTAAATCCAATATGGCGGACGCTTTTTAACTTTTCCATTTCTGTGAGGGCGGAATCTGGGAGTCGATTTTACACCCACTTCCAGATATCCGATCATCCTGAAATTTTGCACACGTATATAGTTCCGGAGACAATACAATATGTGCTATTTGATGACGTTGTAAATCCAATATGGCGGACGCTTTTTTAACTTTTCCATTTCTGTGAGGGCGGAATCTGGGAGTCGATTTTACACCCACTTCCAGATATCCGATCATCCTGAAATTTTGCACACGTATATAGTTCCGGAGACAATACAATATGTGCTATTTGATGACGTTGTAAATCCAATATGGCGGACGCTTTTTTAACTTTTCCATTTCTGTGAGGGCGGAATCTGGGAGTCGATTTTACACCCACTTCCAGATATCCGATCATCCTGAAATTTTGCACACGTATATAGTTCCGGAGACAATACAATATGTGCTATTTGATGACGTTGTAAATCCAATATGGCGGACGCTTTTAAACTTTTCCATTTCTGTGAGGGCGGAATCTGGGAGTCGATTTTACACCCACTTCCAGATATCCGATCATCCTGAAATTTTGCACACGTATATAGTTCCGGAGACAATACAATATGTGCTATTTGATGACGTTGTAAATCCAATATGGCGGACGCTTTTTTAACTTTTCCATTTCTGTGAGGGCGGAATCTGGGAGTCGATTTTACACCCACTTCCAAATATCCGATCATCCTGAAATTTTGCACACGTATATAGTTCCGGAGACAATACAATATGTGCTATTTGATGATGTTGTAAATCCAATATGGCGGACGCTTTTTTAACTTTTCCATTTCTGTGAGGGCGGAATCTGGGAGTCGATTTTACACCCACTCCCAGATATCCATCATCCTGAAATTTTGCACACGTATATACGTGGGCGTCAAAAGTGAGTAAACACCCATATGATTTTTCGAGTTACATGTAATTTAAGCAAAAAAATTAACAAAAATTGGATTCCAATGATGCAAAATAAAAGCTTTATTCAATAACAACAAAACAGCGGAAAAAATTAATCAATTAAAATAAAACTAATAAATTTTTTCTAATAAAAACTAGCCATACCCCATTTTTTACGCGTCAAAAGTAAGTCAACATTATCAATTTCTTTAAGGAATTCATAAATTTAATATCTTAAAAACAAAACTTAATATTTTGTTTGACCGCGTTCAGACTTTATAACTTCTCTAAGTCTTCGTGGTATTGATATACCAAGTTTATTTGTAAAATCGGAGATTAATTGGGACCATTTTTCAATTAAAGCCTGTTTTAGGTCCTTTTTGCTTTTAATAGTCCTTTTACATTATGGTATGGTAAGGTAGAATAGTAGAATGTTCCGGTTCAAATGATCCCATAAATGTTCCATTGGGCTTAGATCCGGTGATTGCAGAGGGCGATCGAGCTATTTTGGAGTCTCATAAAGCAACCATTCGTTAACGAGCTGCAAGGTAAGCTTAGGAACACTGTCTTGCTAAAATATCCAATTCTTGGTCGTGCCTAACTTGACCCCGCTCGGTTGCATGTTATCCTTTAGGATGTTGAGATAGTCTTGCTCATTCATTGTACTTTCAATGAAGGCAAAATTCCCGACCCCAGGTGCTGCCATACAACCCCCACGATCACCAATCTACCCCTATGTTTTACTTTACTTCTAACATTTTGTTCGAGAGAAAAGAATAAAGAATTTAATGAACAAAATGTTAGAAGCACAGTAAAACATAGGGGTGGTTCGGCAATGGTGTGGGGGTGTATGGCAGCATCTGGGGTCGAAAATCTGGTCTTTATTAAGAATTCAATGAATAAACGAGACTATCTGAACATTCTAAAATAATAACATGAAACTGACCGTCGATAAATTAGGTATGGCTAGGAATTGGATCTTTCAGCAAGACAATTATCTTAAGCATACCTCGCGGGTCGTTAAGGTATGGTTTTATGGGACTCCAAAATAGCTCGATCACCCTCTGCAATCACTGGACCTAAGCCGAATAGTAAGCTATGGGATCATTTGGACCGGAACATTCGTAAAAGGACTATTAAAAGCAAAGAGCACCTAACAAAAGGTTTTTAATGAAGAATGGTTCCAAATAACCTCCGATGTTACAAATAAACTTGGTATATCCATGCCACGTAGACTGAAAGAAGTTATAAAGTCTAAACGCGGTCCAACTAAATATTGAGATTTATTTTTAAGCTATTAAATTTATGAATTCCTTAAAGAAATTGGTAATGTTGACTTACTTTTGACGCGTAAAAAATGGGGTATGGCTAGTTTTAATTAGAAAATATTTATTAGTTTTATTTTAATTGATTTATTTTTTCCGCTGTTTTGTTGTTATTGAATTAAGCTTTTATTGTGCATCATTGGAATCCAATTTTTGTTAATTTTTTTGTTTAAATTACATGTAACTCGAAAAATCATATGGGTGTTTACTCACTTTTGACGCCCACAGTAGTTCCGGAGACAATACAATATGTGCTATTTGATGACGTTGTAGATCCAATATGGCGGACGTTTTTTTAACTTTTCCATTTCTGTGAGGGCGGAATCTGGGATTCGATTTTACACCCACTTCCAGATATCCGATTGTGCTGAAATTTTGCGTATCCGGTGACAACTCAATATAGTATATTTCATGATCTTGTAAATCTAATATGGTGGGTTCCCCAAGATGGCGAATTACCTTTTTCTTCACAACCACCATGGCATGGGTATCAAATGAAAGGGCGAGTAGAATCTCAAACATATTGAGTAAACTTTCTCATTTCCAACCCACCCAAGCTATTATACGTATAGACGTAAATTTGTAAAAAAAAATCAGATAGGTACTAAAAAGTAGAAAATAAATATAAAGATAAAAATATATTTTTTTAAAAACAAGCTTTAATGAACTAAAAAGTAAAAAAATAATTTTTTTTCCGAGTCACCAATGTGTGGCTATAAATTAAAGCTTGGGGCACTCAGGCTCGAGGTAAAATTTGGCCAAATGACGAGGACGAGGTCTAACTAAACAGTAACAGTGAAACAAAATGTGTTCTGCTAATTCTTCTTCTGTCCTCGTTGCACATCGTGTATGTGTTGTCTTGTGCCTGAGTGCCCCGAGCTTTAATTTATAGTCACACATTGGTGACTCGGAAAAAAAATTATTTTTTTACTTTCATTAAAGCTTGTTTTTAAAAAAACATTTTTTTATCTTTATATTTTTTTATTTTTTGATGTTTGTAGTTATTCGATTTATCGCTGTTGAAGGTCTACGGGTCTGCGTCTTTTAAGTCGTCTTCTTATGATGGTTTCTTGGTAGGGTAAAGCTTGTAGGTCGCTGTTGGAGTGCGTGGACAACTTTCTTATGTGTTGTGTGGTCATATTTTTTATTTTTTCGTTGATTGAAGGGTGTATACTGTCATTTGATATGTACCAGGGAGCATCTGTAATTGTCCGAAGGATTTTGTTTTGCAGGCTTTGAATAATGGCTACATATGATGTACTGGCGGTGCCCCATATTCGTATTCCGTATGTCCAGATTGGTTTGATTATGGTCTTGTATATTAATAGCTTGTTGTCAATTGATAGTTTTGAATTTATTTTCAGGAGCCAGTACCGTTGTCCAAATTTGATTTTGATTTGGTTTCGTTTTTGTATTATGTGATGTTTCCATGGCAATTTGTTGTCTATATGAACTCCGAGATATTTCGCATGATTGTGTATCGGAATTTGCTTATTGTTTAACCCGAATCAGCCCAGAACTTTTTTTTTCGATTTTTAGAGAAATATTTTATGAGTTTGCTCAGAAGAGTTTAAGAAACCCAAATATCATTTTTATTTTTCCCCACTTAACCCCTAATCCAAGATAATGGGTGTGACCATATGGTCACGCTGGGCACTAGTAATGAAACATGAAATTGTATGTAAAAAAAATTCTACAATACTTTTTCGTTCATTTATTAATAAATTTTTGTTTGAAGTCTTAAAAAGCATTTACAGTTCAAACATTCTGTCCGTCCGACAGAAGTATCTAAACATATGTAAGTGATTCTTACCATCGTATCGAAGAGTTTATTTGCTTGTGCCTTTCAAGTTTCTTTCACGGCGGCCAACGGCCTTTGGTTTCTCACCAAACTATTTGCTTTACTATATTGCAATATCTCGTCTGAATTGTAACTGAGACAAGTCGGAATGGACTGAGCTTGTAGTTGTCATGTATTGTGTACCGAGACATCTACTAACCATGTGAAAATACTGTTCCACCATTTCTTACCTTTTATTCCATTTCGGAATAAGCTCCTATTCTGATCCATACGATGGGACTTAATCCATAAGAAGTGGAAGCTAACTACAGAATGATCATATTACTTGGTTAGTACAATATTTGTTCCCTTTATTTTGATGGGCTTGTGAAACCTTCACAAACCCGACTTTTCGGAACACAATTGAAAAATGTCGCACTACATTTACTTTTCGGGACTCCAAGCCACCGAAAAGAATGGGCAGAGGGCGCACAGCTGAAAATGTGAGTGCAGCTGACGGCAATATTGAGGAAGATCATAGCTCATCGATTCGTCATCGTTCGAAAGAACTTAGACTGTGTTCATCGACTTTGAGGAAGATTTTGCGCAAGGATCTTTACTTCAACTGGTGATAGAATTAAAGACGGGCGACCATTGCTTGCATCGCCAGTTCAGTAATTGGGCGCTTGAACAGTTGGAAGTTGATCCACTTTTTACAGTTCAATTTTGTTCAGTGATGCGGCTCACTTCGGTCTCAGTGGGTTTGGTAATAGGCAAAATTGTCATATTGAGAGAGAAGAAAATCCCAAGGATCCATCAACTACAAACACACCCCGAAAAATATGTTACACTGTTTGGTGCCGTTTATGGGCTGGCAGCTACTAATTCTTTAAAAATGAAGAAAAGCTAAATGTTACTGGCAACTGGTCCCGGTAAATAACCATGATCAACGACTTTTTGTTTTCAAAAGTACCTGTACATGCCATACTGCCAGAGAAACCACCGAGTAATTGAAGGAAGTGTTCAATGACAACATCATGTCCAGAAATGGACCCGTGCCCTGTCTTCTAAGATGGCATGGTTTGACGACGCTATATATTTGAAGTCGTTGGTCTACCCCAACAACGATTCTATCCTCGGAAGTCAACATCGAACGCATCATTCCGGATATACGGCTTCAAATGATCGAAAAAGTAATCGAAAATTGGAGCTCCAGGATGCAGTTTCTGAGACGCTCCCGTGCGTGGTAGCGATATGCCAGAAATTATTTTTAATCAAAGGCCATAAAATTATCTATCGAAATCGAAACTATGGCTCTTTGCTCAAATTTTGTGTGTTCTATTTCAATTTTAAATCCAACATCTCTTAAAAAACACCCACATAAGTAAAAAATGTTAGTTACTTACTGTAACCCAGCGTGGCCATATGGTCACACCTATAGTCACGGCTAATAAAACCTACTAATATGTTCTAAACCGCAAAAACTAAATGCAATTTCTCCAACTGCAGCTTATTAACTAATTAAATATGAGAAATTAAAAATGTATAAAAAATATTTATTAATAATAAATGTATTCTTACTTTTTGTTGTATTAACTTTTTACATTTTTTCACAATTTTTTTTTTTACTAAATATTCACAGCGTATAACTTTCACAGCTTGAGAATGACTGGTACAAAGCATAGAAGAATAAGTTGAGATATATATTAAGAACGGGAAAGTGAAACAATTTTAACAATCGGTTACCTAGAGACCCTTTAAACCATAGAAACCCATGCCCACCTCGTCTGTGACCATATGGTCACACTGGGCTGATTCGGGTTAAGTAAATGGCTTGAGGGCTGAAGGTTCTTTTGGTGGTATAAATGACTTGTATTGTTTTATCTTCGTTGACTTGAATTCCCCATCTGCTGAACCAGTCCGATGTTATGTCCATTATGTCCTATAGTACGTTGGTAGCCGTTTGAAGGCAATTATGGAAGGAAAGAATCACAGTGTCGTCTGCAAATGTCGCTACCATAGTGTTAAGATTTCTTGGTTTGGGTAGGTTAGGCTACGTTATGGGGTGCCGGCTTAGCCTCACATAGACCAGTGTTGGTCCATAGTGATACCACAACTCCTCAGAGTAATCGGTTAATTTCTGTTGCTTTGTTTAAACAAAATGAGTTTGTTTCGCGCGAATTTTTACTTTTATTCTCTTTAATTAAACAAAATCTTATTTTACTTAACTCTTCTTTTTCTCAAATTTTACTTAATGTTTCCTTTCAAATTTAGCAACAGGTAAAGCTTTTCTTTAAAAACAAAACATGTCAGATGGGACATAAATCCAAATTTTAAGTTATGGACTTATGTCCCACCAAAGTGGATTTATGTTCCCTGGAGTTATGTCCCTGCGCCGTCCTTTATGCCAAACACTCTCGAATGCCTTAGCAACGTCTAGGTAAACAGCTACACAATATCTTCGCTCGCCCAGGGGCCTGTAACAGAACGCGACAAGTACTTGTAGGACAAGTGAATTTCGACAACTTGTAAAAAATTGTGTAACACAAAACGACAAGTCCGTGAGCTCTTCGACAATTGTCGCGAGGAAAGATGACAAGTGGGAATTTATATAATTTCCCTGTTTCTGTAACAGAACACGACAAGTGTCAAGAAACACTTGTAGAAATGTGGTTCAATTAGGACAGGCGATTGGAATATTGTCAAAAGCTGACAAGTGCACTTTTTATGTATAATATCTTTGAAAAGGCAGAGTTAACTCGCGGTAACGTGAAATAATTAAAACATAGAACGTTCACGTTATAGAATGGGAGTTTTTTTTTAAATATAACGATTAGTTCTAAGAGCTTATATGTACGGATCATATTTCAATTGAAAATTAATTACAAAACGTTTTTTTTATTCATTTTATTTATACAAATAGCAAAAGAAAAACCTATATAGGCCCATTCTAATAACAAGTATATACTTACAATTGCGCGTTTCTTCATATTTTGCCAAAATACGTCCCTTATATACGTCCAATTTTTATTTTGTGGAACAACATTTAGGCTTTTTGCCAGGCTGTTTATTTCCTTCCATTTTTCACTTTTTTTTCTTTCGTTACCACATCACTAAAAGCACCAAAAAGCATTTTTTTCTCCTCTCTTATTTTAGTTAAAATAGCATTTTTTTGTCCGCCGTAATCTTCGACATTTGCACTTGCTAAACACTTGTCGCCGAATGCCGACAAGTCAAGGGAAATTAATTCTTTTGACATGTGCAGCGGCTTGAGTTCTGTTACAGAATAAATTGGTACTTGTCGGACAAGCATATTTCGACAAGTGAATGTAGACTTGTCGACTTCTCGCGTTCTGTTACAGGCCCCAGGTCATTAAGGATCTTATTTGTCACTCTATGAACTTGTTGAATAATTGAATATTGTCTACGAAATCCGAATTGGTGGTTGGGGATAAAGCTTTTTTGCTAACTGAGTACGGTACTACTTTGGATCTACCGCGAACTACTTTTTATAAATTCATATTAATAACCAGGGTTCGGATTTTGTTGACAAAAAAAAAAACAAAAAAAGGCAAAATAATACCACAGAAAAAGGCAAAAAAAGGCATTTAATAATAAAGGTTTCTATGCATTATTATTAACATTGCAACCCAATACATTTTAAAGTTCTCTGGTATGTAACAATCGCCTGGGCAGAGCCTACTGGAGCCAAGATAAGAGATGTCACGTCCCTGACTTAAATATTTGATTCCAATTTAGAGTTTGCAGCGTCATTTCGTTAATTTGCTGAAAAAACCGCGTACAATTTTTTCATCCCATCTTCAGCTACTGACCGTTTAGCTTGTTGTAATTTCTCCTCGAGTCCGTTCAAAGTCTTTAACACGCAATGCACTAAGATCAAGTGCTCAGATTTAAATACATATAACTACTAGGAGTCACCTATAATTTGTAAACTCTTAAATTTGCGGTCTTTCGGGTCGACTAAAAATCTTTTTCAATTTTACCACAAACTCTGTCTTTGGGCATTTTCACTTTCAATGACAAGCAACAAAATACTCAACAGACCAGCACTAAGTATGACCAGTATAATGTCACAGAATATGAATCTAGAATCTAGATTCAAGATGAAAAGGGGCACAGTTACGAAAAAAAATACTTCCCAGATGTCTAACGGTTTTTGTCAGATGAAACTGCGGCGAATGCCGAGATTGCACTAACGCACAGGAAGAAGCGCATGTATATTGAGTTGATACAAATGGATTTAAGGTTGTATTGGTGTGTAGCAATTTTTTTTTTTTATGCGCGCTAGTGCAAACAACGCGTGCAGTTATGTGCATGTTCATACAAGAGAAATTTCTTTCGTGTGAACAAGAATAAATTGTTTATTTAAGAAGAAAGTGCACATATACTTTGACAAATAGTACCAAAAAGGCAAAAAAAGGCAATATCAGTAAAAAAGGCAAAAAAGGCAATATGAGTAAAAAAAGGCAAAAAAAAGGCAAAGTCAACAAAATTCGTTCCCTGTTAATAACTCATTTCTTATTTTTCTAAATTTTTAACAACAGACTTAAACTGCAAGATACCTACACGTTCCGATTCAAATTCTAGCGCAGGATACACCTCTTTTTCTCAATTGCTTTCCTGAACAACTGTGAAGTGAAAATGAACTGAACATATGTACTTTGATGTTACATACTTAACTTTTATTATCATTCTAGGTACTGCTACTTGGTTGATGTTTGTCAACAAATAAAGTTTATTTTGTATAGGGAAACATTTAAAACGGATAAATTTGTGGTTAAACGTAAAATGTAAGTCGGTTTTGTAATTTTGTAGTTTTTCTAGTACAATTTAATTTGTGTGTAATTGCCTTTAGTGTAGTAGACGCAGAAGAAGATGCAATTGCACCAAAAGAAAATAAAATTCAGCCTTCAATTAAAGCTTCAGCATATTTTAAAAAGACTTAGAAAATGAGATATATGATAAAAATGGGGACGATCCGAAGCCTGTGCAAAAACGTACGAAAGGCTAAGACATATAATATGGGACTTCATCTTTTCAGGACTTGAAATTTCTGATATATAACTACAAAATCGCTAACTATATTGATTTCCGATATGAATATTTGATTCTCTACTTTATTTTCTTTTATAAAAAATAATTTGTATTACATTTTTTAATGTTAAATATTGAAATAACTGTGGAATATACTAGTTTTTCTTTTTTGTTTATTTTAATATACATACCTATTAAACTACATAACTTATAATTTATTTTGAAATAAACCTTTCAAGGTTTCATTTTTCTTTATTTTTTGTGGATGAACTGAACACAACACCTTATACATTACATGGACAAAATATTACTCAAAAATATTGTGAAACAACTATTCAGGTTGGGTAATCTGTAATCTAAAAAAAAAAAAAATTCTGAAAAAGATATCATGTGGGATATCATTCGAAAGGGCTCAAAACAATGATTCCAAAATTTTTTTCTGTTAGAAACTTTGGGAGTTATTGCCAGAAAAAGTATGAAAATATAATACAAAAAGCACCATACATTTTCTTCAGAAACTACTTAAGTCAAAAATATGAAAAAATCAAAGTTCGTAGGCGAATAACCATATTTTGTAAGAAAAATGTAGCGAGTCTCGTAAGTTGTATAGTTTTTGAGAAATTCACGTCGAAAAATTCAATTTTATGTCGAGAAATTCAATTTCTCAACCGATTAACTCGTAAACTACTAGACTAATTTTAATGAAACTATCAGCACTCGATTAACAATAATTTTGGGAAAATTAAAGCCTATCTAAAATTATGCTGCCATATAAAAAAAAATAAAAATACGGATTTGTCTGGAAACGAACCTGAGACTCCTGAACTCAGTAGTACAGCGCAAAAAAGCCTAATGGACGCGCTACAAACTCAGCCGCGATCTGGGGCCTGTAACAGAAAGCGACAAGTACTTGTAAAACAAGTGAATTTCGACAACTTGTAAAAAATTGTGTAACACAAAACGACAAGTCCGTGAGCTCTTCGACAATTATCGCGAGGAAAGATGACAAGTGGGAAATTATATAATATCCCTCTTTCTGTAACAGAACACGACAAGTGTCGAGAAACACTTGTAGAAGTTTGGTTCAATTAGGACAGGTGATTGGAATATTGTCAAAAGCTGACAAGTGAATTTCTTATGCAATATCTTTGAAAAAGCAGAATACAAATATAGAAATAAAATAATATTTAAATAAAAATTTACTTTCTTGAGTCTGAGTTTGATAGTGATAATAGTGTACCTAGTGCCAGAGGTTTAAAGATTTTAAACCAAGAAATAATTTCGATGTATGTGATCATCTATTTATTGAAAAATTTCACTTATCTCAATCAACTGCACATAATCTTGCTACCAGACTAAACCATAAAATGCAGACCACTACTTAAATAGCATTTTATTTTTGTCCGCCGTGATTTTCGCCATTTTCACTTGTAAAACATTTGTCGACAAATGCCGACAAGTCAAGGGAAATTAATTCTTGTGACAAGTGCAGCGGTTTAAGTTCTGTTACAGAATTAATTTGTACTTGTCGGACAAGCCTAGTTCGACCAGAAGTGAATTTAGACTTGTCGACTTGTCGCGTTGTGTTACAGGCCCCTATTTACCCAATTTCTCATAGTGAATAATATGTACATATTACTTATTATAAGTTAATAAGTGAATATAGAGGTGAGTCGTTCTCGTTTTTGTACTAACGAAACGAAACAGTTATACTTTATACAAAATATAATTAGTTTTAAAACTACGGAACCCTTTGAGCGCGAGTCTGACTCGAACTTGGCCGGTTTTTTGTTTAATTGATTGCGGTGTCGAGCCGTTGGTTTGTTTGGTTTTAATTTCTGGAGTTGATATTATTGTTGCGAATTGGATTGTGTCATTTAGATGAATGATGGCATTTTCGAGTTCGTTTGATGTTTGAAGTGGTACTTGGAGTTCTAATCTATCGTCAGTTATTTCGCGGAATGTGGTCTAGTCTGTTTTGTGGTTGCATAGTTGCAATCCGGGAGTTTGAAGTCTTGGGTTTGTTTGAAATTCAATTATAATGGGCGAATGGTCAGAAGATAGTTCAAGGCACGATTTAATATTCAAATATTTCTGGTTAATATTCATAACTATGAGGTCCGGTATTTTTCTAGTGTCCGTGGGCCAGTGTGTGTGCTCTCCAGTGCTGATGTGATTACAATTAGTTTTATTATCGCGTCTAGTAGGTTTTTTCCTTTTTTGTTGGTGAGCCTGGATCCCCAGTCGGTATGCTTAGCACTAAAGTCTCCCCCTGCGATAAATCGTGAACCCAGTGTTTTGAAGTAATCTGTATATTGAGTTGTATATTGATTGTATGTTTTTGTGGACAATATAGTGAAGATATTATAAGCGGTCCCTGTAAATCTTCTATTTGGATTGTCGTAGATTGAATGTGTTCTGTTCTGTACTCTTGTAGTTCTATGTATTTAATATTTCAATATTCACAATATATTTGTGTAGTGTATGTTGTATTTTGGGATTTTAAGATAACTTTTATTTGTAAAGTGTATTTCAGAAATCAGTGCAATATCAATGTAATTGTCTTTGATGAACTGTTTCAATTCCAATGCATGTGGTATTAGGCCATCAGCGTTCCATACAACTACTTTTAATTTTTTATTGTGTCTGTCCATTAATTTTTGTCATTAAAAAAGTGAGGATATTCATCATATTAGAAATTTGTGTTATGGGTTGTTTCATCATGATTTTAATTTCTGTAAGATCGTCAGATGTGTTTGCTGTGTTAATAAATGGTTGTTTGTTTGTGCTGGTGCCCTGTTTATTTAAAGTGGCGCCATGTGATGCAGTTTGTGCAAACTTTGGAGGGGATGTATTTGTTGTGTTGGTTTGTTGGTTTGTAATTGATCGTTTATGGTTTGTTTGCTTTGTGTGTTTAGAACCACCTCTTTCGATGTGACTTGTGCATAAGTTTGGGTGTGATTTGCAGGTGGTTCACGTGTGTCGGCTGCTTCAGGTCGGGGGCTCCTGTTGTTGGTTGTCAGTTTTTTTTCACTTAAGGCAGGATATCTCTGAACCTTGAGAGCTTTGTATATCTCATAATCTTTGTAATTTGCTGTGTGTTTTTCTCCACATAGGGCACATTTTACGCCATTACTGTTTCGTCCAAGATCGCATTCAATAGTTTTGTGTTTTCCTGCGCATTTAACACAGGTTGGTTCCTTTGTGCAATAATTTTTTGTGTGTCCGTATCTCTGGCAGTTGGTACATTGGGGTATAAGTCATTTTTGATGCGGTGGTTCGAACGATATTATACAGTGTAGTAGGTGGGCAATGCTGTAAGGGGCGGAGTTGACGCTCGAAATTAACACTCATTTTCTCAACTAGGTGTAGAACATGAATGTAGTATCCATAATATTTATATGGATAACAATACTAACAACGAGCAGATCCTTTGGTAAAAGTAGAAGTATGTATCATATATGGGAGACGAAAGCCCTGTCTCTCAATGGATACGCATACTAACAAGTACTGCTCTCGAAAGAGAAGAGAGCAGCTAGCTCGGGTGGGGATCTGCTAAGCAGGGCGTTGATTCGTGCGGCATTCTTTGAAGGGCATTCGAGCTAGTGAACGCGAACGGGTATCTTGTTTAAAATATGTCATATAATAAGTAGATCGTAGTATATATATATATATTCCCGTACTAGCTTATATAGGTGGTGTCACTTTATAAAATCAAAACAAAACAACAAAAGTTCTTGAAAAGTTCTTCATAAATTTATAAACATAAATCTATTACATATGTAAAAATAACTGATAGTACGGAACACTTGCTGTGCAAGTATAACTTGCACTTGACCTAATTTTTATTTTTAAGAATATCCAAACGGCATGTATTACAATCAATGACTCCGGGGTGACATGAAATTTCAATTGAATTTCATGACAACAATAATTTAGGAATTTAATCCGATCCGAACACAAATTATAATCCCATAATACCTACTCACCAAAGGCGTAAAAAAGCTTCAATTCTAATTACTTAGAGCAGTGTTTTTCAATTTTTTCAGAATAACGACCCCCTTGAGCACATAAAAAAATTTAGCGACCCCCTTTGAAATTAAAATAAGAAAAAAATTTACAAACTTGCAAACTCGCACTGCAAATAATATTATAACGTTGCGTTTAGTTAACGACTATATTATTTACTCACTTTAACCCGGGTTAACATTTTCAACCGGGTTAAAGTAAATTAAAGTGAATTGAATGAAAATGACATGAAAAACTTAATTTCACAATATTGACTCTTTTTCGTGAAGTTGATGAAATGTTGATGTCTGTGTTTTCAGAAGACGAACTTTTGGATGAGGCATTGCAGCAATTGTTAGGACAGGTGTCGGCAATAAAGAAGACACCAACTCCTCAAATAAATTAGATGTCCGACTGTTGTTGGCGTTGATGTCGTCTTATCGACTGGAGGTAACACCCTATCGCTGTCAACTGGTGCGAGTCCTGCAAGCTTCACTTGTAGAGAAACTGCATACTTTTCGACGACCTCCGAGACAACCAAATGGCTTCCTGAGTCCAAAGATATCTGTAGAAGCTGCGGAGATGAGGAAGAAAGCCAATCGAGCCAACATCTACTCTGCTACTGCCCACCCTCCAAGAACGACGGCTTCGTACTTTAGGCCATAGATTCTTGGCGGACATAGCTCGGAAATTTAAAGATATTGAATCTCCTACGATTCACCAAGAGCAAAAAATGGTTAAAAAGTTGGTTAAAAAGAGAATTTACTACCAAACGCCAATTTACGCCCGATCCCGAAGTTCTTTTCCTGTTCTTTGTTTTTTATGAATGAAAGAGAAAGAACAGCAATTGAACGAAAAATTTACCACGACACAGGGCGAATTTAAATGACACACTAACATTCGAGAGTCTTCATGCTATTTATATGTGAAGTTTCCATTTCGGAAATGCACTCTTTTTATTTGCTTTATTTTGGACTCATTCAATCACTGCTGCCGTTGCCAGTATCGTTTACTTTACCGCCACCTTTCATTTTCAATATAAATTGCAGAAAACACAAACACTAGGTCCGTTCGCGTACACTCCCAAAATAACGAAAAATAACGAAAAACAACAAAAAACCCTTCGCGTACGCAAAAATATCGTAGTTTTTCGTAGAAGAGAGTGCTCATGAGAGAGTAAGACATTTCCCCATGCTACGAATTTTCAAATCTGTCAAATCACATACATTCCTCATTTTTTGGTGCTTAATGCGTTCGAGTACTTTTTCGTGCTTTTTCTGTCCTTGTGAGAATTTTACCCCCACTCTTCGAGATTTGACAAAAAACTCATATTTAGTGCTAAAAGTACGCGAACGGACCTACTCTGTCCCCCCTGTTCTGCATTTCACTTTCAGTGAATTCAACCACCAAATGTGGAATTTGGTGTTCTGCATTCCGAACGAAACTATGAATTGTGGATTGTATGTTCGAAAGTGAATATTTTGATGTTCTGCATTTCACTCAAGATGACAGCTGTAAATTCGTGTTCTGCATTCCGAAAATCCTGTGATTTTAGTGAATTGAATTCACTTGAGATTCTTGACGTGAATTGAATTCACATGCCGTTGTAAAGTGAATTAATTAATTATTTTTGTTGATCAGAATCATTTTGAAAAATATGAGTAGAATAATAAGACTTTCCATTAGTGTATTAAAATTATTCCTTTGTTTAATATAGAACAACACAAAAATTAGAGGCAAGAGAATATTCTCTTGAATTACATGAAAGAAAATCAAGATTTTCCAAGATCAAGATTTCTCTGACTCACCCTAAAACTGTTTTTAAAAATGCAAAAATCATTAAATAAATTATTTTTCTTTAGTTGTCTAACTTCGGGAAGATCCAGAATGTTAGATTTATCTCGGGAAATCTTCCTGCGAACTCTCTCCATTCGGTTTTCTTCGCGGTTTTCACCAATCATTTTAAAATGTTGTTTTGCATTTTTTCCATTTTTTAATAAAATATATTTTTTTTCTTTAAATGTTTAATTAACTTGCACAAAACAAAAATCAAGAACTGAAAATCTCCAATGATTTTGAAATGATTTGACAGCTGTGTTTGACATTTCAAACAAATGAATTCGAAGTGGATTCCAAAAATTCGAAATCACTCGGAATGCAGAACACTGAATTCCATTCCGAGTGAATTTCAATTTCGGTTTCAATCCACTTTCACTCGAAATGCAGAACAGGGGGTTGTATCTTAATTTAAAAAAAATCTTACTTTTTAATTCATTTCAACTGACATTTGTTATTGTATGTCAAATTTGACAATACGTAAGCTTAAAATCGGACTGAACCGTTTTTAACCCGGGTTAACTGAATTTTTAACCCGGGTTCGGGTTTAATAAACGTTTTTGAGCGTTAATTATGAACATACGATTAAATGTTCGGGTTTAAGAAATGCGGGTTTCAATTTGTCAATGTGCATAAGCATTTGAAGAAATAAATAAATAAAATAGATAAATAAATTTCTGGGTGAAAAGAAGGAACGAGTACCTAGATCTTGCAAGAGAACCCCTCAAATTATTAGTACCGTTTGCGAAATCCCACCTTTGTGAACTTACGTTTTCTTCGATGCTGAACATAAAGACTAAGGCCAGAAACAGAGTGGAATAGGAAGACGACTTCATTGCTTGCGTTTCCAAAATATCTCCACAGTTTGACAAATTAGTCAATAAAAAACACGCCCAACGCTCTCATTTATATATGTAAATAAAACAACAAAAAGTAAAAATAAAACTGAGCTTCATGTTTTTATTTTTGATTTTGAAGCTCGCGACCCCCTAACATTATTGCTTCGCGACCCCCCACACTTTGAAAAACACTGACTTAAAGCAATCGCATTTCATCTCCTTGCCTCCCATGTGTGTAATTTAATCAATGATCTCATTGAAGCCCAAAAAATATGACCTGGTTATGTAATTAGTCCCCAAATTACCCAATCTGATCAAAGAAGGAGGGTAATACCTACCGTTTTTTTCCATGGTTGACGTCCCTTAGGCGATTTTTAACACATTCCATTTATACGAAGAAGGGACTCACGAAGGATTACAATGACAACGAAATTGAAACCGAATGTGCAAGTTTTAACTACATACATATGTATAGTAGGTATGTATATGTACATGTACACATGTGCATAAAAACATACATATACAAATTTGAAAGTTTGCTTTTCAAAACACGAACATCATACGATGAAAACATTCCCGCCACCAACTAGCTAATCCGATTGCCCATCCTATCTTATTTTTTTGGGGGGGGTGGCGGGCGGTGGAGAAATCATTCCGTAAATTTTGTTCAAATGCTAAGTAATCTGGGTGTGAACAGACTTTGCGCCAGCCTTTTTGCACACACACCACGTGTCCACTTGCACATTCTAATCAGGATATTACCGGACCTATACGAATACATCTGTTTGTTTGTGTGCGATTTCAGCGTAACAGTATTTCCAGCTAATCCTAGGTACACATGAAAAGAGGTAAATTTGCTTTAGCTTTTTTCCTACTTTTTTTCCTGTGTACTGGCTGAGCTTAAGGCGACTCTAAATCCCCATTATAAGTATGTTAGGTATTTTTGTCCATAAAACATTTCGTCGATTCGATAGAGTACCTGCAAATGGAGGAAAGTCCGTAAAAAAAACCCAACAAAACCGAATCCCTAAGTACTCTGTGGTAACATGCTCGTTCAGAAACATTTCAGTGGAGATTTTCCACTTTTGTGGTGCTGCTGTTTCATCTGCTGTAAAAGTGACAATTAGCCCACCTTATGGTATGAGGGACAAGGCTTTCATGTACATAAATGTTTAAACGGCAAAAAATCTGAGAAACAAAAATCAATGGAGACCATTAGAGTTACGAGTACGAATACCTACTACCAGCAGCCCGGTGGAGGGTCTACACATCAGGATTAATCTTTAAACGGAAAGAGGAGATTCTAAATAAAATAAAAAATTAAGTTAAACAACTAGAACCTAAAACTACGGGAAAAACTAACTGAAAAGTACGGAGCAAGATAAAACGTTACTTCTAATCTCTAAAGTTCCCCATACCAATTCCCTTTACTCCATTACTGGGTTTTATAACCTTAAAAGACAAAGTCTTAAGTGGCGCAGAACATTATACAAAAAAAACAACGAAACGATGATGCTCAGAGTACATATAGCCGTGATGAGATTCTTAACGGCTTAGCCGTCGCAAGTCGTACTTGCACAACAAGTGTTACATACTATCAGTTCTTTTTACATGTGTATGTATTAGATTTACTACCGTGGTGAAGTGGTATGTGCGTTTGACTACTACGCAATGCTGCCCGGGTTCAACCTCAGCCCGAGTCCAACACTTAAAAGTTTTTCACGGTGCCACCCCTTTCGAATGTCTGACAAGCATTCGAAAAGAAACATTTGTCAATAGTCCGGGAGGCAACCGTAAGATTACCTATCTGATAAGGAGACAGAAAATAGTAATGAGGGATCGATAGATTAAGAAGCACCAATCACGAAACTGCTGGTCGGACAAACTTTTTCAGGGAACTTTGGGCGAGAAATGGCTACTTCCGGTACGGTTTTTTGCGACTTACCTATCTCATTAGAGCATCGAAAAACTTTATAAGACATAGAAAGAGTTTTTAATATAGATTATAAAATATTTGGTCGGACAAGCAAAATCAGGGAATAAGGGTAAGTCCGACCAAATCGAAATACGGGAATTTTGTTCCAAACCTATCTCATCAGGAAAATGGATAAAATAGGTACCAAAAGGTACATTCGTCGTCATTGGAAAAAAAAATTGATATGGAAGTTTGTCTGGCGTATCCTTTGGCAGCTGCTCCCCCTTTTTTGCCATTACAGCGGGGAAATGCATAAAACTGATAAATTTGTTTTGGCTAAAAACCGCAAAACAAAAATTTCCTATTCCGAACCAGTTTGTGCGACCGTAGATATAATTGATGGTTTTTACTTTTTGCATCTTTTGGGACAAATTCGAAAGTCTTGAAATTTGGTTAGCGTCTGGAAACACAAAGTCACGAGATACAAACTGTAAAATTGCACAGAACCGGCATCAATATTAGGAAGTAGTTTATGTCTTTCATTGCACGCTTTTCACGCCTTTACAGGTTGTGACTATACGGCATGTTTTTTCCGAAAAGTAAAGCAAAACGATTTGCCATCTTAGAAAAAAATTAACATTTTCAAACAGCATTTACAGCTTTGAGTAGTTGTAATAATGGAATTTTTGACTATTCGATCATTGAAGCAATTCAAAACTTCACTTTGCAAATGTACGGAATAAGAAATTGCAGCAAGGTGAACTTGGCTAGAGTCCAAATGTTTCAAAATCTTTATGCAACAACAAATGAAGCTTCAGCCAACTTTTTTAAGAATATAAAAAACTTTGGTTCAAGCTTAATTCCGCCTTGTATCAAATTACTGATTCAGAAAATCAAAAGATCAATTTTTGTAGCTCAATGTTGGCCAATGTAACACAATCTGATTGTATTAAGACAAAAGAGGATGACTTCGGCTGGGTTTTAAAAAATGAATCATTTTTACCTCTTTGGTTTGAAGGTGCACCAACACCACTCAACGTTGAAGATATTGTTTTGGATGAAACCGACAATGAATCCGATTCGCTTTGTGATCAAGACTCCGACGTAGAACAATTTTAGTTTGGTATGTACGCAATAATTTGTTTAAGAATTATGAATTTATTTATTTTTATTTATTTCATGTAAAAAACATGAGCAGTTATATACTATTTATAACGTTATTTGAAAAGATAATATAATGAAGTTCGAGTGGTAATACTTTTGTTTTGTTTTTTTATAATTTTGATTGGACAGTTACTCTAGACCAAAATGTTGCGTAAGTATCTTCACTTATATTACGTAAGTATTTTCACTAATAATAAAATTATAATGAGTTTTAAATAGTAGGTATTGGATTCATAAGTAAGTTTCATCGTGATCAAAAATGATAAAAATAAGGTTTTTTACCTTTAAAGTGGTCGGACAAAGGGTTGTTCCATGTAAAACTTTGTCCGACCAGTATATTTGTAAAGAGGACAAATGTACCTTTTATTAAGTACTGGTTTTATTCTTTTTCCTAATAAGAATAATTTTTTTTTACCACAGAAGTCGAAAAACAAGGTTTTTTACTTTCAAAGTGGTCGAACAAAGGGTTGTTCCCTGTAAAACTTTGTCCGACCAGTATATTTGTAAAGAGGATGAATGTACCTTTCATTTGGTACCTAATTAATCCATTTTCCTGATGAGATAGGCTTGCAACAAAATTCCCGTTTTTCGATTTGGTCGGACAAACCCTTATTCCCTGATTTTGCTTGTCCGACCAAATATTTTATAATCTATATTAAAAACTCTTTCTACTTCTTTTAAAACTTTTCGATGCCCTAATGAGATAGGTAAGTCGCGGATCAAATACAACCAGGGGTATTTAGTATAATCGATAATCCGGATAATCGATAAAAATAATATTTAAATTTTAATCAATTGTTATTAATTTTTATTAAGTATATGCATGCATGTACATGGCATGGGTTTTACATACGTCGTTTAGATAATACGTTTTAAAAAAATAGGAGCTATAACGATAATGTAATTTATGTAATATACATTTTTTATTGGAAATATTTTGTTATTCATGTTTTACGTAATGAATCACATCTTTCATTGCATTGGTAACCCAAAATATTCGTAAAAAAGAGAGCCAAATGACAGTTCAAAAAAATTCCCATCAACACAATAGGTCCGTTTGGTAACTTGTTTTTGATCAAAATGGGACATCTGTCAGATAGTAAATAATTTGAGAAGTGGGGGAAAATCCTCTCTTATTCTTTTTTAACTATCAAATAGAAAAACTAATGTTCTTTTATTTCGTTAACGAATAGTGATTGAAATTTCACGAATTGTCAGGTGGCTGCTTGATAGATGCCCTTGGTCACTCCATAAAAAAGGTACAGCGCGATTTCACAAGAGGGGACATTTTTGACACTCTCATTTTGCTCTATCTTCTCTTGATTTTCGTCAGTTGTAGGTAAGTGATTTTACATTACCATTACCACTTACGAAACAGACCAAATCTTACACCGTTTTCTTCTTCGCGTAAGGTTGAACAACTCTATCAAACCAGCCATCTGACAGTTGTGAAATGTCATAATCTTCATTATTAGTGGAAAACAAAAACAAATTTACAGGTTTTACGCACAACGTGTTAAGCCTTACGCAGAAAAGACGCCAAACTGCATTTAAAATGATAAATCGTACATTTTTATTAAATGACACTGATCATCAGGGATAGGATTTAGCTTGATCGGAAGATAGTATCGACTTTACACAAACACGTTTCATAACCTCCTGATTCCAAATATATGTATTTTATTTTACCCTTTTTGCCTTTTTATACCATTATTGCCTTTTTTTGCCTTTTTTCCCGTTGTTGCCTTTTCTACCGTTTTTTTTGCATATTTTGCTTTTTTCTAAAAGTTTGTTCATTAAAAAAATAATGCTCGTATGTAAAGGGTGATTTTTTAAGAGGTTGAGAACTTTTTTAAAAAAAAAACACACAAAAAATTCGAAAAAATGAATGAAATATTTATTTGAATCGATAGTTTGAACCTTGCAATTTAATGTTTAAAGATAATTTCATGCAAATGTTGACCGCGGCTGCGTCTCAGGTAGCCCATCCGCTGAGTCCAATTTTGGCATACTCTTTCACACATATCGGCCGGTATCTCACGAATGAATGCATGGATGTTGGCTTCCAGTGCGTCAATCGAAGCGGGCTTGTCCCTATAGACATTAGCCTTGACATACCCCCACAAAAAATAATCTAATGGTGTCAAATCGCACGATCTAGGCGGCCAATTGACCGGCCCGAAACGTGAAATTAACTGTTCACCAAACTCGCCTCGCAATTGCGCCATTGTTTCGCGTGCTGTGTGGCATGTGGCACCGTCTTATTGAAACCACATATCATGCAAGTCAAGAACTTCCATTTCGGGCAAAAAAAAGTGCTGTAACAAAGGCCTAACTGCTGGGAACGGCGCCGAATCGACATTTCGCGGTCTTCTGTCACACTAGCTGATACGGCCGCAATATTTTCTTCACTACGCACAGTACGTAAACGTGTTGGTGGTTTAATGTCCAACAAAGTAAATTTGGTGCGAAATTTGGTCACAATCTTCCGAATAGACTGCTCAGAAGGTCGAGAATGCCGATCATAAAATGGAAGCAGCGCGCGATGAACATTTCGAACCGAGCACGAATTTTGATAGTAAAATTCAATAATTTGCAAGCGTTGTTCATTTGTAAGACGATCCATGGTTAAATTGCAAACCAAACTAAAGCTGTTTGACAGTGACACAAGGTACTAAACACACGTCAGCTGTCAAAACCAGTGTTGCCAAAACCAAACCAGCTAAAAAATCACCCTTTACATGTATGCATATCTGTGCAAATATTATTATGCCTCTTCCTCACACTATGCAATACGCATACTTACATTTCTAGACGCATTACATTAGGCGTGTTTTTTTTTTTGTAACCTACATAAGGCGTGTTTTTTTGTAATCTATTTATAGACTTCGAAAAAGCTTTCAGTTTTCAGCTAAGGTTTTGTTGTATTTCACATGGGTAAACATGCTGCTGAAATATCTTTAGAAAATACAGGTTACGAAAAAACATGCCTACTGTTCATACAAATGGTTATGAGAAGTAGGCCCTGCTTCTCCCCGAACCTTGGCAACTCTTAACTTAGAAGTAGTTCACCATTTTAGTGTCTCATAAAATGTATTCTCTGTGTACGCAATTAAATAGATTTTAATTTACTACTGTTGTTTGGACTGTGCATTATAGTGTTTTTAATTCATTTCTGAACGAATTCTAGCTTAATCTTGTTGTGTAGTTCAATTTATAACAAAATAATATTTGTGTTTTCTGGTGATCTTCCATAGTTTTGGTAAGCGGTTTATATGTACCCTCTTAGTTTAGTTTTTCACTAATTTCTCTTAAATTAGTTGTTCTGTCTTGTGTGCGGTGGTGTACCTGTAATGTTTTACCGCTCTTTCCTTTTTACCACACCTAATACTTCTTTTGTTGCCAACATATCCATCACTTACTAATTAGTTGTTCCGTGTAATAAGTTAACTTCCGCCTGTTTTTTGCAAAGTTTTTTTCAAAACGAAAATTTTTCTTAGCTTTTAAATTGTAAGTTTAATTAAAATTTGGGCACCGTAGCGCAAGTGGTTAGTGCGTCGGACTACTGAGCCAGCGGTCTTGGGTTCGAATCCCGCCGCAAACACCTAAAAGTTTTTTCACAGTGCCCACCTCTTTCGATTGTCTGACAAGCATCAAAGAGTATCATTTGTCACGATTGAGCTTCTCAGCTCGCCGTTCAGAGTCGGCAAAAAACTGTAGGTCCCTTCCATTCGTGCAAAAATATAACACGCATTCACAAATAGTTGCGAGAAGCAGGCCCAGGTTCACCTCGAGCTGTAGCGCCAACTAAGTAAGTAAGTAATTAAAATTTAATCCTTAAAGTAGGCTTACCTACGTCAAAAGACATAGGTAGTATAAGTACTAAGTTTAGCTTAGAGTACCCGTATGGGGCCAGTAAGTTAGAGTAAGATAGTTAAGTTAGTTAAGCTAGTTTTAAGCACTTTTGTCTAGCATGTAAGAAACACTTGAATTTACCAATAAAAATGCATTAAAAAATGCGAAAAAACAAAAACTCCCGCCTGTTAACCAAGCTACTTGAGTTCGACTCCCATTCGTGTATAATTCTAGTTTTTTTTTTTTTTATTTATTTTTTTTTTTATTCTTATTATTATTATTATTATTATTATTATTATTATTATTATTTATCTATTCAACTTATATGGCTTGATCAGCCGAAAAATGCTTTGAACATAAACCAAACTCAAACGCCGCATTTCACGCTTGTTTTGGTACTTGTGGAGAACATTTTCATGCTAAATGCATTGGTACAACCAATGGTTTTATTGAAAAAATAAACTCCTCCGATATAGCTTACTGGTACTGTGCGGCCTGCCGTAAGCTTTCTGTATCACAATTAGCCTTTAAGATGTCGTGCTTTAAATCCGACATTCTTAAGTTATCCGAAGGGTTCGAAGCATTGATGAATAGCTTCAAGTCCACAGTGACCAACTTAAATACATATTCAGAGCAGATTGACTCAGTCGATGCGTCAACTAACACCGACTTAATGCAAGTCTCTGCAACGTCCGATACTGTACAAGTAAATAATACAGTTGCAAGCAATACCAGCACATCTACTGACGTTGAATGTGATATTTCTGTTGCTCCTATACCTGGAACTGACATTGGAACGACTTCTGTCATGTCAAGTGACAATATCCAGTTGAACTCGGCCCCTGTGTTGGGTAAAAGAAACCGGACATCAAAAAATTCGGTTCATCTAGAGAAACTAATTAATTTAACAGATGTCATTACGAATGAAGTTGGTGACCAATTAAATAACGTCATTACTACAGGTCCAACTGACCAGAGTGGCATTAAGGCAATCCCTAGACCGAAATCTGCCTTTATTTCTAGGCTTACGCCCGACACTGCTGTGGATGATATAGTAAATCATCTATTATCTAAAAGTTTGATATCCAATAGAAATAGAGTGTCTATAAAGTGAACTAAAATAAGTAAGCCGGATAGTTTTGTTTCATCTTTTAAAATAGTTACCCCTGTTTCGATCTTTGGCTCACTATGCAAAAATGACATTTGGCCCCCCCAATACTCTCGTAAAAGAATTCGCCATTAAAAAAACTCCCTCTACTACCAAAATGTAAGAGGGTTACGAAGTAAAACTACCGATATTTTTGCCAACTCTCAGGCTTTTCCACATGACATTTTTGTTTTCACAGAGACTTGGTTAAACACCAATATTTTGGACACGGAACTCTTCAACTCCGAGATCCTAGTATATAGAAAAGATTGTCATATGGATAGTTGCACTGGATTGGGTGGTGGGGTGCTTATTGCAGTTCGTTCTCACCTCAGTTCCAACTTAATCAATGTTCCTTTCCCTTTGAACACAGAAACTATTTGTATTAAAATTTGTATTAAGGACAAAACTGTCTTTATCATTAATTCATACATTCCTCCTACCCCTTCGGGTAGGGGACAGAATATACCCGAGGTAGACGTGCCTGTCGTAAGAGAAGAGGCGACTAGAATCCACAAACGCGGAGACGAAAACTTCGCAAAAAATGGCAAAAAGTAAAACAAAGGACCCGGTCCTCCTGGCAGGGGGTTTATGTGTAGAATCCACTGAACTACCTAGTAAAAATAATTCAGTTAAACTGAGTATGGCAACAGACAAAACAAAAGATTTAAATACCCCAGGCGGCAGACCAGGTAAACTGGAAAATCCACCCTCCTCGGAGGTCGGTCCCATGGATTCTGGGGGGGGGACCATTTATTGCTTCTCCAACAAAGCTCCAGAAGGAGTTCACTCACGCCGAGAACCAAAAACACTTGCGCCAAAAGACCTTACGGTCAAGGATAGCGCTATTATTGTAAGTATTCCAAAAATACAGAAAGAAAAACCTGGAATTGAAACCAGTGTAGTTGAAAGTGAACATAAAACAGATTCACAACCGAAAGTTAAAATAAACAGCTTTTACAAAGAATGGCAAGCTGAACTTAAAGCAAGAAAAAATCTGGAAGAAATTGTTCTAAGTCTGCAAAACCAGATTAAAGCTTTAGAAACAAAAGTTTCCCTGTTGGACTGTACCAATAAGTACCCATTCCAACCGAACCAGCAAGATGGGGAAAAAGAATACCTCACAGATGACGAAGAGATGGCACAAGAAACAGAAGGACATCTGAAGAAGAAGAGCAAAAGACCAACGAAAAAACGCAAGGCAGAAGAAAATACTGAAACATCTACAAGAAACCTTGTTAGTGTGGCTACGGCACAACAGGCAAATTTACAAGCTAAGACGGATGATAAAAGGATTGAAAAGATAACCACCGTCTCGAAAAGACAGCCATTACCACCACCGATAATGATCTCTGGAGTAGACAGATTTGGTGAGTTAAAAAGAATAATTAAAAAAAATCTAAGAAAACATGCAAGTTCATATAGCAACAATAATTGGAAACTAAATGTTGACGACAGTGACTCTTATAGAGAAATCACTGACGAACTAACGAAAATGAACTTGCAATGGCACTCATACGAAAATAAAGCTACTAGGCCATTTAAAGTAGTAGCTAGAGGTCTTCACTTTTCATGTGATGAACATGATATTGTCGAAGACTTAACGAACAAAAAATTCAATATTCTGGAAGCCAAAAACCTAATTAAAAAAGAAAGAGTAGAAGGCATGGATGGTGAGCCAATGACAAAAAGTAGAAAACTACCTCTTTTTATGCTCTCCTTCCACAATCAAGAAGATGCCGAAAAGGTTTACGGTATATAAAATCAATAATGGGTATTGTTGTTAAGATCGAGCCACTTCGGAAAAGGCCCAACTCAATACCTCAATGCAAACGATGCCAAGCCTTTGGGCATACGCAAAGCTATTGCAAAAGGGTTTTTGCATGCGTTAAATGTGAAGGAAAACATCCAACAAATGGCTGTCCACTAAAGAAAGATGACAAAGCGAAATGTATTAACTGTCATGGAAATCACCCAGCTAGTTATAGAGGTTGTCCGGTGGGCACCGTAGCGCAAGTGGTTAGTGCGTCGGACTACTGAGTCAGCGGTCTTGGGTTCGAATCCCGCCGCAAACACCTAAAAGTTTTTCACAGTGCCCACCTCTTTCGAATGTCTGACAAGCATCAAAGAGTATCATTCGTCACGATTGAGCTTCTCAACTCGCCGTTCGGAGTCGGCAAAAAACTGTAGGTCCCATCCATTCGTGCAAAAATATAACACGCATTCACAAATGGTTGCGAGAAGCAGGCCCAGGTTCACCTCGAGCTGTAGCGCCAACTAAGTAAGTAAGTAATACAATACCAAGGGAGGAAAAACAGAGTTACTAGCAACCACCAACAAAACCTACCCAAAAATAAAAACAAGCAACAAGTAAATATAGAAAACAAGAAAGTAGACAAAATACAAAACACGCCAATTGTGAGTAACAAATCGTATTCCCAAATTGTGAAAAATACACGTAAAGAAGAAGAAATAACAGTAAAGGAAATGCTTTTTACTATTATTCAAAGATTGGATAAACAAGATAAAATAATTGAGTTACTGTAAAGAAGTTTCCACAGGAAAGAACCATCAAAATAATAAAGATTAAAAATCTGAAAGTCGCAACCTGGAATGCAAACGGTTTACTCCAAAATATCTCTGAATTTCAGATATTTCTAGATAGTGAAGACATTGATGTTTGCCTGATTTCTGAAAACCACTTCAAACAGGGAACAAAAATTAAAAATCCTGGGTACCTCTGTTACCACTCTCCCCATCCAGCTGATAGTGCCAGTGCTGTAATTGTAAAAAGTGTTTTGGAACCACTCAAGCATTCACCTACCTAGGAAGATCTTAATGACCTTTTCCAAACTCTAGGCAACAATTTTATCATTGGTGGTGACTTCAATGCAAAACACACCTACTGGGGGTCAAGATTAATAACGACAAAGGGCAGGAAGCTTTACAAAACAGGGCGAAGTCTTAACTGCTACTTTATTTCGACTGGTTCGCCAACATATTGGCCATCTGACCCAGCGAAAATACCAGATCTCATTGACTTCTTTATAACCAAAGGAATCAATAGAAAAGACGTAAAAGTCGAAACCAGTGATGATTTGTCGTCAGCTCATACACCTGTGATCCTAACGGTCAACGGGATGCCAATAAAACAGATAATAAAGGCAAGACTTACCAACGAAAAAAAACGAATCGGTGTAATTGTAAAGAACTACTCCAAGGATTTATTAACCTTAGATCTCGATTGGTTACAACAAACCATATTGACATTGAAGTGGAGCAATTCATTGCTGATATACAACAGGCAGCAGAAGATAGTACACCGACCTATCACCAAAAAAAACAAACAGCGGTAAAATATCCCATAGAAATTAGGGAACTTATATTAGAAAAGAGAAGAGCTCGTAGGAAATGGCAAATGACACGATATCCCGGCGATAAAACTATATTTAATAAACTAAATAACAAGCTTAAAAAAAGTATCGGTGAATTTAAAAATAGATCTGTAAACAAATACTTCTGTAACCTAACCGCTGACAAAGTCACAGACTACTCCCTTTGGAAGGCTGCCAAACATCTAAAGAGACTTCAAGCGCAAGATCCCCCGTTAAGAACATCTGATGGGAAATGGATCGGCGACCCAAAAGAAAAGGTCAAACTTTTTTCGGAACACCTGACAAATGTTTTTAAGCCTTTTCCACCTAGCATAGCAAACGAATGTCTTGATTTCTCTGATAGAGTAGATGAAGACGAAATTGCTTATGTTTCGTTAACAGAGATCAGTACATGCATTCATAAATTATCCAATAGAAAATCGCCAGGTTATGATCTTATAACTGCCCAAATCCTTAAAGAGCTACCCTTCAAAGCGCTATTAAAACTCAAGCTCATAATTAATGCTTGTTTCAGACTTAAGTATGTCCCACTTCACTGGAGTATAGCAGAAACTATTGTTATACCTAAACAAGGTAAACCTCTATCAGAATTTAGCTCATATAGACCAATATCGCTTTTACCGGTATGATCAAAAATTTTCGAGAAACTGCTTCTTAAAAGACTAGACAAAATCATAGAGCAAAGAAGGCTTATTCCCACCCATCAGTTCGGGTTAACGAATAAACATTCAACCATAGACCAAGTGCATCGTATAACTAATGTTATAGAAAAAGCACTAGAAGAAAAACAAGTTTTTTCTACATTATTCCTAGACGTTGCTCAGGCTTTCAATAAAGTTTGGTATAAGGGTTTTTTAGAGTATAAGCTTCATAGGGACTTACCTAGACAATACTATGAGATACTAAAATCTGCTATAGAAAATAGATTCTTTAGAGTACGCTATGGTTCCGCGTATTCTGATCTTAAAGAAATACAAGCAGGTGTTCCACAGGGAAGTGTCCTAGGGCCCACTTTATATTTATTATATACTAGGGATATACCATATGCGAATGACACGATGATAGCCACATTTGCAGACGACACTGCTCTTCTATCAACTGATAGCTGCGTAGCTAAAGCAACTGAAATGCTACAAAACTCAGTTAACCAGATATGTGATTGGACGCAACGTTGGCGAATTAAACTTAATGAGACAAAGTCCACCCATATTCATTTTACTTATAAAAAAATAACGAATCTTCCTGTGGTTATTAATAATCAAGTAGTTCCTTATTCTAACACAGCTAAGTATCTGGGTATGAATCTGGATGCTAAACTGAAATGGAAAGAACATGTGAAAAAGAAAGTAGAAGAGCTAAATATTAGATATAGAAAACTTTATTGGCTGTTAGGATATAATTCAGAAGTATCAATTGAGAATAAAATCTTAATATGTAATCAGATTTCAAAACTGTGGGGTTGCACAAAGAAAACAAATTTACTAGCCATACAAACATTTCAAAACAAAGTCCTTCGGGGAATAGTAAATGCCCCATGGTATATTAGAAATAATGACTTGCATCGTTATTTGCAGGTTGATCACGTGACGGAAATAATTAAAAAGAACGCAATCCGTCACAACGTGCGTTTGCAGATGCATATTAATCCGTAGATAGAAGACGTCTTAAATGTTCGATATAATATTCGTAGATTAAGTAGAACTAAACCTGACGAACTTATTATCTGACAATTATGAGAACTAGTATTTAAATTAAAATACCTTCTCAAACGCAACTGAACGTTGAAGTTAAAATCATTTGTCGATCTATCTGTGATTGGTCATGATAAAGGAGGTGTTTTTGGTGCGGTTAGAGTCCCACACTATTCTGGGTTTCCAACCCCACAGTGTCTTTCGAGATTTTCACCATCGTTACAAAAAAAAAAAAAAAATTATATTCCTCCTAATAGTGATCAGGGCTGCCGAGGTGAGTACTAAGGGAGTATTCGTGCAACCCTCTCAATCATTGTACTCCCGTGCTCCCCTCGTCCTGATTGTACTCTACTATAACATAGCTTAATTTTTTTTAAACAAGTGATAATTTGAGTACACTTTCTTCATTGAATTGTACTTTATTAAAATACTAACGATAACGAAATACAGTGGCCAAAATAAGTATAAAGACAGACACTCTCAAACTGTTCAATTTGATATAGAGACTGAACTGCTTACGTTATGCTAACATTATGTTAAGCCAAGACGTAGGTAAATCAATAGTTTCCTAAATAGAAAAATTACACCATTGCCTACGAGAGCAGTTTAGAAACAGATTGGGTTGTCATTACTTATTTAAAGAAGCCATGCACAAAAGGTGAAATATGTATAAAGACACAGTGTCTTTATAAGTAAGTATTATGTCTTTTATGTTAAGCTTACAATAGTTTAGATTGTTTCTTTTTATTTGATGTATGTGAACATATTTTAACAGTAATTTTACAGGTAACTCGTACTACTCATAACTCGAAATGATAATAATTATTCAATCTTAATTTATCCATGCCCGCGGAACCCATATCCATAGAAGGATTGGCAGTTATTGCCACACATAAAGAGCATGGCAATCGGTCAATTGGTTCAAAGGTAAGACGATCTGTTTCCGTTGTGGGTAATTTCCTCAATTCGGGTGGAAATTGCGACTCTGCTAGATGAGCCGGTCGATCAAGCTATTTCACGAGAAGTCAGGCGAAACATGCTGAATGCCGGTCAGATAAGCCACATGTTGGAACTTACAGTTCCTCTAAGAAGAGTGCAGTAATTGGTAAAGCAAACTGTCGAAGCAAGCAAGCTGGCGAAAAAGCAGTGAAAATAAGCCGGCTTTTCGGAGGTGGAAGTGCGATGGTTTGGGGTCACTTTAGGTATCATGATGAAAATTACAGAGAGATGTTCGTATATGCTCTAGACCTAGGCGAATTTCGAAAACAGCGCAAAGTGAAAACTTTATTTTTCAACAAGGCACTGCCCTTAATCACATGTCAAAAAAAAGTCCGCGAATGATTGGAAGTGAGGGATCATGGCTAGAAAGATTTATATGGGAGGCAATACAGGAATGTGAAAGAGCTAAATACACAAATAGGCCAAGCATGAATCGAGATCAATGGAGAATTTCTGCAGAACTTGATAAATGGAATTTTAGAGATTATAGCGAGTTGAGGACATTGTTCGAAGTACTGAACTACAGTTTGATAGGTAAAACCCAAAACTTCATATCAGAACTCTGTACTGTAAATTGTGTGGTGACCTACCTTTGTAATTTTTATAACGAAATAAAATCTATCTTATTGTGTTAAAAAAAAATGCTGAAAATTCTTAGTTAATGTTTTTGGAGTTCTTTAACGATGAACCTAAGAAACTATCCTTGATGATCAAGAATTTTGTTTTTCTGTTGCTTGTGAACTTGTTTTCCCTTTCAAATATACTCTTAAATTTGTCTCAATTCGTGGTATAATTTAATCGAACATTGGGGTCATCGGTATCTATACTTATTTCAGTCACTATACTAACGATAATAAGCCATATTGTCAAAAAATTCTTATGGCTACAATCCAAATAAAATAATTGAGTTAGAGTTTTAACAGGCTAACGCTTGTTTTTGATGGTTCCTTTGTATCGTTTCTTTTTTGTACTCCTCTCAGACAAACGTAAACGTCTAAGATACTCCCATTAGAATTTTCAAAACTGCAGCCCTGATAGTGATTCATCATTGTATTCTGAGCTTTCGCTTATCTTGGAATACATTCATGACTTATCCTGCTCGGAAAATAACATTTTATTGCTCGGCGACTTCAACTTGCCACAAACGAACTGGGTTCCATCGGAGGATGGTTCCTATCTTACAGCATCGTTTGATTCCGGTCAGCAGGAGCTTATTAAACTTGACTCCATTACTGTAGTCTTTTGACTTACAGCAAAGCTGTATTAAGAACTACAATAATCGAACTCTCGATTTGGTCTTTTCATCTGACGCTGTTACTACTGTTGTTCAAGAATCTTGTTCAAGCATAACTAACATAGATAGACATCATCCACCCTTGGATATATTTTTTGACTTGAGCTGTCATATGTATGATAATAGTGACCCTGATGGCTCGTATATCTTTGACTTTGGACAGGCTAATTATCATCAACTGTCTGAAAGAATAAGGTGCTCCAATTTACAAAACATAAATGTTTCACCTAATGTTGAGCATGCAGTAAAATGCTTTTATAGTACCCTAAACGACTGTATAAGTAGTTATATACCAAGAAAATTATCGAAAAATGCAATATCGAACCATTCTTGATACACTAAAGACCTCAAAACTCTAAGAAATAAAATAAATAGAACATATTAAAAGCCTCGGCCCAAATGACTTTAATAATTACATTACATTTTTCGATGAATTCAAAGTGCTTTCTAGCAGCTTATACAATGACTATATAAGCACAATGGCAACCTCACTTAGGAATAACCCGAAACAATTCTGGAGCTTAGTTAATTCCAAGAAAAAGTCTCACGGATATCCAGCAGAGTTTTCTTATAATAACAGTGTTATTAATAATCCTCTCAATATTTGCAACGCTTTCGCGAACCACTTTCGCAAATCTTTTAACGATGTACTGCTAAGTATTGATGATGAATACTTTCAGTATCTCAAAGATGTTCCTCAAGTTGGCTTTACCAATATTGCCTTAGACTTGGAGACTATTTCCAAGTTTATTTCATATCTAAAAGATGATTACTCTTCAGGTCCCGACGGCATTTCTCCAATTGTCCTGAAAAAATGCAGCGATGTCCTTGCTCTGCCGTTGAAGTTTCTTTTTGAAATCTCGCAATCGTTTATTACGCCCGTCTTTAAGAAAGGCGAAAGAAAAACTGTCACAAACTACAGACCAATTTCTAAGCTGTCATGCATGCCAAAATTATTTGAACAAGTGGTGTGTGATAGTCTTAGTTTTCTTTGTCGATGTGTTATCTGTAAAGAACAACATGGATTCGTCAGAAACAGGTCTGCTGTCACAAACCTGCTAACATTTTCTCATAACTGTTCTAATGCCTTAGAAAATTTTCATGAGGTGGACTGTGTCTACACTGATTTCTCCAAAGCTTTCGATCAGGTTTCGCATGACATAATTATTATTACAAACTCGAGGCGCTAGGTTTTCCCCCATTATTTGTTTCGTGGGTTGGCTCTTACCTCAACCAGAGGTCATATCAGGTAAAAATTTAGAGGTATTCTTTCAGACTTCTTCTTAGCAGGATCCGGCGTCCCTCAAGTGAATCACCTAGATCCACTTTTTTTTATTCTTGCTATTAGTGATGTTCCATCAATCATGAAATATAGCAGCATTCTTATATTTGCTGACGATATGAAGATTAGTAAAGCAATTACAGCCATAAATGGTTGTAGACTTCTGCAGTCAGATATTGATAACTTCAGTACCTGGTGCTGTAAAAATGGTTTAGTCCTTAACCCACTCAAGTGTGTCGAAAATATTTGTAATCTCGATCTGTCAACACTGCATTTCCTATTTAAAATATAGTAAATAGTAACAAGCTTGCATTTGTATTTGTAAAATCTGTTGCAGTAATAATCTCTTTCTCTTTCTTTATTTAAAACTAGCTGTTGCCTGCCCGGCGTTGCCCGTGCTTAAAATCAGTTGAGTCATTTGATTGTAGTATGATAGAAGAATTCTGAAGCCAATACATTATAATCTGAACTTAGTGGTTGTTCCCAATAGATGAAACGATTGCATAAAAAATTGATGGAAATGTAATGTACAAACACGTCTACACACATATGTACATAATATGTATTTTATGAGCATCAAATAATGGTACTTTCGGGTTTCTTGTCTCTAAAAGTTGTACTTAATGTTCATATTTTAAGTAACATTATGTAAACGCCGAAGATATTAGGCTTTGATGTAAGCATTAATCGTGGAGTAACTGGTAAGGTTTGTCTGAAATCACCAACTATTTACTAATTTTAAGACTCAACATCGCCTGCCTACCCCTGCTACAATATACATATGTATTTGTGAATTGAAATAAAAGGTAAAACTTTATTCTAAGGTATCCACTGACTTAACCTTAAGGTAACCAAATACCGCTGTAAAGTGACAAAAAAAAAATTAAAAAAATTGCATTTCCCCCTTTCTGTTGATCTAGATCCGCACGCTGATGAAGCAGAAACACAACTAACTAAAGTCGGTAGCAAATAGGTCTGTTTGGTAACCCATGAATTCGTACACATTTGTAAGATTCTTACGAATTTCATGTTTGTTAACCCAAAATATTTGTAAAAGAGAGAGCCAAATGACAGTTCAAAAAATTTCCCTCCACTGGGAGCGAACACAAACTTACGCAAACTTACGCGGTCTTTTTCTTCGCGTAGTTTCATCGATTCTATCAAACCAGCCATTCTGACAATTGTGAGATGTCATAATCTTCATTGATAGTGGAAAACAAAAACAAATTTGGAGGTTTTACGCAAACGTGTTTGTTTACTTTGCTTACGAATTTTCCACTGCTGAGAGGATTTCCCCCCACTTTTCAAATTATTTTAATATTTGAGAGCGAGCTAAGACTTCCACAGAAAAGATACCAAACAGACCTAATATCAGCAAAATCATGCCTCCTCTACTTTGTGTCACACACAATCCCACAAAGAAGCATTAATTATTAACACGAACAACCCTCTCTCAACAGAATGATGATCAATGACAATGGTTTACCCATCATTCAATGCGCGTATGGGTAGAAGAAAATTAAAGAATAAGCAATGGCGATGGATTTGTGGCGAAGAGAAGAGCATAACATCTACAGAAACAACCCTCTCCCAACAGAATGACGATCAATGGCAATGGTTGACCCATCATTCAATGCACGTATGGGTAGAAAGAAAATTAAAGAATAAGCGATGGATGGATTTGTGGCGAAGAGAAGAGCATAACATCTACAGAAACAACCCTCTCTCAACAGACTGACGAGCAATGACATTGGTTTACCCAAAAATAATGACCAAATAATAAAAGCGGAAGTTGGAATAATTCGAATTATGGAATCAAGGAACTGTATGTTTTGTTTAAAAAGTAGCCTAATCTCTAATCCAGGAAGTAAACTATCTATTCCCGAAAGTTTCATTCAAGTCTGTTAAACCGTTTAGGTGTTATTGAGCAACAAACATCCAAACATCCAAACATTCAAACTTTCACATTTATATACATATTAGTAGGAGTAGGAAGGAGTAAGATAGGATAGGATAGAATAGGATAGGATATATAACACGCTAAGATTACAGTATTAATTAAGTTAGTTGTACATTTGCAGTCATCAGATTCGGTCGCTTCAACTAATGTATTGTATACTAGCTGTTGCCTGCCCGGCGTTGCCCGTGCTAAAAATCAGTCGCGTCATTTGATTGTAGTATGATAGAAAGGAAGTAGTAGGAAGCGATATTATTTAAATTAAGATTCTAAAGAATTCTGAAGCCAATACATTATTATCTGAACTAAGTGGTTGTTCCCTATAGATGAAACGATTGCATAAAAAATTGATGGAAATGTAATATACCTGTGTACAAACACGTCTACACACATATGTACATAATATGTATTTTATGAGCATCAAATAATGGTACTTTCTGGTTTTTTGTCTCTAATAGTTGTTCTTAATGTTCATATTTAAAGTACAATAGCATTATGTAAACGCCAAAGATATTAGGCTTTGTTGTAAGCATTGATCGTGGAGTAACTGGTGAGGTTTGTCTGAAATCACCAACTATTTACTAATTTTAAGACTCAACATCGCCTGCCTACCCCTACTACAATATATGTATTTGTGAATTGAATTAAGGTAACCAAATACCGCTGTAAAGTGAAAAAAAAGAAAGTAAAAAAAATCGTGCATTTCCCCCTTTCTGTAGATCTAGATCCGCACACTGATGAAGCAGAAACACAACTAACTAAAGTCGGTAGCAAATATCAGCAAAATCATCCCTCCTCTACTTTGAGTCACAATCCCAAAAAGGAGCATTAATTATTAACACGAACAACCCTCTCTCAACAAAATGACGATCAATGGCAATGGTTTACCCCTCATTCAATGCGCGTATGGGTAGAAAGAAAATTAAAGAATAAGCGATAGCGATGGATTTGTAGCGAAGAGAAGAGCATAACATCTACAGAAACAACCCTCTCCCAACAGAATGACGATCAATGGCAATGGTGTACCCAAAAATAATGACCAAATAATAAAAGCGGAAATTGGAATAACTCGAATTATGGAATCAAGGAACTGTATGTTTTGTTTAAAAAGTAGCCTAATCTCTAATCCAGGAAGTAAACTATCTATTCCCGAAAGTTTCATTCAAGTCTGTTAAACCGTTTAGGTGTTATTGAGCAACAAACATCCAAACATCCAAACATTCAAACTTTCACATTTATATACATATTAGTAGGAGTAGGAAGGAGTAAGATATGATAGGATAGAATAGGATAGGATATATAACACGCTAAGATTACAGTATTAATTAAGTTAGTTGTACATTTGCAGTCATCAGATTCGGTCGCTTCAACTAATGTATTGTATATTGTAATCGAATTAAATTTGAATTAAATACTTGATGTTAAACGGATCGTTTTTTCATTAATTTATTTGGATTCGGGTGCATATTTTTAAAATCTGGTGCCGAAACCTGAACGGAAAAAACGATTACACGTAGTTTCAAACGAACATTTAATTTATCGAAATGGAGTTCGCTAGCCGTGCCTCTTACCGTGGTCAAGTGACCAAACTTGCTAAAAGCGCGATCGATTATCTAAAATCTGATGACTGTAAAATAAAAGAAAATATGAATAAGCTCGACGATATCGAAGAGGAGTTAAGTGGCATGTTGGATCGATTAATAGCGGCACACGAAAGCTTACGAAAAGCAAATGCTGATGTGGTCTCTTTGATTAAAGCGAATGATTCGTCCAAAGAGCGATATCGACGATCACACGCATAAAATGTCGCCTATCTAAGCTTCGTCTTTGCCAAGAGCAGCCGACTTATACCGAAAATGTACACGAGTCTACTTTTGCACCGACAGGACCACCGCCGCCTGAATCGTCGTCATCAAATGCAGTTAAATTAAATAAATTACAGCCAATGTTGTATGTATATACGTCAATGTCATCACACCCCAACGCAGCGTGCACTCTATCTATATAACACTTTATTGCATAACATTAGAATTGTAAGCCACATGGTCAGCTCGACACATTTGCTGTCGGACTGCCCACCTAAATACACCTTCTTATACAGGGTGTTTCCAAGTTAAATGTTAAGACTTTAGCAACTGATTCTCGGGTTTGTTCTAAGAAAAAAATCATTCCACCGCAAGGGTCTATCTCCAATTTGGACATCATTTACCGAGAATTTAAGAAAACACCTACTTTGATGTACCTTGACCCATACTAACTCAAATATCTCCGCTAATACTTACTACATAAACTTTTATGACTTTTATTTTAGAAGAAATAACACCCTTTTTAACTGCGTTTAAATAAATTGGATACCTTTTTTTTCTTTTCAGATATTTTATTTTTAAGTCAATATCCTAAATTTTGCCCATACATTTTTTTGACTCTCAGGTCGCTTTTCTACAAAAAAAATGCATAATAAACTCACAGATTTCATGATACTTGGAAAAAACCGCAGCACGTAAAAAGCGAAAAAATGATTTCTTACCTATTTTTTTAACCACAGTTCGCCATTAGTGCGATTTTCTAACTAAATCTTAAGTTTGCAATTCGATTTTTAAATAAAGTATGACTTTACGAAGGTTTTAAAGTATGCTAATTTATTTGAATACCCGTCAAAATCCTAATTTCCATACCATTTTCCCCTTAACATCCCAGACTCAAACCTAACTGAGTATGCAGGCCTAGTTGGAAAATTTAACTATGAAAAGTTGTATAAATGATTAATAAGTCTTTTATTTAAAACCGCTCGATATCACATGGCGCAGCCGGTATAAAACATAAAAAGAAAACTTTCAAGTCAGCAAAGCAAATAAAGAGTAAAGATGGATTATCCGAAACCGCACCAATTATGTTTAGACGGCAACCTGAGGAACAGCTGGAAAAAGTTCAACACGCATTTTGGTATATATGCAACCGCAACCAAGACGGACAAAGAAGAAAGTGCGATCCAAGTTGCAAGATTTCTCAGTTGTGCAGGGAGCGAAATTATAGAAGCGTTCCACACGTTTAATATAACAGAAGCAGGTCAAAGAGACATTACCAAAGTATAAGAAAAATTCGAGGAATACTGCAACCCCAGATCAAACATCGTCTATGAACGATTCCTATTTTACTCCATAAATTAAAAAGGAGGGGAGCCTTTCGATCACTTCTTAAAAGATGTATCAGCATTGGTGGACAACTGCAGCTTCGGGACGGAGAAGGAATCGATGGTGAGAAACCGAATAGTAATTGGAATCGGAGACAGATCAGTGCAGACACAGTTACTAAAGCAAACGGATCTAACATTGGCAAAGACGATTGGAATTGTCGGGTGGCTGAGATCACGGGAGTACAGAGCAAGATGATGAAGAGTGATGGTCAACAGGGGGTAGTGCATACGGTGAACAAGACGGGGGGAAGTAGTCAAAATTTAGATTATAAAAAGTTTAATAGAAATGCAAATTTTAATGCCAGTTTCAGATCAGTAAAAGGGGGTGAACGCTCAGCTGGAAATAGAAGCAGTTGTGGTGGCCAGAGAAACGTTGATAAAAAGAGATGTGCATATTGCAATTACACTCATGCGAGAGAAAAAATCCCGCGTTTGGAAACACATGTGCTGTTTGCGGAAGAGGGAATCACTTCGCTTCCGTATGCCGAACAATGAAACAATTTAGTGATCTTGCGGTAGTATGTAACTCAGACTGTGATGGTGATGCTGGTGTAATTTTTGTGGATTCTGTAAATAGTGGAGATGCTAATGTTTCATCTTGGACAGAGCGAAACTGGATACAGGGTCGCAAGTCAATATCGTACCAAAGCATGTGTTTTTAGGGTTAAAAGTGAATCCAATACTAAAAGCATGTGAGATTAGAATCGAACTATATGGGGGGGTTTAAGTTGCGCATTTTGGGGATAATTGATCTGAGTATTGTCCATAACGGAAAATCACATCTGATGAATTTCATAGTGGCTGATGTTGTATCGCAGCCACTGCTAGGTCTAGACGCATGTGTAAAACTCGGTTTAGTACAGAGAATCAATTCAATTGAACAAGCCGGTATTGCCCAATTTATTGCCGATAATAAGGAAGATTTTCAGGTTATGGACGTTTCCCGGACAAATGCAGTATAGAGCTTAAGGAAGGCGCTCAAGCACTAAGCAATCCACCTCGGCGATTGCCGTTAAGTATTAGGAACAAAGTTAGGGACACTCTTAGGCAAATGGAAGCTAGGGGCATAGTATCTAAAGTTGATGTCCCATCAGATTGGCCTCACAATTGTTGTAGTGGAGAAAAAAGATAAGTCATTGAGAATATGCCTAGACCCAAAGGAATTGAATGATTCTATTAAGAATGAACATTTTATAATACCGAAATTTGAAGACTTTAGGACAGAAATGAGGGGAATGAATTATTTCACAGTTTTGGATTAAATTGAGGGTTTCTGGCAGTTGGGTCTTACAGATGAATCAAGGAAGCTTACAGTTTTTAGCACACCGTTCGGATGCTATCTATTTTATGTTCTGCCCTTTGGTATAAAAGTTGCACCAGAGAAGTTTCAAAAGTTGAACACCAAATATTTTGGAGACTTACCGGGAATATTTGTATACATTGATGACATTAGTGTTGGGGGAAAAACTGCTAACGAACATGACATAAACTTAGCTAAAGTCATGAGAGAGCCAAACAGTACAACATTAAATTTAATCCTAGAAAAACACAATACAAAACGCAAGAAGTCAGATATTTAGGGCACATTTTCTCCGGGAAAGGTGTAAAACCTGACCCACAAAGGGTCGAAGTTATAAAAATGATTTCAATCCCGAAGAGCGTGAGAGAACTTCAAAAAATCTTAGGAACTATAATTTATTTGAGGAACTTTATTGCGAGTTTAGCAAAACTTACAAAGCCACTACCTCATACAAGAACCCTGGACTGTCCGAGGCAAAATTATGGGGCTAAACTCAAAAGGCCTGAAAACATACAAGACCGATACACCGAATGGTGAAAGTAAGATACGAACTTGCATTGTTTCCAAAGAACATATTAAGCTTTTTCTTTAATCTAGATACAGCAACAATGATCAGGTAATTGTTAAATATGAGAGACAGGGAAAGCCCTCGCTTGTAATAGCATCTATCTACATGCCATACGACTCCGCGGATGAACCACCATCTGAAGATTCTGGCTGAGTTCCAAAACATCAAAAAAATGCGCATCGGGAATGCATCACTGCCATTGTTATGCGATGGTACGATGCTTTCATTTTGCAATGCATCATGATGCTTTAAATTTTTTGACTTTTTGGAACGGTTTGTTCTGTTTAATAATCATTTCATTTTATCAATAAAAATGTCTAAGAAATTCTGTCCATTTTTTCTTAAAATTTTTAAGAAAATATCAAAATAACAAATAACTAAGCTTAAAATAAACATGGTGATTTTTTTTTTATGTTTGTCGGAATAAAAAAAAAATGCTTTTGTTGGCGCAGTGTTTGCTTTTATAATGCGTTTTGGAACACGATACATTGCATCACTACTATATATTGATGATATGGAACGCTTGACTTTGCAGTACTGCGGAAGAACTGCGTTTTGGAATTCAGCCACTGCCAGACTTGTGAGAAAGGCAGAGCACCAAAAATGGGACTTGCTAATGGGATGCGACGTCAACTCCCACCATACATAATGGGGCAGCACGGATATCAATCCTAGAGGTGAGTCTCTTTTTGAATTTGTAATAGAACATAGCTTTTTGATAGCAAACAACTCAGACTCTCTTTCTGTGAACCGGTGGAGAGTTTCCACCGATATATCCCTTTCGGATCACAGAATCATTGAGTTCGAGATAAATTAACCTAAAACCATACGCACAAAATATAGAAATCCTAGAAAAACCAACTGGGATCTTTTTGTCAATGAAGTGGAGAAAAATAGTAGTAAACTACAAGAACAAGAAACACAGACACCACAAGAAATTGACGCTGTAGTCGAAGAAGTATGCACTATCCTCAACAAGGCGTATAAAAAGGCATGTCCTTCCAAGAATATACCCAACAAAAAGTCACCGCCGTGGTGGAACAAAGAGCTTTCGTGCATGAGGAAAGAAACAAGAAAACTCTTCAACGCGGCAAAAAGACTGAATACTGAAGAAGACTGGGAAAAATACAAATCCAGTCAGAGGAAATTCAAGAACACAATAAGCAGCTCCAAACGCACCTCATGGCGTATGTTCTACTGGACACAATCCTGTTCTGTGTCCTTGGAAATTCTGCTCAACACACACTTTTCAGGATGCTCGACGAATCAGGCTGAAAACTTGTACACGAACATCCAACCACAAGAAAAGATGAGGGTACCAGTAGGAATGGTAACTGAAGAAAGAATTCTGTGGGCGATTGAGTCATTTCAGTCCTTCAAATCACCAGGCACTAATGGGATCTACCCAATCATGCTGCAAAAAACGAAGCACCTACTGGCACCAACTCTAAAAAGAATTTTTCTAAACAGTCTTAGCTGCGGTCATATACCAAAAACATGGCGAGAGGTGCAAGTGGTTTTCATTCCTAAAGCCGGAAAACCCAGCCATTCTACTGCAAAAGACTACAGACCCATAAGCCTCACATCATTTATGCTGAAGACCTTCGAGAAGCTGATTGACGTGCACATACGCGCCAAGCTTAACCACACCAATATGTCTACGGCACAGCATGCCTACACCAAAGGCAAAGGCGTGGAAACAGGGCTGCATGATGTAGTCAGCACCATTGAAAGATCCCTGCATTTTAAAGAATACACGCTTGCAGTGTTTCTTGACATTGAAGGGGCATTCAACAATGTCGAGACACATGCCATTGAAAAAGCGCTGGAAGACAACCATGTTGAACGTATCGTCACTTGACTTATATTTAGTCTTCTAAACAGGAGACACAAAGTCGCTGAACTCGGGGGAACCCGTCAAAAAGTGATGGCATCCAGAGGCACGCCGCAAGGAGGAGTTATATACCCCTTCTTTGGATCATGGTCGTTAATGAACTACTTGTAAAACTTATATTCAGTGGGGTTAAAGCAACTGCATATGCGGATGATGTAGTTCTACTTGCTACAGGCAAGTTCCTAAATACTGTCAGCGAACTAGTACAGAGAGCTTTAAATACGTTAAACAATTGGGCGAAACAATGCGGACCGGGGGTCAACCCTCAGAAAACCGAACTTGTGCTATTCACCAACAAGAGAAGAATACCAGCCTTCAGGCTGCCGACCATTGAGGGAACTACCCTCAAACTGTCCGAAAGTGCAAAATACTTAGGGCTCATACTTGACAGAAAGCTTAACTGGAAGCTGAACATAAAAGAAAGAGTGAAAGAGGCATCTGTTGCCTTCTATACCTGCAGTAGATTCTTCGGGAAAACTGGGGATCCAGACCACGAATAACACTGTGGATATACTCTGCGATAGTACTGGTCTGGTGGCATGCTTCCGCCAAAACCAGCAACATTAGGATTATGACCAAAATACAGAGAATACCATGCACTGGTACGATGAGTGCGATGGGAACAACGCCAACAGCGGGATTGAAAACAATTCTCAACCTCCTGCCTTTAGATCTCTACATGCAGGAAGCGGCAGCAAAGAACGCTCTCATAATAAGCCAGTTAAAACACTGGAGACCGAATGCATATGGGCACACCAAGATACTTAGCAACTATCTCAATGGTAACGTCAACTCAGACTACACTGTCCCATACTTAGATTTTGATAAACCCTTCTCGTGGGCCTTCCTAAGTAGAGAACAATGGGAGAACAACGAAGTATTAAATGAGTCTAAATCCATCTACACTGATGGGTCAAAAATGGATATAGGTATAGGAGCGGGTTGCTTCTCGGAAGACCTAGGAATCAACAGCTCGACTCCCAGGCCACAGCAGCGTTTTCCAAGCTGAGGTTCTAGCAGTGACAAAGGCTGCCCAATTGGTGACAATGATGACAATATCTCTAGAGGATATCACAATTTACATTGACAGCCAGGCGGCCATAAAAGCATTAGCTGCTACGCAAATAACATCTAAGCTTGTGAAATGTTGCTGCGAAGAGCTTAAGGTTCTTGGCACGCAGCACAACGTAAAACTCTGCTGGGTCCCTGGCCACAGCGGGATACCAGGCAATGAAGCCGCGGATGAACTGGCCAGAAAGGGCTCAGCCTTGGACATAGAGCAGGCAGATTATACACTCTGCAACCTCAAGGCCAAAATCGAACACAAAACACTATCTGAAGCTTATAGCAGGTGGAAATCACTAACTACCTGTGAAATATCAAGAAGGATGTGGCCAGAGTACGATAAAAGTAAAACCAAAAAACTTCTACAAAAAGATAGGAAATCCCTGTCAATACTGATAGGAGTTTTAACTGGCCACAATATGCTAAGATATCATACGAAAAAATTACGGCTCAACGATGATGACTTATGCAGAGGATGCAGTGACGAGGAGGCTCATGAGGACACAGCCCATTTCCTCTGTCACTGCCCTAGCCTCTGCCAACTAAGAAATAGACCGTTCACCGTCAGGTCTGCTTAAGTTTGCCAGGAGGTCCGGATGGTTGGAATCAAGCCACTGATATCACGGGTGGGAAAACACAATGGGTATCACAATGGGTTTACATGAACCTAAGTGTGATGAGGATTTAACGATCTTCATCAGCCCGCTTACCTAACCTAACCCTACAAAGCCACTAAGAGATTTGCTGCGGAAAAATACATGTTTTGCATAGACAGACAGTCACACCAGGGCATTGGCTAATATCAAAGACACCATACAGAGATTCAGCATATTGCATACATTTAATCCAGATGAACCCATTGTCATTCAGTCAGATGCATCCAAATACGGCTTGGGATGTTGCCTTTTACAGATGGGCAAGCCAGTGAGCTATGCATCTAAAAGTTTGACAGAAACTGAAGTACACTATGCACAGATTGAGAAGGAGCTATTAGGTATAGTATAAGTTCCATGACTTTATTTATGGGAAAAAAGTGACGATCCACACGAATCATAAGCCATTGCTCTCAATTTTATATAAATCACTAAGTTCGAATTACTCTGTACGAATACGGCGAATGAAAATTAAGCTGCTGAAATACGATTTGTCCACGGGAAAGATTTACACATACCAGATTTGTTATCACGCAATCCCGCCAATGATAGTAACATAAAATTGGAAAAGATGTTGAAAAAGGAAGTACATAGTATAAGTATGAGCGACGCAGCCAAGAAAAGATACATAGTAGAGGCAAATAAAGATAGCATTTTGGTAGAATTAAAAAGATTGTACGAACAGAGTTGGCCGGTTTCTAAAAGCAAAGTGGCTGACAAATTAAAATTTTACTGGAATATTAAAGAAGCTTTGTACGTAGAAGAAGATTTAGTTTTTTACGAAGGTAGGGTGTTTGTACCTCAAACACTTAGAACAGAAACTTTGAGTAAACTGCATGACAATCACTTTGGAATCACCAAAACCATATAAAGAGCCAAAACGCTCTTCTATTGGCCATATATGTGCAGAGATATCTAAAATTTAATCCGTAGATGTTCAATTTGTGAACAATATAGATGCGCAAACAATAAGCTAGCGTAGCTAGCGATATCTTTGATTTTAAATCAGACTGTTTTTTAATCGTTATCGACTACTTTTCAAAATGGATCGACATCAGAAAACTACGAAATAAATCTGCGACTAGTGTTGGGAAGGCATGTGACAATCAGCCCTTTAATTCCTACGAATGTCACGAGTTTGCAAAAGATTAGGAATTTAAGTTCACATATAGTAGCCACATAGTGTGTGTTCACATAGTTAAGAACATGCTAGGAAAAGCAGAAATAGGTAAAAAAGATTATCGCACGCAGAGTAAAAAAAAATGACCACTTTTCAGTCGATTGGGACTTACTCCTGCGTCCCCGTTTGATCGAACTCGTTCGAATCAAGTTAAGACATAATGTTCTTCCAAAAATTTGTTGGTTCAACAAGTTGCCTTTGGTCTTTGCTTGTTTGTTTTGTTCTTATGTTTTTATTTTTTGTTTTCCTTTCATTCGTTTTATTTTGTTGTGTATTTGTTTTTGTTTTTTTGATTGTGATTTCGTCATTATGCCCTGCCTTTCAATGCAAGGAGTTTCTTGGTCAAGGTTATTTTAATTTTTTCAAGATAAGTGAGATGGGATTAGCGCAGCAAAGTAAATCTGGCAATAGAAACAATTAATATTTATTTATTTGCTTATTGTGCAAGCATTCTTAATACTAAAAATTTAAACAATCTAAAACTTAAACTTAAATTAAGAATTTAAGGCTAAGCTTAATATTCTAGGAATGGGGCGAATTGGAGATGGAGTGGTAGTGTAGGTAGGTGTGATAGTGTAGTGTATCTCTGAGAGAGGATCTGCTTAAAATAATGGAAATCAAATGCGTTTTGGAAGGAATTGGTGACGCAAAGCATTCGCGAAATCGGTTCATTATAACCATAATTGGTACGGTGATAATTCAGTCGGAAGAGGGGAATAGATCTAAGGTTACGTGGGTTAGTGCTAAGGCTGATCTTGTCGAGCAGTGCGGGGCAGTCGATATTTCCAGCTAATAACTGCTGAACAAAGAGTGTATCGGCAATTTGACGGCGTTTTTCGAGAGACTGAACATTAATTAATTTAAGACGATCTGTATAAGGTGGTAAATTATACCTGTCGGGCCACGGAAGACCGCGTAATGCGAACCGGATGAATCTGCGTTGTACCGCTTCAATTCGTAGAGAGTGAATATCGTAGTAAGGTGACCAAACTTGGCTAACATATTCAAGAATCTGTCTTACGAAGGTAAAATAAAGCGATCTCGTGACATAAGGATTAGAAAATTCTTTGGACCAGCGTTTAACAAAGCCAAGCATAGAGTTGGCTCTGTTAATTATGTTATCTATATGGGAGCGAAAATTGAGTTCTCTGTCGCAGATAACAACCAGATCACGCAAAGAAGTGACAGAGGGGACGAGTTCATTACATATATAGTAAGTCCTAGAAGGGGGTAGGTGACGTTTACGGGAGTAGAATATAGCTTGGCACTTGCTGATATTAAGCTCCAAAAAGTTGTGTTTGCACCAAGTTGAAAACCTGTTGAGGTCACCTTGAAGTGGGTGAGAGTCAGCGGGTGATTTGATGAACCTATAGATTTTCATATCATCGGCGTAGATAGATAAATAAGAATTCAAAATAATGCACTCCACATCATTAATTGTTAACAAAAATAATAAAGGACCAAGGTGGCTACCTTGTAGGACTCCAGAGGTGGCTGTGAACCAGTTTGATACAGAGGACCTAAAGAGCACTAGATATGTGCGCTCATCCAAGTAAGATTTTATCCACATAATAAACCTTGGGTGAAAGCCGAGTGCTTTGATTTTGAAAAGGATAATGCCATGGGAGATTTTGTCAAAGGCCTTACTAAAGTCGGTAGATATTACATCAACTTCGTTGCCATCCTCCAGAGCGTACAGAGAGCTGGATACAAATTCAGTAAGGTTTGTAGTTGTAGATCTACCCTTGAGGAATCCATTCTGGTTAGGGGAAAAAATACACTTACAGTGAAAAGACATTATGTCATAGATAATGCTTTCGAAAAGTTTGGGTATGCAGGAGAGTTTCGCGATGGGGCGATAGTTGGAAATATCATTCTTACGACCTTTTTTATGAAGGGGAATTATGTAAGAGCACTTCCAGAGTTTAGGGAAAGCTCCCTGTGAGATAGAAAGATGAAAAAGAGTCGTGAGGGATTGGAGCAGACAATTCGCACATTCTTTTAAGACGATGGCAGGTACACCATCGGGTCCAGGGCAGAAATCGGGTTTGAGATTATTCATCTTTTCTAGGACAATTGCCGAAGTGATATGAGGCGAAGCAAGTGAAGTTTGAGGACAGTTGTTCATGAACGAAAAGTAGTCAATATCGGGTTCAACGATGTGGTTCGTGAACGACTGGCTGAAGAAATTAGCAAACAAGTTGTCAGACAATGTATCATTGAGTTTCAAAGAAGATGGATAGCTATCAGACTTATTTTTGGCATTGATGAAGTGAAAGAAGCGTTTGGGGTCAGAAATTAGATTTGATTCCATTCGGTCTAAATAGTCGTGGTAAAGAGATTCACAGAGATCGGAAAAAAGGGAGTATGCGAGATGGTAGTTGGCAAAATCAGAAACAGAACGAGAGTTAAGGTACGTGCGCCACAGTTTGTTTCGTTTATTGCGAAGCGAGTGCAATTCTGTATTGTACCAAGGTGGGGAAGATGATAAGTGTTTCTGCTGCATATAAGGGACGGAAAGGGTAAAACATTAAAATATTTTGGAGTAGAACAACGTAAGAGCGTTATCAACAGTAATGGGAGCATTATCGAAGATAAGGCTGAGGTTGGCGTTATTGAGCAGATCGTTTAATTTAACAAAGTCTGCTTTGCGGAAGTTGAAACTGTACGCATGTTCGGATTGGACATTGTTATATGAAAAAGTAAGAGATAGAGGTGGGTGGTAGCGGTCTAATTTTGAAAGAAGATGATTGCTTGCAGACACTGCACAATTTTCAACGTCTGATGAAAATATAAGATCCAGCTGTCTACCTAAGTTGCTATTTATGCCAGTTAATTGGTGTAGGCCAGAGTCGGAAAGACAGCCAGTGAAAAGGATTTTCTTGTCTGTAGATGGATTCAGGGCCATAAAATGGGACTCGTCATCAGACTGAATCCATTTAAGGTCGGGTAGGTTGAAATCCCCTAGGAATACTATAACATCGCAGTGGTCTACAACATCAAACAGGTCGTCGATTGCGTCTACAGCAAGCTGGTAACCATTGATGGGTTGAGAAGGGCGAATGTAGCAGCAAAAAAGGTAAAGGTTATGCTTTGAGACAGTTATTTTGACACAAATGATCTCAAAGATACCGGTATGTGAAGCTTTATGGAGCGTAGAGTCAAAACGATTATGTATTGTAAGGAGAATACCACGACCAGTGGAGTCGTCTTCTTTCTCAAGACCACCATTTCTAAAGACATTAAATTCCGACGTGAATAGCTCGTTACTATTATTTATAGTCGAAAGATATATTTGTTTCAGACAGTGCAAAGATGTCATACGGGAGAGTTTGGGAGTTAAGGTATACTGTGGAGGTCTTTGTACGTAAGCCCCTAACATTCTGGTAATAAAGAGATAAGCAGTCGGGAGCAGGGTGAGACAAAATAGAAGAGGGAAGGTTAGGAACTATAATAATTTTTTGAAATTGGAACGCATTCTTTGTAGATGTGACAAACGTTTGGAGTTAACATGTGAGGCATATAAAAAAATAAATTAATGTTAAATGTTAATAACTATTAATTGTTAAACAAAAGGTATTGATGACATTGGTCACATACCCCCTTTTAACCCACCTTCATCACTTATAAAATATGTACTAACTGTCATCCAGACAGATGTATAAATTTATCTTGGGAAATAAAAAAAAAAAAATGTCAATCACCGACTATCTTTCGAGCCGACAACATCGTCTTCCGAGTGTTATTTATCTCTCCTTTAGTTGGTGTTTCTACTCTCTCCTGGCTTTGCCCCCCCCCCCCCCCCCCCTTTTCGCAGTTCGGTTAAACTTTTCCGCGTCGTGTGCTAGTGAGTGAATACACACAGTGCAAACATTGTTTTAATCATGGCTCCAGGGCCAGCAGTGCTTTCGGGCAATCGGTATGAGCTGCTAGACCAGCCTTCCGATCCCCCAAAAAGAAAAAAGAAAAAAACTTCATTCTCTCCAATTGATAATAGTATTGATCTCCCAACCCATTCTAATGTTCTAACCTCGAAATTCATCGTTGTATCACCCGCCAATCCCTCCAAGCCCCCTACCCCTTTCAGCGTCATCCTTATAAAGAAGGCTATAGGTAGTATAAGTACTGCTTACGAATATATCACCCAACTCCGGGATGGTAATCTGCTCATTCTGGTCAAATCACAAAAAACTGCTGACCAATTCCTTTCCAAAACTACACTTTCCAACCTTTGCCCAATTACGGTGGCCTTACACCTGCATCTCAACTCATCCAAGGGTACAGTCTATGCTCCTTATCTAATTAATTTTTCAGAAAAAGAAATCATAGCTGAAAGGAAAGACCAAGGTGTAACCAATGTTTACAAATTCGCAAAAACTGATAATAACGGACAACGTGCTACTGGTCTCATCCTATTTACATTTGACCATTTTCGCCCCACTTCATCCGTTAATGTTGGGTGGTATAACCTTCAAGTTGAGGAATATTTCCCCAATCCGATGCGGTGCAAAAGCTGTCAGCTTCTCGGTCACACCGCGAAAAGATGTTACCGTAGTCCATCTTGTGATACCTGCAATCTCCCTCCTCACCCCTCCGAAAATTGCACACGCATTTCATGTGCTAACTGTGCTGAAGAGCACCCAGCCTCTTCAAAACAGTGAAAATGATACGTACAAGCCGAAGAAGTACTAAAAATTAAAACAGTAAAAAAAATGCAGCATGACCGAAGCAAAAAAAATGTACAGTGAACAAAACCCCACACTGTTTTCCTCTTTACCCTATTCTTCAATAGTTAAGAACAAATCTCAATCAGAATCTCAAACCCATCCTCCCAAATCGCACGTACAACTTCCTCCTTCCGTCCCTAATAATAGTTCAATCCAATCTACTTCTCCAAAACCGGTTTCGCTCAAAAAAAATATTCCCACTCCATACACCAACCAATACAATACCACTCCAAAATCACTCTCTATTGACCGCAGTCAATCCAATCTCTCTGCATTCATACAATGCAACACATCTAATGCAATGCCAAACACCCTGAGATTTTTCTCAGTATAACACAGATTATACTGCCAAAAGTCACCTCACTGCACAGACACAATCCTTAAGGTTCTGCAATGGAATCTTAATGGATATTTTAACAATTATCACGAACTCGAACTCCTGATGAACGAAAACCTTCAATAATTTCTCTACAAGAAACCCACATCCAATCCAAAATATCTCCTAAGACCCCAAATAATTACGCTGCATATTTTCACAACTTTGACTCAAATACCATAGCCAAACAAGGCAACGGAATGTTGATCCATAAATCCATCCTTCATAGAGTCATTGACATCATTTCAAATATTTCCTCAATCGCAGTGGAAATACAATATAAAATTAAACTGACAGTTGTATCAATTTACATCCATCCATCCCAGCCCTTCTCAACCCTTGACATAGGAAACATCACAAGATCGGTAGGTACCCTAATTCTAATAACAGGTGATTTTAACTCTTGAAGCCCCCTCTGGGGCTCCCCGGTAGGTAACTCAAGAGGCAAAGAAGTAGAAAACCTCCTGGCCAACTCAAATTTTTCACTTCTTAACCCTCACACATTCTTTATTAACCGGGGTTAAAATGGGCACTTTCATTATATCATATCTTGGATACTTTTGAACTAAATGTCTTTTCATTCGGACTCAGTGACTAAATATTTGATATTTTTCGAAAAATATACAAAAAAATAAATTTTGACAGTTTTTCGACTGATTTTTCGTCAAATTGTAACCCAGGTTAATATTTTAACTTTTGTATGAAAAAATTCTGAATTTGTCCTATAGTTCTACTTTTTTTTAGGAAAACATAGCTACATACATACATACATACATGCCTACGAGTTTGTATGTATATATATAAACATATAGATATATATGCACATATGTATATACCGAAGTTTTTACATATGACTATGTTGCACATACAGTTTCAGTTGGGTGGTATCTGCAAGCTACATCTTCAAATTTGTGAACGAAAGAAACCAATTTGTTGTTTATTACATTTCAGTACCTCTATGAACATGCATAGGTAAGGTACTATGTACAGTAAATTGTACATATTACATTTATAGATTAGTAGTTTCGAACTTCGTCATTGTCAAACTTCGTGTTGCTCTTTTCAATTATTTTTTTTTTTTTGCTGATAACATAATATGAAGCAAGAACCTCTAATTTTTTGGCCCCCTGAAGATTCTTCCTGAGAAGCATCATCAGGCAAAAATGGCTAGAAGGTCTAGGTATTGTGTTCAATTTGATCAATTGGAATACCTAAAATGCGATTTTTAGTGTTACTTTGCCCACATTTCGAGGAATTCGAGCTCTTCTAGTTATTGTAGGCATACAAAAATGCTTCCTCAACTCTTCAAGAAACTCTCTGCGTTGACTCGACTGTCTTAGACAATCGTATTATTGGACCAGAAGATTAAGTCAGCTACATATGAATATGTGTGCATGTCCATGATGTTGTAAAATAGAGCCAGCGGTTTGTTTTCATCTTAGTTGTGTTTTGACCAAGCATTTGATTAATCACATCCACACCTCCTTTTGTTAAAGCTTAAAGACTGTATGCTATCTTCTTCATCATCAGAATGAAGTGTATCAAGAATCGATTTCAAGTATTGTTGTTGTACTTCGTGTGCCCAGCTTGAAGAAAAATCATATCATGTATCAAATTGCACACCCTAAATCTACCTATCTAATTGTATGTGATGTGTTAATACTTTACATGGATAATGCCCACACTTGAAAGAAATTTAAATTTTATTTTGATCCATTTTCACACAAATGAAATTCACAAGTGTACTGATTGAATATGATTGTCAAACAAATTTGATAAGGAAATTCGCTCAATTCACATAAAACTTAATTTTCCAATGTAAATCGTACTAATGGGGGATTTCCCTTGTTATTTTCCAGGTGCGCAAAAAATATAATTTGCAAAATTTATTCAAAAATTAACAAAGAACAATTAAAAGGAAGGCAGGAAGTAAGAATTTTGTTTTTGTAGACCATAGAGCCCATAGAAAGAGGAAAGGAATAAAAATAGTAACCTGGGTTAACAAGGTACTGATTAAGGGGCAAAAATTGTCGCCCGTGTGACGGTTAATGATGAAAAACGCACTTTTCGACCCACAAAACATTTACCCATATCGACCTCATATTAATATCCCCACAATTAGTACCCAAAAGTTCATGGAAGAGGAATGATTAATCTACATGGCAGTGACCACTTTCTCATTCTTACCTCTAACAATCTTGGCACCCAATCTACCATTGCTAAACCTAACCCAAAATTTAAAACTTATAAAGCGGAATCTCTTTCAGAGAAAATCCACTGAGCTTTTGCTTCATACCCCACCGACTGGAAATGTTAACCGAGAAGCGGCAACTATAAAAAAATTTATCCTCTCTGCAGCCAATATCTCAATCCCACAAACGAAACACAAATTCTATAAAAAGATTGTACCCTGGTGGAATGTTGAGTTGGAATCGTTGCGACAAATTAAACAAGACTTATGGAAACATTTCAAAAAATATCCAAATGACAGCAACCTTGTCAAATATCGAAAAGCTAATGCCCAGTACCGTAGAAAGGTAAAAATAGCCAAAATAGAAAGTTTTAAAAAATGTACAGATAAGATATGGTCCGATATCAAAATACTTACCAGTAGTTACACTCCACACGTTATTAAAGTAATATTATCTGAATCGGAAACGCTTACCGAGAAAGCTTTCGAGCGGATTGGTTGTCCTTAACAAACTTAAAAAATGGAAAGTTGGCCCAAAGATGTACACCTTTATAAAATCGTTCCTTCTACATAGGAAATTCAGAGCAAAGGTACATAACTCTTACTCAAACATCTATGAACTAAATAATGGTATACCTCAAGGATCCCCGCTCTCTGTGGTAATTTTCATCATAGCATTATGATGATTTTAGTGACATTATCACACGATTTAAAAGCATTAGCCATACCCTTTATGCGGATGATTTATATATTTTCTCAAAATGCAAAGACAGCTCCCGCACCCGTAGCACGTTTAAAGAAATTCTCAACAGCATAAATAACTGGTACACCCACTCGGGAGCGTTAATCTCCCTTAACAAAAGTAAACACCTTCATATTTGTTGGAAAATTAATTTTCCCAGCCCTATAATAGAGCTTGGTAAATGGTAATATACTAATCCCAATAGTTAGTAATTTAAGTATTCTCGGTATTACATTTGACAATAAGTTTAGCTTTAAAGAACATTTTTTAACATTAAAAAAGAAACTAGCTGCCAGGCTTAATATATATTACAAAATATCTATCTTCTAAACATAGTTTAGTTCACCCCAACACACTAGTTAATATAACAAAGACAATTATCCTGTCAAAAATAGACTATGGTTTAGTGATATACGGAAAATGTGCTAACTCAACGCTTCAAATTCTTCACCCGTCATACAACGCAGCAATCAGGTCCAGTCTTAAAGCCTTCAGAACCGCGCCAATAAACAACATGCTCACGGAATCTGCGTATCGTTCAGATCCCCGATCCAAGCCGAGGCAGCAAAAATATTAAAAAGGACGAAAACGCCAAAAATACCCTCTGCCCTATACAATGCTTTGAAGTTCGCTTAAGACCTTGGTCTCGTTCCTAATTTGCACAATACAGCCATCGAGAAGCATCCTCTCTGGCTTCTAACACTCGACGCAATAAACACCAACCTATCCAAGTTAAAAAAAGACACTACTCCAAATGAAACATATATTCAACTTTTCTACGAAGTGATGAAGACCTACTTCGAAAACAACTGGGAAATCATTTTTACCGACGACGGCTTCAAAAACGTGGAAGGTACAGGCTTTGCAATAGTCAACTTAAGTGGAACCTTAATCTCCGCCGAAAGGATTCTCTCGTACTTCTCTATCTTCTTCGCGGAAGCAAAAGCGGTACTGTGAAAGCTGCTCAAATGGCGTCCAAAAGCAATAAGACAACTGTAATATGCACACACAGGCGGATTTTCCAAAAAACAGGGACAAAATTATTTTTTTTTTTTTGATAGTTAATTATTATTTAGGTTTATCAGAAAACAAGTAAAAAATATATTTTTAGTAAATTAACACTTAATTTTGTAAGATTTTATTATATTGTTGCGAATTTCCTCCTAGAATTCGACCACTGGATTGTAACAAAAAATGAGGACACAATTCTAGCTTTTATTAGAAAATTTAGGCTACTTTTATTGTCTTCGTTTAGAAAGTTTTTCGACAACTGAATTTCGAGAACTATTATTTTTCAACACACAGTGATTTTTACATTTTCGTAACATTACCCACCGCCTAAACTTGTTTGTCCCGAACATGTCCCATGCCCTTGCCTTTGTAGGGAGCCAGTCGGTCTAGACTCTAGATGGACTACCTTCATCTTCACTCGCCTGCTTGCGTTTCACTGTATCCGGTAAACCACATCATTTATTTGCTTAACCAGGGTGGTTAACTGTCCTTCCCAGTGTGTCTGCAGCTTTGGTGATAGACCCTTCTTACGCTGTGGATTATGAAGCAACACCAACTGGCCTTCTAGAAACCCACCTGAATTGGCCTTTATGTCATATCTGGCCTTCATCTTGTCACTCTTTAGTTGTATACGCCACCTCATAGTTTGATGTACTTCTTCCAATTAACCTTTTAAGTTTGATGTATAGTTGGAGTATTCCCCCTTCACCGGCAATGCTCCAAACTTCAGATCGGCTGGAAGTCTTATTTCTGATCCAAAGATCGCTTTTGCTGATGTCGTAGATGTAGTGTCGTGGATTGCAGATCGGTACGCCATTAGGAAAGTTGGTATGTACTTATCCCAGTCTCGTTGATTCTTATCGATACTCCTCTAGTGTCCGGTTGAATCTCTCCACCATGCCATCCGACTGCGGAGGCAGGGGTGTTATTCGTGTTTTGTTTATGTCCAACGTTTGGCACAATTCCTTGAATATTGCTGACTCGAAATTTCTTCCCTGGTCTGAGTATCTTCAATTGTTTTGCCAAATTCAGAATCCTTACCGGGACAATTTTATTTCTTTTGACTTCCACGAGGGTCTTTCCAACAATCAACCCATTTATTGCTTTGTTTCTGGACTCTACTAATCACAACGTTTTCATTTCACAATCTCCATTGATATTTGCCCATACCACAGTTTCTGAATTCGGCGGGATTTCTACTTTTTCTTTGACGAAGACTTTCTGGAAGCTGGGTGAATTTTCTTTACCGATATTCAATGGAACCTCCGAATTTCCGTACCTTAGGATCCGCCGTTTCAAATCCAACGTGTCCAATCTACCACGAAATCAATGCCCAGGATTAACTCGTCAACTATTTCCGCCACTATAAACTCATGCTCAACTGTCGTGGTTCTAATCGTTATTTTATCGGTAACTTTGCCCAGTATCGGTGCCTCCTCCCCTGTAGCCGTTTGAAGTCGCACCCCCAACAACGGTTCCATTTTTTCTACCAAGTCACTCCTTAAGATCGAGTGTGATGCTCCCGTGTCCAAAGTTACCGTGAATAATTTGTCCCCAATGATGCCACTGACAGTGAGGTTATTTGCTTTTCGTCCAAGTTGAGAAATAAAGATTCTGGGACACTCCATTGTGGGAGCCAGTTCATGTCCGCCAAAACTGACTCCACTTAGTTTTCCAACGTATGGGTGCCACCCTCCCACTTTCTCACAATTGATACACCGGCCCTTAAACTTGTCGCTCGGCCTGAGCTCGGAATTTAATGTAACCTCTAGTCGACGAGCTCTTGGATACGATCCGGATGCCAATCCCGCTACTTCGTGTATTAGGGCGTTTGCAACCGTTTCCTGGAATGTTGGCTTTTGAGTTGACAATGTGGCACGTTTGGTTTCCTGGTCCCAGATGCCATCGATAAACGCATCGGTCTTAGCGACCTCAATTAACTCCGTGACTGAGCCTGCATATGCTAAATGTGCTAAACGCTCAACATCCGCTGCAAATTCTTGCAGCGTCTCACCCTTCATTTGTTTCCGGCTCTTCAGCTCCATCTTGTAAATCTGTTTTCGGTGCTCACTTCTATATTTGCGCTGCAAAGAGCTCATTAATGCCTCATAATTACATTTTTCAACTTCTGTGAGTGTTTGAAGCACATCTGCAGCACCACCCTTCAGTGCTACCACTAGAACTGCAGCCTTATCTTCTTTGTTTAAGCAAGCCCTCTTTACTGATGTTTAAAATTGAAGTTTGAACACGTTGAAGGCAGTCGTTCCGTCGTACGTTGGTGGCTTAAATTTATTGAAGTTGTTGCCTTGCACCATCGGCTCTCTTAATTTCCAAGCGCACAGGTCCTTTTCTAGTCTCATGACTTTGCTATCTACATCACCCACGGAAGTTTCCAGTTCACAAATCTTATCATTCGCATCGTTGATGTGATCCTTAGCTTCCTGGACTTCGACTTCCACTTCGAGAAGTTTCTGCTCCATACGACCTTGCAGCTCCTCTTGACGTTTCTGCTGTTCTTCTAGGGCATACTTGATGTTCTTTTGTTCGGAGAAGCACTTCTGAAACCCAACCTCCATACCATGTTTCTGGTCCTCCAATGCATCTTTCGTCGTCCGCTCCAAGGATGCAAACAGATTTTGCATCATTGCCATTATCAGTCCAAAATCTGGCGCCGTGATTTCAAGAGGTTCCTCAACTTTTGATTTTGACGAAACTTCGGTGAGAAACTCATACGTTTCCACATCGGTTTCATCTTCTTCCAGCGCCTCTCGTAGTCGCTGTTGTAGTTCTGCCTTTCCACCAATTGTCGACAAATTTTTCTCTGCTAGCTCCTTTTTCAGCTGTTCAAGTTTGCGAATTGAACCATTTCGTTACAATCCCACTTCTGACACCAATGTTGCCAATTTCCTCCTAGGATTCGAACACTGGATTGTAACAAAAAATTAGGACACAATTCTAGCTTTTATTAGAAAATTTAGGCTACTTTTATTGTCTTCGTTTAGAAAGTTTTTCGACAACTGAATTTCGAGAACTATTATTTTTCTATTATTATTTCTAAACTGATCTGATTATTTGAAATCAGATCAACACACAGTGATTTTTACATTTTCGTAACAATATTAGAAAAATTACAAAAGAATTCAAAAAAAATAAAAAAATTGCATGAAAAATAAGAAAAATATAAGAAAAAATAAAGAGAAAAAAATTGAATTTGATTTAAATAAATTATAAATGAAATAAAAAAATGTTTCATCGCTTATAATGTATTTTTTTATACAAATTTTACTTGACGATATCTTGCAACATCGCAAACTTTCGCAACTGCTTATGGTGATTCCTGAATAAGCAAGTATTTAGGTAAATTTTAAGCTATTTTATATAACCGGAAAAGGCGGGAAAACCAAACATTTTTTTTTTGATCTCAAAAGGCCTTATTTTTGAGAGCTTTTAAATCAACATAAAACTTCAAATTACTTAAAAATTTTGCATTACAATTATTCTACTTACCACTATCAACAAATTCCAATCTAATTTATTTTATAAGTTCACACAGAAAATTAAAAAAAAAACAAAGCAAATACACCAGTTATCAAACACCCAATATGGCACTGCACGTGCTTCACAAAAGCTTCCACTTTAGAAGCGTCAACCGAAGCAATGGTTGCAGTGAATTAAGCAGGATCAATCAGATAATATGCTTTAGTAATATATTAACAAGTTGGCATGAAAAAAAAGCAACAAATTGCATTTTTGTTTTTTATAGTTATGGCCATGTTTTTTGGAAAATCCGGCTGGAGTTAAAGGCTTTGATGCTATGTCTCTGGCTGCACTTTCGGAAGCCTGCAGTAGCTAAACGGCATAAGCAACAAGCGAGTTGTCGCAAGCTAACTTAGCCACGCCGGCTGTGCCGTTAGCATGCGATGATGCTACTTGTATGCGCTGTACACGAGCTGACTGCACTTCCGAAAGCATCAGTAGTTAGTCATCATTTCTTTGTTAGTTGTAAGTGTTATACCATATTAAGTGTTATATTAAGTATAGTTAAGGATTAGTCTGTAAGCCGAATTTAGTCAGTTGTTGGACTACTACTGAACAATAAAGTTGCACATTTAAGCCATTTGTTCTTTTTATTAAAGAGTTTCTTTGATTAGAATTCGTTTTTTTTGTTCGCTTGGTGACGACTCATAACTGGCGCAGTCGGTAGGATGATAAACTGTTTATAGAATTTCAAAAGACAATAGTTAAGTACTTTTCTCACTCACCAAAAATGAAGGTACTTAGGTGCACACAGTTCTTGAAACATATTACTTGCAAGGAAAAGATTTTAGAATTAATTGAGAAAACTCACCTAGAAAATAACCATAGAGGTATTGATGAATGTTACCTAGAGATTAAAAGTTTATTCTACTATCCAAATCTTAGACTTGAAATACACAAGTACATCAATAACTGCATTCTTTGCAACATGTGCAAGTATGACAGAAACCCAATAAAACCCAAGTTTATGATTTCTGAGAGCCCTAATCAGCCCAATGAGATATTGCATTTGGATATATGGTTCCTAAATAAAAATCATATGTTTCTAACATGCATCGATAAACTAACTAGACACGTATTCATTCATACCATAACAGACAGGAACTCCATAACAATAGTTGAAATTCTTAAATACAGATTTGCAATCTTAGGTAAACCCAATAAAATAGTAGCAGATAACGAATTCAATACAGCATATATTAAAAATTTTTTAAGTCAGGAAAATATTTCTTATCATTTCACTTCACCAAACACACATACAGGCAATTCCACAATAGAACGATTCCATTCAACTCTCAATGAACATATCAGATTACTAAAACTTAATAAGGAAAATAACGACAGCGATAACAAAACATTAGTCTTTAAAGCTGTCGAAATATACAACAACACCATTCATTCAACAACCAAATATAGACCTAATGATCTTCTTCACTCCACTTTAAATGAATCCGAATGGGAGAAAGTGAAGCTAAGAGTCAAGGATGCTAAAGAAAAACAAATACATAAAATAAACAAAACTAGAAAAGATCCTCTCGAATTTGGGGAACGAGAGTTAGTTAAAAATGTAGGCTTTCATAACATCAAGCACCTACCACGGTATATTATCAAAGAGGTAAAAGAAAAACGTAAAACTAATTTTATAGACAATCAAGGGCTAAAACGTGATAGACAAATAATAAAAAAAACCTATAAGTACCAGAACCCAATAGAAAACCTAAAATTTGACAGAAAGCTAACAGGACGGGATTATTCTAATAGAAACAAAACCACCATGACACACAAAAAAAAAAAAATAGAAAGTCAACAAGTTCTTAAAATAAATAACTAATTTTCTTCCTACGTACTAACACATATGTATATTTAATAATTTTTTTTTTTTTTTTTCGACACTTTTTTTAGAATACTAATATACATAGTGTATTAATAATAGTATAATATTATTATAAATAAATCGTGTATCTGAATTCTGAATTATTAAAAATACACAAAATTAAAATGAAATCAAATTAATCATTTTACGCGAAAAACAAATTATTTTGAATATGTAATTAATCTAATGAAATAATATGAATTTAAAATTAAAAGCCTTCTACTATTTATCCAAACAAATTGTTATGAAAAGCTGAAAGGAAAGATACTTACATAATGTTTTCAAGAAATAAATGTTTGAAATATAAAAAAAAATAATCTACAAATGTACAAAAATTACAAAATATAAAAAGTACAGATTTGAGAAGCAGAAATAGCATGCATACGCCAAAGTGAACACACGTAAAAATTAGATAAAATAAAGAAACTAATTTTTTTTTTGCGTCAAATCTGCTACTGTTTGTAATGGACATTCACGTGTCTCGTACACATTCTGTCCATACTACGGCCGGAGGAGTTACACGCTTTGATGCTATGTCTCTGGCTGCACTTTCGGAAGCCTGCAGTAGCTAAACGGCATAAGCAACAAGCGAGTTGTCGCAAGCTAACTTAGCCACGCCGGCTGTGCCGTTAGCATGCGATGATGCTACTTGTATGCGCTGTACACGAGCTGACTGCACTTCCGAAAGCATCAGTAGTGAAGGGCATGTGTTTACAACGTGATTAAGCGTCGGTTGTTGTTGTTGTTTCTGTTCTCTCATTTCTTTGTTAGTTGTAAGTGTTATACCATATTAAGTGTTATATTAAGTATAGTTAAGGATTAGTCTGTAAGCCGAATTTAGTCAGTTGTTGGACTACTACTGAACAACAAAGTTGCACATTTAAGCCATTTGTTCTTTTTATTAAAGAGTTTCTTTGATTAGAATTCGTTTTTTTTGTTCGCTTGGTGACGACTCATAACTCTGGGTGCGACGAAAAAAAAATAAGTTGATTAGTTTCATAAGTTAATATCGAAACCTACTGCGAAGGCATAACACTGGCAGTAGTATGGTGGGTATGGCTGAAGAAATTGATCGCACAAACTATAATAAGAAACATCTGGAAAAAACTCCTGTGAATCATAAGCAAGCACAAAAATAATACACAACTCTCCAGTTATCCTGGACACCACCCATAGAGTTAGTTGAAATTGAAACCTATCATCTGAGTTTCCTACCACTACGTCGATCTGTCTGTCTCTCGTTCTCGTCCTTCATGTGCTCGCGCTGTGTGTAAACATCATAAGGGTATTCATATCCCCTTTAGCGTGTGTAGATTATAAAAAAAAAAAAAAAAACTGGAGACAATACCTCCATTACTATTCGTCCATCAATCCAGAAGCTGCTCCTGTCATCTACCCCACCAACACATAAGACTGAGGCTTAGACATACCACGCTAACAGACAGCCACCTGCTCAACAAAGACAACCCCCCGATATGCCAGTTCTGTAGTTCTAACTTTTATTATTATTATTATTATTCAACAAAGACCTTTACAATCTTCTATTTGTTCCTTCAGAACAAAACATAAAAAATGTTGCTAAGCTTTTAATGAAATTAAAACTAGAAAATAGTATATAAAGCCTTATTGACTCAACCCGGTCATGGTGGCGGCCGGAAGAGATACGACCTCCTCCGGCCGCCCCCACAATTGGGCACTTTTAGTAACCATATTTTATCTTTACAGGAATCCCCGGATAAGTACCCCTCGCTTAAGTGCCTAACCCGCATAAGTACCTCTATTTTCTTAAACCCAACATTTTAAAAGAATTTTTCATATAAAACTCATCTCTTAAGTGCCTTTCGCTTAAGTACCTTTCCCGCTTGATTTCCTCTTTTAATTTTAACTTTTATTGATATTTATCTACCCGAAAATAATTCTTTTAAGTACGTAATTGAATTAGTGTCTTAATATGGTGTTGGCAGTTTCTTGTGTTTCATGCTTAAGAATTAAAAATGAAAAAAGTAATAAAACCAATCTGGTACAGCACTGAACCTGATATTACTGACTCTATTGTTTTCCCTGTCAGACTGTCACTTGTTTGAATGAATAAATATTTATGTTCTTAATTAATCGTGTTTTCTTCATAAAAAAGAAATAAGTGCTTTTGAGCACTTAAAATGGTTTTTTGTAAGTGCCTAACCCGCTTAAGTACCTCGCAGGTTTGGATATTTATGAAGAGGCAGTTATCCGGGGATTCCTGTATATCTTATGCATTCAGCCGTAAGCCCTGGTAGCTAGATCTGTTATATATTGTATTATGCTGTCACATTTATGGAAAGTATAATAAATAATAATAATAATAAATACTTTCAATAGACACAGGCATAGACCATAGCTATATCTCAATTTTAAAGTGACTAACCTCAATGAAACGACAACCCCATGCAAGCTCTGAGCGACAAATGAGAATTCTTAAAGGTACATCCCGATCTACGCATAGGCTAAAGCGTGATAACTAATAATTCCGAGAACAAATTGACGTAGATTATGCTTCTAGGGTTGAATAATATCGCTTCCTACTACATACTTCCTTTCTATCATACTACAATCAAATAACGCGACTGATTTAAAGCACGGGAAACGCCGGGTAGGCAACAGCTAGTCATCATCATCATCATCACTTCATCATCACTACTTTTATAAAATGCAGTCTAAAAAAAAGTATGTATGTACTACATATGTGCCGTAAAAACAAAAAAAAAAGTACTGAACGGATTTGAATGCGGTTTTTTGCAATCGATTCTGGTTGGATTAAATCTATAAAATGAATCAAAAAAAAAAATCAGTATATTTCAATAAAAAACTTCTAAATGAGAAAAAAAAAGTTTATATTTTACTTTTGGGCATTTATCTTGCTCTATCTTGGTTCTTAAATAACGTATTAAAATAAAATTTACATATTTGTTTAGATTATTTCACAACAAAGATTTTGATATATATATATATACATGTGATATATATATTTTCTGTGAGAAAAGTAATAACATAAAGAAATATTGTTTGTAGGCTATCGCGACAACGATCAGTGGAGACCATTGCCACCGTCAATGCACCAGCGGCAGCGGGTATGCGTGTCTGTGATAAATGCGTGTAGTATATATAAGTGATTAGGATTGCTTCGTGCTAACGTATGTACATATATGTATTGTAATTGTTCGATCAACTCTAATCCAATAACTGGATAAATTTGGTTGCAATTTTTTTTATGATAAATAGATGCAGGGCTTGGAACAGATACAGATATGTATGTTTTGAGGTTTTGGCGGTAAGAACGTGCTGTAATATTTAAGAAAGCGGAAAAGTTAGATTGGAAGAAATTGCTAACCCACCTGCGTCACGTTTTTCTTTAATAGTCTACGCAAAATCCATTATCCCAGCAATATATTATGCTTACCACAGCATTGAGGTCATTTATTGGTGTTGATCGTGGTGTAATTGGGAATGTCTGCCTGAGATCACCAAATATTTACTAATTTTAAATCTAAACAACGCGTATCTACCCCTACACATATGTATTTGTGGTTTCTTTATGTGAAAAAATTTAAAACAGGGCAATAATAGCTTAATTTTCTATAACAATAATTAAGAACAGGATAAATATATACATATGTATGTATGTGCACATCAATATACACATACGTAATGTACATACATACGTTCAAATAAACGATTTCATTTTAGATACCTATACGATTTCTAAACTAAAAAACCGGCCAAGTTCGAGTCAGACTCACGCTCAAAGGGTTCCGTAGTTTTAAAACTAGTTATATTTTATTTAAATAACTTTTTCGTTTCGTTAACATAAAAAACGTAAACGACCCACCTCTATACTCACTTTACAACCTAATAAGTAATATTATTCAGTATGAGCAATTTGGATAAACATTGAGAACGCGGCTGAGTGTGAAGCGCGCCCATTAACATTCTTTGCGCTGTACTACTGAGTTCAGGGGTCTCAGGTTCGTTTTTTTTTTTTTGGTAAAATTCGTATTTTTATTTATTTTATTTTTATTTTTTTTATATGGTAGCACAATTTCAGATAGCCTTTAGTATTCCCAAAATAATTGTTAATAATCGAATAGTGATAATTTCAGTGAAATTGGTCCAGTAGTTTACGAGTTAATCGGTTGAGAAATTGAATTTCTCGACATAAAATTGAATTTTTCGACGTGAATTTCTCAAAAACTATGCAACTAACAAGATTCGCTAAGTTATCTTTAAAAATAAAGTTTTGAGATTACATTTAACCCACCCTGTATAGTTGTTTCACAATATTTTTGAGTAATACGTTGTCCATGTATGTAGACCACCGTTATGTATAAGTGTGCCAAATTTCAAGTTTCCAGGAAGAACGGTTCTTGATGTTTTTATCGTGACAGACATTTTTGAGTCAGAGCGAACTTATAATGGTTTCGTATTACCATATGGGTACGGAACCCTAAAAAGACAAGATAAAGCAGCTGTATACTGTATATACAGTATACAAAACAATATAAATACACTCCCATGTATCTATGCATCAAAAACGACCCCTGGCAAGCTACAAAATATGAAAAAATCTTCTTGGGGAACTGAAAACCAGATTTATTTTTGACTTTTGCCCGTTTGGCAGGTAGATTTTCAGTCTTTGGAATTTCCGTATGAATATTTAAAAAAAAACGATGGTAAAAAACAAAAGAATTGCGCATTCATCCCCTTCCTCGATTTGCATTGTGATAAAACAGAAATACAGCCAAAGTCTCTAGCGCATATCAGTAAAATCATCCCCCTACTCTACTGTTAAATTGTGTTTATTGCCACCTGAAAATCCAGATACGAAGACACGAGAAAAAATACGACTACTATATTAGAATTATATATTTGGAATGAAAGAAGTGTAGTATTTATTTGATAAGGTTGATAAGGTGAAAGTAGCGAATGTAGTTTCCAACATCTACTTGCATAAAAAGAATCCCATCAATGCGCGTATGGGATGGGATTATGGGAATAATGAAAATAAAAGAGTAAGCGACAGCGATGGCTGTGCCGAAGAGAAGAGCATAGTATCTACACGAACAACCCTCTCGCAACAGAATGACGATCAATGACAATGGTTCACCCAAAAAATAATGAAAAAATAATATGAGATTAAACTGGAAAAATGCGAATGATAGAATTAAAGAATTATATTTTCGGGGTAAAAAGTAGCGCATTGGCTAATCCAGGAAGAGGACTATCTATTCACGAAAGTTTCATCCAAATTTGTTAAGCCGTTAAGGCGTGATTGAGTCCCAAACATCCAAACATCCAAACTTTCACATTTATATATTACATACTAGCTGATCCGCCCGGCTTCGCCCGTGTACGCAAACAGTCGCTGTGGAAAATTTTTGTGAAATTATATACGGGGAAACTACGTTTTCGTAAATATTTGCACCCCAGCGCCACCTATCGGGTCGAAATTTGGTGGTTCCAGGTTCTAAATTATATTTAATTTTAATTAGTTCCTTCAGTTCCTTATGTAAAATAAAGACAGGCAGTTGGATCATAGCACTGAAGCAGCCTGTTTCAGTGCTTGTGTAAAGTTTTTGTGATTTATTGCACACTATAGACTAATTAAAGAAGCCTTTGTGTATGTGCTGAGTTAGAAGAAAGCTAAATTTAGGTCATCATCGCGTTCATCTGCCATTCTTGCTAAAATTTTTCGCAGATGGAAACTATCAAAAAAGCATTGGCAATGACTTTGATTTGGGACTGTCGCAGCTAACAGTGTCGGTTATACTATCTGAAGTAGTATATATGTTATCTAAGACAATGTTACGTTAGTTATATATAGTTAACCAGATTTTCGTAACCTGAAAGCGGGACGCTACACCGCGGATGAATCAAAGTGCAGGAAGGGTAGGGGTATGTGCATGGGTTGGTACTGGAGTTGGGGTAAAAAAGAAAGAAGGAAAATAACATATATTTTTTATATATGTATATATTTTTAAATTGAAGTTTACACTTTAATCAGAGTAATTCTCCTTTGAACAGATTTGTTTTAGCAATTGCGGTGATCCTTTCAAAAGTGTTAAAATTGTTCACATGTCAAATCCACATTGTATTTGCAAATATATATATTTGGCAGTGTTTCGATTTTTAAATTAGTTTTTTCCGATGTCCATACTTTGTTCTTTTCTGAGAATATTCTCTCTACTGGCGCATTATTATTCACTCCGGGTGTAAATTAGAATTTAAATGAATTTTAAACCCGATCTTTAACCCGCATTTTTTAAAACCGAAAATTTAAACGTATGTTCAAAATATTTACTCGAAGACGTTTACTAAGCCCGATGGAATAAAAATTCATTTAACCCGGGTTAAAAACAGTTTAACCCGCTGTAAAAACGATTTTAAACCTAATTATTGTCAAATTTGACATAAAATGACACATGTCAGTTGAAATTATTTAAAAAACGAGAATTTCTTTAAAAAAAAAAGTAAAAAACAGAGTTTTGTTCCTGTGTTTTGTATTTTCTGCATTTTATATTGAAAATGAAAGCTGGCGATAAAGTAAACGATGCGGGTAACGAGAACAGCAGTAGTGATTGCGAAAACACAGAGCACATAAATGGTCTATTTGAACGCAACGCATTAACGCACAACGAATCAGGTAGGTTAGGTTAGGTTTTCGGGCTGATGAGGATGTGTGTGTCCTCATCACACTTAGGTCCATGTGGACCCATTGTGATACCCATAGTGTGGTCCTACCCGTGGTATCAATGTCTATGCTTTCATCCAACCCGACGCCTTAGCAAACTCAAGTATATTAGATGGTGATCCATCAGAAAGCTCCTCGATGTGATCGAAGAAGAATTTGCCTAGGGTTCTGTTTCTTAGTTGACAGAGGTTAGGGCAGTGACAGAGGAAATGGGTTGTATCCTCATGTACCTCTTCATCACCACGTCCTCTGCATATGTCATCATCATTCAATCGTAATCTTTTCATGTGGTATCTTAAGGTATTATGCACTGTTAGCACCCCAATTAGTATTGACAACGACTTTCTATCTTTTTGTAGGAGTTTTGTAGTTCTAGTTTTGTCATACTTTGGCCATAGTCCTCTCGATATGACACAGGTGTTTAGCGATCTCCACCTGTTGTTCGCATCAATTACTGATTTTTGTTCGATTCTGGCCCGAAGGTTGCATAGTGGTGGTTTGACCGTCCCGTCTGCTTGTTCTCTATCTAGGGCTGAACCCTTTCTAGCCAGTTCGTCTGCGGCTTCATTGCCCGGTATCCCGCTGTGACCAGGGACCCAGCAGAGTTTTACATTGTGCTGCGTACTGAGAACCTTAAGCTCTTCGCGGCAATACTTTACAAGCCTCGATGTTATTTTCGTAGCAGCTATCGCTTTTATGGCCGCCTGGCTGTCAATGTAAATATTGATATCCTCACGTGATATTGTCATCATTGACACCAATTCAACAGCCTTTGTCACTGCTAGAACCTCCGCTTGGAAAACACTGCTGTGATCTGGAAGTCGAAAGGAGCCGCTGATTCCTAGTTCTTCAGAGAAGCAACCCGCTCCAATACCTATGTCCATCTTTGACCCATCGGTATAGATGGACTTAGCGCTCTGTGGTATTTCATTTCTCTCCCACTGCTCTCTGCTTGGAAAATCCCACGTGAAGGGTTTTTCAAAATCCAAGTATGGGACAATGTAGTCTGAGTTGATGTCGCCGTTAAGGTAGTTACGAAGTATTTTGGCATGTCCGTATGCATTTGACCTCCAGTATTTTGACTGGCTTAGCGTGAGGGCAGTTTTTGCTGCGGTCTCCTGCATATAGAGATCCAAAGGCAGGAGGTTAAGAATTACTTCCAGTCCCGCTGTTGGCGTTGTTCTCATCGCACCGGTCGTTCCAGTGCATTTAATTCTCTGAATTTTGGTCATATCCTTGAGGTTGGTTGTTTTGGCAGCAGCGTGCCACCAAACCAATCCTCCGTATGTCAGTATGGGTCTTACTATCGAACAGTACATCCATAACGTTATTTGCGGTCTACAGCCCCAGTTTTTTCCGAAGAATCTACTGCAGGTATAGAAAGCGACGGATGCCTTTCTTACCCTTTCTTTAATATTCAGCTTCCAATTAAGCTTTCTGTCCAGTATGAGGCCTAAATATTTTGCGCTTTCAGACAACTTAAGGGGGGTACCCTCAATGTTTGGTAGCGTGAAGGCTGGTATAACTCTTTTATTAGTGAACAGCATTAGTTCGGTTTTCTGAGGGTTGACCCCCAGTCCGCATTGTTTAGTCCAAACATTTAGTGTGTTTAAGCCTTGTTGAACTAGTTCACTAACAGTGGTTAGGAATTTCCCCGTGACAAGTAGCACCACATCGTCTGCATATGCTACTGCTTTTATTCCACTGTATCTAAATTTCGTTAACAATTCATTAATGACCATGATCCAAAGAAGTGGGGATATGACCCCTCCTTGAGGTGTGCCTCTAGATGCGATCACATTTTGACGGGTTCCCCCGAGTTCAGCGATGATGTGCCTATTACTTAGAAGGCTAACTATCAATTTGGTCACGGTGCGTTCAACATGGTTATCTTCGAGCGCTTTTTTAATCGCATGCGTCTCGACATTGTTAAATCAGGTAAATATACGTACGTGCGGCCAGCGCATATTTGTTAAGGTGAGTTACGTGAGTGAAAACTGATACAACACAAAGTCACAACTCACAGCTGAGAACATTGCATCACGCAATGACGTCATCGTGTGCTGGAGAGGCATTATTGCTACTCGTTTCAATGCATGTTATTGGATAATTATTTTTAATCGTCTGCCGGGTAGCCCAAGGCGGGACAGCGGGACACATACTCTAAAAACGGGACTGTACCGCCGAAAGCGGGACGTCTGGTTACGTTAGTTATAGTGCACTGCAAACAATTCCTAACGCACTGTGAACGATATGACTGACACAACTTAGTACGTACATACATATTATATGTATGTATATGTGCACATATTTTTACTTTATGTCACACTTTGCTTTTCCGTAAAGGTGGTCCAAGGGTATTAAGTTCAGCTCCAAACTTTTCCCAAAGCTCTTTAAAATTCTTATTCTTCTTCTTCTACTAATGATAAAAATTTGCTTTTTTTACCTTTTTCAGTTTTCAATAATTCCTTTACTATACTATACATACAACATTTCAACCTTATCGCCTTCACAGTCACAAATATATTTTAATCGGCAGAATTTGACATTTTTGGCGAATCCATATAGTCGATTAGCCAACTAGGATAGGTTAGGTTAGGTTACGGTGGTTATTCCCATCACTCTGGTTGGATTCACTTAGACACTTAAGGTCCATTGTGTTACCACATGGAGTCGATTAATTTATCGGTTCCCCGCTACTCCTACTACTATGTCAACAACACGCGGTGTTTCGCCAACTAAAATACAAAAAAAATCATTCGTTATTATTTTCACTTTTGAGGCGAACAAGTGGCTAGCGATTCGCCAACCATAATTGCAAATAGTCACATTCGCCAAATTTTGAGTTCGATTAACTAATAGCCCCCTTATTATATGTATAGAAGATTAAAACTGTCTCACTCTTAATGAGATGCCCTTTACATATTTATTTTCAGAACTGACTGCATCTTCTAACTATTGTTGATTTCGATTGGGCAAAAAAAGCACTTTTTTTTTTGACTTCCAGCAAATTTTGGCGCTCTAGTACAATTTTCATTTTCCAACCGACAAAAAAACACTTTTTTTTTTGTTCTAGATCAATTTTCGTGAATCTCGGATTCTACTCGAGAGTCGAGACTTGCGCTAACACCAAAACATTTTATAAGAAATGTCAACGCAGTACATCAAATTATTATTAATCAACAAAAGTATTATCCGAAGCTCCGGATAGAAAATATAAAGAAAGTGTATTTAAAATTGTATTTTTTTTTTTTTTATTTATTTCCTTTTACGAACAATATATCAAATGACACAATAATACTATGTCGAAAAGCGGATCAATCTCGTTTGTTTTTCATCCAGCACGAAAAATCTGAAATCTGAGAGCAAAATCTGAAAAGCCCAATCGAAAACGACATACCTACATATATTTCACCATAACTGTTTTTCCGGTGTAAAATTTCACCATGCACAGTGATCCAAATCATTCCTTTCTCAGAGGACATACGTGACAAAACGAAGCAAAAACGAAAAACAAGTTTACTTACCTATGTACATACTCGTATTCCTATTATTATCGTCGCTGTATATACGAGCAAACCTTCATACTCGTATGTAGTATTATGCATCGTTAGATCCAACTCGTTTGCTCTCGGAAAACACTGCGTCAACCTGAACTAACGGAAAATGTCCCAAAGCATTCAGCACTCCTTTATCCTAAAATAAGTTTAATTCTACCCCAACAGCAATGTCCTCGAAGTGACAAATAATTTAGGTTAGGTGACCTTACGAGAACGAGTTTTCCAGCGTTCTATATATGAATGTGTGTGTGTGTGAGTATAAAATGTACGGAGAGTAAGCACAACCGAGGGAGAAACTTACATTACAGCGGCACACAAAGATAGGGCGAATAGAAGAGATAATTTTGATCCAAATGTTTCCTGGAAGAAGTCCCTAATGCATACTTTAACCAGCGATATACAGGATAAGGAAAATGATGCAAAAAAAACACCGTTATTTTTCGACTTCTATTTGACGTTTTTCCACGCTGGCGCTGCTACGCGTACTGCTCGTCCCATCCTCGTAATCGCCTGTCTCTTGTTTCACCCATTCACTTGAAGGACGGCACAGGAAGACAAGTACAGGCCTGGGTTTTTGTTTTTTTCTAAGAGTGGTGGTGGGTGGTTGGGTGGGTTGAGTAGTATGAGACGTACTCATTGCAATGCTTCTGGCCAATTATCATCGTTATTGGATTCGTCAAGGTAGAAGAAAGCATCATAAAGGATGTTTCCTTTGGTAATCATTTGGAAAAATAATGCTCTTGTATTCATGCCGGGAACTGATCTATGTAGATGTAGAGATAGAGAATAAGAATAATATAGACGCGGGTCTCATGGACAACTATTGCCACTTATGTATGTCGACTTTCAGTTCTCATCAGACCTGAATAAGTTATGAGTATAATTATGTCGACGGTGCATAGAAACCGGGAAGGTAGTTAAAATAAACGTGCATCATATGGTAAATGATGAAAGTTCATCGCCAAATGAATAGCAGCAGCAGGAAGACCTTGACTTTGTTGTTGTTGCTTTATTTTAGCTTCGCTAGTATCAGGTAGCAACTACGTTTGCTTCGAAAAATATCCTTGAAAAGAATGTCGGTCGATGGAAGAGGACGGGATTATGTTTCTACTGCTGCTCTTTGAAGGATATCTAGATATAAACATTACATACATACCTATACGTGTACACTAGCAGAGCTATTCATTATAGATTAAGATTGTGTGCTGATATCGGGTGGGGTCGGGTTGGTATTGGGTTGGGAGTGACAAGAAGGATTATCTCAGACCGTTTTATATTTTGTGCATATAAATCTCACTCCACCGTTAAGAGGGAAATAGTAGATGCACGGCATTGCTTTTGTGCTGGGCTTTGACGTGCTTTAGAAAACAAAAATGATTTAGTAGCTCTGTGGGAGATTTCCCAAGCTAAGATGTGGGTCGTCTCCTCCTCGTTTGGAATAGGTTTGGGTTGGTTTGGTGGTGAGCATTTGCTTTGGTTTTGCACAATGTAATTACCATGCTTTGCTAATTACCGTTAAGATTGGAAATATGAACATATGAAAAGATTGATGAATTATACTTCTTGCTTTTGTTATTAGTGAATGTGTGTGCTTGTGTCGTTGATGGTTATCACTTTTGAAAGACACTTTCAAGAGTACATTCGAGAGATCTTAGGCGATTTAATGCGATAGTGAGGGATGGGACTTTGTTAAATACAAACTTTTGGGTAAAAAAGCGAAACGTCAAAAATTCTGCCTGATACTATTTACATATTTTGTTTTTAGAAGATACTCATTGAATTGTTTGGGCGTTTGGTTTGGATTAATAGAACACCGCATGTGTAGTATGTATCTATGTTAAGTGAAAAAAGGCATTATCAGGGCTAGAACACTGATAAAAAAGGTGAACACAAAAATTACCTAACCCGAATCAAGAGTTATCCACCATGGATGACACGGGACTTTATAAGGTCATCTCCAGACAAAGAGCTCTGTTTGAAGAACTGACCAAACTAAAAATTAACATTGGAAAATACGGTCCAGTACGAAAGACCGCTGCTTATTGTGAAGAAAAACTTCAAAAAATTAACTCGATATGGTCGGAGTTTAAAACCAATCACCAACAAATCGAAAAGGTAATAAGAGAGGCTGCCAATTATATCCAGTGCAATACAATTGGGAAAGTGGAGCAGCTGTACCTTGAGTTGAAGACTACCCTTGAAGCAATTGCTCCGGACGAGGAAGAGGACAGTTTAAAAGAAGCTACCGAAGCGATTAAACTTGTAAGGAGGCAGAAGCTAATAGCGGAATCATTAAAGCGCCTCATCAGTAGTCTCGATAAAGTAGATGCAACGACTCAATTCAAATCCTACTATGAGCTGAAAGCATCAACAAAAATTGCAGCTTATTAAAGGGACTTCACCAAGACCTAGGAGAGCTCACTCAAGATGCCAACACGTTAGGGTACGATATGGGGGAATACATTGAGCTGGAGGACAAGGCTCAAGAACTGATTATTTGGTTGTCTACCAAGTTGGAAGCGCTAGCCAAGTCAGAAACTTCTCAGCCACCACCACAGCACTTCACCTCATCTATGCTACAGTTACCGAAAATCACCATTCCAAGATTTGATGGAGACTATGCAAAGTGGCGCCAGTTTTCCGATCTGTACGTATAGATGGTCCACAAGCAACCGTTGAGTAACTGCCAAAAAATGTGGTACTTAAAAAGCAACTTAGAGGGAGAGGCAGAAATGCTTTTGCGGTATTTTACGTTATCAGATGATAACTACAACGCAGTTTTATGCTTCAAGACATCAACCATAATCATCAACCCTAACAAATAAGAAGCAACAGACACAAACGGGATGCATTACATGTAACGGCAGCCATTTGCTTTACCAGTGTACCAAATTCGCACAAATGAATCCAGCTAATCGTAACCATCTAGTATCGCAAGAAAAGCTCTGTAAAAAATGTCTCATTAAGGGACATTACGCCTCCAATTGTTCACTCAGAGGATGTATGAAATGGTCTGAAAAACATAATAATCTACTACATACTGGTGAAATTCAACCACACCGCTCATCATTCATCATTCATCAATAACAAGTCACTTCACAAGCCAACGCAATCCAATACAGTAGCCGCAAATACGAATAAAAGTGCAGAACCGACGTCAGCACTTCCCACAGCAACAAATCATACGAAGGAAAAATTTATCATATATGCAAGAGAAAAGCTGTTAAACAACAAGGGATCCGAAATTGTATGCCGTGCGCTTCAGGACCCTAGATCACATATTGATCTAATAAGCGATCGGGCTATTAAAAGGCTTGGCTTAACATCATCATCAGCTAACATGTATAGTCTTCTGTCAAGGTCATCGGAAATCACAAAGAAGAGTTAATGTAATGCTTAGTTCTACAAGGAATGCTTTCTCAACCAGATTAGAAGCCTTCGTACCAAGATAAATTATATCACTACAACCAAATAAACAATTGGATATCTCCTCCTGGAATATACCGCATAACATTCAGTTGGCAGATCCTACATTCTACGACCCTTATCATATTGATGTTCTTCTCGGAACTGAACTATTTTTCCAATTCCTGTTTATTGGTCAAATAAACTTAGGGTTAAATCTACCGACGTTGCAAAACACCGTCTTCGGCTGGATTATAGCAGGAGGAGTAGAACAACCTTCCGCAAAACTAGCTACTTGTGGAATGTGCTCAGGAGAAGAAGAAGATATAAGCATAACAATAAGTCGATTCTGGGCCATCGAACAATCAGAGGAAGCCAAGGAAAAAGGCTAACATTAGGAGAACGACGCTGCGAAACCTATTTCGAACAAACATGCAAACGAGAGAATAACGGCCGGTTTATGGTAAAACTACCATTCTCAGATGATCCAAAAACCCTAGGCCAATCAAAGGATATATGTAGCTCTCCGAAGATTTCTATCAGTCGACCGAAGACTGACGAAACAACCGAATCTGCGGCAGCAATATACCGCTTTTATGGAAGAATATCAGGAGTTGGGGTACATGAAGGAAATTAGCAGCAATTCTATACCATACTCTCACTACTTTCCACCGCATCATTGTGTCCTAAAGTCAGACAGCAGTTCTACGAATTTGAGACTAGTTCTTGACTCATCGGCAAAAACAGCAACTAATATCTCACTCAACAACATTCTTCATACCGGTCCAGTACTTCAAGAGGAACTATGTATTTAATTTACCATTCTACTACGATTTCGACTGCCCGTTTCGTTTTCACTGCCGACATTGAAAAAATGTGCAGGCAAATTTATGATAATGAAGAAGATAGAAACTTATCAACTTATCTGGTGGCGAAGTGACCCAGGGCAACAGTTGAAGTGCTATCAATTAAACACTGTTACCTATGGAACATCGGCCGTTCCATATTTGGCAATCAAATGCCTGCAGCGATTGGCACAAAATGAAGGCATCAGATATCCCCTAGGCGCTGAATTTCTACAGCATAATTTCCATGTTGATGATGTCATGACAGGATCAGATAGCATGACTACAGCTCGCGATACGCAATCACAACTTGTCTGATTGCTTTCTACGGCGGGCTTCAAACTACGAAAATGATGTGCCAACCATCCTCAGCCTCTTAATGGTATCGCACCAGCAATTGAAATACTTGGATTGATCTGGCTACCAAAATCCGACTACTTCTGTTTGAAAGTCAATATAGCGAAAATTGACAAAATTACTAAAAGAACTGTAGCGTCTGATATTGCTCGGCTATTTGACCCTCTTTGACTTTTTTCTCCATTGATAGTCACCGCTAAGATATATTTACAGGCATTATGGGGACTGAAGCAGGATTGGGTAACCAAGTTCCACGACATGTTTTTGATAACACGATTTCACATTCCTCTAAATTGCATGCGTTTGCTGATGCATCAGAATGCGATATATATCCGTTCCACTGATGCTCAGGGAAAGATAATCGTACGACTCTGGCTCCACCATTACCAAAGAAAATAACGCCCCCAAGATTAGAACACTGTGCAGCAGAATTAGCAGCCAAACGTAAAGCGCTGCCTTGGAATTGAAAACATGCTAATGTATGTACCTTTGGACTGACTCGGAAATAGTTTTGTCATGGATAAACTCGACTTCAGACGACTTTCAAGTATTCATAGGAAACCGAATAGCTTAGCTTCCATTCATTAGTTCTCCATACCACAGCAATGGAGACACGTAAGATCCAAGGAAAATCCCGCAGATCCGCTATCTAGAGGTATTCCGCCAGAAAAACTGAGCACTTGCAATTTGTTGTTTTACGGACCACCGTTCTTACATGGAAGTGATGTAATTTGGCCTCCTCCTTATACAAATAACACTGAGTGCCAAGCAAGCAACGCAAGCGCTCTGCAGCAGTCACTTTCACTGAAGAAAACGTCAGCACCAAGAGTTATATTAACACCATCCATCACCGAAATTCATGTAAAAGGCTTCAGCACATTATGGCATATGTACTACGGTTTATCAGCACCAGAAAGAAGACTAACTATAAAACACTGGAAGTCCAAGCAGCTCAATTAGAGAACGCACGAAACATAATAGTGAAAGTTATGCAAAAGGAAGGTTTTGAAGAAGACTTAACATACTTGAAGAGGGTCCACGAGCTTCCAAGGAACAGTTCCCTAAACGAACTCACACCTTTCATTGACCAGCTAGGTGGAAGATTGGAAGCATCAAATTTGCCATACTCCTCAAAACATCCAACGCTTCTCCCATACGGACACCCGGTCATTAAAATGATTTTAACTGATCTACATTTAAGAAACCGCCACATTGGTCCACAAGCCTTACTTGGAATTACCCGACTAACTTATTGGCCTATTAAAGGAAAAATAATTGCGAGATCTGTCGTGCAAAATTGTGTTTTTTGCGCAAGGATGAAACCCAAGATTTTCTGTCAGTTAATGGGAAACCGTCCATCGACAAGAGTTCAACCGGTGGACAAGAGTACGGTGGATTTCTGCGGACCAGTATAGACTCATTTTAAGATCCGAGGCAAGCGACGCGACGCCAAAAATCATACATCGCAGTGTTTTGTTGTTTTTCGACTAAAGCAATACATTTAGAGTTAGTCACTGACCTCTCCACCGAATATTTTATTGGCGCTTTTAAGCGTTTTACCGCAAGGTAACTGCACAAACGTATATTGTGACAACGGAACTAACTTCATCGGCGCAAAAAATCAACTTCATAAACTAAAGGAAATCGTGGAATCTCAGTAGGTACGCTGTCAACAAGGTTACAAGAGCATGCAGTTCTAAGGGACAGATTTTCATCTAATCCCACCACGAGCACCACATTTTGGCGGCCTATGGGAAGCCGCAGTCAAGTCAGCCAAAAATCTACTGCGATCGACACTTAAATCGTCTTTAACATACAAGGAAATGGAAACCGTCGTTACTGAAGTTGAAACTATATTGAATTCAAGACCTACAACACCGATGTCAACCGATCCCAACGACTTAATGGCCTAAATTTTCGGACATTTCCTCATTGGCGAACCTCTTTATTCGTCAGTTGACTCTCACGCAGAACCACTAAACATCAATTCTGCCAAGCGATTGAAACTTGTAACGCACTTAAAAAATTAAATCTGGAGACGATGGCAGTTGGAATACCTAAACCAGTTGCAATTTCGCTCAAAGTGGAAACACATTGTTCAGAATGTTGAGTTGGACACAATGGTTATCATAAAAGAAGATAACATTCCTGCCTTAAGATGAAAGTTGAGCCGTATCATTAGAGTTCATCCTGGAGACGATGGACTAATTCTCGTTGTTAACGTTCGAACCTCTACCGGGATTCTGCGACGCCCTATACACAAACTAGCGCCACTTCCGATTGAAGACACGAAGATTACACCTAAAACCTCATCTTCCAAAAGGGGCTTACAAAATCAAAACGGATTTCAAGATTCAGCAGTCCAACCCGGTAGAGAATCTACTCAAAGGACGACGCCTCAGCTCAGGATGCCTAAGGACCTGGCTCAAGATGATCCATTACCTAATAATAACCCTCCTACTCAAAGGACGACATCTCACCTCATCATGGTTAAGGACCGGGCTCAAGATGACCTATTAACAGATGCAGATTTTATGATCACCATTGATTCTAATTCAAGTTGAGTATACCATTCAACGGGGGGCAGAATGTTAATAATTCTAATTAACACATTTTGAATGATTCAATTCTTACTTGTACACCCCACAGTAGTTATAAGCATATCATTCCACCTTCTTTCCTGTCATATTGTAAGAACAAATTCCTATAACCATAGACACATTATTACTAGATGGTGCATTTCATACCCCAACCTGGAACAGAGTATATCTCACACTTTTACTCCTAAGAGATGGCGTTCCAATGCAGTTTATTACCTTATAAACATTTTTAGTGTTTGCTTATTTCCATATTTGTATCTATGGTGCTTGCAAGACACAAAATTGTTGCAGAGAATGGAAGAAGAAAAATAACACCCAAGTACCGTACGTTTCTCGCTCTTCTTATGAATTTCATGTATCTCTTTCGTACAATAGTATCATGGGGGAAGGGGACTGTTTTCTTCGCGATACGAGATATGGGAAACATGATATAATTAGGTATGTGCGCATATTCCGATATTCATTGGGACGGGTCATGATTCATGAAGGATATTATGATAAATTATTTAAAGTAGGTAGGTATATATGTATGTACATACATACTTCCTTGATTGCTGATGGTGGGAAGTAAATGGAAGAAAATTAAAAAAAAAACTAAACGATTGACTGATGTACCTATGTAAATATAAATACACAGTCCATTTTTTTTTAATACCACTTATAGCCTGGCCGCTAGCAAAATATTGCGTTTATGTTCGAACTTTTATTGAGATCAATTTTCGGGGTTCATATTTGCGGTTTTGATTACATGAATAGCTAAACATAAAATGAACAGGCAATAATTTATACTTAGTTCACTTGAAAGTTGAAATTAAAATATCAGTTATCATATTTACGAGTGTAATGTAGGTATATTTCTTGGAATCTATTTAAATTATAATTCAGTTCTCTACGAGTATGCATAATTGTAGAAATATTAGCTTTATTGTAAAGACCTATTAACGCAATGATTGCCATGGCTATCTTAGCCTCGGACAAGTAGATCGAAGCCTAAATTTTCTACAGGGCCGTGGCTATCATATGTATATGATAGCCAGAAGAAAATCCTTCCAACAACCTTTTAAGTTAACAGAAACACGCCTAGATACATAAAATGAAATTAAATCCAACGATAACAGCAAATACAAAAAAACAAACTGGTTGGCCCCTGAGTAAACTTTTCGAAAATTACCCTGGCAGTCAATGTGTTAATAAAAACACGAATTCATTAAAATTATCATACATGTGTACGTATGTACAGGTAGTTCACATATATTCACATATATCATATACATCTCTATATATAAAACAGTTCACTAACCGATTGACAGACAACGCACAGACCAAACCGCTGGACCTAAAGGGCTGAAATTTGGACAGTACATTCCGATAATGACATAGACGCCCGCTAACTAGGTATACCGGAAATATTCAACGGCATATGAATTATATTCTGTTGAAATTATAAGCTGATTGTCCAATAAAATATCACTAATAAAAGGATGGTTTTATTTAGGTGCTTCTGATACAATGGTTGAGGAAAGAGTGGTAGAAGAAAAAGTAAAAATGCGTTAGAAAGGAAGTATAAAGATAATTGAAAATATTACAAGAGATTTACATTTTGATGTCTTAATATGGTTAAGGTGTTAACACAATTCAATATGGAATTCATTACAATATTTTAACATATTCCCTCCATTCATTCAATTCCTTTTTTTTCTTGAGAAATGCCTCGTATCTAATAAAGACAAACGGAAAGGAAATTGATAGCCCAAAAGCAAATCTGCGAGGCTAGAGCGCTAATTTCAAATTTCGCTTGGCTGCCGAAGAACTTGGTTTGAGTGAAAGCACAGTTTCAAGCCATTTAAACTACGAAAACTGCGACTTAAATCGTTGCGCAATCTTACCCATATGTCTGCGCACTCTTACCTGACTTCGGGGCAAGAGTGCGCAACTTAACTTACTTTGGTTTTTTGATGAAAACATATGAAACATTAAAAAAAATATAAAATATTTTTGTATAAATTGGATCCTAAAATATAGAGCTACCAAACAGTAGGCTCTTTTGTTTGTTATCTGTTGTAAATTTTTCAGAATTTAAGCCCGAAGTCCAAAATGCGCACTCTTGCCCCGAACGATATAGGTTTGAGGCTCTGACCGGATCAAAGTCGCTATGCTTTGCACGGAAATTGTGTTACCCCTGTTCCACTCATTTTCCTAATATTTTGCGTAATTTAAACTATGTCAAAGCTTGCACAATTTAATGTGTCTCGTGTAGTGTTATTGTATTTTCTGCAATTGAATGCTCAACAATTTAATGTTCATATCATTACCCAACTACCATTGAATGTAATGCGTCTTCTTCTTTCTTTTTTTTTTGCAATTTAATGCTCAACAATTTAATGTTTTCTCCACCTTCAGTAATTCAATGCAAATCAATCAATATTTCAGATCGACTGTCAATAGCTTTACTAATATGTATGCAACATATTTGATTACCCAATTACAATTAAATGTAATTCACCATCTCCCAATTGAAAGATTTCGTTGGGTCTCCAATTTAATGGAATCTGTAATTGTTATCAAGCCTCGATTTTATCAATAGGTACCACAAAAAAAAAACAAAGAACTGAAACATCTGCAAAAAAATGTTTCCGCGCTTATTCTGTTTTACGCGTTTCGAGATTTGATAACATTCTCTTTTCTTCTCCACAAAAATATCTAATAGTAATAAGAATAACACATATGAAAACACTTTTTTTTTACTCGTCGCCAATGTGATAACCGGTGGATTAGTTGTAAATAAAACACTGATATCATTTAGGTACCGGTGAAACAACGAAATAGCAATAAACTTTATTTACTGTAATTATTATAAGCAGTATGTTCATTAATCGGCAGCAGCGTTACCACTTGTACTACATATGTAGTACTGTGCTACATATTTGCTTGATTTTTTAACGTCATACTACATAGCTACATACTACATCGTTACCCTAAAGCACTACATTTCTTAAGATACGTCTAGCCGTTTTACATTTTTACGAACAACATTTCGTTTGTTCTCAATTTTGCCCTTTTTGCTTTTATAACTAAATAAATAGATTTAAAAAATTGGCATCACTCTAAAGTATGTGCTAATCTTCAGCTGAATGCTGCCATTTACGTACGACATGAAGTGTCTGTCTCTGTCTATCAGCAGAATTAACAGCTGACAGTATATAAATTTGTTTGTTATTGTTCATTGGTTTGATTGTGTTGTACCCGCAAACAACTGCAAATAACAAATATGGATCGGTTTTTAAAAGTAGTTTCGGATTTGGACTCGGATACTGGGAGGTAACCTTCATAAGCATATGAAAAGACAATAAATATAGGTATGCTTAATTAACTAATTATTATAGTATTATTATTAATTATTATTATTTTTGTTATTTTTTTGTGAATTCAAATTATATTTTTGTTATGTTATTTATCTATTTATTTGTTTGTTATGTTAGGTACCTACTTAATTTAAATTTCAATAAAAAAAAACAGGTACTACATTTTTTTTGAAAATGCTACATTTTGTTGGCTAACGTACTACATTTGCTAAAGATTTTAGTGGCAACGCTGATCGGCAGGTCGCCACAGGAAGGCCTTCCTATTTTTTAAGATTTTCATTGATGAAGTAAGGGGTGATTTGGCAAGGTCTGCTGAAATCGCCAACGATTCCCTACTGGGCAGCTTATTGTTCACATACACTGTAGCATCCTGGTTGGTGGTGTTCGAGTTCGTTGGCCTTCCATAGACTTGCGATAATTTAATTGATCGTGTCGCACGGGCGAGCTTGACGAAGTTGTTCTTGCACATTGTATTTGCAAAAGATGCGATAATGGTTCATTGCTCTGGCTTTTTTGATCTTGTGCGATAAATGTAATTTATGTGTGTCTCGAACCTCGAAATTTATTATTTGTCTCACTGCTTGTAAAATTTCAACAAGATTTTCGGTGGGATGTTTTTTATTTCGATGTTATCACTACTTTTATAAAATGAAGTCTAAAAAAAAGTATGTATGTATGTGCCGCTAAAACAAAAAAACTACTGAACGGATTTGAATGCGGTTTGTTGCAATCGAATCTGGTTGGATTAAATCTATAAAATGGATAAAAAAAAATCAATATATTTCACTAAAAAGCTTCTAAATGAGAAAAAGAAAAGTTGATATTTTACTTTTGGGCATTTATCTTCCTCTATCTTAGTTCTTAAATAACGTATTAAAATAAAATTTACATATTTGCTTAGATTATTTCACAACAAAGATTTATATATATATATATTCTTTGTACATTTTCTGTGAGAAAAGTAATAACATAAAGAAATATTGTTTGTATGCTTGCGCTACAACGATCAGTGGAAACAATTGCCAACGTGAATGCACCAGCGGCAGCGGGTATGCCTACATGCGTGTAGTAGTAGTGATTGGGATTGCTTCGTGCTAACGTATATGTATTGTAATTGTTCGATCAACTCTAATCCAATAACTGGATAAATTTGGTTGCAATTTGTTTTATGATAAGTAGATGCAGGGCTTGGAACAGATACAGATAAATGTATGTATTATGTTTTGAAGTTTTGTCGGTAAGAACGTGCTGTAATATTTAAGAAAGCGGAAAAGTTAGATTTGAAGAAATTTCTAACCCACCTGCGTCACTTTTTTCTTTAATAGTCTATGGAAAATCGTTTATCCAAGCAATTCATTCAGTCATTTGGTGCTAAAGCTACGAGCAGACGATATGCAAAAGTCGCATATATATGCGAGTCTGACGTAATTTTTGCGTCATCATATGCGATTAATGCTCGCATATCGTCTGAACACCAATTTAGGACAGCCCGCATATGCTCGCAAAGCATATGCGGACGATATGCGACACCCAGCTCGCAAACCAATTTGCAACTTTTCCGCATATCGTGTGAACACTTTCGCATATCATTTGTGACAATTTGCAAGCGTCCCAACCATATGCGACCGGACGAAAACCTTACATTGCATATGACCGCATATTTGCGAACAAATCCGAGATCTCAAAAGTTTGAAAATCTAGTTTGGGGTATGTGTGTAGGGTAGGTACTTTTTTTTATTTTTATCTTACATTTTGCTTTGGTTGGGTTGTGTTGTGAGTTGTGACAGTAAAATTGTGAAGATAATTATTAGGTCTGTTTGGTAGCACGTTACTTTTCGTAATACTTTGTAAAATTACATAGAACCACATGAATCTGTGTTTGTTAACTCGAAAAAATCACGGTACATCGCAAGCTGAGAGCGAAATGAGAGCGTACAAAATAAAGAGCAATGAAATTTTACGCAACATCTTTTTCTTGTGATGAGCTGGACAACTCTGTCAAATCAAGCCATCTGACAGTTTGTGAAATTTCATAAATCTTCATTGTTAGTGAAAAACAAAAACAAATCGAAAGCTTTGACCAAAACTGTGTGCAGGTTTTCTGCATTTGAGGTGTGTTCGCTTGTGCACAAAAAAAAAGATACCAAACAGACCTATTATATGTAATTGTGTAAGTAATCAATCCGTAGGCTACCTAGCGGTACACGAAAAGAGTACAGCTACGAGCAGACGATATGCAAAAGTCGCATATATATGCGAGTGCTGACGTCACGAAAATACTCGCAAATTTATCGCAAATTCTATAAAGTAGGCATTGCGTGCAAACTCGCATATAGAAGTGTTCACACGACTTTTGTCCCAAAACTCGCAAATGCATTTGCGAACATGGTGTTCGCATATGATATGTTCGCAAATGGGGTCGCAAATGTTGTGGCCTATACGCGAGGTGCTCACACGATATGCGACACAATTTGCAGATCACATATTTTCAATCATATGCAGATTTGCGAGCATTATCAATCTTTTGATGTTTTGTATTTTCTGTAATGTGTTGGTGATTTGTGACAATTTAAAGTGTGGGAATATATCAAAAATGTCAAAAAGGAAATGGGCTGCTATTGCTATTTTGGCAATAGATATGATGAAAAATGACGACGATGATGGAAGCCACGAAGAAGCGAGTGTGCAAGTGCAAAGGATTCGTCGTGTATTTGCCAAAGATTGGGTGCGACTTCGCGAGACTGAAGTCTTTTGCGCAGAATTGTTTGTAGAACTGCGTGGCGATGAACCGGAATTATATCACGGTCTCGTTCGCATGTCATCCGATCAATTTGGTCATCTACTAAGTTTGGTAAAACCGCGAATTCAAAAAGCGGACAGGAACATGCGATTAAGCATTCCCGCGTCAGATGGCCCGTTGCTGATGCTGCGCTTCTTGTCCACTGACGAAAATGTTTGGTCTTTGCAATACCATTTCCGTATTCCAGTTAACGCGTTCGATTATTTTTTCGTGATTTTTCTGTCTTTGAGAGAATTTTGACCCTACTCTTCGAGATTTGGCAGAAAACCCATATTAAGTGCAAAAAGTACGCGAACCTACTATGTAAACTTTCATAGAATCATGACAGTTTCATGGCTCTCAATTTTTTTTACCAAGTGTTGTTTCAAAAGCGATTGGTAACTTTTGTTCAAGTCTTCTATCTTTGAGACGATATTACTATTTGACAGGTCTCAATTCCTTGTGCAAAAAAAAGTTACCAAAGACAAAGAGACCTACTATTTCGACTATAATTACATGGCGACACGTACCGCTAGGTTTCCCTACTCAAAGACAGGAAACTTGCAGAAAAGTAAACAAACACAGTTTTGGTCAAACCTTTCGATTTGTTTTTGTTTTTCACTAACAATGAAGATTTATGAGATTTCATAAGCTGTCAGATGGCCTGATTTGACAGAGTTGTCCAGCTCATCACAAGAAAAAGATGTTGCGTAAAATTTCATCGGTCTTTATTTTTTACGCCCTCATTTCGCTCTCAGCTTGCGATGTACCGTGATTTTTTCGAGTTAACAAACACAGATTCATGTGATTCTATGTAATTTTACAAAGTATTACAAAAAGTAACGTGTTACCAAACATTATTAAACATAATTATCTTCACAATTTTACTGTCACAACTCACAACACAACCCAACCAAAGCAAAATGTAAGATAAAAATAAAAAAAAGTACCTACCCTACACACACGCCAAACTAAATTTTCAAACTTTTGAGATCTCGGATTTATTCGCAAATATGCGGTCATATGCAATGTAAGGTTTTCGTCCGGTCGCATATGGTTGGGACGCTTGCAAATTGTCACAAATGATACGCGAAAGTGTTCACACGATATGCGGAAAAGTCGCAAATTGGTTTGCGAGCTGGGTGTCGCATATCGTCCGCATATGCTTTGCGAGCATATGCGGGCTGTCCTAAATTGGTGTTCAGACGATATGCGAGCATTAATCGCATATGATGACGCAAAAATTACGTCAGACTCGCATATATATGCGACTTTTGCATATCGTCTGCTCGTAGCTTACGTGTCGCCATGTAATTATAGTCGAAATGGTAGGTCTCTTTGGTAACTTTTTTTTGCACAAGGAATTGAGACCTGTCAAATAGTAAAATCCTCTCAAAGATAGAAAACTTGAATAAAAATTACCAATCGCTTTGAAACAACACTTGGTAAAAAAAATTGAGAGCCATAAAACTGCCATGATTCTATGAAAGTTTACATAGTAGGTTCGCGTACTTTTTGCACTTAATATGGGTTTTCTGTCAAATCTCGAAGAGTGGGGTTAAAATTCTCTCAAAGACAGAAAAATCACGAAAAAGTAATCGAACGCGTTAAGCACCAAAAAAATTAAGAATTTATGTGATTTGACAGATTTGACAGTTTTCATAATATACCCCAAAGAAATTTCGTGGATTTTCGTTGTTTTGGGAGTGTACGCGAACGGACCTAGTATTTCGAAAACAAGCGTGTTACCAAACTGGAATACGGAAATGGTATTGCAAAGACCAAACATTTTCGTCAGTGGACAAGAAGCGCACGATCAGCAACAGGCCACCTGACGCTGGAATGCTTAATCGCATGTTCCTGTCCGCTTTTTGAATTCGCGGTTTTACCAAACTTAGTAGATGACAAAATTGATCGGTCGACATGCGAACGAAACCGTGATATAATTCTGGCTTAGCGTCACGCTGTTCTAGCAACAATTTTGCGCAAAAGCCTTCAGTCCCGCGAAGTCATACCCAATCTTTGGCAAATACACGACGAATCCTTTGCACTTGCGCACTCGCTTCTTCGTGGCTTCAATCTTCGTCGTAATTTTCCATCATATCTATTGCCAAAATAGCAATAGCAGCCCATTTTCTTTTCGACATTTTTAATATATTTCCACACTTTAAATTGTCACAAATCACCAACACAATACAGAAAATACAAAATGTCAAAAGATTGGTAATGCTCGCAAATCCGCATATGATTGAAAATATGTGATCTGCAAATTGTGTCGCATATCGTGTGAACATCTCGCATATAGGCCACAACATTTGCGACCTCATTTGCGAACATATCATATGCGAACACCATGTTCGCAAATGCATATGCGAGTTTTGGGACAAAAGTCGCATATCGTGTGAACACGTCTATATGCGAGTTTGCGAGCAATGCCTACTTTATAGAATTTGCGATCAATTTGCGAGCTTTTTCGTGACGTCAGCACTCGCATATATGTATATGCGACTTTTGCATATCGTCTGCTCGTAGCTTAAGGCACTTCAGTCTTCTTTTTCCGGTTATTTCTTGTAGCGGGATAGAGTTGACTTCGTTGTTATCGTGGATTAGTAACCAGATTTTGTGTTTTTTTTTTTTTTTTTTTTTTTTTTATAATCTACACACGCTAAAGGGGATATGAATACCCTTATAATGATTACACACAGCGCGAGCACATGAAGGACGAGAACGAGAGAAAGACTTGTCTGTTGTATTTCTTCCATTACTGTCGCTATTTTGAGGTCTTTATGGATGTCGTCATTATGGAAATATACCATGGAGCGTCTATTATCGTTCTTAATATTTTTGATTGCTGTCTTTGGATGATGTCAATATTTGATTTACTCGCTGTTCCCCACAGCTGAAGTTTGTATGTCCATATTGGTTTAATGATCGTCTTGTAAATGAGCAGTTTGTTGTCTATAGATAGGACCGAGTTTCTTCCCTGCAGCCAAAATAGTTGTCTAAATTTGTCCTTGATTTGTTTGCGTTTTATGAGTATATGTTGTTTCCAAGTTTGCTTTTGGTCTATGTGCATTCCCAGATACTTAGCTTTCTTCGCTAAAGTTACTGTTTTGTCGTTAAGTTTAATAGTTGGTGGATTTGTTATTTTTCTTGTGGTGTATATAACTAGTTCTGTTTTGTCTTCCTTTATTTGTATGCCCCATTTTTTAAACCAGCTGGATAAAACGTCTAGATGATTTTCGAGTTCGGAGATCGCCTGTTCGAGAATTTTGTGCGAAGTAAGTATTACTGTGTCATCTGCGAAAGTCGCAATCATTGCGTTTCTTGTCTGAGGTGTCGGAATGTCAGGTGTATGTATTAGATATAATAAAGGTCCTAGGTGGCTTCCTTGGGGAACTCCAGCTTCAGCTTTAAGAAGATTTGAGTGCTCGTCTCTGTGTTGTACATAGAAGCAGCGATCGTCAATGTAGCTTTTAATGAGCAGGAAGAAGTCAGTAGAGAGTAGGAGTTGTAGTTTGTAAAAGTCCCTTATGCCTAGGGTTACCATCAAAAAAATTCGAAAAGCCTATCCGGCTTTTAGAGAGACCGCCTGATTTTGGAGCACAAAGCCTGACAAAAAAACAAATTGGATTTTTTATCACAAAACATTTTATTTTAAATAAATTAACAGTTATAAACTCTATTAAAAAAAAAACAAAAAAAAAAAAAAAACTTGAGATTAAAAGAAAATAAATTCATTGCCATTCATTGTCATCTTCTCAGAAAGTTTTTTTTTATGTATATATAATTATAAAGAGATCGGTAAGAATTTTTTTTATATTTTCCATTTGTGCATATAGGTATTTGATTTAGAACGGTTGGTTTTTATAAAATGTGTGTAGTTATAAAAATGTTTGCAAGATAGTATATATTTGAAATTTTCTTTTATTCAAATTATTGCTTTCACTCCATTGTGTGTTTATAAGAGAGAAAATTCTTTCTGTTATAGCATTGTGAGAAGAGATTGCAAAAATCCACGCACAAATTTTTTTTAATTCGGTAGGATTGGCTTTGCAATACTCAAAATACGAAACATATTGCATACCCAATGTGTTTTTTTTAAAAAGCACTATGTTGTTGGCTGGACAATTTTTTCAAATCATGATATTGTTAAAAAAAAATTCCTTAACACAATTCAAAAAATTAGCAACTCTATAAGTGAAGTCTGTTTTCTCTCTATTTGCGAAATTTAATTTTGAAAAATCGGAAAAAAGAATGTAAAAAACCTAAGTAAAATAAAATTGTTCAGCATGACGGGGACATTGGTAGAACAAAAATATTTCTTAAGGGCGGGATTCCTTCAATTGCAGGAAACAGCGAAAGCCATCTTGTCTTGCTGTGTGTTAGTAAATTTGTATACTCTACGTCTACGTCAACAACATCACAAAAATCTTCAAGTTTTTTCGTTCGCACCGTGTATACTGAAAAATGATTGTAAACTTTCATTACAATTGATTCTATATCAATCTGTAATGATTCTGCACCGAATCTTACAGGGTTATGTAGAATATGAGCCGGACAACCGATTCCAATTATAGTACTTATATCAGCTTTTGAAAATATGAACACATTTTTACCAGGTCGTCGATTTACATCGCCGAAATTAGCATTTGTATTGTCACTTTTTCTTAAATTTAATTTTTTTCTAATACGGACAGTAAAAAATTTGCAATGTTTTCCGATTTCTCATTGTCAAGACTACAAATATTTAAAACTTTAGTTACAATACCATCATTATCAGCGAAATACTGAACGACAACTGGGAACATTTTAATCGAGCCGTGATTACTAGCGTCTGTAGCAATTCCTATATAATTTAATTTAAAGTTAAAATTTAATTGAAGTAAATAAGTCAAAAAAATTATAAAGCCTGAGAAAGCATGAAGCCTGGCCTGAGCTTTGGACTTCACCGGTTAAACAAAATAAACAATTTGCATTACCCGACAAAGCGGCCACCCCAGCAAACAGGGGTGAAATCGGCTAAGGTGATAGTTGATTGTCGTTTTTGATTATCAACTATTCTTTGCTCTGCGTAAAGCGATCACTAAAAAATGATTGATTATTGGCATTACTCAGAGTTTTAAACGCCACTTCCTTGCCGACGCTGTCATTCCGAACAGCTGATACAATTAAAATCGAAGTTTCTTTCAATGTGAAAAATGTAAGTGAATTTGAGAATACTAATATGTTCACAAATTACAAACAATATGTTTCTTCTCTTAAGGTCTCAAGCTGATAAAGAGCAGGTACGGATCCTTTCCAAGTATACGCAAGAAAATCCGGATTTGGCTAGGTCCTATAATGCTCTTTCGAGCACAGCCCGGACAGTCCAGAGGCAGCAGTGGGAAACACTAAAAAGGCAGTTGAATGCAAATGGACCGCCAACAAAAACTGTTGCTGAGTGGAAAAGAGTAAGTAATGAACATACACGCCAATTTTTAAGATTCTAAATTATGAAATCCTATTATAGATTTGGACGCTACGAAAATATAGCACAAAAAAAAGTGTACGTACAATAAAAATTCGCTTAAAAAAACTGGTGGCGGTCCATTTGATCTAAAGGTTTTAGACGAAACAGACGAAGCAATAGTTGCTGCTTGTGGAATGGAAGCATGCGTAAGCGGAACTAAGGCCTCATTAAGTTTTGGCAGCAGTGCAAAAGGTAGTAGATACCTAAATATTTGTAAATACATATTAATACCTATCTACTATTTTCATTTGCTTATAAACAGTAACCAATGAAAATGCCTATGGCGATGGCATTGAACAGCTCCTTGAGGACCTCAATGAAACGCCGGAGCAGAATATATTGCAAGATTCAACAAATACACCCATCCATTCAACACCAAAGAGACGACAAAAAAAATTTAACGAAAAGCAAGATAAGGAAGATATTCTTCAACTGCAGATAGAACTTCAAAAAAATTTCTTCGAAAATCAAATGGAGAACGCAAATAAAGCCAACAACACCTTATTGGAAATTCGTGATTCTTTAAGACAGCTGTGTGAGACCAAAGTTTCGCAAAACTCATTAAAAAATGAAGAGCTTGCAGTGAGGCGGAAGGGAATAGAGGTGGCTAAAATTGCTAATGACATAAAATTAAAGGAGCTAAACAAGCTCAACTAGCTCATCACTAGTGTTATTATTTTTTTTATGTTATTTTGCAATAATACGAATGTGTACCTAAGCTTTAGAAAAGCAATATAATATATTTATAAGTTTGTTGAGTTTTTTTGTGTAATAAAAATAAAAAGCATTTTGTTAAGATTTGCTATTTTTCGTGTAATTAAAAAACAAAAATTGTACAGTTTTAAAGCACGGCGATTAGTAATTGGCAAATAAATCATCTCTTATACTGTCGCGAATTCTTCTAGCTTCTCCACTATCCAGGGTATCAGCAGTTTGCGATATTTGCCGTGGATAGTTTGAGGAAATACTATTTTCCCCTTCCGGATAGGGTACGTTGTAGGAGAGGCATATGTTGTGCAATGCAGCACAGACATTTATGATTTCGACAACTCTTATCGGACTGTATCTACACTTCCGTTCTTCAAGTATTATACGCCATCGAACTAAACAAACTAAATTTGTATTTAAAGTTGTTCATAATATAAAAGAAGGACTTACCTTTTAAACGACCAATGCATCGTTCTACAATACTTCTGGCCTGAATGAACTGAGTTGAAGTGTGATTCGAGGGAATCTTCATTAACGCTTCTATATGGCGTCAGTAGAAAAGGCTCTTATGGATAGCCGCTATCACCTGGAAAAAAAAGAAGTTGCAGTACTTAACAATTTATATATCAAATATAATATTACCAAGTAGCCATGATAAACTCCTGCCTGCTATAAAATCTCTTTCCAATGCATTCCTTTCTTCACTTTGTCGCCAGACAAAGCTGTCGTGAGCACTTCCCCCATATCTAGCATTTATAGCCAAAATTTGTGTGTTTTCATCGCAAATCTAAAATATTTAATATGCATACGTCGATCTGTCTGTCTCTCGTTCTCGTCCTTCATGTGCTCGCGCTGTGTGTAAACATTAAAAGGGTATTCATATCCCCTTTAGCGTGTGTAGATTATAATAAAAAAAAAAAAAAAATGCATATAGGTATGTAGATTATTTTGCAAAACCATGTTTTAAGTTAAACTTACAGCCATGGCATTTATACTATGCCTTCCTTTCCGATTGAAGAACATGTTCTCATTTTCCATTGGCCTTATAATCAGAATATGAGTTCCATCAACGCATCCCACAACTGCAAAATATAAAGGGCAATCGAATTTTAGGATTAATATATGTATTATAATAGCAAAATAATGTACTTCTAGGAATTTTATATTTTTTAAAAAAAAATTATTTGGTTGAATCCTTAGGCACAAACTTAAACCTAAGTGGGCAAAGTATTGACTGCATTTTTTTAATGACTGCAGCAGTAATTTCAGCCACCGTACTTTGACCCATTGGTGCAGCCCAGTCAGCCCCAACTTGTCTTTGATAGCCACCACCCCCAAGAAGATTTAAAGTTGCAGCCAATTGAAGGATGGGTGGAACATGCGTTGACCTTATTCCAGTTGGTAAATCAAGCAGTTCCAAAACAGACACAAACGCTTCTTTTGATAAGCGAAAGTTTTTTTAAAAATCTAAAATACACAATAATAAATGCTACCAATGAACAATGAAGATTTATAAATATGCATTCTTACATCGGGTTTGGAAGTTCCAAAATATTTGCTTTGTTTCTCAGGTTTCTTCTTACTAGTTGGACATTTTTGTAATTATTTTCTTCATTTTTCACTCTGTTTGAGCCATAGAAAACTTCCAATGAAGTAAACATTCCACTTCACGAATTTCAAAATTTGACTTAAAGTTTCTTATTCTAATTTATTTAATATAATAATTTTTCACTGAAGTATTTAATTTATTTAGAGTTGAAGCCGAGGTGCATACCTATGAAAATGACACAAATGTATGAAAGCGACACCCAAATAGCTGTCACATGAAATTGATCGCAAAAAAGCGATTGTCAATTTGATAATCACCATACGTGGCCGTAAAGCGATGATTTTGATTGTCAACTATCAACTATCACCTTAGCCGATTCCACCCCAGATCTATCGCAATCCGGCAATTTTCATTTTTTTTTCCTCGACTTCTTCCTGTCATCGTTTCTTTACAAAGCCAAACAAGAAACCCTTCGTTTATTGAATTTTGTTTTTATTTTTTTTAAATATATGCACGCGTCGTATTTTGATGTAAATACATAATACGTAGTTATGTATGTACTTCGACATGCGTACTTCTATTCGTTTCGTTTGTTTTTTTTTTTCGTTTTCGTTTCGTTCCGTTTCTTTTTTGTTTGTGATTTGGATACTAATTAACGGGTAAATGCGCAATAAATAAATATACATAAATATACATATCTTACGTTTATCGTTTATCGTTTATGTGTTTTGTGATTCGTGTCTTCGATTTAGGGGTAATCCAACTTCTGAATCTGTTAAAAATTACATCAAACTCACTACGCACAAGTCACTTTTATCTACTAATCTATTATCTCTTTATTCTCTTTTCTACATATCTTGTCATTTACAACAACAAACCGCAACTGAACTGATTGACTGCCTATGTTCCTGTGCTATTTTCATCTAGCATCGCCATCTAGTAGGCAATTCCAACGGCGGCGGTAGGAAACTATACTCTTCTTGTTACAAAACGGACAATATAAATAGACTTAAGCTACGAGCAGACGATATGCAAAAGTCGCATATATATGCGAGTCTGACGTAATTTTTGCGTCATAATATGCGATTAATGCTCGCATATCGTCTGAACACCAATTTAGGACAGCCCGCATGTGCTCGCAAAGCATATGCGGACGATATGCGACACCCAGATCGCAAACCAATTTGCGACTTTTCCGCATATCGTGTGAACACTTTCGCGTATCATTTGTGACAATTTGCGTGCATATGCGATCATTTGCAAGCGTCCCAACCATATGCGACCGGACAAAAACCTTACATTGCATATGACCGCATATTTGCGAACAAATCCGAGATCTCAAAAGTTTGAAAATTTAGTTTGGTGTAGGTACTTTGTTTGGTAACACGTTACTTTTCGTAATACTTTGTAAAATTACATAGAATCACACGAATCTGTGTTTGTTAACTCGAAAAAATCACAGTACATCGCAAGCTGAGAGCGAAATGAGAGCTGGACAACTCTGTCAAATCAGGCCATCTGACAGCTTATGAAATCTCATAAATCTTCATTATTAGTGCAAAACAAAAACAAATCGAAAGGTTTGACCAAAACTGTGTTTGTTTACTTTTGTGCAACTTTCCTGTCTTTGAGTTATGCTCGCTTGTGCACAAAAAAGATACCAAACAGACCTATTATATGTAATTGTGTAAGTAATCAATCCGTAGGATATCTAGCGGTACAGGAAAAGAGTACGTGTCGCCATGTAATTATAGTCGAAATAGTAGGTCTCTTTGGTAGCTTTTTTTTGCACTCTCAAAGATAGAAAACTTGAACAAAAGTTACCAATCGCTTTTGAAACAACACTTGGTAAAAAAAATTGAGAGCCATGAAACTGTCATGATTCTATGAAAGTTTACATAGTAGGTTCGCGTACTTTTTGCACTTAATATGGGTTTTCTGTCAAATCTCGAAGAGTGGGGTTAAAATTCTGTCAAAGACAGAAAAATCACGAAAAAAGTAATCGAACGCGTTAAGCACCAAAAAAATGAGGAATGTATGTGAATTGACAGATTTGACAGTTTTCATAATAGGTCTGTTTGGTAACTAACACATTCGTACACATTCGTAAGATTCCTACACATTTCGTGTTTGTTAACCCAAAATATTCGTGAAAGAGAAAGCCAAATGACAGTTGAAAAAAATTCCCCTTCACTGAGAGCGTACACAATCCTACACAGTCTTTTTCTTCGCGTAGGTTTGAACAACTCTGTCAGACCAGCCATCTGACAATTGTGAAATGTCATAATCTTCAGTTGGTGGAAAACAAAAACAAATTTCCGCTGGTTGAGAGGATTTTCCCCCACTTCTCAAGTTATTTATTATTTGACGGCGAGTTAAGTCTTACACAGAAAAAAGATACCAAACAGACCTAATATACCCAAAGAAATTTCTTGGACTAAAATTCGTAGCATGGGGAAATTTCTTACTCTCTCGTGAGCATTCTCTTCTACGAAAAACTATGAAATTTTTGCGTACGCGAACGGGTTTTCGTTGTTTTGGGAGTGTACGCGAACGGACCTAGTATTTCGAAAAACAAGCGTGTTACCAAACCGACCTAGTATCCACTGGAATACGGAAATGGTATTGCAAAGACCAATAATTTTCGTCAGTGGACAAGAAGAGCAGCATCAGCAACAGGCCGTCTGACGCGGGAATGCTTAATCGCATGTTCCTGTCCGCTTTTTGAATTCGCGGTTTTACCAAACTTAGTAGATGACCAAATTGATCGGATGACATGAGAACGAGACCGTGATATAATTCCGGTTCATCGCCACGCAGTTCTAGCAACAATTCTGCGCAAAAGCCTTCAGTCTCGCGAAGTCGCACCCAATCTTTGGCAAATACACGACGAATCCTTTGCACTTGCACACTCGCTTCTTCGTGGCTTCCATCATCGTCGTAATTTTCCATCATATTTATTGCCAAAATAGCAATAGCAGCCCATTTCCTTTTTGACATTTTTGATATATTCCCACACTTTAAATTGTCACAAATCACCAACACATTACAGAAAATACAAAACATCAAAAGATTGATAATGCTCGCAAATCTGCATATGATTGAAAATATGTGATCTGCAAATTGTGTCGCATATCGTGTGAACACCTCGCATATAGGCCACAACATTTGCGGCCCCATTTGCGAACAGATCATATGCGAACACCATGTTCGCAAATGCATTTGCGAGTTTTGGGACAAAAGTTGCATATCGTGTGAACACGTCTATATGCGAGTTTGCAAGCAATGCCTACTTTATAGCATTTGCGATAAATTTGCGAGTTTTTTCGTGACGTCAGCACTCGCATATATATGCGACTTTTGCATATCGTCTGCTCGTAGCTTAAGATTCTTCAAAACAAGGTGATGCGAATCATCTTGAAATGCAGTTTTTATACCCCATCACAACTGATTCTAACCTGTCTACAGAGCACCGAATCACCTACGATGCAGTACTTTTCGTGTTTAAATTAAAACATAAAATGGTCCCAGAGTATTTATCTAACAATTTACGTTATATTCAAGAACAAATTCAAACTTAAAACTACAATCTTTTAGAGATTCTAGAACACAAAATATGATTATGTATAAGGGACTCAAATTTTTCAATGAATTACCAAATAATATTAAAAATGAATCCGTCTTCAGTTATTTTAAAAAATCATTAAATATATAAGAGGCGAGGTGTAATATGAATATTCTTTAATTTAAATTTCCTTGTACAAATATACTTACCCTTTCGGAAGACGAAAGGTATGCTTTAAGCAGGCAAACAGAGAAGATACTAATATACTTCATCAACAAATTTAGTCCCGTATGTGACTAGTGTGAATGGGATAGCAGATACAATTGAAAGGTTTTCATATATGTGGGCCAGAAAGGCAAAATACATCGGCCACATTGAACGAATGGGCAATCACCATTTAAGAAAATCTTCTTACATCCCCCAATGGTTTGAGATAACAATGAAGACCGAAACTGCTTTTTTAGTACTTATCTATTGCCAATGCTTAAGCGCGCTTGGTCTGGAGAACTGAAAACTGTGAAGAAGATTCTAAGCAGAGACACAGGTCGCTTCTATGCGCTGCCGTTTTTAAATCTCGCATTTGCCATTCGGCCCAATAATAACAAGTATTTTTGTCAAGTTGACACAGGCAATTGTACTCTCTAAAATATGTTCAGATAATGTTTTTTTTTTTGTGAAATGTCAAACTTTGCACCAACTATTCTATTCACTCCTAAATGGTCTGGTACACATTGTGATGCGCTACAGGAGATGTCAAAACACCCCTTAGGTGCAAAATAAGGAAATGACTACATTCTTAATTAAGTATGGTGGCAACTAATTGTCTGCATAGTGCATAGCCTTAAGTGAAATTCCAACATCGTCTATTTCCACTCGCTGTTGCATTCTCTAAATATGACTGACCTTCTGAAACACTTGCCCTGGGTGGGTACTTTAATTTAATAATAACGCAGCCCACTGCTTAGCATCCTCATTTATTGCACTCTTTTATTGCTTCCGGTTGCTAAGGGAAACACATTTCCTTTACCACCGAGCTATACTAAAATTAACTCCTACTTAATATGCTTTCATCGTTTCCTGAAATAGAACGTAGCAAAGGTATCCAAGCCTCGGTCGTAATGGTCGATTGAAGGTAGAACGTTAAGTCAAAGTTGGGCGATGGAAATAGCGAAGCAGAGTGGAAGTAAGAGAGAACACAACCAGCACAATGGATTTCAAGACTTGCTCGATGTATCGTAGCGGCTACAACAACGAAGTCTCCTGAACGTCCATACCCGGCAGCCTATTTGATACTTGCTGCCGCATGTACCACGTACTCTTCCAGTGAATTGAATTGCAAATTAACATGAAGCGGAGTAGAGTGGAGACGTTGCACATTATATGACGAGGAGGAAGACACCGATGGCGATGGCAACGAGGACAATGAAGCACACATACGTAAATCACATCTCAATTTTATTAGTGCAACATTACGTCAGTCTATTTGACCCAATTTGAATTAATTCTTTTCGAAATTGACGATGAATATCTATATGGTACATATATATGGTCTCTCCAGGATACCAGAACCAACAGATGATTATCATCTCAGTTTGCCGAGAATAAAGCATAACGAGCGATAGCATAAATCTGTGAGTTGTCTATACCCCTAACCCACTACCGTTTCTAATCCTGTGTAGATGAAAGGCGAAGCCAACATGAGTTATTATCCTTGCATAGGTTATGTGTCAATTTGCATACAAAATGAAGAGATACAAATTTGTAGTGCAACTTCTTTCTATGGGCATACTCGTTTGTAGGTATATGCACAGAGACTATGCCCATTTGACAGATGGTTGCAGCAGGACTTTAATGCAAAATTGAAGCGCCAAACTGCTGCGTATTATTGCAAGCTGCAACACGAATATACAGGGTGGTCCGGTTTGAGTTACAGATATTTTCGGATCTGATTCATTGGTTCATGCTATGAACTATCGTATGTGAGCGTGGGTCTATCTGGAACACCCACTGAGCTACAGGGTGTTTAAAAACGTCCCTTCATAGAAAATGGTACCAACAGTTATTCAATTATAATTTCTTGTATATTAAACTTAGAGCAACCAAAGTAGGCTTCATTAATAGACAATTAAATAGTGTTTATAATAGTTAAAAAAGTATAACCATCCGTATTTTCGTTTTCGAGATATTGGTATTCAAACCCAGATTTCTTTTGATTTTTTTAACCAATTTTTGTGAAAATCGGATCTATCTCGGGAAAGTGTGCTTCTAGTTTTTTTTTTACTATTATTATTTTGATATGCCATAATGTCACTTACATGTTCACCGCAAAAAGTTTTTAACTATTGCTTACAGTTTTGCCGGTATAAGGTTAATTTTATTACAAAGACCATTAAAAACGAGCATTTTTTGTGTTCAGTAAAAAACCTTTTACCTGGGGCTCAGAGTTTTCCTGGAATTAAGTTAATTTAGTCACAAGAACTATTCAAAAATGAGTTTTAGCTTGTAATCAGTCTAATGGTGGACACTTAATACAAGAAAATGCTCCTTTTTAAATGGTCTTTTTTATTAAATTAACCTTATACTGGCAAAACTGTAAGCAATAGGTAAAAACTTTTTGCGATGAATTTGTAGGTGACATTATGGCGCATCAAAATAATAATAGTAAAAAAAATTATAAGCACGCTTTCCCGAGATAAATGCGATTTTCACAAAAATTGGTTAAAAAAATCAAAAAAAATCTGGGTTTGAATACCAATATCTCGAAAACGAAAATACGGATGGTAATACTTTTTTACTATTATAAACACTATTTAATTGTCTATTAAACAAGCCTACTTTGGTTGCTCTAAGTTTAATACACTAGAAATTATAATTGAATAATTGTTGGTACCATTTTCTATGAATTCATACGATTTTTTTCATAGCATGGTCCAATGAATCAGATCCGAAATTATCTGTAACTCAAACCGGACCACCCTGTATATTATGCGTGGTCGTTTGAGCAGGCGCACAGTGTGCGATTTTGCAAATTTAGCTGGACAAAATTATTTGTATAAATAAAACAACTCGTTTATATTATAAAATATATTTTCAACTGTAAAATAGGTAGTAAATATGAAAAGGAAACATATTTACGTAGTTTAAGTTCTACCTAAAGTACGTAGTTCTAGTTCCGTCACACTCACTTGCTTTTCTAATATTGAAAAAATATTCAAAATAAGTTTTGATATTTATGTCGATTATGGAATCCGGCGGATCAGATCCGACGGAAATTATACTCAATTTTAAGTTTTTCATATTATTGAAAACGCCGGTAAGAAAGTGAACAGATGTCGGTAAGGAAGTGACAAAAAGTAAGTATTATTGAAACCGCAACCGATTCGCACTCCATACAAAGTCTAACGTTTTCAGTACGCATCAAACTAGCTGCGGATTGTTTTTTTTTTATTTTCGAAATGATACAAAGCAATAAAAAGTAAGTTTTAATATATATTTAATATAAGATAGAAATGAATTGAAATGACACAAATTCTTACAGAAAACAAACAAATCGGGCACAATTCCAAGCCCACCATCGCTTGCATGAAATAAGTCCTGACATCGCAAAAAATCTTACAAAAAAAAGTCTCGAAATTGTTCAAAGTATTTGGGAAAACTTAGCAACGGAATTAAATAGTTTGGGACCTCCTTCTAAGGAAATTTCGGAGTGGAAAAAGGTAATTTCGATAACTTTTTTTTTGAGTTTTTACAAGATATCTGTATTTAGGTTTGGTCGGACTACAAATCATCCTTACGGAAGAAATTAGCCCATAATAAAAGTGAGTTGAGAGCTACTGGTGGTGGGAAAAACAACGACATTTATTTCACTCCTTTGGAGGACATGTAGTTAAACTCCTGCACTTGAAAGACTGCGTGGAAGGTTTGCCTGGGACAAGAGTTATGGTATACCAATAAAAACCATTGCCTCTAGCTCTACTATGCCACACAATTTAGACATGGTTATTGAAAGTGAAATAAATTTGCTAACGGAGACACCTAAAGACAAAAGCAATCTGTCCATAGGCTTAGAAAATGATCAGAACACTTGCAATCCTATATCACTATCACCTAATAAACCAGAGGAACCGCCGAGAAAAAAACTAAAGGTATTACTATTATATCCGAACTGCTTTCAAATGTCAGAGATCAATCCAGGGAAACAAATGCAATTCGTCAGTCACAGCTTGAAGAAATGAAAAGGCACAACGAATGCATACACTGAACCAAAAAACGTTGTCATATTGATAATTTTTGTAATCATTGTGATAAAAAAATTGTCATTTTTCAACCGACTACTATAGTTATCAATATGACAATTTACGATTTTCAATTTTCAACTTGATAACTTGTTTTTTTCATAATGACAATTGCAATTGTCAATGTGATGAAAGCAGTTGTCATATTGAAAATTTCGATTTCCAATGTGATAATTGCAAAGATGCGATAATCATATTGAAAATCTAAATTATCAATGTGATAACTGCAACAGTAAGATAATCATATTGAAAAAAAAATTAAAAAAAATATACGGCGTCAGCAGCAGGGCTGCTGAAGTGAGTACTAAGGGAGTATTCGTACTACTCTCTCAAACACTGTACTCCCGTACTCCCCTCGTCATGATTGTACTCCCCTATTAAATATTTCCAATTTTTAAAAAAAATTAGTAATTTGAGTACCTTTTCTTCAGTGAATAGTACTTTGTTAAAATACTAGCTAACTAGCACGGTAACTTTTAATCATATCATATCAATCTTACGATTCGATAAACACAATAGTCAATAGTAACTGTTATAGCATTGCTCAAGCATCCTTAAAGAAATGTGACCCAATGATGCCGCCGGCCCAAATGGCGCACCATGCAGTTGCTCTACGAGGGTGAAGTGGTCTTTGGTGTATCAATTGAGGGTTTTCGGTTCCCCAATAGCGGTTATTCTGTTTATTAACAAAGCCGGCCAAGTCGAAATATGCCTGGTCACTCATAATTTTTTTTACAAATTGGTGGTCGTCTATACTGAGCTAACTTAGCTGCTCCATAACAAAATTTGCTATCGACTTCACTCTACGACTGTCAAATGCCAACTGAAAAATGTTATCCAATCCAAAATGGCGGCCTAACAAAATCGACCTGGAACATAACAAGCACCCTTTATCCACTTCCATCGGCCATTAAAAACATTCTTGAGCCTTCAGTCAAAATAAAATAGTTACCTTTTAGAATTTTAACAGGCTAATACTAGATGTAAATGTTTGATTTGTATTGTTTCTGTTTTGTACTCCTCTTAGACACAAAATACTCCCCTGTAAACGTCTAAAATACTCCCATTAGAATTTTCAAAACGGCAGCCCTGGTCAGCAGTCCTATACAGAAGCCTAGCTTCTCGCAACCATTTGCGTGTGCGTGTTTTTTTTTTTTTTGCACGAATGGAAAGGGACCTACAGTTAAGGAAACTCAGGTATTTTTTTATAGGTTTCAACTAACTCTATGGGTGGTGTCCAGACTGGAGAGTTGTGTATTATTCAAAGTTTTTGTACTTGCTTATTATTCACAGAAATTTTTTCCAGATGTTTCCTATTATTATAGTTTGTGCGATCAATTTCTTCAGCCATATCACCATTCACTGCCTGTGCTATGCTTTCGCTGTAGGTTTTGAAATTAGCTTCTGAAACTGATTAACTTATTTTTATTTTGTGAGAAATAAATACTAACTTACTCTGGATTTGAACCGTGGACATTCTTCTGAAACTGATTATTTTAATTTTATTTTGTGAGAAATAAATACTTACTTACATCTGGATTTGAACCGCGGACCTTCAACGTGACAAGCCACGACGACTACCACTACGCCACGGCCACCTTCCATCACATCATGACAAATGATACTCTTTGATTGCTTGTCAGACATTCGAAAGGGGTGGCAGCCGTGAGAAATATATACCAAATTGGATACTATCTTTTTAAGATGGGCAGTAGCTCAGTGTATGGTATGTCGGCTTCTCATTTCATAGGTCCCAGGTTCGTTTCCTGGCGGGGGACTTTTTTTGTTGTTTTTTTTTTTGTTTCTTTTGTTCTATTTTCAAACGTGATGATAGAAAAGAATGTTGTTTCCTTTGGTTTTTTTGTGTCTTTACTATTTACTCCTTTAGTTTAGTTGTATGTTTATGGTAACTTATTATTTTTCAATCGTGAGGATAGGACTTCCTCAAATTTAAAATGGAATTGTCATATTGACTATTGCAGTTATCAATGTGATGAAAGCAGTTTTCATATTGAAAACTTCGATTTTCAAATTTAACATATAATTGTCTTATTGACTATTGCAATTGTCAATGTGATGAAAGCAGTTGTCATATTGAAAACTTCGGTTATCAGATTGAAAATTTCGATTTTCAAATTTAAAATGGAATTATCATATTGACTATTGCAATTGTCAATGTGATAATTGCAAAGATGCGATAATCATATTGAAAATCTAAATTATCAATGTGATGACTGCAAAAGTAAGATAATCATATTGAAAACCACAATAGTCAATATGACAACTGGGGTTGTCATATTGAAAATTTCTTTCATCATATTGAATACCGACAAATGAAAATCGAAAATTTTCATATTGACTATCCGGTTTTCAAATACGAAGCTTGTCGGGGATTCTTTTCATCATATTGATTATTTTTTTCATCACATTGACAATTTTCAGTTGATAACCGGCAATTGTCAATATGACAACCGATATTTTTTTCAGTGTAGAACAACTCGCAGTAGAAAAAAATTAATTAAAGTGCCTGGCTACACGATCAATTCCACACCGATTCATTTCAGTGAGACAGGTATATTTTATGTGAGTTGAAACGAGAAGAGTTGATTTCACCAAAAGCACACCGAAAATCCGATTTGATAATAATTCTCGGTGGAAGATGCATGTTCTTTTCTCAAAGCGTTTCATTTCTCATACATTTTTTCATTTTTTTCCGACCGTCGAAGGGTTCACATCACGGAAAACTCAAAAAAATAATTCTCTGTGCAGGACGGAGCACGGAGATTGTGTGTTCTGTTTTCAAAGTGTTTCCCTCAACACATTTTGTGTGTAGCCACGGGGAAATTTTCAATACCTAGTATGCCATTGACCGTGTAGCCAGGGCCAAAGAGATATCCTTCATCTTCAGTTTACGAAAGTTAACAGGACTCTTGAACATCGATTCAACTTTAACTCCCTCTATCTTTGTACCAAGGATGCTGTTTTTTGCGTGTTTTTACTTATCTTTTATTAATTTTGTTTATTGCCACGAAGGCTCTTATTTATTGTTAGCTAGTTAAAGGCTTATAAATAAACAGAACTAAATAAATCGAATCCATTTTGTTTTGATAATGTAGTTTGCGGAGTAGTTGATCCGCCGGATTCCATAATAGCTCTGGGGAGAAATGCGAATCCAATGCGGATCGGATATACTCCCGGGGAGTACGATCCGCCAGATTCTATAATCGGCATGATTATCTCGTTTCATTTTAAAGATATAGCCACCCTGTATAAAACACATTCCATTGATACACGTAGAAGGATATCTGAAAAAACATGAATAGTTTTCAGAAACGCAGTTTAATGCACTTAGTTTTATTATTTAAATGTGCAGGACACATAGATTACAAAATATATAAAATCACGACGTGCACTCGCATACAAAAGTTTTTGTAGTCCAATAAACGCAAAATTTGCAGTTTAACTTACGAAATCATTGTCTGAACAACTGTTGTTATAGTGAAACGTGAAGTACATATACCTTGATGTTAAAAATCCATACTAAACTCTTTTTTGCAAATGAACTCTGGTAGAGAGAGAGAATTCACAACGTTACACGAAAAGAGACTACTTTCGATTGCAGTAAGCTTAGTCGGTAAACAGTTGCTTTGCAGGCTGATTATTAACACCAGCAGTATATACATCGTTATAATTGTTTGTATATAGCTTATCTAGTGTATCAGCTCATCTAAAATCATCTTAACAGTAAAAATATTCATAATTGATCGTACACTGTGAGGTGGTGAGAGCCCCATCCCATTTGTAATTTGCAGTTGTCAGTTTACACTGAAATCTGAATTGGGTACGAATTTTTTGGCGATCTACATATATCCTGTAGATTATATAGGAGTATTTGTGACGTTTTTGTAGAGTTAATTTGGAAGCGAACCACATTTGATGTACACTATCTGATCATTTGCTGGAGCATGGAATATAGGATGTTCTGTGAAAATGAATTTGACAGTTAGACTAATTAGTTTTGAATGACCATGTTTTGTGTTTCCAGTTTTTAAGTTACAAAATCTTTAAATACAAACCTAAAGAAAAAAAACTGATCACAAAAGCCACAAAATAATTCAGACAATTGGTGCTCTTCAAATAAATGGCAATTCACTCGTAAAGACGTGAGTGAAGAATAGTAGGTGGGTAAGTAAGTAAATGGGTTTTTTTAAAAAAAAAGGATTAATCGTTCTGGCTCGATTTTCTCAAAATCCCTCTAACTTGCACTAATTTTGATCGCCCGTGAAAATTCGACATAGGGTGATGGCATGTAATGTCGGCCCCCTCTAGTAGTCGACCGCCGCGTCATATAATGAAGTGTAACAGTAAATGCGTTCGTGGATCACACACGCAGACATTTTTTTCCAATGTTCTAACGTTTCTTTTGTCTGTGTGCAAAGGGATGGTGCAATACAACAAATGGTTTTTGCACAATATTTGTCACTTTGATTCAAGTTCTTACGAGTGGTAATTTTTGTGTTTTTTACTAAAAAAAAATTAGTGAAAGTGAACTGCGAAAAATGTTACAATCAGTAAAGTTTGGGGACAAAGTACATTATTTGATTTATTTTGGGTTATTTACAGTAACTGCTGTTGCACAAAAATATAAAAAAAAGTTGTTATTAATTAAATACAGAGGGGGCCGACATTAGGAGATATTTTTGTATGGTTCTTTCAAGCTCGACCCCCCGGCCGACTACTACATTTCGAGTTTTTTTTTCGTATTTTCAGTAGTCGGCCTCATGAATGAATGGTGGCCGACTAAGGATACTAGTGTTTTTTATGTCGGTCTTTCATGTTTTAGATGAAAAAAGGATAGTAGATACCTATAACGGATCCAACGGCTCCTAAGGGTTGAAAATACATCTAGGATCAGTCCTGGAAACGACAAGGAGACGATTACCGTTTTGTTTGTGTTCAGTGCCCATCTCCACTAGTCGTTCTTCCATATGTGCCCTTGCGCTAAGCTGTGGTCAAAAGAAACCCAGACAAATGGATTTTAGGAATGCCAGAGAGTGGGTGGATGCGTTTCAAGACGTTTTTTGAGTAAGTAAGGGTTTTTATTAACTATTAGGTATCGAAAAGTTTCTTAACTTTGATCAATAGAATGAAAAGATAGGACTAAACATAAGGGGCCGACTACTGAATACTCAAGTGGCCGACTTCTGGAGCTGAGGGGGCCGACTACTAAAGAAACAGACTTTGATTTGAATTTTTGTGTAGGAAATCCACTAAAAATGCTAAGCATTTTCCAATCTACACATTCCAGATATTCAGATAAACTAAATACTCAATTCATTATTTGAATTACGGAATTTTAAAAGACCAGTCAAACGTAAAAAAAAAGTTAAACGACCGACTACTAGTGTCATCACCCTATGTAGAGGGGTTCGCCTGTATTGTCTCCACCGAGTGCAGATTCGAGATCATGATTAATGCGTTTGCTTTTGGAATTAAATAAAAAAAAATAGGATTGCAATGAAGTAGAAATCTTCCCCCAATGTAAAAGGAATCTTCCCCGGCGTGCGCACATCAACAATGTTTTTTTTTTGTACATTCCCCAAGGCTTACCGCGATCGGATGAACGATGCGCAAACAAATAAAAGAGGAACACACAAACATTACTTTTGATATACATATGCATACATACGTATATATAGGTACATACTTACTGTATACTAGCTGTCCCGCCCGACTTCGCCCGCGCCGAATAACAGTCGCGTTAGGTACTTATTAGGCAAAACGCTGCTCTAGTAATGTGGTTCTGGGTGGATATAAGAACCGCCAAATCCGACAAACCTAGTTGAATCACACCAAATATTCAAAGTGGCATAATTTGTCTACTATTATTTGGTTGTACCACATGTCTTTTGCAATGTAGTAGTATTTTTGCGGACCTAATATTTTGAAAGTTGTGTATGTATTAGTTTTCTACCCCCCTCAATCGCTCAAATTCGGTAGAAGATTTTCTGCCGTTTCTTATCGCAGACCTCAGTCCCCTCGCCCACAAAACCGGTTTCCCGCCGTTATAATAGGTAGGTACCTATATCTCGTGTGCGGTGGCCCAATGATTAACTTTTCACTGCGCGCATTCCAAGAACAAAAAAAAAGGCAGCAATCGTTTTCCCTGTAAATGAAGTTAACGTTTTCAAAGAAATTATTTAATTGTTATCACAGAAACCAACGAAATTATCTATGTACTTTTCCCGCCCTACCATTGGGCCTTCGCATAGACACACATAATACATTTATAATATATACATTGTACATATGTACATACATAAATGTAGGTATGTATGTGTGCACATACGAATACGCGGTAAGAAAATTTCCATTCAAGAAAATTTTAACACTTGCAGCATTATGAAAACCACACAGCCATGGTATAGTCATAGTGGCTATTCCCCATCCATATGCCCCTTTAATCCAGCCCATGGACCATGGTAGCCATTTGGCTATCACGAAAAAATGTAAACAAAATTCAAAAACATTTTAGTAGGCACATTTTTTTTTGCATCGTCGTCGCCTACTATGCTTTTTAGTTGAATTTTGTATTTTTTTTTTTATACATGTATTTTTTTGTATTTTTTTTTATACATAAATTTATTAATTTGGGACGGAAAGGGTAACTTGCTTCTTACAAAGAAATTAAAGCGAAAAGAAAAAAAGATATGATATTATCAGTATCACATCACACACACATACTGCTCGAGTATTCGTTTTGTATGCGAAAACAAAAAGAGTGCGAAGAAAGAAAAAGCGATGAGCACAATATTAACAAACACCCCTCTGCCCTCTCCCATCAACATCACAACCCAACAGGTTCGCGTTCAACGTTAGAGCGCGCACATATACTCACACATATACAATTGCAACGATACCCCCTGCACCACGACTGCTGGCAGTGGTCTCCACTGAAGGAAAATCGTGGCCGATGATTTAAATAATTGTTTTAAACATTGCTCAGCTTTAGGACAACGCAGGAGAATGTTTTATATCTCAAATGAATCAGTGACAAAATTACTAATTTAACCTATTTTTTGGTTTTTCAATCCGATACGCTATTATTGAGTTAGGGCTGTATAATCATAATTTTCCTTACGGATATGCAGTTTTTTGACTATTATCTTAACTCCCAAACGTAATATTGTGATTATTTATATGCTATAACCTGGCCAGAGAACATATCTATGAATGAAAAAAAAAATCACGTTAATCGGATAAGTGGTTCTCGATGCAAATCTTCCTTACATATGTATTTTATAATACATATGTAAGGAAGATGTATGAAGCGTGCATTCACACACTATGACGTCACCCACAGCTGCACGGCTGTTGGCTGCGGTCTCCACTGATAGAAAATGGTTGGCGAACATATCATAAACTATTTTGAGCATAGCTCAGCTCCAAAATAATGCCGAATGATGATTCATACCTCAAATGAATCAGTAGAGAATTTACTAAATTCACCTATTTTTTTGATTTTCAATCCGGTAAGCTACTATTGAGCTAGGGCTGAATAATTATAATTTTCATTACAGATATGCAGTTTTTTCAATATTTTGTAAAAACCATATCATTTTCGGGGATAAAAAGTATAAAAAAAGAACATTGACTAAGAACATAAGCAATCACTATGTCAAGTTTCATCAAAATCCGTCTAGTAGTTTCTGCGTGATACGCGTTGAAACAGTATAGCTATCATCAATTCCTCGCCAGTTCAAAATAAAAAAAAACAAAACAGCAGGTACAGAAGAAAAAAAACCGGTTTTGGCCCACTCCATCTCCACTGGTCGTTGGTAAAATCCAAAGATCTAAGCTTTTCTTGAATTGTATGTCATTTTTAATTGAATGTTAATTTTAATTTAATGCTTATTGTTCAACTTCTGTATAACGTACGAAGATGATTTATATTTTAAAATGTTTCTACAAAATTGAACTTTGTAATAAAAGAAATTCCATTCCCATCGGCCAAGGCATTCTAAAGCTAGGAGCTTGAAGGTATTCATAAAAATAATCTCTGCCCAGATATCAGCTTAGATTTCCGCTTCTGGATAGCAGATAACGAAAACAAATATCCTATGCCTCCAATCCTATAATCCAATTTTTCCATTTCCACATCGATATCTTCTTTTTCATCCTCCCTTATTTTTCCCTATGGCCCGTGTTCATAACCCCTTTAGCGCGCTTCAATTATAAATATAAACGAAAGAAAAGCTATAAGGATAAATACCAACATTCTCCTCTTCACACTTCTGACAGCACATCTATGAACTTTATTTATTGTCATCAAACCGTGATCCTTTGGTCTCTAAAAACATCTAAACCAAAAAGCAAAATTTTCCATGCCCTCCAGGCTCGAAGATGGCCATTTTTTTTTTATTTTTTTTTTATAATCTCAACACGCGAGCATATGAAGGACGAGAACGAGAGACAGACAGACTGCGGGGTAGGCGCCGGCATTTTCTCGGAAAAACTCTGCATATCGAAATCATATCGCCTTCCGAATTCTCTAGCGTCTTTCAAGCGGACCTACCAGTGATAAGTTCGGCAATCACCTCATCGAAACTAGTAGATCGATGCCAGGAAAAATGCAATCGCTTATAAAAACCAGACTAGGGTCACTCTTCTCTAGGTTCCAGGACATAGCGCCAAAGAAGAGAACGAGAGAGCCAATGAACTTGCCAAGCGAGGGTCCGCCCTTAACGAGCAGAAAACGCTCATATTCCTATAGGTGCTATTAAGGACAGTATATTGTCACACTTCTTAAAACTAGCCGGTATCAGGTGGACCAGTCTGACAAACTGTGTTATATCCAGAAAGATATGGCCAAGTTACAACAGGTCTAAATAAACGAACTGCTACACAGAACCCGCGTAGACATCACTAGAGTAGTGGCATTTAGTACAGGGCACTTGCCGATGCCTTACAACAGTTTCTGCCGTAGGTGCAAAGGTGAAAATGAAAAAGAGTCGCTTATTCACTTTCTGTGCAAATATCCAGCTCTAGCGAGAACCAGGCAGCGCACACTGGACACACTTTTCTTCGACGACCTTAAAGTGATATCAAAACGGCGCCCTCTATGCGCTATTTAGCTTTTTTCCATCGAAACTCCCACTTCTACCTACCTGCCTACCTTCTGTCAAAAGTCAAACTTGACCCCAAAATAAGTTTGGATCGTTAACATATCGCTGAGCAATTGAAGAATAGCAATAGCACGTGTATGACATCACTGCAATAATCGTATACATGTGTATGCACATGTGTCCATCGTGAAATAAACATTACGTCATAATCGACTCAATGCTATAATTGTCGTCACATGTCACGCCACCAAAATGACATAATCTAAGAAAGAAACTTCATAAAACTTTCATCTGAAGACGACACCAGAATATGTAATATGCTCATTTTCTCATGGCAAGATACTTTTCGGCGGGAGGCACATACGAGTACATACAAATATATGCAGGTGCAGATGTCGATAATCGCAAAAGAAGATATTTCAGATAGAATACAGCCATAAACGCTGAGGTGTGGGATTACTTGTACATCAGTGTAAGGCGTAAATTGGGTTACAGCCGTCGAGAAAATAACGAATTATGTGAAAATATTGAGCTGAGCCCGAGTGCCAGCACGTGTCCCTAAGCATACAGATCCATAATAGACGCCTTTAATCCCAAAAATAACAGGAGCAGTTTTCATTAAGAGATTATTTATTTATTATTATTTATTCACTTTTGACACTTCTAAAGGCACCCGTGTTGTTGTTGAATTACATTTTTCAAATGGATTCTGAAGAGGATATTGCTGTAATTAGCTTTTGATAAATTTAAAAGAGCATAGCGCTTAACTCTTTACAAACTCTTTCTCATACTAGCAGCAGCATGAGTGTATGTGAGCGAAAATTCAATTAAGTTTCGTTTTCAACAGAAGCTTATTTTTGGCTTCGTTCATCAGCATTAATGCGTCAAATAAAGGTGTGAATTTATGAATGCCAGTCTTGTTATTAAGATGGCTTAACAAGTATAAGTATAATGTAGGACGTTGAGAGATAAAGTTTTTTATTTGACTTGTATTTGATTAGTAGTTATTTTTTCTAAAGCATTTATTAAAATAATCGTAAAAGATTTTGAGAAAAATTGAGAGCAGGGTTATAATGTCAACATTATCGTTTCATTTATTTTTGTGTCGTACTTCTGCCTAAAAGACTGTCATCCGGGAGTCTTACTGCCCGAACACAATGGAAAGCAGCAGCAGCACGTTGGAAAGTGGAAGTTGGCTCAAATTGCGCTTCAGCATATATATTCATACTACAGCTGTAACTTCGCATTTTGTTCGCGCTAGAGCGTTTACGTGTATTTAAACTGCAGCTTCACCATTGTGTTCGGCCAGTTAATCACACTTTTAGCTCTGGTTCCATGCAGTAGTCTGTGAGGACTGCGGTCGCGGTGTCTGTATACCGATACCGAGTAACTGTATTATTCGTCCCCTCTCCGCGCACAGCGTTTGTTAGCTTTGCCATAGCAGCCGGGTAAAAATAAAAAATAAGCAAAAAACAACAACAGAACCAAAGGCAACAACTTTCTGTTCTGCCACCACAATTGAAAAATAGAAAAGAAACAAAACAAAAAAAAAGAAACCGCCTTTGTCGAGAAACGAACCTGGGACCCATAAGAGGAAGAGCTGACGTATACTGAGCCATAGCCTTATTATAAAATTATCATCTCATATGTTTCTCTGGTAACAGTTTTGAAACGCACAACTTCTCACACAAACATCAAGCGGTTAGACATATGTATGTATTAATGTCAAAAAGAAAAAATAAAAATCATAACAATTCCATAATAATATTCTTTAGAGCTAATCTATTGATATTAAAATCTATAACATAATCAAATTGATTATAGGTAATACAAGCTGATGTAATTGGATTATTTCTTGCATAGTTTATATAAAGGTAAGGAACATGTAAGAAATTAAACTCTTTTGGTCGTAAGTTACGAGAGGGTGCATAAATTTTAAACATTGAAAGTAACAGCGGACAATTTATTTGACAATCAGTATTATATACTAGCTGTTGCCGCCCGGCGTTGCCCGTGCACTAAAACAGTCGCATTAGGTACTTGTTGTATGTTAGAAAGGAAGTAGTAGGAAGTAATACTATTTTTCAGTCAATCTACATACATACTATACTATACTTTATAGCTTAGTGCTTGTTCCGTATAGATAAAACGACTGCACAAAAATTTATGGAAATGTAATACACCTGTGTACAAACCAGTGCCGCTTTAACGTTTTGGTAGGCCCTGAGGCAAGACTTTTTTGTGGGCCCCTTAAGCCTTAACTCCTTCCAGCTTACTGGGTCGAAATGTGAACTATATAATTTGAAGTCGTTGCGGGGTGGGACAAATTTTAAACCATGTAAGAAAAAAATTCTGCAAGTGGTTCAAAGCAAATGTATGTATCGAAAAGAGTTTTTTTTTAACTGTGTATGCATGCCCTATGATCTTATCACGCATTTATTCTACTGAACGCAATTGTTGTTTTACACTGATTAACTATTAACGCATATGTATAAGAGTCCATAAAGCAGAAATATTTCCACTTTCCATTTGTAAACTACAACTAAAATTTTGCAATACAAACATTAACACAAAAGATTGCAAATAATACATAAAATTTATTATAATTCATTTTTGTAACTAAAAACATAAAAAGAATTATATAAACGGATCAAAAAATGCAAGAAATGAAAAACTTTGTGTTTAAGGACTACGATTTACATTTACTTAAACTGCACTGGTGTTTTCCCAAACAACATCTAAATGTGGATTACCGGGATTCCCCCGATATAATTTTTTTTATGGTTTTTCCCGACTTCTAAATGTGAATTGCCCAATAGACATTTTGATGATTTGTTCCGACTTCTACATATTTGAGATCTATTTGCTACCTATACGTGTTCAAGCATTGCGTTATTTAATTTTTGCTAATTTAATTTAATTTTTACTTAAAAAAAATTGAAAACCAACTCATTTATTCGGAAAAATGTCCTTTATTCGAAATTTTTTTTTTCCGAATAAACGAGTTTTCCGAATTCCGAATTAAAGGGCTTTTACTGCATACCAATATTCCATTAAATCAACTTTTCGTGGTTCAAACTAAGCACGCACAATACCGAGAAGAAAGAAGTTATGCTTAAAATAGCTACTGGAACGAGATGGTCAACCAAAAATAAAGCAATTCGCGTATGTGAATTTATCAGAGGTTTTTAAGGTTTCTTTTCTGAATCTAGCACGCACGATAATGAAGCCAAAGCAACGACAACAGGATAAATTACAAAACTCTCAATTCGTTTATATTTGAAACTTGGAAACTTGGTCAGCTAAACAGAGTTAAAGTTACATTTTCTGTTTCTGTTGTCATAAAGCCATGCTTAGTTTAGGTGGCGCTACAGCTCGGAACGAACCTGGGCCTGCTTCTCGCAACCATTTGTGTGTCCGTGCTATATTTTTGCACGAATGGAAGGGACCTTCAATTTTTTGCCGACTCCGAACGGCGAGTTGAGAAGTTCATTGACAAATGATACTCTTTTATTGCTTGTCAGACATTCGAAAAAGGCGGCAACGTGAAAAAAAACTTTTTTTTACCACTACACCACAGTGTCATTAAGCTATACAAATCGTTAATTTTGTACCTTAGAAAGATAAAATAAGAAAACGATCATATTTCCATGAAAACAGAAAATTCATTCGAAAGTATACCATAATATACTAAAAGGTGACATGGAAACTATCCAATGCAAATTCAACTCTGATCCACAAGCCAATAAAAAACACTTCCATAATATTGTATTTTTACCTAAATTATCGATGCTTTGCTTCCAACCATAGCAAATGCAACGAGATTTGCAAACTAAACGATAACTTTTATTTCTTGTTAAATCTAAATTCAGTGGAAAGGGTTGAAATCGAAAATGCATGTAAGACTATTTCGTTTATTTACCCAAATGATCGAAATCTGAACTGACTGACGAGTGTCAATTTGCAAAAAACTGAAAAACTTCTTCTGAACATTTATTACATAAGTCAATATATGAGACACTTATTGGCGAAGAACATTTCCCAATTTAACATAGACATGTTACTCCGATTTTTTATTTTTTTTTTTTTTTTGTCAGAAATTAAAAAAAATATTTATAACAAAAATTATTATTTCAAAACATCAAGAGCGTTTGAATTCATTGACCTTACTGTCAATGTATTAAAATGATAATGTCAAGAAACTTATTTTTGAATCAAACTCTTCTTAATACCGAACCGATATTTTTATTTATTTAACTCACAATTTTAAATTTTGTTTTCGTGAGGACTCAGTGGGCCCCACTGGCCGTGGGCCCTGAGGCACGTGCCTCACCTGCCTCCATGTAAAAGCGGCACAGGTACAAACACATATACATATACACACATGTACATACATATGTACATATTTATATGATTTTCAAATAATCGCCCCTGTGATCAATTCCGACCGGTTTGAAAACGGACGGAATTACAAGGGATGAATTCGGAAAAATCCGTTAATTTCGAATTCTTCTAAATGCCGAAGATATTAGGCTTCGATGTAAGCATTGAGCTCACATATTGGTTGTTGATCGTGGTATTACTGGTAAGGTCTGTCTTAAATCACCAACTACTTATTTATTTTAAAACTAAATAACGTCTACCAACTCCTACTACAATATATGTATTTGTGAATTGAAATAAAAAGTAAAACTTTATTAAGTATGTAGGTATTGATTTTTAACCTTAAAGTAATTTAAAGTTAATGCCGATGCAAAAGATAACAAAAAAAATTTATATTAATTTCCTTCCCCCGATCTGCATCCTCAAGCTGATGAAGCAGAAACAGAACTAAAAGTCTTAAGCGTACATATATCAGCAAAATCATCCCCCTACTCTACTTGTAAAGGGTGATTTTTTAAGAGGTTGAGAACTTTTTTTTAAAAAAAAACACGAAAAATTCGAAAAAATGAATGAAATATTTATTTGAATCGATAGTTTGAACCTTGCAATTTAATGTTTAAAGATAATTTCATGCAAATGTTGACCGCGGCTGCGTCTCAGGTAGCCCATCCGCTGAGTCCAATTTTGGCATACTCTTTCACACATATCGGCCGGTATCTCACGAATGAATGCATGGATGTTGGCTTCCAGTGCGTCAATCGAAGCGGGCTTGTCCCTATAGACATTAGCCTTGACATACCCCCACAAAAAATAATCTAATGGTGTCAAATCGCACGATCTAGGCGGCCAATTGACCGGCCCGAAACGTGAAATTAACTGTTCACCAAACTCGCCTCGCAATTGCGCCATTGTTTCGCGTGCTGTGTGGCATGTGGCACCGTCTTGTTGAAATCACATATCATGCAAGTCAAGAACTTCTATTTCGGGCAAAAAAAAGTGCTGTAACAAAGGCCTAACTGCTGGGAACGGCGCCGAATCGACATTTCGCGGTCTTCTGTCACACTAGCTGATACGGCCGCAATATTTTCTTCACTACGCACAGTACGTAAACGTGTTGGTGGTTTAATGTCCAACAAAGTAAATTTGGTGCGAAATTTGGTCACAATCTTCCGAATAGACTGCTCAGAAGGTCGAGAATGCCGATCATAAAATGGAAGCAGCTCGCGATGAACATTTCGAACCGAGCACGAATTTTGATAGTAAAATTCAATAATTTGCAAGCGTTGTTCATTTGTAAGACGATCCATGGTTAAATTGCAAACCAAACTGAAGCTGTTTGACAGTGACACAAGGTACTAAACACACGTCAGCTGTCAAAACCAGTGTTGCCAAAACCAAACCAGCTAAAAAATCACCCTTTATAAAGAAAATCCCATTAATGCACGAAGGAAATAATGAAAATAAATGCGATAGAGATATTTGACCTAAGAGAAAAGCAATCTACAAAAACAGCCCTGTCGCAACAGAACGACGATCGATGACCCAGACATCAATCGTCCCATCAATGCACGCATGAGACGAGCGTAATATCTAAACGAACAACCCTCTCTCAACAGAATGAACTGGATAAATGCAAATTATTGAATTTAAGGCCGGCAATTACCGACCGCTCATAAATCGCTCTTAAAGTTAAGAGGCTCATAAGTTAAATGTTCTGGTTGGTATTCACCGACCACTAATAGGTTTTTGTCTATGCTGTCTATGCTACTTCGACTTTGAGAGATCTCAATTTTCGGATTTCCGAATGCGTTCTCTTTCGAACATTCGGAGTCAATGGCGCTCTTTTTCGAACATGTCAGTGATATTTGGCAGTGTAAATTATGGGGATGATGCAACACAGCTGTAGATGGTGAAATTGATGGTGGTGGTTTTTCATCAAATTCAATTCAATTAAATAGTAAAATAAGGAATATGTTCACTGAACTCATTATAATTTTCTTTTCCTTGTCGGATAAATTGGGATTTCTTTCATTTTTACGCATTTTTAAAATCAACAGAAATAATTTAAATTTGAAATGACAACAGAGTTCGAATTATTTCGAAGTTATCTAAGATAATTACCGGATACAATAATAATTGTCTCTGATATTAGCGCTCGTAACTTAAGAGTGATTGGTACCACTCATAAGTCTTATGAGCGCTCGTAAATACGCACTAATAGCGGTTGGTGAATAGGTTTATGAGGCTCTTAACTTATGAGCTGTCGGTGAATGCCGCCCTAAGAATTGTACTTTTGGGATAAAAAGTTGCGCATTGGCTAATCCAAGAAGTAGAGTATCTATTCACGAAAGTTTCATCCAAATCTGTTCAGCCGTTAAGGTGTGATTGTGTGACAAACATCCAAACATCCAAACTTTCACATTTATATATCTTTATATTATACTAGCTCTCCCGCCCGGCTTCGCCCGTGTACTAAAACAGTCGTGTTACTTATTAGGTAGAACGCTGCTCTTGTAATGTGGTTTTGTGTAGAAATAACGCGTGCCAAAGCCGACATTTTAATTTGTAATTTAACTCGCAGTCGTTGTTTAACCCTTTCCCGTATGTTACGCGATGGTTTGAGTTAAATATGTACATAATCTTTACTTGATTGATGAATTACTGCAGTAAAATAATGTACAAAAACATACTTCCGCTTTCACAATATAACTTTATACAGAATATATTTTTATTTAAGTACTTAACTATTAACGATCTAGTGAATTCGTACCACCTAAAATTAATTTGTTTATACATAGTTCTTCTTAAGCGATTATGAATCCCAATCAACGCTCTAACTCCAATTCATTGAGATCGGCAATATTGACTATTAAATGAATGGCTTTAAATCCACTATATAAAAATGAATGTATGTACAGTGTACTCTCTCTCATAACCGGACAGATTTCAAAGAACGGAAATTAAAACACGATCTTTCGTATAAAAAAATCTCCCATAACCTGACTCTCATAGCGTGACACGGACACCAATTTACGTAATCGCAATAGAATGTCGCTCTCTCTTAAATGGACAAAACACATTTATGTATGGGAAACTTTTAACATACTTTATTTTGTTTTTGTTTTTTTCCCTCTTCTTTACACTTTGCAAAGAAACGAAACAAAAATGTAAACTATCGAGTGTGCCTTTGCGTTATTATCGATTAACTACCTGTGTGCATTTATGAATCCCGTTGCATTTTTTAAATAGGCTTGTATGTTTAGTGTATATACATCTGTATGTATAATTTTAAGATTGATTAGGGGGGTACACATGATCCGACATATCTGACAGACCGAAATCTGACAATGTGAACTCAAGAAACGAAGGGCGGACAGATGTCGGATGGTTTTCAATTTTTCTTTTAATATTTTGGTGGTCGAACGGACATATCTGACAATATGTACGCTTGACTATCCCACCTAGAGCAAATTTCATTTTTGAAATGTATTTCAAGTGGTGTGGTTGTTGTCGGAGAATGAAGAGGGCTGTGTTTGCAAATTTTGAATTTAGGGGGAATAAATTTGGAAATATAAAAATATACAACATCGGTCTGTCAGACATCCACCCGATCAAGTCTGTCAGATATGTCGGATCGAGTGTACCCCCTATTGCTCAGACAGAAATTAGTATTTTTCGGTAATTTGCGTAATTTGTGTTTATCACATAAAAATGAATCCTTTTATAAAATAAAATTAATATCATACATATGTATGTCTATTGTGTTTTTTTAAAGGATGTCAATTTTATTTCCCATAAGCGGACACCTCTCATAACCGGACACATTTCTTGGTACCGTCAGTGTTCTGTTCGGTTATGAGAGAGTTCACTGTACATTTGTTTGTTTGTCTTTTAAAGACTCGAAAACTACCCAACTGATTTTGGTAAAATTTTCAGAGTACATTTTTCTTAATACATATAGAATAGAACACATCATCAGTGCGGTTACTCAATAACTGGTGGTTTTGGTTACCTGTAATACAAAATTTCGTAATTTCAGGTGAAATGTGAATATGATCCATTTTGGTCAATTAATATAGACAAACAGACAGATTGATAGACAGTCAGACAGATAGACAGGCAGACAGGCAGACAGACAGACCCATAGACGGCAGACAGATAGACAGATAGATAGGTAGACAGAGACAGACAGACATACAGGTAGATAGGTAGACAGAGAAAGACAGACAGACATACAGATTGATAGACAGTCAGACAGTCAAACAGACAGACAGATAGATAGATAGATAGACAGACAGACAGACAGACAGATAGACATACAGACAGATAGACAGATTGACAGATAGACAGACAGACAAACAGAGAGATATATAGATAGATAGACAGATAGATATTGTTAACTTTTCAAAATTGTGATTAATTTTTTTTTTGTTAGTTTTAAATGACTTTTATTTCAACGTAATTCCCATACAAAGCCCAAATTTCATTTTTTTCGATTTTCCGACTTTCCTTTGGGGTTTTTCTGAATTTTCTTTTCTCATAAACCATCCCTGAATCAAGTTAAACAAAAAAAAAAGAATCATCCAAATCTGTCGAGCCGTTCTCGAGTTTTAGCGAGACTAACGCACAGCAATTGATTTTTATATATACAGTGTACTCTCTCCTTACGGACAATTTTCAAAGAACGGAAATAAAAACTCGATTTTTCCTATAAAAAACTCTCCCATAACCGGACTCTCTCATAACCGGACACGGACACTAATTTTCGTAACCGCCATAGAATGTCGCTCTCTCTTAACTGGACAAAACACATCTACGTATGGCAAATTGTTAACATCCTTTTTTTTGTTTTTGTTTTGTCCTCTTCTTAGCACTTTGCAAAGAAACGAAACAAAAATGTAAACTGTGGAGTGTGCCTTTGCGTTATTATCACGTTTGCGGTCTCGCGGACACGTAATTTTCGGTGGAGAACGCTAGAATGACACACGCATATCTCCGACATTTTGAGAAATATTTTATATTATTTTATGCAAATTATGATCAAGATAAACATGATTCCGCTGGTCATAGTGAAGTGAAAATTTGTCTCTGGTAGAATAAAATAATGCCGGAATATGGAAGTATAGAAACTGTATTTCTCGTCGGGGTACCCCGGCTTGTCCTAACATACCTAACATTCTTTGACGGCATATGCCATCATGATCCGCTAATTTCCTTAACCAATGAGGGCATATGCCGTCTTGTCCGCGAACATCCAAGAATCCCGTTGCTCTTTTTTAATAGGTTTGTATGTTAAGTGTATGTATGTATGTGTAATTTCAAGCTTGATTGCCATAGACAGAAATATGAATTTTTCGGTAATTTGTGTTTATCACATAAAAATGAATTCATTTATAAAATAAAACTACCATATATGTCTAATGATTGTGTTTCGTTGATGTCAATTTATTTTTTTCCCCTATAACCGAATACCTCTCATAACCGGACACCTCTCATAACCGGACAAATTTCTCGGTACCGTCAGTGTCCGGTTATGAGAGAGTTCACTGTATAAATATACACTGAGTTACAAAAAAAGTGGCACACCTTGAAATTTTGCGATAATTTCAAATAAGTTCGAAAAAAACACTTTTTTTTAATATTTTGTTTATTAACATAAAAATAAGTAATTCATGTAAAAAAAATTCAAAAATGGAAGAACTTACAAATAACACATAAATTAAAGAAAATGGGTAAAAGCTTCAGAACTTAACATTTAAAATTTTTTATTTTTTTTTCTAAAGGGAAGGGCAGGTCGCTTTCTAATCATTCTTCCCAGCAGGTCCCAAATGTGTTCGATGGGATTCATTCCGGGGATTTTCAACCCAAGAGAGGAAACGCGGAACAAAATTTCAAAACGGGGAAAAGGAACTGCCTTAAATAATGTTTTCATTCATTGACATTTTCATTAAATAAATACTATTTAGTAAAGGAATAGATTGAAAATATCACAGAAATACAGTTCGTCAATGCAAATAATTTTAGCCACACAATCTCACATTTGCATTTGGCTGAAGGTTGCCCACATCGCATGCGGCACTGACTTCAACCCTTTCTATGCATTTGACCAATGATATCCTGTTTCATTTAAGAATGTTTATTTGCTCCCTTAAAATAGTTTAGTACTAAAATAAAGTGATTAATGAATTTCTTTTTTTTTTGTTTTTTTAAATTAAGTTTTATATTTTGTTACTCTTATAGCTATAGAAAAAAACATTATGGAATGAATAGGAAATTAAAGAAATCGAAAGTAAATAAAAGACGGGGAAAATGAAATATTAAATCGGGGAAAATCTTTTTCTTCATGCAAAAAAAGGAAATTTGTTTCACCAAAACCTGGTAACGTTGCACTCACATCCGTCCCTCTAATGGATCTAATCTCTGAGACAGCTCAACCGCTGTTTGTTGATGATCTCGAAGGCTTTGAATCACCAAATTAGTCTTGTGTAGTTCACGAACAAACTAGTTCAAAAGAGCGCTCTAAGGTGTGAACTAAATGAACTAGTTCAAAAGTTACAAGCTCTCTCGGTCTTTAGTGCATTTTGCAATCGAACTAAATTCCAACTTCAACTCAACCATGCAAAAAACAAGAGACGTGTATTTGTTGAATGAACCCACATCCTTTCCCATTACAAATGTTTTGTCAAAAATACATATGTATGCGACGCGGTTGCGCCTTCGTGCCAGCAACATGTGTGGTGTGAGCTGACCAGAAGACAAAACAATTTGTTAGTTAGTTAGTTTAAGTGACTATTTATTTCATAAGAAAACGTAGTTTTAACAATTTTAAATACTAAGTCTGTATGGTTTGGCTTAGGGCCGTCTACCAGATTGACATTATATAAAAACAAAAATGATCTGATTCATTAATAATGTGTACATAGCTAGATTATTCAACAAATTTAATATTTATTTTTTAAAAGTTTTCATCTATAATGCATTTTCTGTAGCGAAGTGCGGTTATTGCATAGTTGTTGTACAGTTGTACATTTTCTGTATCCTTTCTTGCTTCATCCTCATGACTTTTACCACATAGTCGAGATGGAGTTTGAGCGTTTCTAAAAATAGGGGAGCCGCTCCAGTCTCCAGATAGATCTGTAGTTGGGAGAACTACTTGGTAGTCTAAAAACTCGTCGTACGAAATAGCGAAGAAATTTTTCTACAGATTCATATGAACGAAATCCCCATACTTGAGCAGCGTAAAACAAGATGGATATTGCAGTAGCACGGAATATTTTCAGTTTCGAGCCACGGCTTATTGTTGATACAACAACCCCAAACTGAACAATTTGGCCTTTTCGCTTCGGCTAGTTTACTTTGCAGGTGCTTCTTCATATTTAGGTTTGACGTAATCAGTACACCGAGATATTTATATTCACGGACAATCTCGATATGTTCACCTTGAAACTCCGGGAATATCTGCCACCACCGTCCCTGAAAATCATCATCTTTGACTTCGATAAGTTTACCGATAGATTTCAAGCTTTACAATATTCATCCAACCTGTTTATCATCAGCTGCATTGTGTTAACCGAATTTGCAAGGAAAACGATGTCATCTGCAAACATTAGAGCTGGTATCATAGTTTGGCTTATCTCGATCCCACCATTGACGTGATCAGTTATATCATTTATATATAGGATGAACAAAAGTGTTCTCAACACGCATCCTTGCTTTACCCCCATTACTGTATTAAATTCCTCTGAAAGGTTGCTTCCATCGCAGACACAACACGTTTTTTTCATACACAGCTTTCAGCACTTTGATGACCATTGTTGAGATCTGTAAAGCTTATAGAAAAGCGCTTCACGTGCTATAGAGTCAAAAGCTGCGTTAAAATCTACGAAGAAGGCATATAACTTTTTCTGTTTCCTTTTATAACTCTCCGCTATATTTACAAGTGCAAATATTTGATCTATAGTGGAATAATTTTGCCTAAAACCAGCTTGGAATTCGCGTAGGATTTTCTTGTTTTCCATCCACTCTGTAATTCTGTTAAATAATACACCTGCAAACAACTTGGTGGACGGGATTTATTTTAAAAAGATATACCCCGGTAATTTGCTGGATTATTGTAGTCCCCTTTCTTGTGTAGAGGAAAAATTATCGAATTTTGAAAACATTCAGGAACATCTGCAGTTTCGAATATTCGGTAGAACTCACGAGTAAGCGCGGAAAGGAATTCGGATGTACTGTTTTTGTAAATTTCTTCCTGGAGCTTTGTTCTTCTTGGAGTTTTCGATTGCTGTTTTAACTGCAGCTACCGTGATTGGAGCATCTAGAAATTCGTCGACACACATAGGGGCTGCATATTGGAAAGGTGGCGATATTTGCACTGCATTAAGAAGTGTTTCAAAGTGAGCCTTTAGCTGCTCTGCTTGTAGACCTGAAGCGATTACATTTCTTTTCCCATTAACAACTTAAGCGGCTTTCCAGAAATCTGCTGATGGTCCCGATCTGTTTAACAGGGCAATATTTTCTTGGTCAAAGGCTAGCTTTTTTGCATGGCAAAGGGTTTTAAAGCTTTTATTTGCTGCTGCATAGAGAACTTTGAATGAGTTGTTGCTGTTCACCCTTAATAAGCTGTGAAACGCAAACGACGCGCCCCTAGCTCGCATACATTCTCTATCAAACCATTTTTTTTTTGCTAATGAGATTTTTATAATTGGGTGGTGGGTTGGACGGTATGGCTTTCCTTACTGCCATGGTCAGGTCTTCAATTCGCAGTGGTCTACCAGCATCTCTCAATTTTCGAGTTCTTTATACAGTTCCTGAAACTCATCATTCCATCTTAGCTTAGGCAATAGTTCGAGTGGGTTAGTGCTCGCTCTATTCATGTTGTCGTTAACCTTTAACGAGACTTATAGGGGCATATGATCCGAAAACGTTTTCATTCCTACTTGAAAGTCGCTAAGGTAGGAGCACCAATCTCCCGAAATAAAGCTGTAGTCTATGACTGAGCATGCAGTTCCCCACAAAAATGTGTATTTGCCACAAGGATCTCCTTCGCAGCAACCATATAAAACTCTGCAATCCCAGGCATCTGCTAGTTCAAGAATTTGAACACCTTTTGTCTCACAGACTTCATCCTTGAAGTTACGATCTATATATTGTATAGGTGGTGGGCTAAATTCATTTACACAACTATTTTGAGATAAACCTATTCTCACGTTGAAGTCTCCAATAAGCAGTAATTCAGTTGTTGCTAGGTTATTTAGTACATCCCTTAATTTATTAAAATCACTTTTCCAATTGCTACAATTTAAATATATTGGCACTATGTAGACGTGGAGAGTGTTGACATCCAATTTAAGTTTCAGTAAATCCAACTGAAATCCCTTCAAGCTTCTTCCGATATCCAAATAGTTGACCACCACTCGCTCTACCAAACAGGCTTGATTTAACCGCAGGTATGCATTTCAGCTCGTAATCCTTAAAAATGTTCTTATATTTAATTTCCTCGTAATCTATTAAAAAAGTTTCAAATGGTACAAATATATCAAATTTCTTAATATAATTAACAAACTCAACAAAAATTAATTTATTTTTTAACCCTGCTACGTGCTCCGATGGAGAGATGTTCAATATCTCCTGAACGAGTTGGCATGGCGCAGAAACTTCGTATTGTCAGATGCCGCTAATTTCTATGCACCTAAACACTCTCCTAAGTTTGTTGGTCCATTTCGCATCCGGAAACGAGTGTCCCCTTGGACGTATGTTCTCGAAGATAAGAATGGTAATGCATACGAAAGACCTTAAGTCGCATAATGTCGAGAATTAAGTCTACAAGTCCCATTAGAGTAGCATTTTTTGTTTCTTTTTTTTTCACTTTTCCAAAATAGACTGGCGGGTTAGCCGTGATGGAAAGTCTCTCCTCCTGTTGTGTTGTAACCCCAGCAGAGCCTTGGAAATGGCTTACGGTTTTCTCATAGCCGTAAGTTCATTTCCCTTCGAGGTAAGGGTGGGGTTTGTTGCGGTAAATTTTACTGCAACAAGGGGCATCCTCTGCTTTCTCTCCTCTCCCGCTAACTTTTGTATTTCCCCGTGCCTCTTCAATATTCTGGGAAAGTGGAGGGCAGCCGTGGTCCCATCAGCCATAGGCCCACTGTCCTAGCATATTGAACTGGCACCAAAACAGGTTTCATCGAGAAGAGACAGAAGGTCTCAATTACTAAAAGACTGATTGTCTAAGAGGAGACGGGCGGTCTCAGTAAACGAGCCGAAACAAACGAACAAATAATAAGCCGACAAAACAGTACGGGACGGATGAGTCTCCACTACCAACAAAAATACATCACCAAAAACGAGACGAGTAGACAACAAGCAAACGAAACCAGAAGACTAGATGAAGGGATGGATGGTCCCCAACGATAAACAATGGCCGAGGGCCCAACCTAACTTAAATTATTTCTGTATAAAATGGCACGCTAGGTGTAGGTCCCTTCATCCCCAAATCTGCACAAAAGTCCACCGGAGTAGTTCGCGTAGTAACTTGAATTAAAAGTACTGATTCCTTTTTCTCGGGGGTGATGATTCAGGTGAGCTTCTTCTGCGATCGGTTTCGATAATAAAAATAAATAGAGTGAGATAATTAAATTAATTGGGAGAAAGCCCAAAGCACTTTTCTCTTTTTTTTTAACTGAGCGCTTTTTTTATTACTCCGAAAAGTCAGCGAAACAGGATCGATTCTTGTAAAAAGCTTAAGGAAAGAAATGAGGATGTCCCTCCACCTAAATGCGTTAACTGCAATGAGATCGGCCATGCAGCTAGTTACCAGGGCTGCCCTGCGTATCTTAAATATAAAGAGAAGAGGCAATTGGCAACCCAAAAGGCCAGACAACCTGCATCTAAAAGTAGATCGTTAGTTGAAGATTCGATACAGAATTTTACAAATGCTAATGTCTCCTTCGCCGAAAAAGCGAAAACCTCAATTCCCCAAGCAAAATTCCAGAAGCAAACCGGGCCTCTCTAGAAACGCATGCGAATGCAACAAAAGGAGATTTAAACGGATTCCTAAATGAAGCCAAAAATTTTTTTAATATCTCGTTCAAAGATCTGTTGGTCAAAATAAGACAGTTTTGGCCTACATATCAACAATTACAAAGTAAGGAGGAGAAAATGTTTTCTTACCTTAACTTTGTAGCCTCCATAGTTGTATAATGATGGATTATTTCAATTTAAAAATAATGTCGATAAATTTTAATTCTCTAATTTCAAACGCCAAAAGACTTGCACTGTTAGACACTGTTAAGTTTTCTTTACTCCAATAAAAGGAAAACTTTCGACTTTAAATTAATTATTCTTTATTCATTTATAATAAAAATAAATTAAGAATTTAATAAAACAACTATATTTAATTTAATGGATAAGTATAAGATACTTAGAGAGAGGCGTGTGGTCGGCTTGACTGAAGTAAGAAGAAGAACCTCATTCTCGCTTTTCACCAGCAACTTCAGAAACGGAAAAAAGGATGTAAAAGGAAAGAAGCCATTTTATAACACTTCACTTGTTTTAATGTTACAGGGTTGGCTTAAGGCCGTATATAACAACTCTCCCCTTCTTAAAAAAAATAACTTCTTTCTTTTCATTACCTTTACAAACAAACAAAAATATCAATTTAATATTTTTTCTTTCTACTAGTTTTAAATTCAGATATATACCTTTTAACAACTTTTCTTTCTCTATTAGATCTTCGTAATATTATTTCATCTTTACTTTTTGTTTCAGAAGGACTTTCAATATCTTCCTTTTCTTTCTTTACGAGATTTTTGTTACAATTTTCAAAGGATTTATTTTCATTTTAATTACATGTTAATTCATCGTTGCTTTTATCTAATTCTTTCACATTAATGTCTGATAAAAAAAAATTTTTTTTTCGGCTAACCCATTTGACTGTGGGTGGTATATTGGTGATTTTAAAACTTCTATATCTTTGTTTTTGAAAAACGATTTAAACTGAAATGAGTTGAACGGTGGACCGTTATCGGAAACAAGTTGTTTAGGATATCCAAAAATTCGAAACGTTTTATCAAGTGCATTTAGTGTATTCCAAACGTCTGTTGAACTCATTAAATGTATGTCTTTAAATTTACTGTGAGCATCGACAATAATAAGGAAACTTTTGCCTTGAAAATAAAAAAAATCGATATGAACTCGCTCAAAAGGAAAATGTGTTTCAGGCCATTTCGTAGTGACAATTTCTTTCTTAACATTTCCAGTTAAAGTGCAACTCTGTCAGCTTTTCACACATGCATCAATGTCTTGGTCAATTAGAGGCCACCACACATATGAACGAGCTATCATTTTCATTCGATTAATACCACAATGGATTTCGTGAAGCAATTTTAGACAAGAGTTCCTTAAACATTTAGGAATTATAATACGATTTCTATAAAACAAACACTTATTCTCTGTAGATAAATTATTGTGTATTTTTTTAAACAGGTTGGATGAAAACTCATATTTATATTCTTTATCAAGCAAGATTTTATACACCTCTGTTAGCTTATCGTCATGAGCCATGTGATGTTGTATGACGGATACTTTTAACATAGGACTTTCACTTTCAGAGAAATAATTTATCGGTATTTGTTCAACCTCTGTGCTTTTACTTAATGGTAACCTTGATAAGGCATCAGCAGGTGCCAAAGACTTTCCTTTACGATATTTTATAGTATAAGTATATGACGACAGTATTATGCTCCATCTTTGAAGCCTAGAGACCGAAACGGCTGAATTATTTTTCTTTGGACTAAAAATTTCTTGCAAAGCCTGGTGGTCAGTGCATAAGGTAAATTTTTGTCCATAAATATAAATGTGAAACTTTTTTACTGCAAAAATTATCGCTAATGCTTCGCGATGAAGCTGGGAATAGTTTTGCTCAGCTTCATTAAGTGTGCTGGACACGAACATCACAGGTTTTTCAGCACCGTTCACTACATGCAAAAGCACTGCACCCACCCCATAAGGTGATGCGTCTGTAGTTACCACAATAGGTTTATTGGGGTCATACAGCTCCAATAAACTTTCATTAGTTAAAAATATTTTACTTTTGTCAAAAGTTTCTTGACAAATTGAATTCCAAATAAATTTTTGGTTACCTAGGAGATCGTAAAGTGGACATAATTTAGACGACAAGTTAGGAATATACTTTGAATAAAAATTCAATAACCCGAGATATGACTGCAACTGTTTAAGGCTAGTTGGCGCCGGAGCTTGAAGAATAGCTTCAAGTTTTTCTGGATTTGGGCATATACCCTTACCCGAAATCACATGACCGAGATATTTAACAGACGGAACTAGAAACTTGGACTTTACGACGTTGATTTTAATATTGTGATTATTAAGACGTGACAACACTAAAAGTAATTTTTGGTAGCATTCATCTTTTGTCTTGCCTCCGATGATAATATCATCTAAGTAACAAAACACAGATTTAAGTCCCAACAATACTCGGTCCATGACGGATTGAAAAATTGAAGGAGCACTAGACACACCGTATGGAAGACGTGTATACAATAGAAGTCCTATAAGAGTATTTATCACTAAAAGTTCTTTACAGTTTTGGTCGACTGACAATTGTTGATAAGCTCCTCTTAAATCAACGACACAAAAAACTTCACAATCGGCTAACTCCGCGAAAATTTCATCCATTTTCGGTAGTGGGTAATGTTCCATCAAAATACATTTGTTGATGGTCACCTTGCAGTCCATGCAAATCCGTAACTCACCATTAGCTTTTGGAACTATCACGATAGGGGTAGCCCATCCTCGTCGCCAAAATGTTAAGTTTTCTTTACTCCAATAAAAGGAAAACTTTCGACTTTAAATTAATTATTCTTTATTCATTTATAATAAAAATAAATTAAGAATTTAATAAAACAACTATATTTAATTTAATGGATAAGTATAAGATACTTAGAGAGAGGCGTGTGGTCGGCTTGACTGAAGTAAGAAGAAGAACCTCATTCTCGCTTTTCACCAGCAACTTCAGAAACGGAAAAAAGGATGTAAAAGGAAAGAAGCCATTTTATAACACTTCACTTGTTTTAATGTTACAGGGTTGGCTTAAGGCCGTATATAACAGACACATTAAAAAATAAAAAACCAAATATATGTTTCTTGTCTGAAACTAGATTAAATGCAAGGCACAAGCCCCCCTTTGAAGGCTTTAACATCATAAGAAATGATTCGGACAGAGGGACTGCAATAATACTAGACAAAATGTGTAAGTTTAATACAGTCCTTTTCCAAAGCAATATATTTTCATTTTGTGCTGCATCTATTTCTTCACAAAATTCAAACGGTTCACTTTACAGTCTATTAATTGGTAGTATATATATACCCTCAAATGTTGGACAAAGTCTGTCTGGCGAACTTGATAGATTGTATTCTCTCGTAAGTAGTTTTGATGCAGCTTTAATTGGGGATGACTTTAATGCCCGTCATACAGCATGGGGAGATGGCGTATGTAATAATAATGGAAATGTTTTCAATAATTGGTTTAATAATGGCCCCTATATGCATCTCGACATAGTTCCTTCTGATAGCCCAACCTACCCAAGAGCATCTTCATTTTTAGATTTCTTTCTCAAGTCGTCATCACTTAGCCTGGCCAACAACAGGATCAATCCTACAAATACATCAACATGTAAAACTTTTCCTGTGGCTTCGGATCATTTCGGAATCATATTAGAAATACAACTGAGGAACTTTTTTCCAATTTTGATGCCCCCAGCTACATATAGGAGCTTCAAAAATACCAATTGGGATGCATTTAGATTAAGGCTTCATATCGGTCTCTCAGGCATAACTATTCCCGCTGATAGGAACCTATCAAATAGTGAAATAGATTCTGTTATTAATCAGTTGAATAAGCCGATCATATCAAACGTTGAATCTCACTCAGTCATTCATTGTTCTAAAGATAAAAAATTTCACTCTATCTCTGACAAAACCAAAAAACTTATTAATCTACGAAGTATCTGGCTTAGTCAACTTAAAATGCCTTATCATCGCCATTTAAATAGGATTAATCCAGAATATCTTCAACTTCACTTTAGGATTCAGTGTCTAAGTAAGATAATAAGGGAAAATGTCAGCTAAGACCTAAACAATGCATTTCAATCAAGATTAGCGAAAATAAAACCATCACCTTTTGCCTTTAAAGAGATAGATAAGATAACTGGACGAAAATATTTTGGAACGGATATCTTGAAAGATGTTCTTACACATAATGGGCAACAGCTGAAAGATATTGAGAGCAAGTTAGATGTATTCAAGAACTTTTGTTCCTCAGGTTACATTTGGTCACCCTCAACCATTGATCAAAATCTTGAAAACGAAGTTTCCTTGGCCATAAATGAGTTCAAAGCAGCACAACTCGACCAAACGCTAACAAGCTTTTCTTCTTCTAATGTAGCAACAAGCCCCAAGCTTATCTACATTTACTTCGCTTGAAAAAGTAAATATTTTCAGAGCTGTTTTAAACAATAAAAAATCTGTCGGTTTTGATCAGATTTCCAATTTCATTTTGAAAAAATGTCCACACTCTCTTGATATAGTTTTGTCTATAATCTTCAACAACTGTATTAACAATGGTTATTTTCCTGGTATCTGGAAAGGAGCTAAAATCATACCGATAGCAAAAACGAAAAATGCAAAGGAGATTAAACACTTTCGACCCATCTCACTGCTTTCCACAATGGGGAAACTTTTTGAAAGAGTCGTGGCAGACCACCTGAACTGTTTTTGTGAAGATGCAGATATTATTCCCAACAACCAATTTGGTTTTAAAAAAGGAAGCTCAACTGAACATGCATTACTAATAATTCAAAATAAGGTGATTCAAAACTTAAGGAACCGGAAATGTACTGTCAGCTTGGATACCGATCTTGAAAAGGCTTTCGACTCGATATGGCATGATGGCCTTGTGTTTAAGCTCATAAATCGAAGGTGTCCTAATTGGCTTACCAAAGTGATTTATAGCTTTCTAACCAGCCGAACCGCATCAATTTCAATTGGATCCGAAAGATCGGACCTTTTCTCTGTTTCCTCTGGTGTTCCACAAGGATCAATCCTTGGACCATACTTATTTAATATATACCTCCAGGACTTCCCTCTATCCGATCCCATTGCAGGGGAGCCTGGATCTATTCACTATGCAGATGATACCACTATACTAGCTAGTGATTTACGACCAAGTATTGTATATAAAATCAAGCAAACACTTCCACATGTGGAAAACTATTTCAAAAAGTGGAGACTTAAAATCAACTCAGATAAATGCGGTCTAACGTGTTTTCGAAATTCTAGCGGTAAAGGACACTATCTCACGGTTAAAGAAAGTAAATCTCTTTCTTTGAAAATAAATGATAGCCCGGTAGCATTGCGTTGTGAACCCAAGTACCTGGGTTTAACTTTTCATAACAGGTTCCTTTTTAATAAGCATGCTAGAAATGTTCTGAACAGAGCGAAAATGGTATCAGCGACATTAAAAACATTATTTTACGCTAAGCAAGTATCGGAAAAAACTAAGATACTTATGTATAAGACACTACTCACTCACGTACGGATTTTCCATCTGGTTTACGATATCACCTTCTGTTGCCAAGGAAATGGAAACTTTCGAGAGAAAACTCTTGAGATATTGCTGCGGAAAATTTAGGAAACCAGACAAGAAATATTTTTCTAACAAAGTCATATATGAAGCAACGAAAATAACACCCTTAATGATTTACCAAATCGAACTCCTCTCAAAAAATATGGAACGAATCAGTTTACACTCCAACCCACTTGTTAGATCTTTAACCGATCCTAATATTGTCCAAAGCCTAAATGATAACTATTACCTATCTCCATTAAATCTTGTGAATGAGAATTCTATGCCTGTATTGAGACCAAATGCAAGCAGGGCACTCTCCGTACCATTTTACGAAAAAGCATCTTCACTTAACCTAAGGGGATGATATTGATTTAAAAAAAAAATAAAAATGACACAAACCTTTGTTTAAAAGCATGAAGTTTAAAATATTCTTTGGATAGTATAAGAGATTTATACTCATCTCTAAGAATTTTTTTATAACTTATGCTCCAAATGTTTGTATTTTTCATACTTAATACTTTGTTTTAAGTTCTAGTCATAAGTTAAGAATGCCTAAAAGAGCAGAGCTGATAGTGTATGCCGGGAGCAAGCGTACACATTATAATAATTATAATAAAAATATTGAATTCAATGATTCAAATGTTAAAAACATTTAATATAGTATTGTGTAAGTCAGACATATCTTTAAGTCGACAGAAAATTAATTTTAGTTATAAGAAGAATAATGTGTTGATTTATATTTCATGTCTCAATAAAATTCAAATTCATTCACCGATTGTGTAACAAAATAAGAAGGTCAACGCTGTTAGATTATTGACTCATTTGATAAATCTGATATTTCGGATAGATTTTCAACATCCCCCCACTCTCAAGGATAATTATGCTCGATTAGAACAGCACCTGCTTAGCCCAGGTTCATTTGTAAAGTTCCAAAATGAATACTCACTCAGAACAAAAACTAGGTAATGGTCATCGGTGAGTACAAAATTTGGGTCAAACTGGGGGCGTTGGCTGCCGCGTTATTGTTTTTTTTACCGATTAAACCTACGCAAATGTACGTAGACAGGCGCATGGTAGAGGATGAGTCGACTATGAACAACCAGCGTTGCCGTTTATACTTCAATCGAAGTATTTTACTTCGTTTTCATAGACAATACTTCGACACTTCCTCTTTCTCAAAAACACATTCACTTTTTGTAAACCCTTTATATTTTCCTTCTCAATTGAAAAATTCCATTATTCATCAATGAACTCTTCCATCAAGTAGCCAAAAGTTGGTAAAAGTTATTGTAGACTGTGCTCTAAACATTTAGCGAATAATATTTCAAATATTGAAAGACACGGGCAGTGTGAAAATCATGTAGAAATAGAGATCGGTTTAAAAAATCAGCCAAAAATCGATATGGCAGACAAAGTTAAGGAATATACTTCTCGGACAAAGAAGATAAAAATTGCAGAATTAAAGATTATTGTTTTACTTTGCATTCATAACTTGCCATTAAGTATGATTGAGCTACTAACCGAACTTATAAAAAGTATAGCGGGTGAATTTGGTGCGGTCATAGATTTAAAATATGGCAGAAAAAAAACGGCAGAGACAGGTCATTCAATACTCGCTGAAAAGTGTTTGGATATGGTAAGTGACATTTTTAAAAAGAATAAGTTTTCTTTAATAATTGATGAAACGGCAGATATAAGTACTTCCAAATGCTTGGCGTTAGTCGCTCGTTATTTTGATAACCCCAGTGGTAAAATTCGGGATTGTTTTCTAAATTTAATAGAACTTGGCAGCGTTGACTCCATTTCAATTTTTGATTCTATCAAAATATTTTTTGAAAATGTAAAAATACCGCTTAACAATTTAGTTGGTTTTGCGGCAGATAATGCTGCGACAATGATGGGAAGCGCAAAGGGTGTCCAAAGTCTATTTAAAAATATTAATCCGCACTTATATGTTATTGGTTGCGATTGCCATTCAATGAACCTTTGCTCATCTGCTGCTTCCAAAGCCATTCATGTAGAAATTGAACATTTAGTAAGAAATATTTACTATTTTTTTTTGTCATAGTAGCAAACGTTAACAGGATTTTAAAGAATTACAAAACTATTTTGAGATAGGAGCACACAAAAAATTAAATTAATTGTACTATTTCCAAATCTTGTCAAAGACGAGGACATTGAAGACCTAATTTTGGACGACTTCCTACCCAAAGAAGAAAGTCTTGAATTATTTTGGCATTCTGTCTTCTACCTCAAAAATGCTTTGGGTCAAATTATGTACCCTCATTTAAGGGACTTTATAGGAGCATTGTTGTGCCTACCTCATAGTAGTGCAACAACTGAAAGGGTTTTTTCCCAAACTAAATTGATTAAGAGTGTATGCCGAAATAAATTAAAAGTTACTACTGTTAATTCACTGATGCTTGTGAAAGGCATTGTTTCTCAAAACGGTCTTGCGAACTGGATACCGCCAAAAGATCTTGTATTAAGATACCACAAAGCTTAGTTAAAATTTCCTATTATTTTTAGGGTTCCGTACCCATATGGTAATACGGAACCATTATAAGTTCGCTCTAACTCAAAAATGTCTGTCACGATAAAAACATCAAGAACCGTTCTCCCTAGAAACTTGAAATTTGACACACTTATACATTATGGTGGTCCACATACATGGACAAAATATTACTCAAAAATATTGTGAAACAACTACACAGGGTGGGTAAAATATGAGCTCAAAACAAAAAAAAATTCTGAAAAATATATCATGTGGGATATCATTCGAAAGGGATCAAAACAAAGATTCCAAAAATATTTTGCTTAGTTTTTTCTGTTGGAAACTTCGGGAGTTATTGTCAAAAATATGTGAGAAATATCATACAAAAAGCACCAGAACTTTTTCTCAGAAACTACTTAAGTCAAAAATATGTAAAAATCACAGTTCGTAGGTGATTAACCATATTTTTGAAGAAAAATATTACGAGTCTCGTAAGTTGTATAGTTTTTGAGAAATTCACGTCGAAAAATTCAATTTTATGTCGAAAAATTCAATTTCTCAACCGATTAACTCGTGAACTACTAGACCAATTTCAATGAAACTATCACTACTCGATTTACAATAATTTTGGGAAAATTAAAGACTAATTCCCGGTTTCACCAACCACTTTTAAATATTTAACAGGCTGTTTAATTTTAAAATGAAGTTTTTCCGTTTCTCCAACCACTTTTAATTTTAAAATCGCTTTAAACAGCCCCTTAACCTAACAGGCCGTTTTCGTCCATTTAAAATTTAAAAGCGTGATTTCAACCTAAAAAAATAAATTGTTTCACATCTGTGACATTTTCTTCATTAAGAAAGTGAATTTGCTATCAATAAATGATCACCCTCTTCTCGTTTTAGCATTTCATCATCTTTATTATCCATTTTTAAGCATTTCATATTCTTTATTATTATGTAATTTTTTTTTCATTATTTTTTCTTTAGCACAAGACACAACCTTAGCCCATGACACAAACCTTAGCATTTTCAAAACGTACTTCGTTAATTTGCTGACTTTTTCTATTTTATAAGTTGACATTATTTCTATTTCACTCTTTCCCCATGAGAATTTGAAGTACACTAGAAACAAATTTTTTTCCAAATACACTAACAGCCTGTTAGTTAAAATTTCAATAAATGGGGTTGGTGAAACAGAATTTAATTTAATGGGTAGATATATTTTAACGGCCTGTTAGCTAAAACCACTTTAACCTAATGTTGGTGAAACCGGGCATAAGTATCTAAAATTGTGCTGCCATATCAAAAAAATAAAAAAAAATAAATGAAAATACGGATTTCGCCAGGAAATGAACTGGGACCTCAAAATTCAGTAGTACAGCATTAAAAAGAGGAAAACCGACGCGCTACACACCCAGCCACCGCGGTTACAAAAATCCGATGTCTAAGTTCATACATAAAAAATAATATCAGGCAGATACTCGGTTCTATCATCTTCATCACAAACAAGAAAAGAAAACAAAAGAAACATAATAATAAAAAAACAACAAAACCAAAAAAGAAAAAAAACATCTATTTCAATATACATATACAATACATATTATACAAGACTGAATGAAGAAGAAAAGAACAAAGGAAAAAAAAAGAAATCGCAGTGCCCAAGATTCGTTCCCAGTACACTCGAGTTGACATTCAGAGTTTCACCGTCAGCACCACCGCTACTTGTAAAATATGGGTTGCAAATTTCGAATATAAGTTACAAAAGGAAATAATCATGGAAACTACCTCAGGTATATCTGCCGAAATGACTGTCAGACTCATGTTTTTATATTTTTATCTCAGAAACCATTTGCCGTAGAATCTTGAGATTTGGCATAGTTATATATAACGGTGATCGACACCTGTTTCACTAATTATTACTAAAAAAAATTGTGGAACAACTTCACAGGACGGCGTACTGTGAACTCGGAAAACAAAATAGGTTCGATTTAATGTGTCTGTCACGATAAAAACTTCAAGAACCGTTTCAGCTAGAAACTTGAAATTTGGCACACTTATACATTCTGATGGTTTACATATATGAGACAGCTAATCACTCAAACATTTTGTGAAACAGCTATACAGGGTGGGCAAAATATGAACTCGAAAAAAAAAAATCTGAAAAATATATCATGTGGAACATCATTCGAAAGGGCTCGAAGCAGAGATTCCAAAACTATTTTGCTCAGTTTTTTCCGTTAGAAACTTTGGGAGTTATTGCCAAAAATGTGTGAAAAATATCATACAAAAAGCACCAGAACTTTTTCTCGAAAACTACTAAAGTCAAAAATATGAAAAAATCATAGTTCGTAGGTGATTAACCATATTTTTGAAGAAAAATATAGCGAGTCCCGTAAGTGGTATAGTTTTTGAGAAATTCACGTCGAAAAATTCAATTTTATGTCGAAAAATTCAATTTCTCAACCGTTGTTTTTTTTTTGCTGTTCTTTTTTATTCTTATTTATTTTCAAATTAAAGCTTACGTTTTCTTTTTCTTTATTTTATATCTGATAAGTCGCAATTGAAATTAAAAATGCAAAAATGTAGTACCTAGTTTATTTATTATATAAAGAGACTGAATATATAATAATAACTATTATAATGATACATACTTCGTTTCTCAGCAAAATACATTGATTTTTTCGTGAAAATACTTCGCATAAAAATTGACAAACGGCAACGCTGTGAACAACCCACTTCTACTCAAAGTTTCTCTCTATCTCTCTCTTTCTCTCTCTCTTTTATGAAGGAATACAGCATACAGGTTAAGGTCAGTTCAGGCGTGTATGGTTCGTTCAATTCCGTATACGAGTTCATACATACATATGTGCAGTTTGCCTATTGAAAAGTGTGCTTCGGTGAGAATGATGCATAACTGGGATTCTCTATTCAACCCCATTGCGTCGACTTGATCCCGGCAGAGAGTTTGCAAGGTTATATCTTCATCTGTGCTCTGTTTTCGAATGGCGACCATACTTGCATCCATCTGCCAGCAACTTGTAGGTAAACTATAAATCTGGGTTGATGATGGTTCTGATGATGATGATGATGCTGGTAGTGGCATATAGACTGGTATCAGTTTTGCGTTATTAAAAGTTTTCTCTTGTTGTTGCGGTTTGAACTAGTTTCCGCAGTGCACTGGTATTTGTGTGTGTGCTGTCCTGCTACTGCAATGTCTTGAGTTTATTTTAAGCTCAACTGTTCAACGTGTTGACTTTCCGCTCTCTTCTCAACTTTCATATTGCTTATTTTTGAAGAATGAAATGAACAGAGGAGATGTGTTGGGCTTGTTCCTCTTCTTCGTGTCTGCAACATCTGCAGAATTCATTTGAAAGGATGGCATGGGCCTAGTAGCATGTCCATCAATAGGGCAGTGTCCTTTTGTAATACCAATAATATGAGGTTTTTTAGAGACAGGAGGTAGTTAGAACGGTTTAAACACTATCAGATCTGTGTCATGGTGTGCTTAATACAAGCAACAGCCATAAGCAGAAATTCGCCAGGGCAAAATATGCATCAACAGGCTCATCATTTAGTGCTGGTGTTAGTGGTTAGGCTACGCTACATTTCAACACTACCACTAGCAATAAATAAACAAATATAAGAACAAATATACATAATTAGAGTTTATGTTCGAGGAACTACATTACGCAAGACATTTTTAAGTGTAATTTTGTTAAGATTAAAGTCAAGAATGTTTACATTTAAGTTATAGATTTTACTCATGCGGCTAATAGGCTCATGCATCCCGTAATTTGTTCTGTGATGAGGAACATGCAGTAACTCTATACTACGCAGGTGATGCGATCCCCCACGAAAGTTTAATCCCAAACAGGATAATAAGTCAGGTGCATCAATCAGACCTGAGATCAGCTGATGCATAAAAATTATATCATTATTGACCCTTCTTTGAGCCAAAGGCTGCATTTGCAACAGTTTTATCCGATGCAAATATGGGGGGAGGTTAAAAGGATCGTCCCAGGGAAGACCCTTCAATGCGAATCGAATGAAGCGTCGCTGGACAGCTTCAATACGAGTATTGAGATTTTTCTGATAAGGTGTCCATACTTGCGAAGCATATTCGAGGTGAGGACGGACAAGACTGTTAAATAGTGAGAGGGTGACATAAGGATTTTTAAATTCTTTACACCATCTTTTAACGAAACCTAACATTGAATTTGATTTATTCACAATGTGGTTTATATGCTCTTTAAAATCAAGTTCAGGGCTAAAGTAAACACCCAGGTCCTTAAAACTATAAACCCGACTGAGAGAGTGATTCGATATCAAGTAGTTGAATATAGTCGGTACCAGTTTCCTAGAGAAAGTCATGGACTGACACTTGAGTGGGTTAAGGACTAAACCATTTTTAGAGCACCAGGTACTGAAACTATCAATATCTGATTGCAGAAGTCTACAATCATTTATGGTTGTAATTGCTCTACTGATCTTCATATCGTCGGCAAATATTAGAATGTTGCTATGTTTTATGATTGATGGAACATCATTGATAGCAAGAATAAATAAAAGTGGACCTAGGTGGCTCCCTTGAGGGACGCCGGATCCTGCTAAGAAGGAGTCTGAAAGACAACCTCTAAATTTAACCTGATATGACCTCTGCTTGAGGTAAGAGCCAACCCACGAAATAAATATTGGGGGAAAACCTAACGCCTCGAGTTTGTAGATAATAATATCATGAGAAAGCTGATCGAAAGCTTTGGAGAAGTCAGTGTACACACAGTCCACCTCATGACCACTTTCTAAGGCATTGGAACAGTTATGGGAGAATGTTAATAGGTTTGTGACAGTAGACCTGTTTCTAACGAATCCATGTTGTTCTGTACAAATAACACCCCGACAAAGAAAAGTAAGGCTTTCACACACAACTTGCTCAAATAATTTTGGTATGCATGACAACTTTGAAATCGGTCTGTAGTTCGTAATAATATTTCTATCGCCTTTCTTAAAGACGGGCGTAATAAACGATTGCTTCCAGAAGCTAGGGAAATGGCCAGTTGATATGGAGATCTCAAAAAGAGACTTCAACGGCAGAGCAAGGACATCACTGCATTTTTTCAGGACTATTGGAGGTACGCCGTCAGGACCTGAAGAGTAATCATCTTTCAGAAATGAAATAAATTTCGAAATAGTCTGCAAGTCTAAGGCAATGTTGGTAAAGCCAACTTGAGGAACATCTTTGAGATGCTCAAAGTAATCATCATCAATACTAAGCGGCACATCGTTAAAAGATTTACGAAAATTATCCGCGAAAGAGTTGCAAATATCAACAGGGTCATTAAAAACGCTGTTATTATAAGAAAACTCTGCTGGATATCCGTCAGACCTTTTCTTGGAATTAACCAAGCTCCAAAATTGTTTCGGGTTATTCCTAAGTGAGGTTTCCATTGTGCTTATATAGTCATTGTATAAGCTGCTTGAAAGCAGTTTGAATTCATCGAAAAATGCAATGTAAATATTAAAGTCCTTTGGGCTGAGACTTTTAATATAATTTTTCCATGCTCTATTTCTTTTATTTCGTAGAGTTTTCAGATCCTTAGTGTACCAAGGATGGTTTGATATTGCATTTTTCGATAATTTTGTTGGTATACAACTACTTATACAGTCATTTAGGATACTATAAAAGCATTTTACTGCATCCTCAATATTAGATGAAATATTAATGTTTTGTAAATTGGAGCACCTTATTCTTTCAGACAGTTGCTGATAATTAGCTCGTCGAAAGTCAAAGATATACGAGCCATCATTGGGGTCACTATTATCATATATATGACAGCTCAAGTCAAAAAATACATCCAAGGGTGGATGATGTCTATCTATGTTAGTTATGCTTGAACAAGATTCTTGAACAACAGTACTAACAGGGTCAGAGGAAAATACCAAATCGAGAGTTCGATTATTGTAGTTTTTAATACAGCTGATTTGCTGTAAGTCAAAAGACGTAATTGAGTCAAGTTTAATAAGCTCCTGCTGAGCGGAATTAAACGATGCTGTGAGATAGGATCCATCCTCCGATGGAACCCAGATCGTTTGTGGCAAGTTGAAGTCGCCGAGCAATAAAATGTTATTTTCCGAGCAGGATAAGTCATGAATGTGTTCTAAGATAAGCGACAGCTCAGAATACAATGATGTATCACTATTAGGAGGAATGTATGAATTAATGATAAAGACAGTTTTGTCCTCAATACAAATTTTAATACAAATAGTTTCTGTGTTCAAAGGGAAAGGAACACTGAGTAAGCTGGAACTGAGGTGAGAACGAACTGCAATAAGCACCCCACCACCCAATCCCGTGCAACTATCCATATAACGATCTTTTCTATAAACTAGGAACTCGGAGTTGAAGAGTTCCGTGTCCAAAATATTGGCGTTTAACCAAGTCTCTGTAAAAACAAAAATGTCATGTGGAAAAGCCTGAGAGTTGGCAAAAATATCGGTAGTTTTACTTCGTAACCCTCTTACATTTTGGTAGTAGAGGGACAATCGAGAGAGTTTTTTGAATTTAGAACCTGCGATGTGCTGGTATGTCTTTTAGATGCTCGATTGGTGAATTCTTTTACGAGAGTATTGGGGGGCCAAATGTCATTTTTGCATAGTGAGTCAAAGATCGAAACAGGGGTAACTATTTTAAAAGATGAAACGAAACTATCCGGCTTACTTATTTTAGTGCACTTTATAGACACTCTATTGGAAATCAAACTTTTCGACAATAGATGATTTACTATATCATCCACAGAAGTTTCGGGCTTAAGCCTAGAAATAAAGACAGATTTGGGTCTAGGGATTGCCTCAATGCCACTCGGGTCAGTTGGATTTGTAGTAATGACATTATTTAATTGGTAATCAACTTCATTCGTAATGACATCGGATTTTGGTGTGGTATTTAGATTTGTAGCCGTTAAATTAATTCGTTTCGCTAGATGAACCGAATTTTTTGATGTTCGTTTTCTTTTACCCAACACAGGGGCCGAGTTCAACTGGATTTTGTCACTTGAAATAACAAAAGTCGTTCCAGTATCAGTTCCAGGTATTGGAGCAACAGAAATATCACATTCAACGTCAGTAGATGTGCTGGCATTGTTAGCAACTAAATTATTTACTTGTGTTTCTGACGTTGCAGAGACTAGCATAAGGTCGGTGTTAGTTGACGCATCTACTGAGTAAATCTGCTCTGAATATGTATTTAAGTTGGTCACTGTGGACTTGAAGCTATTCATCAATGCTTCGAACCCTTTGGACAACTTAAGAATGTCGGATTTAAAGCACGACATCTTAAAGGCTAATTGTGATACAGAAAGCTTACGGCAGGCCGCACAGTACCAGTAAGCTATATCGGAGGAGTTTATTTTTTCAATAAAACCATTGGTTGTACCAATGCATTTAGCATGAAAAACTTCTCCACACGGGCCAAAACAAGCGTGAAGAGCGGCGTTTGAATTTGGCTTATTTTCAACGCATTTTTCGGCTGAGCATGCCATATCGGTTAAGAAAAATAAAAAATTATAATAAAAAATAAAAAAAATAATAAAAAATAAAATAAAAAAAATATGATTATGCGCGATTGGGAATCGAACCCAAGAAGTTTGGTTGACAGGCGGAAGCTTACCTATCGCAACAAACAACTAATTAACAAACGATAGATAAGTTGGCAACAAAAGGAATATTAGCATTAGGTGTGGTGAAAAAGGAAAAAGCGGTAAAATATTACAGGCAAACAACAACTAATTTAAGAGAAGTAAGTGAAATCTAAACTAAGAGAGTATAAAACCGCTTACCAAAACTATGGAAGACCACCAGAAAACACAAATGTTAATTTATTATAAATTAGACTAAACAATAAGATTTAGCTAGAAATCGTTAAAATTATTAATGGAAAACACTATAAGGCACAGTCCAAAACAACAATTATATATTAAAAACTATTAAATTACGTACACAGAAATAAATTTAAAGAGACACTTAAAAGGTAAACTACCTCTACTTTAAGAGTTGCCAACATTTGGCACACTTATACATTCTGATGGTTTACATATATGAGACAGCTAATCACTCAAACATTTTGTGAAACAGCTATACAGGGTGGGCAAAATATGAACTCGAAAAAAAAAAATCTGAAAAATATATCATGTGGAACATCATTCGAAAGGGCTCGAAGCAGAGATTCCAAAACTATTTTGCTCAGTTTTTTCCGTTAGAAACTTTGGGAGTTATTGCCAAAAATGTGTGAAAAATATCATACAAAAAGCACCAGAACTTTTTCTCGAAAACTACTAAAGTCAAAAATATGAAAAAATCATAGTTCGTAGGTGATTAACCATATTTTTGAAGAAAAATATAGCGAGTCCCGTAAGTGGTATAGTTTTTGAGAAATTCACGTCGAAAAATTCAATTTTATGTCGAAAAATTCAATTTCTCAACCGTTGTTTTTTTTTTGCTGTTCTTTTTTATTCTTATTTATTTTCAAATTAAAGCTTACGTTTTCTTTTTCTTTATTTTATATCTGATAAGTCGCAATTGAAATTAAAAATGCAAAAATGTAGTACCTAGTTTATTTATTATATAAAGAGACTGAATATATAATAATAACTATTATAATGATACATACTTCGTTTCTCAGCAAAATACATTGATTTTTTCGTGAAAATACTTCGCATAAAAATTGACAAACGGCAACGCTGTGAACAACCCACTTCTACTCAAAGTTTCTCTCTATCTCTCTCTTTCTCTCTCTCTTTTATGAAGGAATACAGCATACAGGTTAAGGTCAGTTCAGGCGTGTATGGTTCGTTCAATTCCGTATACGAGTTCATACATACATATGTGCAGTTTGCCTATTGAAAAGTGTGCTTCGGTGAGAATGATGCATAACTGGGATTCTCTATTCAACCCCATTGCGTCGACTTGATCCCGGCAGAGAGTTTGCAAGGTTATATCTTCATCTGTGCTCTGTTTTCGAATGGCGACCATACTTGCATCCATCTGCCAGCAACTTGTAGGTAAACTATAAATCTGGGTTGATGATGGTTCTGATGATGATGATGATGCTGGTAGTGGCATATAGACTGGTATCAGTTTTGCGTTATTAAAAGTTTTCTCTTGTTGTTGCGGTTTGAACTAGTTTCCGCAGTGCACTGGTATTTGTGTGTGTGCTGTCCTGCTACTGCAATGTCTTGAGTTTATTTTAAGCTCAACTGTTCAACGTGTTGACTTTCCGCTCTCTTCTCAACTTTCATATTGCTTATTTTTGAAGAATGAAATGAACAGAGGAGATGTGTTGGGCTTGTTCCTCTTCTTCGTGTCTGCAACATCTGCAGAATTCATTTGAAAGGATGGCATGGGCCTAGTAGCATGTCCATCAATAGGGCAGTGTCCTTTTGTAATACCAATAATATGAGGTTTTTTAGAGACAGGAGGTAGTTAGAACGGTTTAGATCAAGTCTAGGCCAGATCTGTCTAGTGGAAAGGCAGGTTGATCCACCTACCCATCTAATATTGGTTTTGTTGACTATGTCGAGTTTGAGTGATATCTTCTAGTTAGCAAGGGGTATACATGTTAGGGCGAATTGTTTTCAATGATGGCGGATGGGTCACACACAACTATAGGATGTACTGTTTCTGTGAATAGCGACAGAGATATTAAACTACTCCGACTTCATCTTGTCATTCGTTTTGCTAAGTTGTTTGTGTGACGAATAAGAGAAATAAGAATAAGAGAAATAAGAGTAAGAGAAATGCAAGTAAGGAAAACAGTAATAAGAGAAATATGCGAAAAGGGAATCTGTGTGTGATTGAAAGGATATAGTTGATCTTGGATAGCCGACACGGAAAGATGCGCCACAGAATCGGTTTATAAATTAATTGTTTAAATTCATGTTTCCTGACTTTTTCCTATCATCAGAAGTGGGATACTACCTACTAGTGATGGGCGCATTCGAATCAATTAATCAATTATAATCGATTATGAAAAAGTCTCGAGATATCTCGATTCTTTGCACAGATTCATTCGAATGATTTCGTTATTATTTTGTTACTTCTCTGCTGTTTTCTTATTTACTTACTATACTCCTTAGATTGTTACAATACCTACATGACAAGAGCTATGTAAGTCTTCACACACTATCTGTTGTGCGTGTGTATGCATGCGTATGTCGAAAACAAACCATAACTTTGCGTGTACATTGTGTACATGTATATTGCGTTGAGTTCTCTTTCCGTTTTGACTACACTGACGTAGTGCGCCATACATTCAAATGTGATTCATATCCCTATTTCATTTCATTACTCATTTCTCTCACACAGAACACAATGCCAAATCTCGTCTCAAGTGATGTTCTTCAACCCGTTCTTATACATTATGAATACTTTGTATTAGAACTTCACGAGGACTTCTCGAGAACTTTGGTGTGTGATATCTAAAAGAATTCGAATACGAGAATCGATTAAATAATTCGAGAACACGATGTGTGACAGTGTGAGATGAGAACTTTCCGAGAACTTCTCGAGGACTTTGGTGTGTGTGATCTAAAAGAATTGGAGTACGAGAATCGATTTTCTAGGACGACTGCGATCTAAAAGAATTCGAATAAAAGAATCGATTCGCTAGCGGAATTTTGTTGTGTTTGTTTTAAAAGAATTCGAATAAAATAATCGATTCGCTAGGGGGACTATGGTGTGTGTGATCTAAAAGAATTCGAATAAAAGAATCGATTCGCTAGGGGAATTTTGTTGTGTTTGTTTTAAAAGAATTCGAATAAAAGAATCGATTCGCTAGAAGGACTTTGGTGTGCGCGATCTAAAAGAATTCGAATAAAAGAATCAATTCGCTAGGAGGAATATGATGTGCGTAATCTAAAAGAATCGATTCGCGTGTAAATTTTGAACTTTTTATGAATCAATTTGATTTTATTTATTTGATTTAAAAATCAAACATACATAATTTTGTTTATATACAGACATACATACATACATATATCCAATACATATATTCGAATATTTGGACAAATAGATAATATATATCCTTTTTGTTAATTAAACTCGTTTTGTTTGTTTATTTTCTTATGTACTAAGTGAAATAGCACAAAGTATAGGTATCAACATTGCAATTTTTTATTTACTCGTATCTCGAATGATCATTCGATTCTTCAAATCATTCGAATACTAATGTCTCAATTCTTCAAATCATTCGATTGTGCCCATCACTACTACCTACTAATATAGTATTAGTGATAAATTCGATATTACGTTTTTCCTTGTGCTTTTCGTGTTTTACGTGAAAAGTAAAGCACTGAATTTCTGTACCCTTATCATCGGCTCTCAAATTCTAGCTTTGATGAGAGTCTGATTATCACCGTAGATGCAATCAAACAGATATTACAGGCTACTCAACGCCATGATGGCAAGGGCTCCGCTGCTTTTCCTTTTTTCGACCTAGACCATTCCAGGGTTGATGTTCATAGGTGGTGCGCAGATGTCGATTTGAGAGTGGAACGTGACAAGTTAGAGAACTTCGACATGATTCCTAGAGTTCAAGCTTCGTTGCTGGGTAGGGCAAAGTCGTGGTACGACAAGTATGGGTACCAACACTATGGCTGGTCAGACTTGCGCGCATCGTTGGTTCACTCTTTTTCAAGTGGGGCTGACATCGTACAACAGCTACGAAGAGTTGCAAATTCTGAAAGCAATGAATTTGGTTCTTACGCTGACTTCGTTATGGAAAAGGTGTCGCAAATAAATCGCCTGCCTTTTGACATTTCCGAAGACAAAATTGTCAAAATAGTTGTGGGCTGCATTTCGGAGATTAGCTTAAGAATTTCGTTGACTTTGTCAGGCCGTCTTCTGTTCAAAGCCTAATCGATCAACCATCCGTGAGAAGCCTCGTCAAAAATATGATTCCCCATTTCCGCGCAATTCAGAAAGGGAATATGGATTTACCAAACCATTTTTGGTACGAAAAGCGAAGACAAAGCGTCCACGAATGGAGGATGAAAGACGATGCTTTGACTGTGGGAAGGTTGGTCACATCAGAGCCAGGTGTCCACAGAAAGTTTCGTCTGAGAATAGAGCAGCACAGGGTTCAGGTCCTTTTGACTCCAGGGGGCGATTGCAGTAAGGTTACCCGGTCTCTGGACGAGGGACCGAAGCCAAAGAGTAGTCAACCTGATTCCAGTGGTGGTGTGAGCGTTAAGCAAACCGTGCCCAAGGATGCAAGGCTGAGGGTTAAATCAGTCTCTAACGAGCTCCTTCAGGCGCCCTGGCGGGGGCCTGTCGTATTAGCGATCCACCACTGTAAAACCGGCTATGCTGCGGTGGCAATTTCTTACCGGCCTACCCGTGGGAACAAATTCAATAAATGTTAAAAACGGAAAAGGAAAAGAAAACGAAAATGCACAATCTTCGGGAGAAACCCTAACCGACGGATGCATGATGTAGAAAGAGGAGAAACTCCTACTTCAGGGTCCCTCAATAATAGTGTCTTCGGATAGAGAAAGCGGTGGAGCAATTGACATCGACTTAGAGAAACTTCTTCTGGACGATGATGACAGTCGCTCAATCGCTAGCTTGCACAATCTCTCCCTGCAATCCACTGCGTCAGACCGCAGTAGGGTTGCAAATAGTAAGCGGACAATTCAGCGACTAGGGAATAAGAAATCTGAGGAGCTTACAGGAGAAGGCTTAACAGTGCGCGGGCTCTCTTGCAGGAGCTGTCCTCAAGGGATAGTGGGCTAATGGCTAGCTGCTCGAGAGTCACGGGGAATGCGAAGGGCTCGTGCACTGTGGGACTGACGGGGCCGCCCAGGTCTGTGACTGGCCGTAGCCAGACGGGACAGGGATCTATCCCATCAGTAGCCGCAACCGAAGTAAGTGAAGGAGTAGTAAGGAGTAAGGAGCAGGACCCGACTGTGAAGTCACCGGATCCTTCAACCAAGGTCAGCAGCAGGTCACCCACCTGTACAATCTTGGCTGGGGGTGAGGTAACATCGCAGGTGGTGAAGGCAGTGGGGAGCACGACAGCGTCGCGACAGGCCAACGCCCGTCAGGCAACTTTGTCATCGCCAGGGAAATGCGGAGGTAGCGTAGATGACCAAACGAACGCCAACTCTACGCTTGAAAGCGGTTGCACTGTCGTGTCAGCACAATGCGAACTAAAGCACTGCCATGGCTTGGGTAAACCCAACGTTCCACGGCCGTCGAGGGGAGCAAAGTGAGGATCGCAGGGCAGTCAGCTTCCCAAAAGCTGATAGCCAGCATTATTAGGCTGCAGAGGCAAAGAGCCAATGCTAAAAGACTTTTGAGGCGACTTAGTAAGCGGGATCCCTCGTCCTACATGGAGAGAGAGATCCAGGCATTAGATAGTGCAAAGCAGAGACTAGGGCCAGTTACAGCTAGGTCAACGTCTGTATGCCAAAATACACCCAGGGTGCACACCTCTGGACGGGCTAGTAGTAGGCTGACTGCAGCGAGGAAAGTGGCCCCCCGCCACCCACCTCAGAATTACACGACCCCCAACTGGTGCGGGTAAGGAACTCGAATCCAAACCTGAGGCAGTTGTGGGAAGCTCCAAAAGAGGAATACACAACGAGACAATCTCTCCACCCCTACCTGGGAGCTAAAGTGATAGTGTAATAGTGACCAAACAGTCGTAAAAATCGAAAGACAGGGAAAACCCTCACTTGCGTTGGCATCAGTATACATGCCGTACGACTCGACGAATGGACCACCATCTCAGGACACATGCAGACTGGTGACGAAGGCGGACCAAGAAAAATGGGACTTGATCATGGGATGCGACGCAAACTCCCATCACACGCAATGGGGCAGCACCGACATCAATCCAAGGGGTGAGTCTCTTTTTGAATTCATAGTAGAGCGTAATCTATTGATGGCGAATATCGGGGATGAACCCACATTTATTACTAAAAAAAAGGCAGTAAGTTATAGACGTTACTCTTACGAGTAACTCGGATTCACTCCAAGTGAATCGGTGGAGAGTTTCCACTGATATATCCTTTTCAGACCACAGGATCATAGAATTTATGATTGAGGAACCAACAACAACACCCAGGTGAAATACCGGAATCCCAGGAAAACCGACTGGGATTCCTTTGCCAATGAGATGGGAAAAAGTGAACGCAAGTTAAAAGAGCAAAAAGTACGAACATCGCAAGAAATTGACGCTGCAATCGAGGAGCTATGCACAACCCTCAATGAGGCATATTTAAAGTCATGTCCTTCTAAGAACATGCGCGATAAAAAGTCACTACCGTGATGGAATAAAGAGCTTTCAGACATGAGGAAAGAAACGAGAAAGCTCTTCAACGCAGCAAAAAGTTTCAACACTGAAGGTGACTGGGAGAGATACAAATCCAGTCAGAGGAAACTTAAAAGTGGAGTAAGCAGCTCTAAGCACACCTCATGGCGTATCTTCTGCAACAATGTTGAAAACACCACGGAAGTAGCGAGACTAAGAAAGAACCTAGCAAAAGAGCAAAAGCTATCTTAAAGATACCAGTGGTAACTGGACACAATCCCGTTCTGAGTCCCTGGAGCTCCTGCTTAGAACACATTTTCCAGGATTCACGGCATACCCTGCCGACGATATGGAAACTGACGATGGATCAGAAGAAGAGATGATGGTACCAATAGGACTGGTGACTGAAGAAAGAATTATATGTGCAATCGAATCATTTCAGCCCTTCAAGTCACCAGGCACTGATGAGATTTTTCCGATCATGCTGCAAAAAAACACCTAATGGCACCAATTTTGCAGAAAATTTTCCAAAATAGTCTTAGCCATGGTCATATACCCAAAGCGTGGCGAGAAGTGAAAGTTGTTTTCATTCCCAAAGCTGGGAAAGCCAGCCATACCACCGCAAAAGACTATAGACCTATTAGCCTTACATCTTTTTTGCTAAAGACCTTTGAAAAGCTGATTGACGTGCACATACGTGATAAGCTCAACCACACGAATGTGTCCACGGCACAGCATACCTACACTAAAGGTTAGGGAGTGGAAACAGCGCTACACGATGTAGTTAGCACTATTGAGAGATCCCTACACTTTAAGGAATACACGCTTGCAGCATTTCTTGACATTGAGAGTGCTTTTTATAATGTCGAGACACATGGTATTAAAAAAGCGTTGGAAGACAATCATGTAAAGCGCACTGTTACTAAACTCATAGTCAGCCTTCTTAGCAGAAGGAACATCATCGCTGAACTCGGGGAAACCCGCTAGAAAGTGATCGCATCTAGAGGTGCCCCGCAGGGAGAAGTCATATCCCCCCTTCTCTGGATCATGGTCATTAATGAACTACTTAGATACAGTGGAGAAAGAGCAATAGCATACGCGGACGATGTAGTGCTGCTTGCTACAGGTAAATTCTTAACCACTATCAGTGAACTTATGCAGAAAACCTTGAACACACTAATCGTTTGGACGAAACAATACCAACCTTCAAGCTACCGACCATTGAGGGTATCCCTCTTAAGCTGTCCGAGAGCGCGAAATACATAGGCCTCATACTCGACAGAAAGCTCAACTGGAATTTTAACATTAAAGAAAGGATAAAAAAAGCATCAATTGCTTTCTACACCTGCAGCAGATTCTTCGGGAAAAACTTGGGATGTAGACCGTCAATAACACTATGGATGTACCGTGCGTTAGTAAGACCCATACTTACATATGGAGGATTGGTCTGATGGCAAGCTGCCGTCAAAACAACCAACCTTAAAGATATGACCAAAGTACAGAGAAAAGCATGCCCCGGAACGACCAGTGCGATGAGAAACCCCGCCAACAGCGGGATTGGAAGCAATTCTAAACCTTCCGCCTCTGGATTTCTATATGCAGGAGACTGCAGCAAAGAGCGCCCTCAGGTTAAGCCAGTCAAAGCACTGGAGGTCGAATGCATATGGACACACCAAAATACTTGGCAATTACCTCAACTAGTATGATGCTTGCATTTATGCTTTTTTTTTACTTTCTACATCACAACCTCTTTTTATCAAATTTTGCATAAAAACGAGGAATTTTTAAATAGATGTTTCTCAATAGTTCTTCTGAAACATCATGCAAATGAAATATTATTGATATATACTGAAACAATTCAGTATTCCTAAATTCTTTTGAATATTTCACCCATTCATTGAAAAACTCGATTTTAGAAATCGCACGTGTGGTACAGGTACCCAAAGAGAGAAAAAAAATACTTGTACTAAGTTGTGCAGGCTACGACAAGCATTAATATAAAGTTTATTGATGAAGCTATGAAATATGTAAAACTTAGCCTGGGTACAGGAGGGTACATTAAAAAAAAGTCTAGTAAACTTCATCATTAAAATCATAAAAACAGTTTCTTATTCCTAAGCCTTACTTCACACTTTTTTTACAACACTTAAGAAAGAATTTTTTTCATCTTTTTTTCCACATACAAATAGCACTTACCATCAAATACTAAATCCAATCTCAAAACAACAAATTCGCTTTTAAAATACAAAGAAATTCATACAATTTAATCGCTTATTGTAGCTGATGAAAGTCCGTATGAAAATGCACTGACCGTATTACTCAATTGACATTATTTTACTCAATAATAACGGTGTTTTAGGAAAACCAGTTTTATTATATGAGTTCGTGGAGCTTTTTTAATGATCTGCAATCAATTTTACCTAGAATCGCGACAATGAAATTTGTCCAGTTGCATGTACTAGACGAAACACTCTGCACTGTGAAAACACAGCGTTTTCCAAGCTGAGGTTCTAGCAATGACAAAGGCCGCCCAATTGGTATCAATGAGGACAATATCACGAGAGGATATCAATATTTACATTGAAAGCCAGGCGGCCAATAACACACAAATAACATCGAAGCTTGTAAAGTGTTGCCGCGAAGAGCTAAAGGTTCTCGGCACGCAGCACAATGTAAAGCTCTGCTGGGTCCCTGGTCACAGTGGGATACCAGGCAACGAAGCCGCACATGAACTGGCCAGAAAGGGCTCGGCCATAGATAAAGATCAAGCAGATGGGACGGTTCAGTCTGGTCACGAGGAAAATACATGCTGGGCAAAGCAGAGGGCGGAGCGAAAAAATGTTAAACTCTGTTGTGAGGCACTAATACCTGAAAGCGATACTGTAGTCGTAATAAACGGAAAATTGTACTGCGATCATTTTGCTACGATCGTAGCAAAACTGCTACGCGATTTTCAATAAAGTACAATTTTTACTTCTTCTTCTTTTTTGCTTCTTTGGTGATCTCTGCTTTTTTTAGGATCATTCCTTACTTTTTGGACAATAATTCGCTTTTCTTCTTCAGTAAAGGTACTGCGGCGCCCACTTCTAGCCCGATTTTCTATTTTACCGGAGGTTTAATTTTTTTCTAAATTTTTTTTACCGTTGCAGGGCTTTTGTCGACTAGTTTCGCCACTTCTCGAATGAATCTCCCTTCCTTAGAAAATGTTATCACCAAATGTTTAAGGTCAATAGAGAGCTCTTTCCACGCGGTGCCATTTCTGATAGACGCATAGAAATTCGTTAACGAAATTATGTAAACTCAATAATTTCTACTCACCCTATATATGTATTTCTTAAACAATTCAATTGAAAAAGAGCAGATTTATAACAACAAGTGTTTACTGACCAGTGTTTTGTACTCAAATACCATGAATGTATACTTACTTTGGCGATGTTGTTTTGGCATTTCGTCAGACAAAAGTTATTCTCTTCTAGAACATAGGCAAGTTTTACCGTTATTTTTACTTTAGAGCAACTGTGCAAATGTCAAACAACAGACATAAGGTCAGACGGATAATGGTTCAAACGAAATAAACTGTTTTCTTAAGACTTTTGTTACACTCAAATAGGTGTATACTTACTTTTGTGATTAACTGTATTTTTTTCTCGATTAAGTTTTGTCATTGATGCACTTATTAAATCCTTAAGCATTTGTTCACTTATAAGTAAAATAAATTGCAGAAAAAAACATAAGTTTAAATTTTCATAGAGGTGTGTTAATTAGCTTGCCAGCGCTGTATGTTACTCTTCTATCGTATCCTACATAGGGAGTATACATTTCTCCGGAAATTTGACTGGAATCGGGCTGGTATTGCAATGGTTTTATTATACGAACTAGAAGTATACAAGTCCAAGGCTGTATATTTTAAGTAAAGAACTAAGCGGTTTTTAGTTTGTCGTCGATGAAAAATGGCATATTGACTTATTGAGTTTTGCTACGCAAATTTGCTACGGAAATTTTTTCCTTAGTGGCAGCACTGGTCACAACATCCGTTCCCGAACTAGCATCCGCCGTTCTACAGAATCTAAATAAGATATTAGAGAAATATGCTCACAGTTTTATAACGGGACTCCCTACGGAAAGTGTGACAACTGGAGCTCTTGACATACGCTTGTCGAAGGATACAACTGTCAATTATAAACCATACCGAATGGCACACAGCGAGCGACAAATCACTTCAGAAATTATATCCAATCTGAAGTCTCACGCAATTATCAGAGAGAGCAAGTCTCCCTTCGCTAGTCCTGTAGTTCTTGTGAGAAAAAAAAATGGAGAGAATCAACTCGATAGACTGTCCGGGAACACATTTTTTTTGGATATTAGATATGGTGTCTGGATACACAGAGCAAGGAATAGTTGATAATCAAAAACGACAATCAAGTAAGCGACAGTCAATTATCGCGTTAGCCGATTTCACCCCTACCAGATTGTGTGAATGGTTGATGTAATTTCAAAAATGTTTACAGATTTCCGCTTCCGTTATGCTGTGGACGGTTACTTAAAATGGCGGTGGTAGATGATTTCCATTGGCAAAGAAGTATCAGAGAGTTATTAAATAAATGAATTCTTGTATATAAAAAGTTAAGGAGTTGTTTCCTTCATCGAGAACGATGACTTTGCAGAATGGCCGTGTAAGGGCGAATTGTTTTCAATGATGGCCGATGGGTCGCACAAAATTATAGGACATACTGTTTCTGTGAATAGCGACAGAGATATTAAACTATTCCGACTTCATCTTGTCATTCGTTTTGCTAAATTGTTTGTGTGACGAATAAGAGAAATAAGAATAAGAGAAATAAGAGTAAGAGAAATGCAAGTAAGGAAAACAGTAATAAGAGAAGTATGAGAAAATAGAATCTGTGTGTGCTTGAAAGGATATAGTTGATCTTGGATAGCCGACACGGAAAGATGCGCCACAGAATCCGTTTATAAATTAATTGTTTAAATTCATGTTTCCTGACTTTTTCCTATCATACATATGTCCTTATTTTCCGTTAGAATAGGTATTGTTGTTCCTACATTAGCGAGCTCGTCAGCTTTACAATTCCCTGGAATATCCCCCGGCACCCAGTAAAGGTAAATATTAAACTGCTTAGCCATCTCTATAAGAGATGAACGGCAGTTCGATGACCCCATGCAAAAAGATACTAAGTGCACTTAGTATAGTTTTGAGTTGGGTTGGGTACGAAATCCCGAAAACAAAATCCCGAAACACGAAATCCCGAAACACGAAATCCCGAAACACAAAATCCCGAACTACGAAATCCCGAAACACGAAATCCCGAATTTGGAGAAAATAATAGTTTAAAATTCGCGCGCGCGAATCTTAAACTATTATTTTCTCCAAATTCGGGATATGGTGATTCCTGAATAGGCGGCTATTTTTTTTTTTTTCGTTTGAATGAAATATCATATTATCTCTTCGCGGAATTTTTTTCTCATTCTTAAAAGAACGATTTCCCCTCTCACCTCGCACAAAAAAAAATCAAATTAAGAACAACAAAACACTATAAACCAGACACAGAAAACGTTTGCTTAAGTGCACATGATGAGAATCGAAAAGAGCTGTTCTTCGTGATTCTCATGATATCATATACCCTTTCGAACTGCATGTTTTGTATATGGTGATGAAATATTGATTTCTTAGAACTTGAAATTATACTTCTTAGAATTTGGCAGTTGGAGTCCTTTTGATTCTCAGATGATGCAGCTAAGAAATATCTAAATCAAAGATTTTCATAGTTTTGTGTGATCTTTTTATATGTGTTTTAAAAGTGAAAAGTTGTGCGAAGTGAAATGGAAGTGCAAATAGTAAAATCAAATAAAGGAAAGGCAAATATAGTGCTGAATGGTTACGCGTACCACCTTGAAAAACAATTTCAAAGCTCAAGTTATTGGTGCTGCAGTAAAAGGAAAAGCCATATGTGCAAGGCTCGCTTGACGACCACCGAAAAAGATGGGAGAACGTCTGTTGTAAAACAGCTCACGAAGCAAAGCCACGATCCGCTGGCTTTCAAGAAGCATGTGAGTATTGCCAACAATGCGATAAAAGAAAAGGCTATGGAAAAATCTGAGCCACCTTCGAGAATTATTCGGGAAATAACCTACGCAACTGAAAAGAATTGCAGAGTGTATTTACCATCGAAGAGTGCGCAAAAGATGAGAATCGCCCGAGTTCGGTCCACCATTATAAAAGAACCAGCCTCTGTGGAAGAAATCTGCATCCCAAATAATCTGCGGTACCTAGAGGGTGAGTTATTTGTTCCAAATGAAAGCAGCTTTAATGGGGAAAAGAATATCATCCTGGGAACTCGAGGCAGTTTAAAGCTCCTTTCAGAAGCTAAATGCTGGTTAATGGATGGCACCTTCTACGTCGTGAAACAGCTATTTTCAATTCACGGCTGCATAGAAGGAACGGTAGTTCCGCTGTTATTTTGCCTAATGAGCCGCAAGACCAAGGGGTCGTACTGTCGATTTTTTTACGACTTATTCAAAATTGCGTACGATGCAAATATACATTTAAATCCTGAAGTCATTGTCACCGACTTTGAAAAGGCAATATCGACAGCAGCCCAAGAATTTATGCCTTCAGCTGAATATAAAGGCTGCTTTTTCCACTTTGGGCAAATAATTTGGCGTAGGGTGCAAAATAAAGGCCTAAGGACAAAGTATGGGAACTGCGAGGAGTTCAGCCTCCAAATAAGAATGCTGAAAAGTTTAGCCTATGCGCCACCAAGTGAAGTTCAGGCATATAACAACGCTCTGTATGCCAAGATGGTAGACGAAGATGCCAAAAATATTGCTAAGTGGTTAAAGGAACAACTTATATGGCCGATCCTAACAAGCCAACTACACAGAACAGCGTGGAAGCGTGGCACCGACGTTTGAAGGTGATTGTCGGTAGACAACATGCCGGTCTCTACAAATTAATCGAGGACCTGTCGAAAGAGTTGGTAATGGCCGTAACCACAATCGACAAAGTGAAGAGCGGGATTGTACACAATAAAACCAAGACTGCTGCAAGAGCCAACCGGATTCAATCCATTTTGCAAAGAAAAGAATTAATTGATAAAGAAGAATTCTTAAAGTGCATATTGGTCTATGTTAATAGAAATATGAGTTTAATTTTTTTGAGTTCCTCGATTTAAGTTTCTTTTTTTTATTTTATTTGCAATGAATTCCAAAGTTTTTAGTTTAACTTAATTTTAATACACACTTGTATATACATATAAACAAACATTATTTCAAAGGTCCTTTTCAGGACCACAAAACGACAAAGAGATTAAATAGCATTGAAATTTAATTAATTAAAATGTTTTTTGTAGACACATACAAATACATATGAATAAATTACTTGGCTAGAGGAATTAGTTCCGATGTATACGGTTCCATGAGAATCAAGAAGAACAGCTCTTTTCGATTCTCATCACATGCACTTAAGCAAACGATTTTGCTCGCAAATTCATAGTGTGTTCTGGTAAGTTTCTTGGTTTTTTCTGGTAGTGTCATGGAGGGGTAGTGGAAAAAAACGTTCTTTTGAGAATGTGGAAAAAAATTATTAAGAGTTATGAAATATTCAATTTTTTTTTTTCGCAAAAATCCACCGCGAATCGAAAATCCCGAAAAATTCGGGATTTTTCACAAAAGTTCATTTTTCGGGATTTTGTAATTCGGGATTTTGTGTTTCGGGATTTCTAGAAATACGTGAATTTTTCTTTCGGGATTTTGTTATTTCGGGATTTCGTAATTCGGGATTTTGTGACGTTCCCTTTTGAGTTATGTATACCATAAGAATCCCCACATTGTCTTTTATTTTTCAAATTTTTTTCGTGTGAATCGAACCAAAAACCTTGAAAATATAGCTATAATAGCACTGTATAATGTCTTATGTAAACACTTATTCCAAGCAAAGTCATACTAAGCGCTCTTAATATTTTTATCACTAAATTTCCCAATAAACACATGTATACTATGTTGACATAGTATTATTTGCATGGAATTTTTGGAAGTTGGATGCACTAATGTGCCTTTTAGTATACTTTTGTCTGTACGCAAGAAAAAGAAGATGACACTTAAGTGTATCTTAGTATACTCTTCAGTGTATAGATTTCCAGCCACATTAATACTAAGTGCACTTAAAAAAGTTTTTGATATATTTTGTTCCGTGTTAAACAGAACTAACATCAAATAGTATATTCAAAAGTTTGAATTAGACAGTCAAAATAATACTAACTGCAATTTAACATAATAAGCCACAATATTGCAGACCTAACTCCATCTCTAAAAAATTGTATAAAAATTATGAGAATAACAAAGCATTCAGCTTAAAAATCAGTTAATAAACAAAGAAGTTATAGTCAAAAAAACTTTAAACGCTTCTCCTGAAAATTAGCAAAAATGCACTTAGTATCTTTTTGCATGGGGCCATCGAGTTGTAGATGGTCTTAGAAGTGGATGAGACTGATTCCAGTAATTTCATTGGCAGACTATCCGAGAATATGCTAATATCATTAGAAGATATTACATTCTTCTTAATCAAGGACAGTGCTATAGACATCGCCATAATCTCCTCCTGGAAAATGCTGCAGTGATTAGAGAGGCATTGAGATTTTATCTGTCTGAGAAAATATTTCATCCTACACCATCATTGGTTTTAGAGCAATCAGTGTGAGTGTAGAAGTGTATCGACTTATCATTACTATTATATAAAGAAGTAACTTCAAAAAACTTTGTGCCCGATGATCTCTGCAAATACTGCACTGATTAACGTGAAATAAATTCTATAATAATCGTTATTTTCGTTAAAATCAGTTAGGCTATGTTTTTTTTTTTTTTTTTTTTTATTAAAATGTTGTTTCTTCTTAAGAAAATGTGTTTTATTTTTATTTTTGTATACCTATTTTACTGTGGTTGACTCCCATATTAACTCGTAACTTTAAAGCAGTTAAACGAATTGGCAAACAAAAAATGTTCGCATAAAGTCAATATATAGACGCAAATTTTAAGACCTTAATCAAGTCTACATAGGTTAAAAAAAAAAAACACGCCTCGAAAACTTGTTTGTTTATCTTGCCAACGCTTAAATATCCAAATACATTAACTACATTAACTTTATGTGAATGTATGAAATTGATTTTTATAATTGTGTTAGTTCCTTTTTTTAACAACTCATAATTTTTAATCGTAGGTATTTCTTGTAATGTTTTTGGAACTTTAAATCGATGAGAGCGTTACAATTTCTATGCTTTACTTTGCAAGACTGCTTTACACGCGAGGCCACTTTATTAGTTTGGGAATGTTCACAGGTATATAATTTTCTAAATTCATATCGATAAGCATGTGCAATCACCTTAATGATATCCAGTTGGTGTTCGCAGGGCCGGTTTTAACAGTTTTAGCGCCTGGCGCAGAAAAAAAATTAGCGCCCCAAAAGCAACTTAAAAAATGTTTGGTCTTTTCCACATCACCCGAAGAGTTAGAGCAATTGACGCGTTGACTTTAACATAAAATTCAACCCTAAATTTATCTTGAGAGTCTAAAATTATCTCATCCCTATCCTTATAGGAAAACTGAACTACTTTTTTCGGGACCGTAAAGTTGGAATTGCTGGAATACTGCAAGGAACTTTAACTTCATTTGCTATAAGTCTCGCGTTATCCAAAAATTCAAAAAAGCTTGTCATTAGTTCTTAGTGTACGTTAAGAGACTTTCTCCACGCCAACTTAAGATCTCTACTTTATCTTTCGTAGTTTGACCTCAGTCGATATTTAGATAGTTAACTACAGTAGAACCTCGATTATCCGTGTTCCGATTATCCGTGTTTCTCGCTAATCCGTGCGTACCAGGCATTTCGCTAATCCGTGTAAAATCCTCGGATTGTAACTCGCTTATCCGGGCCGAGTATGTATTTTGCATGCAAAAGTCGGGGAATCCGAATTTGTAACAAACAGTATTTCCTAGTAACATGCGCTTTCGTGATTGCTTTTGAATGTTGTTTTACCAGTTATATTTGTGTATATTTGAGAAGCAGGTTATATTGCAGTGCAACAGTTGTATCTTTGCATATTTCAGAGGTAGATCGGTAGGGGATATATATTTTAATATTACGTTGTAGAGAAAGATTAAAGGACGGTGCACATACATTACTCTTCTTGGATACGAAACGTAAAATAACTGTTTTGACCATTGAAAATAAACTTAAATTAACTTAAACATATATTTTTATTAATTATTCGATTTTCCGTGTTTTTATATTTTCCGGCAAGCCCTTGCCGGTCATTGTACCGGATAATCGAGGTTCTACTGTATTTAAGTGCTTAAAAACACAGTAGCGAGTGGAACGAATGGAGCGAATAGTAGCGAGCAGATCCAAGAACCGAGAGAACCAACTAAAATAAAAAGCGATGTATTCTTGTTGCCAGTTTGTCTAACAATGATTCACTTTATTCAAATAGGTAACATGATCAGCTAATAATTCATGTGATGTATAACATAAAAATATGGCGGCCACTGTGATTGGCGCCATATTCAAAAATTCTATATTTGCTACAAAGTGTTATACTCATTAAAGTGCTGAACATTCAAATAACATAGAATTCGATTAAGCAAATAGTTACATTACATTATAGATAATACAATTCAAAATAATAATTCATTATAAGTCAAAACTAAAGATTATTTAATTGTTGAAACCCAACACTTACTTCGACTAAAAACTTTTTCATTGAGCACAAAATTTTAACTGCAAGCTTAAGGCAAATACCGCTTTGTGTCTAATATTGTGTACCAAATAACAACATAACAAATAGATTTAAATTCGCTAAGCTTACTACCAAGAGATTGAGGCATATTTTGGACTTTTTGGTCGTAATTTTCTGAATTTTCAACAAGAGCCTCATAAACATCTCCTAAGTATATTTTAGTGGTTTTATTGCATCTATTCTGCTTAAGATTCAAACTACTAAGATGCTTTTTTTAAAACCGACCATCTGCCTACAGAACTTGAATAGAAAACTTAAAGACTCTTAACTTTATGGAAGAATGCATCTGCATCAGAAGAGCATTGAACATCATCAAAGCTCTAGGTTCCAAAACCTTAATTCTCACTTGCATACCACAATGTTTCCCTCTCATATTAGTACCATTATCATACCCTTGTCCTCTACAATTCACTAATAGAATATCCAAATCAGCAAGTTCATTCAAAACTAGGTCAGTTAAGCCAGACCCAGTTGTTTTTTCGCAACAATCCCAAACAATATTCTCTAATTTTAAACTTTTATTTATTTATTTATTATTTCATCAAATAAGTATACATCAACTGTTCTCTTTAGATTACTAGTACAATTATAATATAAACTTAGAACTATTGACTAAAACCACCGGAAATGTAGCTCTAAAACTAGTTTATTTTTAAATGAACTCCTACTGAGATGAAAATCTAAAAGACTACAATAATTATTTGACTCTCGTAGACATCTAGAAATTGGTTCATTGTAACCATAATTTGCTCTATGATAAGGTACATAAAATAAATAACGATTTCTAAGAGCTCTCGATGGAGCATATGATCCAATTAATGAAAGCAGAAAACGGCAATCAGTATGACAGTTAATCAAATCGCGAATAAACATAATAGAAAAATATTGCCTTCTTACGAAAAGAGGCAACATTCCAAATAATTTGCACCTCGTTTCATAAGAAGGCATTTCAATATTTCAGCGTAATCCACGCACTGCAATCCTTGTTAAACGTTTTCGGACCCTCTCAATTCTCTTGGAATGTTGTTATAAAATGGATTCCAGTCCTACAGTACTCAAGATTTGATCTGACAAATGCAAAAAATAGACATTTAAGAGTATGGGGATCCTGGAAGTCTTTAGAATTGCGTAGTATATATACTAGCATTGAGTTACCTTTGGCCACTAAAAACTCAATATGCCTAACAAAACTAAGTTTATAGTCAAAAATAACTCCAAGATCTTTTTTGGAGGAAATAAAGGACAGCGAGACATTGCCGATCTTGTATGTGAAAGGAATTGGCGAAAGGTTACGACAAAAAGTAAGGCTTTGACATTTAGAAACATTTAGATGAAGGCCATTATTGAGGCACCAAATCGAAAGCCTGTCAAGATCTTCTTGCAAAAGAGTACAATCCTGCTCAGAGTTTATAGGCCGGGAGACTTTCAAGTAATCGGCAAACATTAGGCATTGAGAATTTACGAACAAGTCAGGAATGTCATTTATAAATAGAAGGAAAAGCAAAGAGCCAAGATGACTGCCTTGAGGTACACCAGAAGTCACATAAATAGGTGCTGATATTATCCCGTTAATACGGACATACTGTATACGTTCGCATCCGTCGCTTTCTATACCTGTAGTAGCTTCTTCGGAAAAAACTGGGGCTGTAGACCGCAAATAACGTTATGGATGTACTGTTCGATAGTAAGACCCATACTGACATACGGAGAATTGGTTTGGTGGCACGCTGCTGCCAAAATAACCAACCTCAAGGATATGACCAAAATTCAGAGAATTGCATGCACTGGAACGACCGGTGCGATGAGAACAACGCCAACAGCGGGACTGGAAGCAATTCTTAACCTCCTGCCTTTGGATCTCTATATGCAGGAGACCGCAGCAAAAACTGCCCTCAGGCTAAGCCAGTCAAACCACTGTAGGTCAAATGCATACGGACATGCCAAAATACTTGGCAACTACCTTAACGGCGACATCAACTCAGACTACATTGTCCCATACTTGGATTTTGAAAAACCCTTCACGTGGGATTTTCCAAGCAGAGAGCAGTGGGAGAGAAATGAAATACCACAGAGCGCTAAGTCCATCTATACCGATGGGTCAAAGATGGGCATAGGTATTGGAGCGGGTTGCTTCTCTGAAGAACTAGGAATCAGCGGCTCCTTTCGACTTCCAGATCACAGCAGTGTTTTCCAAGCGGAGGTTCTAGCAGTGACAAAGGCTGTTCAATTGGTGTCAATGATGACAATATCACGTGAGGATATCAATATTTACATTGGAAGCCAGGCGGCCATAAAAGCGATAGCTGCTACGCAAATAACATCGAAGCTTGTAAAGTATTGCCGCGAAGAGCTTAAGGTTCTCAGTACGCAGCACAATGTAAAACTCTGCTGGGTCCCTGGTCACAGCGGGATACCGGGCAATGAAGCCGCAGACGAACTGGCTAGAAAGGGTTCAGCCCTAGATAGAGAACGCAGACGGGACGGTCAAACCACCACTCTGCAACCTTCGGGCCAGAATTGAACAAAAATCAGTAATTGATGCGAACAATAGGTGGAGATCGCTAAACACCTGTGTGATATCGAGAGGACTATGGCCAAAACAAGAACTAGAAAACTCCTACAAAAAGATAGAAAGTCGTTGTCAATACTAATTGGGGTGCTAACAGGGCATAATACCTTAAGATACCACATGAAAAGATTACGATTGAATGATGATGACATATGCAGAGGATGTGGTGATGAAGAGGTACATGAGGATACAACCCATTTCCTCTGTCACTGCCCTAACCTCTGTCAACTAAGAAACAGAACCCTAGGCAAATTCTTCTTCGATCACATCGAGGAGCTTTCTGATGGATCACCATCTAATATACTTGAGTTTGCTAAGGCGTCGGGTTGGATGAAAGCATAGACATTGATACCACGGGTAGGACCACACTATGGGTATCACAATGGGTCCACATGGACCTAAGTGTGATGAAGACACATACATCCTCATCAGCCCGAAAACCTAACCTAACCTACTGTATACGTTCCTTAAGATAGGAGCTGATCCATTTTAGGAAGTTGGAGTTAAATCCAAATTTAGCTAGCTTGCGAATTAAGATATCGTGATTAACGCGATCGAATGCTTTAGAGAAGTCGGTGTAGATGACATCATATTGCAGACCTTTCTCGAAGCCATCCGGAACATGGTGGCAGAAAATCGAGAGATTGGTAGAAGTAGATCTTCCTGCGACAAAATCATATTGAAACGGAGAGATAAAACTTTTCAAAAGAGGTGTTAGTTTATCACAGTTTCAAAAAGCTTGGGTATTGCGGAAATTTTAAAAAAAGGACGATAGTTAGTAACATCATGTCTAGATCCGGACTTAAAAACTGGTATTAAAAAGGAGTTCTTCCAAGCTTTCAGAAAATGACCGCTTTGAAGGGATAGGTTAAACACTAAACAGAGAGGTACAGAAATCGCGATAGAACACTTTTGTAGTACAATCGGCGGGATGCCATCGATGCCAGGACTCTTGTCTAGTTTTAATAATGATAGGGCTAAATTAACCTCAGGGATTGAACACTCAAGGTTACCAACATTCAGATAGTTACAAGACAAGATATCACAAGTAACTTGTGAAGTGGGAATACCACAAGTATAGACAGACTGAAAGTGACTAGCGAACATGTTACAAATTGTTAAAAGATTAGAAGAAGATACATTATTAAGACGCATGCAGTTTGGAATACCATTGGAATGCCTTTTGCTATTGATAAAGCTCAAAAAACATTTGCTGTTCGATTTTAATTTAGGCTCGACAGACTGAACATACTGTCTATAGAGGAACTTGTTTAAGACATCGAACTGTTTATTAAGTATCCGATATTGCCTCAGCAGTTCCGGATCGTTGTTACTTTTGCGGAACTGCTTACAGATCTTATTTTTTTTATTATTTAAGTTAATGATTGCGCTATTAAACCAAATTGGTTTAGAGCCCGTAGTTGGTTTTACTTAAGGTGTAAATCTATCAATTGCCACTTTAATAGTTTCAATAAATAGGTTATAAGAGTCATTTAAGTTACTATTAATAAAAAGAGCGTGCCAATCGATACCAGTAATATAACTAGAAATGTTGTTAAAATTGGCTTTATCGAAATTATACTTAAAGTTAGTGTCACATGAAACCGGTTTGAAATATTTATAAAATTCAAATTGCAAAGATAATGCCACATGAAAAACCGAGTTCCGAAAAAGTGGAGTCATGGAGTTTCTAATACTAATGCTAAGCTCAGAATCAACAAAGACCAAATCAAGGATATTGTTGAATTCATTGGGCAAATAATTAATCTGCCGAAGGTCAAGCTGAGCAAGAGTATCAACAACTTCACGCTCATAATCAGAATTTACATTGAAGGGGAGAAGACTAAAATTATCGGTGTCAAATGACCAAACTAAATTAGGTAGGTTAAAGTCACCTAATATGATAACACGCTGGTAATCTTTTAAGTTATTTAAAATAAATGAACAATTTTCAATATGTGCCTTATATAATAAATATGGACTCCTAGGTGGTATATAACTTACAATAACAATAACTTCAGTAGAAGGATTAAATTTAATACAAACAGCTTTTTGGTCAACATCGTTAGCTACAGCTGGTTGAGGAAGATTAAGTTCATCACAGGGCCATGAAGTTATTACAGCTACCAATACTCCGCCACCTCTCGCATACTCGGTAATAACGAAGAACGGTTTTTGCGGAAGACTGTGTATTGATCTTTGTTGAACGTTTCCTCGTTGTGATGGTTTTCAGTGAGCCAGGTCTCAGTGAAAACAATGACATCGTATTGACCAGAAGAAGAGAAGAGTAAGACGTCACGTAATTTCGTACCAAGACCGCCCGTGTTATGATAATAAAGGTTGAAACTAGAAGAATTTAAGTTCTGGAGTTTTTTGGACAGTTTTTTGGTTGAGAATTCTTGTAACTAGGCCTGCTTACGAATTCTTTTACGAGCATGTCACTAGGCCAAAAGCTTGGATTGATCAGTAATTTTCCAGTTTGTAGAAGAGATAAAATCTTGAATGATGAAGAAAAACGTCCAGATAGGTTTTCCGCCGTCAAACTGTGACATCTGATGTTACTAGTATCGATGCCTTTAGACGCAATATAATCAATAATATCACTATGCTTAGTGCCATATTCAAGACGTGACAAATATACTACGAAAGGCGGTGGTACAACTTTAAGTAAACAGCCAATAGGAGCGCTATTCAAACGCAGATGTGCGTCTTTAGCTGCCTTGCTGGTAGATGGTTGATCGTTGAAGTTCAAGTCGTTGACGAAGCTTACTACTTCATTATTGGAGAATTCTTTGTCGGTGATAATGTCAGAAGGCAATGACTCGATTGCGGGCTTATCACGCGAATTTGATCTCAGAGCTCGTTTTGATGAAGGAAGTTGGAGTTCCTGAGATTCTTTTAAAAAATCCTGAACTCGGCTAGTGCAGTTAGATCCTTCTGATATTGGTGGATTAGAGTTCGTTTGAAGATTTGGAGAATTCAAATGTATAACCGATTCAACCAAAAGTGGAATACTCAACAGTTCAGGTTGAGGAGGCTCTAAGTTTTAAGGATTCAGTTTTTCCGTGGTTATATTAACAACTTGCACCGTTGAACGCTGAATATTATGCGTTGTTTTCTGTTCAAAAATCTTCTCAATGGTAGAAAATCCATCAACCAGCGTTTTAGAATTCAAAGCATCAACGTTTAAAACGTCTTGAATTTCAGAGAATAACTGCGATAGGCAATTAAACGCATTCCTTAGTTTGGTAATCTTCCAGTGCAAAACGTCGGGTGCAATATTTCGACGGTTCTTACAATAAAAGCATAGACCAGGAGTAGAGATGATTTTATGAATATCCTTTCCTTTGAGGCCTATGCATTTTGCTTGCATTAAATTCTTTAAGGGATTTTGTTAATATTAAAATGTTTGAGATACGTTGTATAGTTATTCTAGAATTTATGTTTAAAAAAGGGATATAACTTTGTTGCTTATCGATAAGTTACATGAAATTAGGATAACAAGGTTCTAATTACCAGATAGAACTTTGTGTCATGATAAGATTTTTTTTTTTTTCAGATAGAACCTTGTGAAGTGCGCATTATGAATGAAAGCATACAAAAAAGATATTCAGATTTCGTTTTTATATTTTTTGGTTTTTCTTTAATTATTATGAAAATTATTTTTAATTTTTTAATTAAAATAAATTCACAGCATTTATTTCAGTTCTTTAATTCATAGGTAATAATTGAATGCATCAATGAAATTTTACGGAATCTGAATGAATAAATCATCTTGGCGAAGTCCTTAAGTTGGGAAGGATGCATTTGCATTCTAATATAGCAATCCGATGAGGCTCATAGGTGACATTTTTTTTTACTGAGATATGTTTTTGTATCTAGCTTTAAGCATGCCTGCCCGGTACTGAGTATTAAATTGTAATGCTTTCAACGTCCGAATGATAGTCACACTCACACTCATCACATTTATCAGATTAGGTTGATGGAAGTCCAAGTTGAAAGTTGTGTTAAATACGTATCTATAATAGCTTTCTTTAACGGGGTTAAAATAGACGATGATGGCCTAATCAAAAGGAAATGAGTTAGGCAATATCGAAGCTGAAGTCTAGCAAAGTTGCTGGAGCAGACGATTTACCCACAGAGCTATTTAAAACAGCTGAAGACTACATACACCAGCTCATGTCTAAGATTTGGTCAGATAAAAGTATGCCAGATGATTAGAATCTCAGCACCGTTTGCCCGATCCACAAGAAAAGAGACCCCTTCAACTGCTCCAACAACAAAGGCATTTGTCTCATCAACATCGCTGACAAGATCCTTTGAGCCATATTGTGTGCACGCCGAAAACCTTTTATTAACAGCCTGATTGGCCCCTATCAGCGGGGTTTTAAGTCACAAAAGTCCACCATAGACCAAATTTTCACACTTAGGCAGATCCTGGGAAAACCAAGAAGTCCAAATCGATACCCACCAACGATTGCAAGGGCACCTATGACAACATCTGGAGAGATAAACTGTGCAGGGCCATGTCTAGTTCTGCCAAACTCATCCGTCTGTGCAGTATGTCGATGGAGAAAGCTCGCTCTTCTATCGAGGTCAGTAATGACCTCACTGAGACACTTGGTGCCAAAAACGGACCTAGACAAGGCGACACATTGTCATGCGACTTCTGCAATATCATACCTGAAAGAATTGTTCGAAATTCGTAAACCAACAGACAAGATACGATCTTTCAAAAGTCTGTTGAACAACTTGCATGCAGTGATGATATGGACATCATTAGTAGAACACAGCGAGCTGTCACTGGAGCGTTTGCGAGTATAGAAATGGAAGCGGCTAAAATGGATTTAGCGGTAAACGAGGGTAAAACAAAGTATTTATGTACTGTCAATTAAAAGGGACACTCAACATAGACGAATTTGACAGAACGTCACATTAGACAGCTAAGACTTTGATGCAGTACAGGCCTTTGTCTACCTAGGTTCTGCTATAACATCATCGGAAATCAATCGAAGGATTACTCTTGCCACTTGCTGCTTTTTTGGCCTAAGAAGGCAATTGAGTGGTCAAGCCCTATTCCGATCAACTTAGGAGACTCTGCATCCCAGTCTCATCATCTCATTATTGCTATATGGAGCTGAAACATGAGATTTATCGAAAGCTTATGAGGATATCCTTGGTCGCTTGGAGAGAAAAATCGTTTGTAAGATATTCGGAAGAATCGAGCACAAACTATACGAGCTGTGCGGCGACATCGACCTGGTAGAAAAAATCGCATTAGATTTTTACTAGGATATGTAGAGCAAATGAACAAAAACGCTCCGGCCCGCAGAGTATTCGACTCCAACCTAGCAGGTCAGCGCAACAGAGGTCGTCCACGTATAAGGTGAAAAGGGACCTCAAAAAACTTGGAGTGCGCAACTGGAGGCAGTTAGCTAAGGACCGGGCTAACTGGAAATGGTTTTTGGTTTAAGCCTTGGTCCACTCGGCCTGTAGCGCTACGTTAGTAAATTAGTAAGTGGGCCGCATCCAAGAAAAAATATCACAGAATAGGTTCTAATTACGCGTTGTTTAAATAAGGATTTTGAACAATAAGGTTCTATTTTGCGAACTGAATCTCAAACTGAAAAAGTGTAGTTAGAACCCCGTTACATCGAATATCTCAGAAACCGTAAAGCTACGTGCAGACGATATGTTCACTGAGCAAATTTGTGTGCATATTTGAGTAAAATTTTGTCCCAAAAGTGATCATATCGTGTGCACACCATATTTTTGTGTTCATACGTATCTTCACGAAGCGTATGCTCACATTTGAACACCTCGTGAACATACGTATGCTCATGTCGCGTTCATATCGTGTGCACACTCTTTTGGGACCATATGAACACTATTTTGAAAATTCGGACATTTGAACACAGATATGTTCACGTTGTCACATTTGAACACATTCGTAGTTTCAACTATGTTCATATGTCAAATGTATGCTCATTGCAGTAGGTTTTGAACGGACTGTTTTTTTGCTATTTATTTTATTTAAATTCGTTTTCGGTTTTAATTTGTTATTATTAGGTTTCTTTGGACTTTTTCTTTTATTTTCGCGTTTTTGTTTCGGTGTCTATTTGGTGCGCGTGATGTGAAATGAAATTGATTTTGTGCCAATTGACCCGCAGCCACGCTTACCGGAGATACAGTCGCAGCCCACAAAAAATAAAAGAAAACAAATTGTAGGTATTTTTATTTCTAAGAACCGAAATAAAGCACATGTGTCAACATTAAAATGAAAAGTGAATAAATTGTTTGTTCATATGTTCATATTCATGCAGATATCTGTCATATGAACCAATTGATCATATCGTGTGAACACCAATCATATGCAAAGAGAAAATACTCCCAAAAATTTGCAACTTTGGAACAAAGTGTTCATATCGTCTGAACACCTATCATACGCCGCATGAACATATGGGCATTTGTTACGAATATGAACACATATGCACACCCAAGCGTATGCTCACAAATTTGTTCAGTGAACATATCGTCTGCACATAGCTTAAGAGATAGATAGATACGGATATCGGCAATCGAAAGAGCGTATACTATTTAGTACGATGCAATATATAACTCAATTTGAGCAAAAATATCAGTTAGAACCCTGTTGTCCTATGGTCGCGAGATAATAATTTTTTTTTTGTTTTTTATAATAATAATAATAATAATAAATGATAAAAGTATAGTAAATTATATTTTTTATTTTTTTTTTTATCAAAGTAGACAAGGAAAACTTATTTATTCGATTTTAATTTCTAATTTTAACTCACAGACGTTGTTTAACCCTTTCCCGTATTGTTGTGTATTAAACGTTCCAATTAAAATGATACACATTCAATATTATCTACTAGCTGTTGCCTGCCCGGCGTTGCCCGTGCTTTAAATCAGTCGCGTCATTTGATTGTAGTATGATAGAAAGGTAGTAGTAGGAAGTGATATTATTTAAATTAAGATTCTAAAGAATTCTGAAGCCAATACATTATTATCTGAACTAAGTGGTTGTTCCCTATAGATGAAACGATTGCATAAAAAATTGATGGAAATGTAATATACCTGTCTACAAACACGTCTACACACATATGTACATAATATGTATTTTATGAGCATCAAATAATGGTACTTTCTGGTTTCTTGTCTGTAATAGTTGTACTTAATGTTCATATTTAAAGTACAATAGCATTATGTAAACGCCAAAGATATTAGGCTTTGTTGTAAGCATTGATCGTGGAGTAACTGGTGAGGTTTGTCTGAAATCACCAACTATTTACTAATTTTAAGACTCAACATCGCCTGCCTACCTCTACTACAATATATGTATTTGTGAATTGAATTAAGGTAACCAAATACCGCTGTAAAGTGACAAAAAAAGAAAGTAAAAAAAATCGTGCATTTCCCCCTTTCTGTAGATCTAGATCCGCACGCTGATGAAGCAGAAACACAACTAACTAAAGTCGGTAGCAAATATCAGCAAAATCATCCCTCCTCTACTTTCAGTCACAATCCCAAAAAGGAGCATTAATTATTAACACGAACAACCCTCTCTCAACAGAATGACGATCAATGGTAATGGTTTACCCCTCATTCAATGCGCGTATGGGTAGAAAGAAAATAAAAAATAAGCGATAGCGATGGATTTGTGGCGAAGAGAAGAGCATAACATCTACAGAAACAACCCTCTCCCAACAGAATGACGATCAATGGCAATGGTTTACCCATCATTCAATGCGCGTATGGGTTGAAAGAAAATAAAAAATAAGCGATAGCGATGGATTTGTGGCGAAGAGAAGAGCATAACATCTACGAAAACAACCCTCTCCCAACAGAGTGACGATCAATGGCAATGGTTTACCCATCATTCAAATTGAATGATTCAATGCGCATATGGGTAGAAAGAAAATAAAAAATAAGGGATAGCGATGGATTTGTGGCGAAGAGAAGAGCATAACATCTACAAAAACAACCCTCTCCCAACAGAGTGCTGATCAAAGGCAATGGTTTACCCATCCTTCAATGCGCGTATGGGTAGAAAGAAAATAAAGAATAAGCGATAGCGATGGATTTGTGGCGAAGAGAAGAGCATAACATCTACAAAAACAACCCTCTCCCAACAGAGTGACGATCAATGACAACGGTGTACCCAAAAATAATGACCAAATAATAAAAGCGGAAATTGAAATAACTCGAATTATGGAATCAATGAATTGTATGTTTTGTTTAAAAAGTAGCCTAATCTCTAATCCAGGAAGTAGACTATCTATTCACGAAAGTTTCATTCAAGTCTGTTAAACCGTTAAAGTGTTATAGAGCAACAAACATCCAAACATCCAAACATCCAAACATCCAAACATCCAAACATCCAAACATCCAAACTTTCACATTTATATATTAGTAGGATAGGATAGGATAGGATACAAATCTTTAATTACGTTATTCTTTAGGATACAAATGAATGGCGTCTAAATTGAATGAAAAGACATCAACGAATAATAATTAATAAGAAAGAATAAAAACGAATGACATAAAGAGTGACTGAGAGGGATATACATGACATTAATGTTTCAGACTAAGGTAGCGTTTACATCCGCTTAATGTTAAAGACACAATATTTCTTCTCCCTTCTCGTGTGCCCAGAGTTCCAAGTGCCCGGTATTACGGTGAGAAGAGTACACGGGGCTTCCTTAACCTGCCCGATCTTCGTGGGACTCCCGCTGGGGTTGTAGCTTCTTCCGTTCGCAAAAACTCGCTAGACGTAAGTCGGGGTGTGGTACTTCGCCGGGATGGCGATGTCGTAGAAAGAGGACTGGATTTGTTCCTTCTGTGGTCGTAGTAGACAGCGGCACGTTCTGCTCTTGTGAAATTGTGGGATTGACTGGATCCACAACGTATGTACGTTGAGTTGGATGATCCCATTGGTATTATTGGTAATGCTGGGTGGGTGTCTTCTCAAATGCGTCTTTGATGGTTTCGGATTTGGTCGATATGCCTTTTGACGCGTTTCCAAAATAGTCGATTTCATAATATAGGTCCCCAAGCTTAGAGATAATCCCTTCGATGTCAGCATCGATACCAGACCAGTAGACAAATGACCGGGCAAGTCCCTTCATTTTAACCATTCGTAGATGCGCTGTATGGAGATCGTTAAGAAGGTATTACGAATCGGTGTTCAAAGACAAGGCAATTTGTGGCAACGCGGTCGTTTGATTCAGGGGCTTTATAACCCGCTCGAATAAGGCACTGATCCGATTGAAGGAGTCTTAAGATTTTTCCCAAATGTGGATCCTTCTGTGTTGCTGTGTTGACTTGTTCAACTTTGAGCGGTAGCTGATTAATTTGTCTTAGTATGAAATAATCGAAGGCATCGTATTAATTTTCTTCTCCTACCTTCGATGGCTACTGACTAATCTGGCTTATACATGGTAGTGGCAGCGGTGCACGGGAACAGTAATCAGCATTGGTATTTAACTTAGTAGGCTTAAATATGATGTCATAGTTAAAATTCCCGAAAAATTCTGCATAATTAGCCTTACGGCTAATGCAAAGTACTGGTAGTGACTTGTCAGGATGTAATATTTGAGATAGCGGCTTATGATCTGTGATGAGTGTCCAATGTCGAGCGTACAAGTACAAGTACATGAAAAAATTTTGGACAGCCCATACAATGGCCAGGGCCTCCTTGTCCATTTGAGGGTATCGTTGTTCTGTTCCACTCATAGTGCGACTTGCGTATGCAATCGGGCGCTCCTGACCATTGCTTAAACGATGCGGAAGGACAGCACCCAATCCTGTTTTGCTAGCATCCGTTGCCAATAGCAGAGGTAGTGATGGGTCGTATGGCATGAGGACAGATGGTGACGTCAGTATGGTTTTTATTATACGCTCTCTCTGCCTCAGGTGTCCATCTAAAATCTTCAGTCCGCAGCATATCCCGTAACGGCCTATCAATGATAGAAAGATTCGAAATGAAGGCATTGTAGTAGGTTGCTTTCCCCAAGAATAACTGCATTTCTTCTCTTGTTTTAGGTTTGGGGGCATCACGCACAGCTTCGACGTGTTTATCCGATTTATGTATTCCATGTGCATCAATTTTATGTCCTTAAAATTCCACCGAGTGTGTAGCGAAAACGCATTTGTCTCTGTTTAGCCGAAGGCCGTGCGATCTGATTCGTTCCAAAGTTTTTATTTATTTTTTTTTATTTATTTATTTATTGTTCCAAAGAATAGTTTCACAGTAAGATAACATCTTATAGTTTGTGAGGGCTTTACAAATATTTGAAGTTCAAAAGCAAATTTAACATTTAACAGACGAAATAATAACAATAACAACATGTAACACTAAATGAAATAGATTTATATTAAGGTATCATTGGCCAAGTGTTTGAAAAGATAAGTTTTAAAAGTGCTTGTGTTTGTGGTTCTCCTTAGTGTAGCGGGTAGTGAGTTCCATAGGAGAGTGGCGTGGACGAAGAATGAGCGCTCGGATTGCAGGCAATAGAATCTGGGCCGAATCATGATGGCTGTTCTTTGTGAACTGGCAAAATTTAATCTGCTGTACAAATACTCAGGCTGTTGGGTCTGCATAATAACATGGAAAAGGATTAGCGTTCTGAACTTAATGAGGTTGTCGAAGCTAAGACCCATTATTTGCAGAGAATAACTCGTTATGTGGTCGTAATATCGTTTACTAAAGATGTATCTTGCTAAATTGTTGTAAGTGACATTCAATTTACGCCTAGTGTTGTAGTCAACAAAGCAGAAAACCTCGCAACTATATAGCAAAACGGAGACCATAATATACTTTTCCAATTGTAGTTGCAGCGTGATCTGTCCAGGTAAGAGTATCATTGAAAACTATTCCCAAATTTCGAGACTTCGTGACGTATTCTATGGTCGCCTGGCCTAATTTTATCGGCGGAAATGTAGACGTATCTAAAGACCGCTTATAAATGCAGAGTGTCTTAGATTTCGCTGGGTTCAGTGGTGAATTGTGTTTAAGGGCCCACTGTTGTATGATCTCTAGATCTTTGTTAATCATATCGATGGCTTGACTAATCATACCCAGCGAGCAGGACAAATATAGTTGGACGTCGTCAGCAAACATATGGACAGAACAATGCTTAACAAGTTGTGGGAGTTCGTTCACATAAAGTGAAAATAATATGGGCCCGAGAATTGAGCCCTGTGGAACTCCCGTGGGAACTCCAAGAAACTGAGACATTTGGTTTCCCACTGCTACGCATTGCTGACGGCCCGTGAGGTATGAATACAAAAGTTTGACAGCCAGTGTCGAAAATCCAAATCGGTGCCGCAACTTCGTACAGAGGACCGAGTGATCCACCGTGTCTAAACGCTTTCGAAAAGTCCAACAGCGTCAACAACGTAGGACAGTTGCTATGTCATCGACAACGAGTAGGAGTACAGTTTTGCAGCTCCTTTTCGCGCGAAAGCCGGATTGGGAGGGATTTGAACTTAAGTGCGCTTGCATTTGCTTTAGCATGGTTTTCTCGAATACCTTAGATAAAAATGTTAAGATTGCGATTGGTCTGTACTCGGTCCGGCTCTGCGACTTAGGTATCGGTATAATCTTAGCCCTTTTCCACGAGAGAGGGTATTCACAAGTGGTTAGTACGTGATTAAAAATATGTGTGATATGTTTCAGAATGAAAGGAAGGAGAAGTTTTAAAAATTTAGGATTTATTTCATCTAAACCTATCGCATCAGATTTAACCGATAACACTGCTTCAACTACATCTTCATCCGTTAATCGAGTGAAGTTAAAATTTACTAAATTATCGTCTTCGGTAGACTGATCTGTAAACTGCGCGAAATCGTGGTCTTGAATTGATGGCGCAGAGACCGACACAAACTGCGAATTGAGAACATTACAGTCTACACCAACATTAACACTCGAACGCTGTCTCCCATTGCCTAGTTTGCGCAGTTTTTTCCAGATAACTTTTCCTGACTGAATTTCGGGATTAAGGAAATGTTCGTAGTGGCGCCGCTTTGCAGCCCTTACACGAACGACAACCATGTTGCGAAGGGACCGGTAAGTATCATAGAACGCAGGGAGTTTGTATCGTTTCCAACGAGCATACGCAGTATCACGATTATGGATCAAATCTAATAGATCTCTACCAAACCAATGGGGGGACCTGGAAATGGGGGATCTATGTCGCAGCGGAACATGCTGCTCAAACAGTGTTTTTATACTTTGCTCCAGAAATGATATTTGCTGATTAACTGATGCCATCAAAAAAATATCGTCCCACTGAATTTGGATAACGTCAGACCGTAAACTTTGGTACTCAATATTTTTAAAATCTCTGAAAGTAATGACATGATTAGTTGCATCAGATTGGATATCATAGGTTAAAAATATCAGATCATGTTTGGAGAAGCCCGGCGCTGACAGCTGACTGTAAAGCAGGGCTTTTCTACTATCGTTAACAAAAAACACATCGAGAAGAGTAGCAGGGGCATATGCAAAGTGTGTCGGGGTCGATAAATTAACAGATGTTAAGTCAATGCTTTTAAATTTTTCAATTAACGGAGCGGAGGCACGAACATTAAGTAGATTACAATTAAGATCACCAGTAATAATAATATTAGGAGTGGAACAAGAGATTCGATCACCTCTAAAAAGCTCATAACCATCCATATTATAGACTGCATTCGGGAAATCAGGAAAAAACCAGGTTTCGGATACGCAAATTATGTCCGCACTAGAGTTAATGAACAGCAGACGAAATTCATCCAGTTTGGGTTTCAGACTCTGAGCATTAATGTGGCAAACGTGAATGCCTTTTATCTGTGAACGCAATACACGAATCATTTGATATAAACTAACATCCATATAACTCTCGCCAGAACTGAACCTACTGTTATGAGCACTTAAGTTCATATGCGAAGTAAACAAAATAACCACCAGACACAGGAGAAGCAAAAACACAAACAAAACGGAGACAAGCAAGGTAGTGTTAGATTTAAAAGAGATAATAAATAAACTTTGGCCATAGATTTACAAATGTATAAAAGAGAATATTTTAAAATGTAAGGAGAAAAATAATTACTGTAATTGTTGTAAAATAAATACATATCAGCGTTGTTTACGATTAACTGCAATTCTTTGTTGGTCATCATCTCTTGTCAGGCATCTCTCGCAACGGCGTTTAAGCAATCGAAGTCAGCGACAGCTACTCCCTTTCCGCCTACGGTAGATTTCACCAACACAGGACCCAAGGTAAATTGGGACGGAAAACAGCTGGTCTTTTTTCTTCATACGTACTGCATGCTGGAGAAGAGTCCGATTACGTGGAGTCAAACTTTCGTTTACAAACACATGATTGTTTGAATCAAATCCAATATCACGTAAAGAGATCGGTCGCTTAGTCTTTTTTCGATAGCAAGCAAGTGCTTTTAGCATTTTATTCCTTTCTCCCACGCTGGTGAACTGGAGAATGACAGGTGGTTCGTCATTTTGATTTCGGTGTTTGGTTCGGAAAGCATTCTTCAGTGCTGGTGGTGTTATTTCAATGGTATCGCAGAGTTTATTGTAAATATTGTTCAAGTTTTCATCAATGAGTGTGGGAATGCCGAAAACGACAGCGTCAGTTAAGAATTCTTTTTTTTCAAGCATGTCACATCGATTACGCAGTTCGGAAATCTCGCCGGTGAGAGTTTTTTTTACCTTGAGTTCCATTTCGGCGGTGCGTTAGGTCAAATCAGTGATTGCGGATTTAGTGTATTTGTTTTCGGTAAATTTTGGCTCGATGTCATGCACCTTGAGTAATAATTCGTTACAATTTTATCCATTTCCCCTTTGAAGGTTACAATAAGAGAGTCAGTGTTCCGCTTAAGCTCTTCGTTAAAAATCTCAAGGGACAGATATGTGTGTTCTGGGGCTGCTGATGGGCATGGGGTGGTATTGTTGGGTTTCATGTTCAGGGAATTCAGTTTCGGAACGGTTGCGTGTTGCTGCTGTGTTCGAGCTGAGTTCGCGCGGGTGCCGGCTGACATCGTGCGGTGTTTGATATATATGTATGTATTTAAATGCGAGAAGCACAAAATGCAATTTCGGAAACAAGTCTTGTGAGAATTTCGGATAGTTATTTATAAGAATTCTTTATGATTCAAATAAAAGCATATATGTATGCAAAGTTAATTAATGATTCCCGCACAATTTAATTATGATTAACTTATAACACACGGGTTTTAATTGCCTTACCGGAGGAGAGACAAGAAAATGCGTCTATTCACTCTCGAACTCTCGAACATCGAACTACTAGTTGTATCCAGAGCTATCAGTAGCTGGTCGAAATCACCTGCATGGATAAGAATGTCGTCAACAAATGTTTTTACGTTAGCGGTATCTTGAAAAACGGTTTCCATACGTCGTTGCCAGATTGCGGGAATGTTAGCTGCTCCATATACCGCACGAGTAGGTCTAATTAATCCATGTGTAGGTGTATTTAGGGTCATCGCATGGCTGAATTCTTCATCGATTTTTAAATGTGTATATGCATCTGTAACGTCCAGATGACAGAATACGGTGGACCCATTCATTGAATTGAACAAGTGCTCAGCTCTTGGGATCGAATGTTCATCTATAATCATTCTGGGATTGAGCGTTGGTTTATAGTTTCCAGTAATTCGAATTTTACCTGACTTCTTCGCTACGATGTGGGTCGTCGACGCCCACTCAGAGTAATCCACCTTCTTGTAGAAGCCTGCAGTAATCTTGGCATCGATTTCCTTTCTGTAAGCATCCCTCAATGCCAAAGGAATTTCCCTTGCTTTTGCGAAAATTGCTGAAGCGCCTGGTTTGAGATGAAGCTTTGCGGGGGGACCTATCAATTTACCAGCTGACATACTGAACACATTTTCATAACGCTTAAAAAGTTAGTTTAATCGATTTTGTTGGTCAAGCGTAAGGTGCGGTGTCATAAGCGTAAGGTGTGTTGTGATCGAATTAACCTGATCACTTTTTGTAGAAAATAGTTTGATGAAATTAATTTCATGTGCAAACTGAGCGATCCACTCCCTTCCCAAGAGGGTGTCGAAGTTACCGTCTACTACGTACAGATTTAGGCATCGAGATGTTTTACCAATAGTGACCTTTACAGGAATTCGGCCAATGCAGTTAATTTTATGATGGGTATAACTGGCGAACTGTCGATCTATTTTCTGTAACGAAAATTAGGGTTTAATGGAAAGAAGCGTTTTTTACTAATGATACCACATGGAGCTCCGGTGTCTAGGTCCATTTCTAAATTGCGGCCATCATTTTGTGCCGTGATTACCCTTCTGCTAATTACTTGAGGTGTATTTTTGTAGCCCTCGACTTTTCTAACTGGGTTGAGAAACTTGCAAAGACTACGCCGGTGTTGTCCACCACACCCATGACAACTTGGGAGCACTTGCCGATCGGCTGACTGATACGCACGTTGGCCAACTCGAAGTGGGGCTGACACACGCTGTCTTGGGTTGCCATTGTGCTTGACTTTGGGTGGTGCGAACCCCAGTTTGTTTGTCATCTCATTGGATGGTGGTGAGAAAGGTGACTTCAGCTCAACTGCTGTGTTGCGTGTTGCTTCCAATGAATGTGCTAATTCGTAAGCGATAATGAACGTTTTCAGTTTTTTTGAGAGGATCTCGTTGCAGACATCACGGGAGCCAAGCCCATAGAGAAGTTGCTCTATAAGCATCCTATCGAGGAACGCGCCGTAGTTGCAGTCCACAGCTCCTTGTCTGAGCCGCAGGGCGAAACTCGCAATTGTTTCGTCTGCATGCTGTACGATTTGCCTAAACTTGATGCTTTCGGCGTATTCGTTTTTGGTACGAGTAGCATCGAAATGTTGAGTTAGTGTTTTCTTGATTTCACTATATGTCAACTCGTCGGGTGTTTTGGGGCTTACCAATGTTTTTAGAGCATTATTGAGCTCTGTTCCCATGTGCACACGAGCAAAGTGATGATGTTCGGTGGCATCGATTTTGCTCAGCTGTAGCGCCAAATCAAAGCGCTTGAAATAATCTTCCACTGAAGCTGAATCTGAAGATCTGTACTCACCTACATAGAATGGTGGAGGTCTTGATGAAGTCGGCTGCGAAGTTGCAGGTGACGATGCATTACCAAATGTCTGTGTCGCAGCAGTTACGGCTTTTTCATAGCGTCAGCAAACTTCCCCGTAAGGGATTCCAGGGGCTCAGGTTGCAAGGCCATTTTAGTTTGTAATATTGCGGGGAAGTGTATCCCACTTCTGACACCACTGTTGTGTATTAAACGTTCCAATTAAAATGATACACATTCAATATTATCTATACAAAACTTTAATTACGTTATTCTTTAGGATACAAATGAATGGCGTCAAAATTGAATGAAAAGACATCAACGAATAATAATTAATAAGAAAGAATAAAAACGAATGACACAAAGAGTGAGTGAGAGGGATATACATGACATTAATGTTTCAGACTAAGGTAGCGTTTACATCTGCTTAATGTTAAAGACACAATACGTATGTTACGCGATGAGTTTGAGTTAAATCTTAATCTTTACTTGATTAATGATTCACTGGAATAAAAGAATGTACAGAAACATACTTCCGCTTTCACAATATAATTTTATGCAGAATATGTTTTTATTTATAAGTACTAACAATTGATGATCCGGTGAACTTCGTACCACTTAAAATTAATTTAACTGTAACTATTCATAAGCGATTATGAATCCCGATCAACGTTCCAACTTCAATTCTTTTAAATCGGCAATATTGGCACTATGTACCTACGGTTTGAGTTTCGTTTGGTTATTAAATGAAACCCGTTAATTTAATGGCTTTAAATCTATTATATAAAAATGAATGTATGTATGTTTGTTTGTTTGTCTTTTAACCCTTAAATGCATACGGTATCAAACCTAACACTACTCACATTAACTCTAGAATGCACCCGCTATGCATTCTAAGGTCAATGTAAATAGTATCAAATTTGATACCGTATGCATTTAAGGGTTAAAGACTCGAAAACTACCCAACCGATTTTGGTAAAATTTTCAGAGTACGTATTTCTTAATCATGTAGAATACAACACAGCATCAGTGCGATTGTAATTGTAATTGTAGTAGGCCCTTTTGTGCACCGCGACCAATAGAGGTCTATTGTGCTGGCCTTTATTTCTTTAACACAGGGAAGTGCTGAGGCTCTTGATAAACATCAGTACCTTCCTGGGTTCCATGTTCCATATTTCTTCAGAGCTCAGAAATTCTCTTTGCATATGGAGTAATCTGCCTTTTGCCACAGCAGGGCATTCACAGAGTATATGTTCCGTCGTTTCCTTCTCCTCCCCACAAAGTCGGCAGGACTCGTCGTCGGATAACCCCATTTTTTTAAGATGGTATCTTAGTGGCCAGTGCCCCGTAAGAAAACCAGTTAAGACCCTTAAGTCTTCTTTGTTGAGCTCAAGTAGGCTTTACTGCGAGCTGGGTTAATGAACCTCTTAGCCTGCCTCTGGCCTTTTGATTTGGTCCAGTATTCAGCCAGATTGTCATCTTCCCATTTCCTGATATTTGAGTGTATGTGACTCAATGATACCCCGAAGAAGGGTTCAGGACCGGTGAGTGGGCGAGAGGCGCCCCTTCTCGCCAGGCAATCCGCACGTTCGTTACCCTCAAAGCCCTCATGGCTAGGCAACGGTGACTATGTTGTCTTTTGCCAGGTCTTCGAGGAGGTTGAAACAGTCCAGTACTAATTTAGACCCGATCGAGTACGATCTAAGGGCTTTAAGTGCTGCTTGACTGTCCGAAAGGATATGGATACGGGCACCATTAGTGCGTCTTCGTAAGCATTCACGGACACATATCTCTATAGCGTGCACCTCCGCTTGAAAGATGTTGGGTGATTTTCCCAGTGCTACAGCTCTTTGGAACCTAGGCCCACATACTCCAGCACCGGTAGCACCATTTTCCATCTTAGAACCGTCGGTGTACCAGATTTGTGATCCTGGTGGTATTACGAATCTCTGAAAGTAATGACATGATTAGTTGCATCAGATTGGATATCATAGGTTAAAAATATCAGATCATGTTTGGAGAAGCCCGGCGCTGACAGCTGACTGTAAAGCAGGGCTTTTCTACTATCGTTAACAAAAAACACATCGAGAAGAGTAGCAGGGGCATATGCAAAGTGTGTCGGGGTCGATAAATTAACAGATGTTAAGTCAATGCTTTTAAATTTTTCAATTAACGGAGCGGAGGCACGAACATTAAGTAGATTACAATTAAGATCACCAGTAATAATAATATTAGGAGTGGAACAAGAGATTCGATCACCTCTAAAAAGCTCATAACCATCCATATTATAGACTGCATTCGGGAAATCAGGAAAAAACCAGGTTTCGGATACGCAAATTATGTCCGCACTAGAGTTAATGAACAGCAGACGAAATTCATCCAGTTTGGGTTTCAGACTCTGAGCATTAATGTGGCAAACGTGAATGCCTTTTATCTGTGAACGCAATACACGAATCATTTGATATAAACTAACATCCATATAACTCTCGCCAGAACTGAACCTACTGTTATGAGCACTTAAGTTCATATGCGAAGTAAACAAAATAACCACCAGACACAGGAGAAGCAAAAACACAAACAAAACGGAGACAAGCAAGGTAGTGTTAGATTTAAAAGAGATAATAAATAAACTTTGGCCATAGATTTACAAATGTATAAAAGAGAATATTTTAAAATGTAAGGAGAAAAATAATTACTGTAATTGTTGTAAAATAAATACATATCAGCGTTGTTTACGATTAACTGCAATTCTTTGTTGGTCATCATCTCTTGTCAGGCATCTCTCGCAACGGCGTTTAAGCAATCGAAGTCAGCGACAGCTACTCCCTTTCCGCCTACGGTAGATTTCACCAACACAGGACCCAAGGTAAATTGGGACGGAAAACAGCTGGTCTTTTTTCTTCATACGTACTGCATGCTGGAGAAGAGTCCGATTACGTGGAGTCAAACTTTCGTTTACAAACACATGATTGTTTGAATCAAATCCAATATCACGTAAAGAGATCGGTCGCTTAGTCTTTTTTCGATAGCAAGCAAGTGCTTTTAGCATTTTATTCCTTTCTCCCACGCTGGTGAACTGGAGAATGACAGGTGGTTCGTCATTTTGATTTCGGTGTTTGGTTCGGAAAGCATTCTTCAGTGCTGGTGGTGTTATTTCAATGGTATCGCAGAGTTTATTGTAAATATTGTTCAAGTTTTCATCAATGAGTGTGGGAATGCCGAAAACGACAGCGTCAGTTAAGAATTCTTTTTTTTCAAGCATGTCACATCGATTACGCAGTTCGGAAATCTCGCCGGTGAGAGTTTTTTTTACCTTGAGTTCCATTTCGGCGGTGCGTTAGGTCAAATCAGTGATTGCGGATTTAGTGTATTTGTTTTCGGTAAATTTTGGCTCGATGTCATGCACCTTGAGTAATAATTCGTTACAATTTTATCCATTTCCCCTTTGAAGGTTACAATAAGAGAGTCAGTGTTCCGCTTAAGCTCTTCGTTAAAAATCTCAAGGGACAGATATGTGTGTTCTGGGGCTGCTGATGGGCATGGGGTGGTATTGTTGGGTTTCATGTTCAGGGAATTCAGTTTCGGAACGGTTGCGTGTTGCTGCTGTGTTCGAGCTGAGTTCGCGCGGGTGCCGGCTGACATCGTGCGGTGTTTGATATATATGTATGTATTTAAATGCGAGAAGCACAAAATGCAATTTCGGAAACAAGTCTTGTGAGAATTTCGGATACTTATTTATAAGAATTCTTTATGATTCAAATAAAAGCATATATGTATGCAAAGTTAATTAATGATTCCCGCACAATTTAATTATGATTAACTTATAACACACGGGTTTTAATTGCCTTACCGGAGGAGAGACAAGAAAATGCGTCTATTCACTCTCGAACTCTCGAACATCGAACTACTAGTTGTATCCAGAGCTATCAGTAGCTGGTCGAAATCACCTGCATGGATAAGAATGTCGTCAAAAAATGTTTTTACGTTAGCGATATCTTGAAAAACGGTTTCCATACATCGTTGCCAGATTGCGGGAATGTTAGCTGCTCCATATACCGCACGAGTAGGTCTAATTAATCCATGTGTAGGTGTATTTAGGGTCATCGCAAGTAGGCTTTACTGCGAGCTGGGTTAATGAACCTCTTAGCCTGCCTCTGGCCTTTTGATTTGGTCCAGTATTCAGCCAGATTGTCATCTTCCCATTTCCTGATATTTGAGTGTATGTGACTCAATGATACCCCGAAGAAGGGTTCAGGACCGGTGAGTGGGCGAGAGGCGCCCCTTCTCGCCAGGCAATCCGCACGTTCGTTACCCTCAAAGCCCTCATGACCAGGCAACGGTGACTATGTTGTCTTTTGCCAGGTCTTCGAGGAGGTTGAAACAGTCCAGTACTAGTTTAGACCCGATCGAGTACGATCTAAGGGCTTTAAGTGCTGCTTGACTGTCCGAAAGGATATGGATACGGGCACCATTAGTGCGTCTTCGTAAGCATTCACGGACACATATCTCTATAGCGTGCACCTCCGCTTGAAAGATGTTGGGTGATTTTCCCAGTGCTACAGCTCTTTGGAACCTAGGCCCACATACTCCAGCACCGGTAGCACCATTTTCCATCTTAGAACCGTCGGTGTACCAGATTTGTGATCCTGGTGGTATTACGAATTCGTTAGTTCTCCAAGTTTGACGGTCACATATGACTATCTTAAATTTTCTGGAGAAGCGGAGCTTTTTAAGCATGGTGTCTGATACTTTAATCACATGATCATCTTGGAACATTTGCAATATCCTGAGATGACCTATGAAATTGCCTATTTTGAGGTTTGATATATTGGGGAGCCTAAGGGCACTGAGACTAGCTTCTTTCTTTACGGAAATGTGTAGAGGCGGAAGGCTAAGCATTGCTCCTAGGGCTGCTGTTGGGCATGTTTTCATGGCCCCTGTTATACCAATGCATGCCAAGCGATATACCTTGTTAAGTTTGTTTTGGGCCGAGCTTTGTTCAGTTTTTGGCCACCATGCTATCGCTGCATAGGTGATCATCGGTTTGATGATCGTGTTGTATGACCAATAGATCATTTTTGGTTTTAAACCCCAGGTTTTGCCGTAGAGGCGCTGGCACATGTACATTGCCCTGGTCGCCTTCCTGCTGACTTGATCAAGGTGAGAATTCCAGGTGAGGGCCTTATCTAGAGTTATGCCTAAATACTTGACCTCTCTTGATAAGTCTATTACCGTGTTATTCAGCCTGATCGGTTGTAATTCCAATTTTCTCTTTCTCGAGAACGGTAACAGGACAATTTTTGACGGATTGATAGTCAATCCTTTGCCCTGACACCATTTGTAGGTTAAGTTTAGGGCCCTTTGCATGGTCTCCGAAATAGTGGAGTCATGTTTGCCCCTAACCGTGATTACCACATCATCTGCATAACCCTGTATTTTATAACCTGATTGTGTAAGATGATCTAGGAGTTCATCTATGACTAAAGTCCAAAGTAGAGGAGAGAGTACCCCTCCCTGTGGACAGCCCCTAGTGGCCTTAACTGTCTTTTGTGAGCCTCCATAGACCAAATTAATTATTCTGCTTTCCAACATAGTTAGAACCCAATTTATGATCAGGGGGTCGATGCCTTTTCTGATCATAGCTACTTTTATGGCATCAAAGGAGGTATTGTCAAAGGCTCCTTGAATGTCAATGAAGGCACAAAGAGCCGTTTCCTTTACCGCCAAAGCCTTTTCAATTTGCATTGTGAGACTGTGTATGGCAGTTTCGGTAGACTTGCCAGATTGGTATGCGAATTGGCATACATGTAGCGGATTACTTTTAAGGAACTGGTCCCTTATGTATTGATCAAGGACTTTCTCCATGGTTTTTAGGAGGAAGGAGCTGAGGCTGATGGGGCGATACGATTTGGCCAGTTGTTCAGACTTCCCACCTGCCTTTGGTATAAAAACCACTTTAACTTTAGTCTAGTTCGTTGGTGTGTAGCCTAGAGATAGGCTGGATCTGAAGACCCTAATTAATTGTGGAATTAATAGATCTATTCCACGCTGTAGTAGACATGGATTCCTGGGGATTTGTATGGGCTAAAGGAGGAGATGGCCCATCTCACCCTATCGTTCTGAAATATTCTTCCAGATAGACTATAATCCCGATTCGATGTCGTGAGAGCCTGGTGCCTCAACAATTCGGACGGATTTGTGTCTATGCAAATGCATTCTGGGAAATGAGTGTCAAGAAGAAGTTGACAGGTTTCTTCAGGAGTGCTTGTGAATTCCCCATTGTCTTCTTTCAGGGAGCAGATGCCGTTTGAGTGATCACGAGCGAGGACTTTTTGGAGGCGAGTGGCTACAGGAAGGCTTTCAATGTTCTCGCAGTGCTTCTTCCACGTCTCTCGTTTGGATTTTCTCAATTCTCTGTTATAGTCAGTAAGAGCTTTTCTGTATCGGCACCAGTTGCCATCGTTTTTAGCCCTATTGAACAATTTTCTTGCAGTGCGTTTGAGGACCTCAAGACTTTTGTTCCACCATGGAACATCTCTTTTTGTTTTCCTATTTTTTAAAGCACAACTGCTTTCATAGGCAAGTGTTATATTGCTAAGAAGCTGTTCGGATTCAGTTTCTAGCTCCAGAGTAGTTCCAATTGGAGCTAGGGAGCGATTTAGTTCCGCTTCAAGGATTAATCGATAGTTACCCCAATCAGAGGATTTTGGATTCCTGTAGACTGTGTTTCTTTCGGACCATGCCTCCAAATCGAATCTAATATGATTATGATCCGACATGGAGACTTCTCTGGAAACATGCCAGTTTGTGATGATATTATATTTAAATGGACTCGCCAAAGTGAGATCCAGAACCTCTTGTCGAATCGCATTTATAAAGGTAGGCTCTACCCCTTTATTTACTACCACCAGATTGTTAGTACGTATATATTCAAAAAGCGACTCACCTCTTTTATTTATATCGGTACTATCCCATACCGTGTGATGGGCGTTGGCGTCACAGCAAAGGATCCACTGGAGTCTCCTACCTCGACAATACTCGACCAAAGCCACTACTTCTGACGTTGGTGTATCAGGAGTGTCGCCAGGGAGGTAAGCAGAGGCAATGACGACCTTCAAAGCCCCTCCCATTTGACCAGCGTTTGGTATGGTGATGAGTGACGCCACCAGATCTCTCTGTATAAATTCTGAAATTGGAAATATTGTTAAGTTTTTATTTACCATTAATGCTGCCCTTGGGCGGTCATGTTGTTTAGAATAAATTAACTTACAGTTTTCTGTTGGGAGCCCTTTGATGGCTCCTGAGATGGTCCACGGTTCTTGGATCGCGATTAAGTCCAAGTCATCTTTAATGAATCTCCTGCTAAGGACACTGGAGGCTGCCTTAGCATGATGGAGATTTATTTGAAGGCACTTAAGCTGCCTTCTGGTGTTGTTCGAGGATGAACTTAACATTTTTTATTTTCTTTGGCGGCCCCTCTGTGCCACCTTTCTGCCCCTGCTGCTATTTAGCAATGCTGCCTCTTCAGCGTCCCTTCTCTCCCATTTGCGAGGCCTGCCGGAGGCACGATGGTGAGGCTTGCTTCGGCTTCCTGCAGCGTTGGAAGTGGATGCTTTATTAGGAGCCGGGCTCCTGTTCGAGCAGATGGGGGCATCTCTGGTTGTGGCTTTTGGTGTATTAGCCACAGTCTTTGCCAAATCTTGGGTGGGGACAGCAATTCTTGCTTTTAAGCCCTGAATGGCTTCTGAGCTAGTGGCTGTATCCCCCGTTTTGATGGCTTTAGTTTTCGGGAGGTCCTTAGTTCTCGGCCGTAGGTGTACCTCGCCGAAGCCGTAGCTGATGTTACCACCTGTGGCCTTTAGATGGGTAGCCGATGTTGGATCTAGAGCTATGGTAAGCTCAACTATTGCGGCTCGCTGAACTCTGTTGAGTACCCTCCGGTCGCCCACCCTCAGACCGTTGTTTTGGCCTTTCACAAGGCCCAGAATTTTGTTTGTTGGGGTGTCTTCCCCAGGGAAATGGCCGACGAAGATTTGCGGCCGAGGAACTTCTTCCTCGTCCACAGCCTTGAGTTTGGCACCTTCCCATGGTACCAGGGTAGGAGCAGTTGACTTCAGCCAGTTGTGCGTCATCTGGTCCTTGCACGTGAAAGCAAGCCAGCCAGGTTTGAACGTGCATCCTCGGAACTGGGGTCTGGTGACATTGTCCTGCTGCTATATAATACAGTCGAGTACACTGTTTTGCACCAACTAGTTGATCTGTAGACCATAAGGTTGCAGGTTAATCGGATGGAATTACTCCGATTTTCGAGCATCCAACAACATCTCGGAAGGTTGGTTCCTGGCGGGGTGGAGTGTATGCACCCTCAGTGGCCTTCCGTTTTGGGGTGTTGCTTGTTGGGATGGAGCTCCCTTCTCTAGGACGTTTGTGACGTATGCCCTTGCACGACACCGGCTCTTGGGCCATCGTTCGGGCCTCCTCCATTGGATACCCTGCGTCCAAAAGTTTCTTTAGGCATTTGCGTCCGGCTCCAGATAGCTTGACCTTGCCAGAATCGTTTGGTTTGACCGCTTCATGTTCTGGGTCAGTAATCGTCGATGTTTTCGGGGACGCAAGGAGAACTGCTTCCTCCTCTGCCGAAATGACATCCATAGGATTGGTGGTAACCGAGTCCCCACCGATCGACATGGTGTCAGAGTGTTCAGGCTCTGCAGCAGGACCAGGTGCCCTAACTGTAGAGACTGTAAGGTCCGACGTGACCTCTGTTTGCACTTTGGAGGATGTGCACTCCTTAGAGACATTTACTAAATTTTGTTCCATATATTTTTTGGAAATTGCGGGAAAGAAAAATCACCCGGAGCAGAGCCCCATACTCCGGGAGGGCTAATTTAAACCGGAGGTCGCCAGGTATCCGGAGTTCACCATTAAAAGGCACACTAACGTAGTGACATTCATCCCATAGGCACGGTTGTATAACACCCGAGATTACGGGTTTTTATCGAGTTATTCCACTCTAGATCCGCCATATTTAGTTTTAAGCAGGGGCACCTCGTGCATGATGTGGCTCTTCACCACGTATGGATGATCTTAGGAACTTTTGGCGACAGAGCGCCTAGTTCCCCTGATCCAAACGGGACCTTGCCCCCATCAGTGCGATTAGTCAACAACTGGTGGTTTTGGTAACTGTCGTACAAAATTTGGTAATTTCAGGTGAAATGTGAATATAAATAATTTTGGTCAATTAATGTAGACAGACAGACAGACTGATAGACAGTCAGAAAGATAGACAGACACACAGTCAGATACACAGATAGATAGGTAGAGAAAGACAGGCAGATAGACAGATAGACAGACATACAGACAGAGAGACAGATAAATGGATTGTCAAACATATAGACAGACAGACAGATAGACAGACAGACAGACATACATACAAACAGACAGACAGACAGATAGAAAGATAGACAGACAGACATACAGACAGATAGATAGACATACAGATAGACAGATGGACAGACAGACAGATAGATAGATATATAGACAAACAGATAGATAGACAGACAGACAGATGGACAGACAGACAGATAGATAGATATATGTACAAAGAAATAAATAGACAGACAGACAGACATACAGACAGATAGATATATAAACAGATAGACAGATGGACAGGCAGACAGATAGATAGACAGACAGACAGACAGGCAGGCAGGCAGATAGATAGAAAGATAGATAGACAGAGACAGGCAGACAGACAGACAGACAGACATACAGACAGAAAGACAGATAGATAGATAGATAGACAGACAGACAGATAGATATTGTTAACAGATAATAGAACAGCTTATCAAAATTGTAATTACATTTTTTTTTAGTTTTAAATGACTTTTATTTCAACGTAGATACTATACATAAAAACAAAATTTAAAAAAAATTCAAAGTTCCCATACACAACCCAAATTTAAGTTTTTGTAGATTCCGGCTTTTCCTTGGAGTTTTTCTGAATTTTCTTTCCTAATAGACCATCCCTGAATCAAGTTAAACAAAACAAAAAGAGAATTTTCCGAATCGGTCGAGCCGTTCTCGACTTTTAGCGAGACTAACGCACAGCAATTGATTTTTATATGTATAGATAGATAGATAATATTATAATAATAATTTTAATATTTTTTTTTTGTTTTTTTTTTTTTTTTTTTTTTTTTTGCAATTCATTATAATAGTTTTTAATATAAAAAAACTGATACGAACTTAAGGAATGTTATTTTGTGTGTCGATTGAGGGGAATGGTATCTACTACTAGGATGTTGATCTCCGTATTGGTTATCTTATCCTCTGTACGTTCCTAAGCTACTTCTTTTACAAAATTCAGCTAAGAAAGAGCCATCTCCACTGTTCACGAAAGAGTTATCAGAGCGCTGGTTGATGAGGCTTTTTGGTGAAATATGAAATCGGTCATTTATCGAGTATTCTATGTTTTGTTCAAATATATTTCTGATTATCGGATTTTCATGCTGACTTAGGTTAGGTATTCTCATCCTGGCCAAGTTTACCAGATAGCCAAGTAAAGGTATAACCTCAGAATCATTATAAATGATTTCGTTACGATACCATTTACCAGACTGTCGTCTGTATTTAGAAATGCATTTCCTCAGAATACTCCGTTCAAATTTTTGTAATTCCTTTGCAACACTTGGTGAGATATGGAACCAAATTAGGAACCAGGGCCGGTTTTAACAGTTTTGGCGCCTGGCGCAGGAAAAAAATAAGCGCCCCAAAAGCAACATAAAAAATTTTTTGATCTTTTCCACATCTCCCGAGGAGAGAGAGTAATTGACGCGTTGACATAAAATTCAACCCTAAATCTTTCTTGATGGTCTAAAATTACCTCATTCATATCCTCATAGGAAAACTGAACTACTTTTTTTCGGGACCGTTAAGTTGAAATTGCTGGAAAAGGAACATTAATTTCATATGCTATAAGTCTCGCCATATTTAAAAATTCAAAAAAACTTGTCATTTGTTCTTAGTTCGACTAAAAACTTTTTCATTGAGCACAAAATTTCAACTGCAAGCTTAAGGCAAATACTGCTTTGTGTCTAATATTGTGTACCAAATAACAACACAACAAATAAATTTAAATTCGCTTAGCTTACTAGCAAGAGATTGAGGCATATTTTGGACTTTTTGATCATAGTTTTCTGAAATTTTAACAAGAGCCCATAAACATTTCCCAAGTTTATTGCATCTATTCTGCTTAAGGCTGCGGTTATATAGCAAGCGTGTAATACAAGCGCTTGCTCGCGCTTTAAATTAAATGCGCGAGTAAGCGCGAGCAAGTGCGGGATAAAATGCTCTGATAATTTAAAGCTCGCGCGAGCAAGCGCTTGTATTACACGCTTGCTACATATATAACCGCAGCCTAAGAGTCAAACTACTAAGATGTTTTTTTTTAAAACCGACCATCTGCCTACAGAACTTGAATAGAAAACATAAATGTATACTCTCAATTTTATCGAAGAATGCAACTGCACAGTAGAGCATTGAACATCATTAAAGCTCTAGATTCCAAAACCTTAGTTCTCGCTTGCATACCACGATGTTTCCCTCTCATATAAGTACCATTATCATACCCTTGTCCTCTACAATTCACTAATAGAATATCCAAATCCGCAAGTTCATTCAAAACTAAATCAGTTAAGCCAGACTCAGTTGTTTTTTTCACAACAATCCCAAAAAATATTCTCTAATTTTAAACTTTTTCGTATTTTGGTCCACTATTCTAACTACTAAAGTTAATTGCTCCTTTCTACTTATGTATATCAAGCGTACAATCTACTATATTATATTCGAAGCCAAGGAGAATCAAGGCATTAATAAACGCAGGGAAAATTGAATATATGTACATAATATATTACATGCTAATTTTCAATATTTTTAAAAATGTGCTATCTACCACTTGAATTGCTAATGTTCTGAATTGAATAATATCTTTTGTTTTCGTAACCGCATGTTGCATTTTTTTTATGCAGTCTTGTTTTGTTATCAATTAAATATTAAATGCACAACATATAAGAAGGAAATGTTTTTTTATTGGTTGAAAACACGACAATGCAAAAGGGATCCAAAAAAAAAGCAAATGTGCTATCTTTCTGTCGCGATCTGTACATACATAATGTAACAATAAATTTTACTACGTATGAACTGAGTTTGACTCTCTTTCTCTTCAGTCAAATCGAACGTTTTGATGATTTGATATATCGAACAAGGTTGTGAAACCAAATTTGAAATTCGCATCGTTTTAGGTAGGCGCATTGCCTTGGCGCGAAATTTGTATGGATTTTGGTAGGCGCAAATGGAGCGGTATGATAAGACTGCTCCACAGCATGTTAGCAGTGAAAATTTCGTTTCTGGCAATGGGCTGAAAGGGTCGACTGGATATTTAATATGAAACAACAGAGCCTACTATGGTTGCAGCAGAGACAAATGTTTGTCTCTGGTTGTAGTTAGGTACAGATAAAAATTTTGCTAACTAGTCTGTTATACCAATTAGCAGCTATGGAGAGAAAGAGAATGAAATGTTGTGGGAACGGGAAGGAATAGAAAAAAAACATTATGTGCATATTTATATGAAAATTTGGTGATTTTAATGTGTGTGTATTTTTTAAAGTACAGTGATTGAAATGTGTGTATTGTTATTTGAGAAGTACGGTGAGAAATATTTGTTTGTGAAGAATATAAATATATATTAGCAAACAAGTAGATCTGTTTTTTGGATAGTAATTTTTTTTAGTTTTTACGCCTCTTGCTTTTTAGCGCCTGGCGCGGCTGCGCCACTCGCTCCTATGTAAGGTCCGGCCCTGTTAGGAAGCCATAGGCAATGACCGGTCTAATAAGTGTTTTGTATAGCAATAATTTGGTGTTTATTTCTAGGTCAGCTGAGCCCAACAAAAATTTCAGCTTGGCTGCGGCTGCCTTACTTTTCTTAAGTGAATCTCTAGCATGGGAGTTCATTCTCAACCTTTCGTGAAAAATTAATTAGTCCCAGATATTTTGCTTTGGATTTAAGTGGTATGACGTTGCCTTCAACTCGTAGAGATAATTGCTTGCTCTCTCTTACGGCAAGGTGGTGACCTTTTGGTGAGGCATTCCTAAAGCAAATTAGTTCGCATTTGTTTGGGTTGAGGTTGATGCCCCAGTTTTTGTAAAATGTCATTATTACTTCAAGGTGTATTTTTAAGCCGTGGAGTGCTAAATGAGGTCTCTCATGTGAGTCGAAAATAATAGTGTCGTCAGCATAAAGTATGGATTTCGCAGTCTGTAATTCCGTAGGAAAGTCTGAAATGAATAAGTTGAAAAGGAAAGGCCCAAGGATCGATCCTTGGGGTACCCCACATGCCACAGTTACTGACGAGGAGATTTCGCCTCCAAAGTGGACCCTGAGCGTTCGGTTTGATAGACAATTTTTGATCATTTTAGTGAAGTGGGGAGGGAAATTTAGTTCTATGATTTTTGAGATAAGACCCTCATGCCAAACAAGATCAAATGCTTTTTTAAGGTCCAATGAACATGCGACGGTGCATTTCCTATCCCTGAGGTTTGTGAGAATTACATCTTGAAGGTGAAGTAGTGCGTGTTCTGTTGAGTGCTTTTTTTTGAAACCGAATTGTTCAAAGGGGATGATTTCCTGATCTCTTACAAAATCATCGACTCGACAGTTGTTCATTATTATGGTGAAAGTTTTCGGGAGTGTTTCTTTGCATTTTTTGATACTAAAATTTCAAATTTTGTCCGTTCAGGAAGATTTTTTAGTATTAAGGTTGTAAGTTCCGTATTGGCAAATTCGTCGATGGAAGGGGAATCAGAACGGTTAGACTGAGAGAATTGAGTGATTACGGAGTCTTGATTCCAAGCAAAGTAGGCACTATTATTGGTACTTATAGATAATGAGTGTTCTGGGTTATCGTGCGGATTTTTGGCGGTATAAAGGATGTTATAATAATCTTCGAAGGCTATTAGTTTTTCTGCCGTGGAGTAAATGGATGTGTTATTTGCTATTAGAGATTTGAAAAGCTGCTTGGTTATCACAGCGCTTGCGACCTGTTATTCTATCAATCTCTTTGCACACTGCCGGTAAGGGTCTTAGCGGTTTAAGTCTGTTTCGGAGTTGATCATTTAATTCGGCTTTTACTCTTTTTTACTAATACACGAAATTCGAGACGATAGTTCCCGGTAGTCCTGATTAATCCTGTTCCCTTCTCTGTGGAAAATTCTTTTTAGTTGACCTTTCCAGATTTTCCTAAGCTTCAAGAAGTCGGTTCAGAAATGTTTTGATGAGTGGTTTTTTGTTGGGTATTCTGCGAATGGGCGTGGATACAGTCTTGGATGAAGTTTGTAACAAGGAGAGTTAAGTGCTCAATTTCCACATTTGAAAGATTTCTTTCATTTGGAGTTTGTAAACTATTGAGTTTCTGTTCAAGATCAAAGCTAAAAACGTACCAGTCGGTATTCCGAAAAAAAGTGTTAGTCGGTGGAAGTAACGTTAAAGGGGACATGTTACTTAGCTTCAGTGAGAAGAGAATGGAAAAGTGGTCTGACACTGGATCGAGTGTTATGCAATGGTAATTGCTGGTGACAGTATGCGGGGATAGAAGGTTAGATGAAACCAAGAAAAAATCTAAGTGGGAGGAAGAGGCGGGTCTAGTAGGACCGTTGGGCGCTACAATATTCATATCCAATTTTCTATTTTGAAACCAATTGAAGAGATGATCGCCATTTGTGTTTGACGTAGAGTCTCCCCAGTACATATGTCTGGCATTGAAATCGCCACCTGTTATGAAGAAGTCTATGTGAGCTATAGAGGACATAATGTCATCCAATGCTTAATTCAGTGTTACTCCACAGTTGCAATGTACGTATATTGAGATGATGGCGAGTTTTTTGTTACCACTGGAAGGTTGTCTTTATTGTTGCGGGAATTGTTTGGCTATGGAATGGAATACTTGAAAACTTAGTGGTGTTTTTGAGCAGAACCGCTGTACGTCTACCTGTATCGTTACGTACTACAACATAATTGTTAAAAAGCCTCCTATCTTTCGGCTTGAGGCAAGTTTCAAAAGTACAGCTGTGGGGGAAATGTCTTTTAAGAGTAGTTCTAATTCTATTGATTTAGCTGGCGAAATTAGGGAATTTACGTTTACGGAGACGAACTTTAACATTATGAAACAAGTGAAGCAATGAAACCCAGGTAAGCACTGGGTTTTTCAGATTCATTAAGATTCGAGAACTTAACCCAAAATTCTCTTATCTGTATAATCAGGACGTTAATAGGCACGCCAAATAACCTTACTGACTGTAGGAAGTCGGAGACCTTGGATGTTTTAGTGAAATTATCAGATTTTGGTGTGGTAACCGGTGAAGGCTGGCCTCTAAGGATATCTGCGAAGGACTTGTTGGGCGATGTGAACTGTCTTACTTCACTGTTGACCATCTGATGGGTTGAAATTCGCTTACGAATAGCCGTGAAAGAGGTTTTTTCCCCTTTTTTGCATATACTCCTGTCTTTTTTTTACATCCTCTGGAATTTGCCGGATACCCAGTTTCTCCACAGTTAATGCAAGCTACTTCAGATGACATTTCACCTGCCCCTCAATTGCAGGCTTCTTCTTCGTGAGCTCCCTGACATTTAACACACCTTGCTGTGAATGCGCAGTATGCGCTCACATGCCCAAATCGTTGACATTTGAAGCACTGAACGGGGCCATCACGGTTAAAGGACTCCCATCTTATTTTGTGTTGTTGTTGTTATTTTTTTCAATTTCATAAGATTTTCCTAATCTTCTGCAATGCAGATGAAAATGCCTAAATCCACATTGTTGTCTCTGGACCATTTCGTTGACAGTGGTTTGACACTCACCGTCAGTAATGAGTCAATGCTGCTCAGCTCACCGCTATCTCTTGGCATGAAAAGCCATCAGACAAGCCCTTAAGCAAAATGGCCGGCCTTCTCAGCTGCCTCGGCAGAAAAGAAAAAGCTTCTGCCTTTGAATCTTTTAGATGCTTCATAAAGAATTCATGAAGATCAACATCCCTTACAGTCAGTTTCGATCTACCCAACCCCCTGTTTTAGAATCGAATGTTACTTATTTTATCGTGGATATTTTTCTTAATAAAATCCCGTAGGTTTTTTGAACTCACCCTTTAATAAAAATTGGCAGGCACCATGCTTCGGCCTTTTCAGTTGGTCTGTTTTTTTGTGTTGCTTCGACATTTCCTGGAGATGAAGTTGAAGCTGCAGTTGATTCATCTGCGAGTAGCGCAAATCTATTTTCGGAGTTTCCTTCTTCCAACGCAGCTTTTTTTGAATGGAAAGATGTTGAAGGAGTGAGTCTCCTCTTCCTTCTTGTTATAATATTCTTATAAACTTCTGGATCATTTTCCAAAATGAACTTTAAATCGTCAGTACCAGTACTAAATTGTACTCGATTTGGCAGCACTTCCGCAACACTTGAAACAGACGGCTTAGTGACGTCCGCCATATCAACTTCTTTTGCGTATGTATCTGTCAATACGGTTGGCGCCGTCGTTGTGGCTTGTCTATTGTTTGAGATAATATTAGTGGGCTTTGACCACTCACACTCATTCACTGAATTCATAATGGTAATTCTATCCTCTCCGCTCATCATAATAGAAGGGAATATCATTTCTAGTGATGTAAAAAGTCGTTACTTCTGAGTATTCATACTCACTCGTTACTCTTGCCCAAGTAATCACTCGAAAGTAACGGATACTTTGTACTCATTGGTACTTGCCGTCTCTTCTTTATTTTTCACTAGGTCGGTACGAGTACGAGTAGATACATATGACTGACTTATGTGCCGTTTATTTTGTTAATGTTTCTTATCAACAGAATTATATTTTATTTTTATTTTTTTTTTAGTTTTACTTTTATTATTGAATTTTTTACTTAAATTGTTTCTGTTGCCTTGTATTAAAAATAAATAAATAAACTTTAAGTACATATTTGCAACTTTTTTTTCAGGGAAGGTAGTACCTACTAGGGATTTAGATTGTAGGAATGTATGTATGTACATATGTACTTAAAATTATTTGACACCGCTCTCTCATAAATGAAAAATAACAAAAAAATGTATCCATTCAATATCTATCTATCTATCGTCTCAGTCAACACTTTTGCCAAACATATTACATCGTGGTGGTTGTCTGATGATATAAAGAAAACGAATAAGAAATACATATGTATGTATACCATTGTCCCATCGACAGCAATTATCTCTGTCTGCTAAAAACTGATGAATATCCTCTCCATTTGTCTCTCTCTTTTGCATTGGCACGGTTATTTGTATTCGAAGTTATTCATTTGTTTAATACAGTTGGGATCGAATGAGTGAGTGAGTACGTGGTAGGTAATCAGTTACTGCGAGTACATTCATGTATTCGTTACTTTGTATTCGTTACAAAGTAACGAATACATGAATGTACTCGCAGTAACTGATTACCTACCACGTACTCACTCACTCATTCGATCCCAACTGTATTAAACAAATGAATAACTTCGAATACGAATACATTTTTTACACCACTAATCATTTCTTTTCTTTTTTTTAAGCAATTCGGGGGGTTTTGGTGGCGTTAGTGCCGTTTTTCCAATCGCACTCATTGTTTTTTTTCGAGCACTACCTCTTTTTCCGTTATGTTGCTTGTTTAATTTTTTTCCTGTTCTCGCACCACTTTTAAAACACGTCCGTATCTGGTGAGATCTAATATCAAACTCTTATCTTCACGTATCAAATGAAAGGATTTGACAAGTAGAATACGATTAGCTTAGTGACGTGATTCTAAATTCAATATGGTGGATGCCTTAAAATGGCCGGCTACTTTTTTCTTGACATGGGTATCAAATGGAAGGGTTTGAGGAGTAGAATCTCAAACATTATAAGTAAACACTCTCATATTAAACCCACCCAATATAATATATGGTGCATACGTACCTACGTAAATATGTAAAAAAAAAATTTAGTTACTAAAAAGTAGAAAATAAATATATATGTAGATACAAAATAATTTTTTAAAACATCCTTTAATGAACTAAAGAAAAAACCAATTTCCGAGTCACAAATATGTGACTATTAATTAAAGCCTGGGGCGCTAATGCAGAAGGCAACATATGCACGATGTTCAACGAGGACGAAGAATCAGCAGAACACATTTTGTGTTACTGTAACTGTTTAATTAGAACACATCATCGTCATTTAGAAAATTCTACCTCGAGAGAGCAAAGACATTTCTAGTTTATCTGGTATCAAGACGGAGTTCCATACATACATATCTATACCTAAATGGAGGAAATTATATTAGGCCAACAATCCACAAAAATGTAAAAAAAAAACCTGAGCGCCCCAAGCTTTAATTAATATTCACATATTGGTGACTCGGAGTATTGGTGACTTTTGTAGTTCATTATCTCTATATATTTTTCACTTTTTTCTATTTCAAAACCAAAGGGAATGTTACCTTATGTCAAAACTATATGGAATGCAATTGTTCAATAGGCGTGTTTTTTTTTCAAATCTATATAGGCTCAGCGGAAAATGAGAAAAAAAACGCTGAACAGTGACTTGGCAGGACTATACTAATTGACGTTTGACAGTTTCACATCGGCATTGTTTTCATTGAAAGTAAGGCCGGTAGTGATCAAGCGCTCATTAATAAGTTGGTGGATAGAATTTTTTTTGTCAAATTTAATTCAATTAAATAGTAAAATAAGGAACATGTTCACTTAATTCATTATAATTATCTTTTCTTTGTCGGATAAATTCGTATTTCTTTCTTTTCTACCCATTTTAAAATGAACAGAAATAATTTAAATTTGAAATGGCAGCAGAGTTCGGTTGATAGCTACCGGCCTTCATATTTCTCCCTCACTTTCATGTCATATTTGACATTTCGATAACATTTTCGATAAATATCGACAAAAAACAGTTTGGTAGCACATTTTTCTATCCAGGCTTAGCACCTAAGACTTTTTTCCAAGCCCATATGTGTAGTTTGGAAAAAAAAAACACGCCTAATATCCAGTAAGAATACTATACTATATTTAACTTAATATCTGTGCAATGAGAACCTTTTCTGACCATATGCCCTTAGAAGTTACGTTCAAGATTTCCGGCACCCAATCCGTGGAAAATGCAACACAGCTAGTACTGCTTCCCAAGTTGATATGGAAAGATATATACCGGGAATCCTACAACAATATCATTAACTCGGAACTCAGAAAACTGCGTGAGGCGAATTCTGTGCCAAGGATAGAGGAACTGATGGAAATAATCAAAAAAGCTTCACCGCTAAACCGACCAAAGACCTCAATCCATATCAATAAACAAAAGTGGTTTGATGTCGAGTGTATGCGCGAGTGAAAGCATTCGCTTTCCTTAAGTTGTTACGGAAGAAAAATTGTAGCACATTTAAAGTTCTGTATGCCATGCAAAAAAGGTAGATTTCGACGAACAAAATATAGCCTTGATAAATGGGTCAAGGTCATCAGGTGAATTTTGGAAAGTAGTTAAGCTTATAAATGAAAAAACCAATTTAATTTCATTGGGACTACAAGCAGAGCAGTTAAGAGACCATTTTAAAACCATTTTAAAGCACCAGGAATTGACCGTATTCCGTTTGAATATTATAAAAATTGCACGCCGGAATTCTTATCAGCTCTTACACAAGAATTCAATAGAATATTCGCAACCGCCGATGTACCCGAGTGTTTTCAGAAAGCAATCATTTTTCCATTGCACAAAAAGGGAAACTACGACGATCCAGCAAACTACAGAGGAATCTCGTTCTTAAACACATCCGCCAAGTTATTTGCCAGTTTGCTTTTTAATAGAATTACGGAGTGGGTGGAAAATAAGAAAGTCTTAAAGGAGTTTCAAGCTGGTTTTCGAAGAAACTATTCTACAATAGACCAAATATTCTTGCTGGTAAATATTGCAGAGATATATAAAACAAAGCGTAAAAAATTGTATGCGTTCTTCGTTGATTTTCGTGCAGCCTTTGACTCTATCCCTCAAGAAATGCTTTTTTATAAGCTACACAAGTATGCAATTTCGTCACAGGTGGTTAATGCTTTAAGAGCCATGTACAAAAATAATAAAGCATGTGTCTGGGATAGTAATAATTTATCAGAGGATTTTGAAACCTCAATGGGCGTCAAACAAGGTTGCGTACTTAGCACACTACTGTTTACTCTGTACATAAATGACATAATGGACGACGTTAGGGGTGGAATTGAACTCAGTGGCACCAATATTCCGGCACTAATGTTTGCAGACGATATCGTTTTTTTCGCTGATACAATAGATACCATGCAGTTAATGATCAACAGACTAGACACCTATTGCAAAACATGGAATTTAACTGTAAACTTAGAAAAGTCAAAGATGATGATATTTAGAGATGGTGGAGGTAGGTACTCTCGCAGCGAAAAATGGAACTATCAAGATGAGCAGATTGAGATAGTTAAACAATACAAGTACCTTGGAGTTGTGATTACGCCGACCTTAAGTATGAGTAAATACCTTAAAATTAAGCTTGCAGAAGCTAAAAGGGCGATTTGTGCTGTCTGGGGAAATTGCATAAACAACAAACAAGTTTCTCATACCTCGAAGCAGAAAATATTTCGTGCCACAGCATTTTCTATTCTACTCTACGCAACACAAGTTTGGGGTTACTGCGCGTTCGATCCCGTGGAAAAGTTCCTCCACTATTTTCTAAAGCTCTTTAAATTACCGAGTAGTTCCCCCAATTATATGCTACACCTGGAGACTGGAGTGGCCCCCCTGTTCATGGATACTCCTAAACTGCACTTGGACTATATAGTAAAAGTCAATGCGATGAGACAGGAAAGAATACCTCGGTTAGTACTGTCCCAAATGGTAAATAAGAGGGTGAGATGTGTCCAAGAATGGGAAACACTAGGATTAGAATGCGGTTACAGCCTTAGTTTTACTCCAAATGAGCAACGGACTTCCCTACAACAAAAAGTAAACACATTTTCAAAGAAAACTGGTCACAGAATCTATGACAGCTTTGTGAAAGAAGCCCAGTCATCTCAATATAGAGCTTACTACAGCAAGATGAACCATTGCTTACGAGAAAGGACGTATTTTTTGAGCAGTTACTCGGTAGACAAGATAAGTACTATCTTTAAGTTGAGAGGCGAACTTATTAAGCTCAACTGTATACCGCACCGACCAGAGCTTCCAGTTTTGTGCAGTCTTTGCAATCTTAACGAACGAGAAGATGTGTTGCACTTTATTGCGAAATGCCCAATACTTAAGGAGTTTCGTACCAATTTCTTTAATGCCCAGACACTTGGGTTGGAAGAAGCAATCCATATCTTGAATGGTGAAAGAGGTTGGGACTTATATGGGATTCACACTAGCGTCGAAATGAGATAATTTCGAATTTCAAATAAAAAGTGTTCATACATACGCTTGCTAATTTCGTAAATGGATGCATTCAGTTCCGATAGTAAAACTTAAATCTATTTTTTTATATACATAAGTATAGGTATAATGCATAGTAATAATAATAGTTGGATGTTACTGTTAAACAGTTGGGTAGATAAAGTCGACTATTATATAGCTAACATTGGATAGATGCGGCGCTGCCTCGGGTTAATATATTAAAATATCACTTTTCGGGTGGGTTTTGCCACTCCGGGCATTTCAACAATTGTCAGGCACTCACATGGATATCAAGTCGACTATAAAGCCAACTGTTGAAAAGTGCCCCAATGGGCGCGCAGCTCAAATAAATGGACAGATATTGTGTATGCACGAATCTTATGGCCGACGCTCTTTGGCTCCACATGCAGTTGATCAGTGTGCCTCTACGCGGCGAACAACTTCAATTTATTTTTTTCAGATAACATCCCATATTTATTAAACCATTCCATGAGATATTTGTGTTTTGTATGTTATTCCATTATATTTTTCGTTTTTATATCACTTTACTTTTGCTGAACGGGGCCAGTAGCTTTGACAATTGTAATCTCAACCACATAGTTTATTTACGGAAATAACTACTAAACACTAAATATCTCCTAAATTCGAGATATATATATAGAAGATTCACTTCAAAAAAATAAAAATACTCCTTCACAATTTACTTGGATTCTCATTTATGTAACTAGTAAACAACAGTCACGTAGTATAAAGCTAGGATTACACGATTGACGCTTTGCGTCAATATTTACACTTTTCTGAACTCCAATCGACATCAATCGTGTAAAGGCACAATTTTTTTACGTCAATCTACGCCAATTTGGTTGACCCCCAGATTGCCCCCAATTTCCGTCAACCAAAATTTACTCGATTTCGTCAATCGTGTAAATGAATTAATTGAAACACTAGCATCAACCCACGCTCGAGTCGTCAACTACAGGCGTCATTTTCGGATCAATTTCGCAAGCAAATTGACATATCTCGTTTATTTTCGTTTCAAAGAACATGTAGTTTTTTTTAAAAATATTTATTTTCTAGTGTTTTTGAACATGATGAGTGAGGAATTATTCGACGATATTATGCATTCAATTTTCTGGTGTGATGATGCAAGACAATGAAACAACAGTTCAAGAATGAACAGAACAGACAGAAAAAAAATCGAATTCCAAAGCAAAGCCCAAAGTTGCAATTTCATGGCCGTCTGAAGATGATGAATATATTGCTTCGCAGACTTCTGGTAGGTACTATGATTGATATTGTACATGGTGCCATTCGAAACAGTATTGAGAGCGATTTGAAACTGTCGCCAGTAGCTAAAAATCTCAAAGTTACGGCCAAACGCCAAGATGCGTAAATTGACCTACTCACATATTGGCCGGTTTTTCCGCCATTGAAATATCCAGGCTCTTCGTACAACGCGAGAATTTTCTGCTGCCTTCTTTTCCGATAGCTGCTAACAACTACACTGGTCTCTCGCTTTGCACGACTTCTTTTTGCGCGGTTACACTTTTGCACGAAATGCATTTGCCTACCAAAATTCGATTTGCATGACTGAAATATGGTGCTTCATCTTTCAGGAATCCAACACCCTAAATACATGAAATTCATACTTCTCTTTGCGCGCACTCGCTTTGCGCGATTTCGTATTTCACGAGACTTTTCATTCCTCTAACCCCCGCGCAAAGCCAGGGACCAGTGTAAAATGCCGCAAGCACGTACAAAGCAGCTGCTGTTTTTTTTTTCACTTTGTGACGTCATTTTATTAAAGATTCTAATCGAAGAAATAAATACCTATATCATTGACATATTATATATGGACTGCTAGTACCCAACTTCGCGTTGGTTCCAACATAAGCACTAGCCCTCTTGTTTCGTAGCGGAGAAATGTGGAAACTTAGACTGTGTTTGAATTCACGAAAGCCGTTGGTTTGTGATTTAAGTATTTTTTAATAAATTGTGAGAACTTGTACTGCATTATAAAGCAAAAACACAAAGTATTAATGACGCAAAACATGAATTCCAAATAAATTTACCATATTTATCTAGTTTACGGGTCAACAAAGAAAAGTAACGGCTATTTTCAAATTGTGTATTGAAATTTTGGTAGTGGTATCTGTTGGTACCAACGCGGCAACAATTTAAAATTTAACGTATTTTCGCAGTAACTCGTATATACGGCAATAGATGGCCTCAGTTTCTACGTAAAATAAGTATGATGGCGGATAATTGTTTCCCATTGCTGTCCCTACGAAACACGTGGCGCTAGTTATGTTGGAACCAAATTGTCCGTAGACGTTGTATGAAAGTGACATTTCACTAGCAGTCCATATATAATATGTCAATGATAAATTTATTTAATTTATTTGGCATCAATGACAGCGAGCGTCAACCAATAGTCAATTCGATTGAATTAAAAAAGAGTCAATCGTGTAAACGGTCCGATTGTACGGTTGACCCTTTTTTTTAAATTGCGTCAATCGATATTTTGGTTGACGTTGATAAAATTGACGCTTTTAAGTCAATCGTGTAAATGGGGGGAAACATCTATTTACGATTCTATCAAAACTACGTCAATCGGGCGTAAATCTATTGACGCTAGATTTATGCGGTATTCACGCCAGGGCAAAACAGCTAATTTCGAATTTCCAAATTAGGCTCGAAATGAGATAATTTCCCATACGAATTGACACATCGAAATTATCTCATTTCAACATAATTTCGTTGAAATTCGTTCTAAATTATGTGAAAATAAAATCGAACAGATTCTGAATGACAATGACAGAGCAAAATAATAAGGGAATACTAACAATATCCGCTGCGCAAAGATTAAACAACGGATTCTTATTGATCTCGGTGATCTAAACACAAAATAACAATTATTCAGTACCTACTAAAAAAAAAAATATATCGTTAATTTAGGAGATATTTAGTATTTAGTAGTTATTTCCGTAAATAAACTATGTGTTTCAGATTACAATTTTCAAAGCCACTGGTCACGTTCAGCACAAGTAAGGTGATATAAGAACGAAAAATATAATGGAATAATATACAAAACACAAATATCTCATGGAATGTTTTAATAAATATGGGATGTTATCTGAAAAAAAGAAATTGAAGTTGTTCGCCGGGTAGAGGCACACTGATCAACTGCATGTGGAGCCAAAGAGCGTCGGCCATAAGATTCGTGCATACACAATATCCATTTATTTGAGCTGCGCGCCCATTGGGGCCCTTTTCAACAGTTGGCTCTATAGTCGACTTGATATCCATGTGAGTGCCTGACAATTGTTGAAATACCCGGAGTGGCAAAACCCACCCGAAAAGTGATATTTTATCGTATTGACCCGAGGCAGCGCCGCATCAATCCAATGTCAGCTATATAATAGTCGACTTTATCTACCCAACTGTTTACCAATTACATCTAACTATTATTATTATACGTTATACCTATACTTACATTATGTATATACAAAAATAATTTAATACTAAACAATTTTATAACATGGCACCGTCATAGAATTATTATGGGAACTGAATGCATCCATTCACGAAATTCGCAAGCTTAGGTAAGTACACTTTTAATTTGAAACTCGAAATTATCTCATTTCGGCGCTAGTGTGAATCCCATATTACGCTTTTGCGTCAATCGTGTAATCCTAGCTTAACCATACCAATCAGTCAGCTCATTTTGACGTTTAGTCAAGATTTTCTCGACCAATCAGAGCCCGTTGACTAACTGTCATCTAATATCCTGAATGCCCCCACTGCCCACTCAGTCAATTGTTTGACAACTGACGGTGCAGAAAAATCAAAAACAAAAAACACTTAAAACAAAATGTCATCATCAGCTGCAGAGGAAATTGGTAAATCTTTTTATTATTTTTCTTATATATTAAATAAATAAGTTGATCCAGAACAATTACACGGCCACCACTCTTTTGCATTTCATAATTTGTATATATTTTCATCGACACCCCTTCCCTATCCAAATATTTCTTGACCAATCCATAAGGCCGTATGTCTGTGATGAGACGTAGAAGAAAAATTCCTTTATTCACCATCATTTGCATTATTTCAACATTGTAGTACTTTACAAATTTCAGAGCTATTGGAACGCGTTTTATTGCGACTTGGTGTCGCTGACACCGATGATAAATTGGAAGCAACCGTTGGCCGATTCCTTACACCGGTCATCCTGAAAATAACCTCTCCACATGACAATGTGAGGGTGAAAGTATGGCCATTATGTTAAATTAACTAAATTGGACTTTGAATATAATTTTTTGTGTTTTGTTTTAGGTGGTCGAAGTGCTGACGCACATTAAGCGTCGTGTGACATCACGACCTTTAGTACAAATACCAGTTGAAGCGTTATTGGATCAGTATAAGTCATCAGGAGAGACACCTTTCTTGCAGAATTTTGCAATTATTTTCATCACAATGGGTTTTCCACGATTACCAATTGAAAAACAGACTGAGTTGGCTGCAAAGCTAATCTCATGCGAGGAAAAATTGGAAAACTATCAGGATAAGTAAGTGGAGGCTTTGCCTGTATTAGAATGTTTTTGAAATTTGTATTTGATTGCAGATTGTTCATGTTATTGCTACCATTGTTGGGTGATATGAAACTTCCCGATGATCCAGCTAAGAGGAAGGATTTACTTGCGATTGACGATAAGCCTGCAATCAAGAAGAGTTTCTTGGGGCTTCTGCAGGATGTATTACTGCTGCCTTATGGGTGAGTTTGAAAATGATGCATTTTTTCTTTTAAATCAAAAGAAATGTTTGTTTCTTATCTGTTTGTATCCGGTACTGAATGGTTACGGCAGGTGTTTCCACATTACCAATTCTTCTGTCATCGACACACCTTTGCTTATAGTATACATAATCCGTTTGGATTGTCTTACAGTCCTAAAGTCCGCTAAATACCCTGTATTCTGCCACAAACGAGTAGATATCGAAAGGGACGTCTGTATGTACTGGTTTTGATGGTTGTTCTTAGCAAAGTCCAACCATTTCTAATGTGGCTTGAGGCGTCTTACGTAGACGATTTCTTAAAAGCCTAAGATTTGCTTCTGTAAAATGTGAATAAGCAGCGCTTCTGATTCTAAATATAGTGGTCACAATGTCTACAAGTTTGATGTAACTATCCGTACTTACCTTTTATCCACTTCCAGTGCAACATATGGTGTTATTCCAGCTGGATTAAGTACAAATTCCTTCAAACGCATCAGCGTCAATAACTGGAAAGCAGAAGAACTAGAAAAGGTAGCTTCTGAGTACATGCCCAAACGCACTGCATAACCCCGTTCATTTCACAGATAAAACAAGGAACTGTCCATTTTATTAACACTGGAGTCTTCTCAGATTTGGAAATTTTCATTCTCCTCGTGATAGCATCATCTGACACTCGTTTCAGTGTCGCCACACCGGCAATCGCCTCACTAAGCAAAGTCTGTACAATGTTAGACTTCAGTGATGGTCATGTTACTGCCCCATTGTATACGCTTTTATCCGGGAATACATCTCAGAATCCGGATCGAAAGACAACACCCTGTTGTGCTAGGGTACGTCAGAAAGTACTACAGCATTTGGTCAAAGCCCGTGGTAAGGGCATCAACACACCGAAGGGTATACAAGTGATCTTCGAGGGACTGTTTGGGGAGTTTACTAATCAGAAATGCCGGGTATTGGCATTACAGTTCTGCGAGATTCTAATTAAAGAAGGACCAATTGAGATTGTCTCTAGAGTAGCCAAAGTGATTCTAACTGGTCTCTCGAAACTTATTGGTCGTGAGGAAACCGAACCAATAGATGTGCAGAATGCTGCCTACTCCGCGCTGGCTCAACTTTCTAGGACATGTCCGCATGTCATCAATCAAGACTTGAAGATTGTACTATCGTATTTCAATCACTTGGCTTATGCCGAACCTGAATTGCATACGACAATTCGAGAGGCACTTGTGTCAATGGCTCCAGCATTTGCTTATAATGCTGCCGCAATGGAAACAGACTACAAGGGGGATTATCAATTAAATTCTCAGCAGCATTTATTATTGGCCATGTTAGCTGACAATGCCGAGTCAAAGTTAAATATTGTCCAAAATGTTACCAGTGTCTTTCTGACAACTTGCTTTCCCGAACACTATGCACCGGCTCGGTTTCTTTTGCTCCTTATCGCTGGAGAGAGGTAAGTTCACAGTGATAGTGTAGGAATTTCAATGGCTATAGGAGGTGTCCATTCCAGAAACTCGCTTAGAGAGACCGTGACATCATACCTCTACGGTGTGCCAAAGAAAGACCAGGTTAATTACAATTACCTGTCATCAATTGACTTCCCCGAGGGCCCTGTAGATGATTTCAACAAACTTAGCTCTGAACAGAGGCGTGTGGTTATCCCGGGATTCAAGCCAATGATGTGTCATGTGAATGAAATTGCAAAAAAGCGATTGGCAAAGAGCACGCAATACGTTGTGGTTGGAAGAACAAAACTGGCATTCAACCTGAATGTGTATGAAGAGGTTGGTTGTATGGGTATTTGATCTTGGAATCGAATGAAGGTTTAATGTGATCTTTTTAGATTCTTGATTATCTCAGAGTGTGTCTCTGGTTCTCGGCTGGAGTGAAGGGCGGCCCAGGCGATGAGAAAAATACTATGCTGCTGAAGAATTACATTGTTAACAATTTCGAAGAGAGTGAGAACAATGAAATCTTTCAATACTTGCAACTGGTACAGAAATCTGTAGAGGCAAAGAGAAGTATGTTTGTTAAGAAAACAAACAAAAAAACGGTGTTTGACTGTTTTTCTGTGTCCATTCAGGTGAAGTGAATCTCCTTTGTTTGTATGATCTTCTGAATGCGGCTCCTGAGTTACTTTCCAAACCGCAAATGCATCTAATGGATTCACTGGGTAACTCATTAAAAGACGTCTCAGAGACTACAAGGATACACGTGGCGCAAGTTTATGGGATACTGCTGGCCTATGGCACGGATCAGAAGGACTTTGATTCACAGATTTCAGATATTCTTTCATCACTCTCTCAGAAATCACTAGAGAATCGCCATGGATGGTTGTTAGTGCTGGGTCATGCTTACAGTGGTCGCATTATATCCATTAGTAAGGACAAGGAAAAAGTTGACTTTAGCAAGTCGACGCAGTTCATTGAAAGTGTAAAGTTGCTTGGTATGAAGAACGAACTACAAATCAACATCAGTGAAGAATTTTAATGGGTTTTCTTCTGTTTTTTTTTTTTTTTTTTTTTTTTAGTAAAAATGCTTTGCGAGACCCAACCACTCTTAGTGTCGGCTGCCATTAAAGGCATTTCGATGATTGGCAGGACAGTAGCAATACCGGATTTTGATGTGGAAATGCCAGTTCAAAAGGAAGACGAAAATGATGACGCCATGGATGAGGATAAAAGTAATTTTCTACACTTATGCAGAGTTGATTTAATATTAACATTTTTGCAGCTGCTTCTGTGTCAACAAAGTTTATTATTTTCGGGGTGATTTTCGGTCTACTTCGTAGCTCATCGGTGAGGGCGAAAATTCGAGAAGACGCCGTCAAGTGTTTGGGCAGCTTAGCCATTGGCGATGGAGAGCATTTCACATCGAAGAATCTGGATAAATTCCTTTCATTAGTTAAGGCACAAAAGGATGCTGCTTTGAATATCGCAATTTCTGAGTCAATTGTTGCCACAATCAATGGCTACGATCCGAGCTGTGGACCTCCATGTGAGACCTTTTTCAACCGTCACTGTGATGATAAAACTTTTGAGAAATTCTTAAATTCACTGATTAAGATTGTCACCGATCCAAATCCTAATTCTAGACAGGTTAGTTTGTCTGTTTTATTTCATTCTTTTGGTCATACGTTTCTCTGGACCTAGGCAAGTGCGGTTTGGCTATTAGCTGTGGTGAAACACTGCAGCAGTCGTCCAAGTGTCTTGTCTAGGAAACAGCTTCTTCAGTTTGCTTTTACCGAGCTTCTTTCAGATGACAGTGGTAAGTGACATATTTATACAAATCCATGAGCTTTTCAATATTTAAAATTAATTTCTTTCCAGAATTTGTACAGGATGTGGCTTCTCGAGGCCTTGGGCTGGTGTATTCTCTTTCGGATAGTGATAGTCAGAATGATTTGGCAAATTCATTACTGGACCAATTGATTGGTGGTAAAAAGAAGGTCAACCAAGTGGCTGCCGATACAGAACTCTTTGCCGAGGGAATGTTGGGGAAGACGCCAACTGGTGGCAACATTACAACATACAAAGAGCTGTGTAGCTTAGCTTCTGATCTCAATCAGCCAGAGATGATCTATCAGTTTATGCAGTTGGCGAATCACAACGCCACCTGGACTAGTAAACTTGGAGCAGCATTTGGCCTGAAATCAATCTCTAAAGATGCAAAAGCGAAAATGCAACCGTATCTGGGAAAAATCATTCCCAGGCTCTTCCGTTATAAGTATGATCCTACGCCAAAAATTCAGAATTCAATGATTTCCATTTGGGACTCAATTGTCGCCGATTCAAAGTCAGTCGTCGAGGAGTACTATTGGGAGATTATGAAGGAAATTCTGGAAAATCTCACATTTACTGAGTGGAGAGTACGAATTGCTTGCTGTTTAGCTGTAAGGGATCTGCTAAGGCGGCCAAATGGTCTTAGATTAAGGACTGAGGACGTTTCGAAAAAGAAGGCTGATGCAATGGATGTTGGTATGTGTTATTTTAATTTTATTTTTTGTATTTTGCAAACCGTCTATATGAGTGGTCATATTGTTATAAGATAACGAAGTGCCAGAGCCTGATTTAAAGGAGCTATGGTCACAGTTGTTCCGTGTTATGGATGACATTCATGAAGGTACACGACTTGCTGCTCAGGGTACAGTAAATACGCTCAGCAAGGTAGGGTTTTACATTTGAAGGCGTCGTTTTAGATATTGAATTGCTTTTGCTTATAAGATCTGCGTCGTTGCCGCCTCAAGTGATCATGGCAAATCTGGTATGGCCGTTGCTACCTCAATCTTACCTCTTCTCTTGGAGACCGGCGTAGCTCACACTGTCGCCGATATACGTAAAGTCAGCATACAAACGATTTCCGAAATGATCGAGTCATCGGGATCACTGATCACTCCACATTTACCATCATTGGTTCCGTGTCTGTTGAAGGCTACTGGAGAATTGGAGTCATCGAAATTGTCATACCTATCGACGAGACTTGGAGCTGAGGCAGAGGCTCAAGAAGCTGTTGATTCAATCAGAGCTGAGGCTGCCAAATCTCATCACACAATGGAGACTACAGCGAAGGTAAAGATGATTGTCTGAATTTTATTGAATAGTTTGATTCTTTGCGTCTAATTTCAGTGCATTCGTCATATTGATTACGTAGCCTTCGAAAAGATGACACCCGAGATTCTGGAGCTCATAAGGACCAGCGTAAATTTGGGAACCAAAATTGCATGCGCGCATTTCATCTGCTTAGTAGGTAGATGACAATCTGGAAGAGAGCTTACTTTTTATACTGGCTTTCATTTTAGATCAGCATACGTTTGGGCAAAGAGATGACACCGCTTGTAGGTAAATACTTGGGTGCCTGTTTCATCGGCTTGAAGGACCGAAATGCCACAGTGAGGAAGTACTATGCCAGTGCTCTTGGACATCTCATGGGAATTGCTAAAGTGAGTTGTTACGTCTTCGATCTTAACCACTTTTAATATTGAAATCTTACCAGGAGCAATCTATCAAGAATCTCTTCGGCAAGCTCGATGAGCTCTACGTAGAGAATCCATCGAATCGTGCGATTGCCCTCACAATCCAGTCGATTAACAAACGCCACCATGAACTGCTCAAAGACTACACAGAGAGTGTCCTGCCGCTGATTTTTTTCGCCATGCACGAGGAGCCTAATGAGGACAACAAAGGCAACATTGAACTGTGGAAGGATCTATGGAACGAAATTAGTCCAGGTGATGCTGGCATTCGACTTAACCTGAACGTTATTATCCCTAAACTTGAGAAATCTTTGGATGACGCAAGCTGGCTGCGCAAAACACAAAGTGCTAATGCGATAAGCACAATTGCAACACGCCTGAATACAAGCTTAGAAGAGCCAGACCGCTTGCGGTTACTGAATTTGCTACTGGTCGCGCTTCAAGGAAGAACATTCCAGGGAAAGGAACGGCTCTTGCAGGCTATAGCCGCCCTATGCACAGGCTTAGACAGAAACCATGAAATTTGCAGTAAAATCATTGATGCCGCCCTCAAGGAATGCAAAAAGGAAGAACCTCAATATAGAACCTTGGTACTTCGCTCATTGGGTGATATTTTGGAAGAATTGGAAGCAGATCGTTTCGAAGAGGTGTACGATTTGATTTGGTATCTTTTGGATAAAAAAGACCTTAAGAACGACGATGATAATGATGTTGGCGAGCTCAATGCCGACCAGCGAAACAAAAAAGCGCAAATATTCAACAAATTGAAGGAAACCGTATGCGAAACACTTGGTAAGTCATGGCCAAAGAACTCTGAAGACACTCAAAACAAATATCAAGTGCAATTCGCTGAACGTTGCTCTCAATGTTTAAAAGATAATACTCGACCAGTGCAGGTTAGCCTAATGATTGCGATGACGAAATTTGTGGAGAGACTGAAAATTCTCGATCCCATACTAGCAGAGAATAAGGAGAAAAAACAAAAGGTGGACTCTTTCAAGGATCTGGTTATAGAGAAAATCTGCACTGATGTGTTGGCCGGTGTCACATATGCTTCAGGTAGAGTCTCACAGAAGTCTATTATTACTGGTGTTTGTAGTGTAACTTCTCATTGTTATAGGTCTACCTCATACTGGTCTCAAAAAGGAATCCCTGAACATAGTTCTTGTTCTCATTAAGAAGCTCTCTGAATCCCATGATGAAGTCCATTTAGCTCTGGTGAAGAAGATATTTGAAGAATCTCTGCAACGATTTGAAAAGGATTCAGCTCCAGAAGTGCGTTGCCGCCTAAAGGATATCGAGGATAAACTTAGTAAGACCAAAAGATAGACGATTTTGGTTGCTTTTTTGTCCGTTGGGCTTGACTTTGTTATACATATATTTTAAAAGTCTGTCCGAAGAATGATAAAAATATGTTAATAAATATTCGTGGAATGTGTCTCCAAAGATATGTTTTGTGAAGCTTTGCTTTTATAGGACGTCCAACCGTCCCGCATTTGCAGTTGTAAGGCTAGGTGCACACATGCGATTTCAGTCGCACGACTGTTCAGTCGCAAAAAGTGGAAGACATAGCCTTAAATGTAAGTGCGCGCACATGATACGTTGCGATTGATAGGTATCATGTGTGCGCACTTACATTAAAAGCTATTAGACCAAGAGCCCGCAGTAATTTTTGGTTGTGAAAGGTCACCAAATGATATGCATATTCATCTGCAGTCTCGATGAAAGAGATCTCAAATCCAACCACCTGGCAGCATAATGGTGGCAACTAAAGAGAGTAACAGTGCATCAAAAATGCACTTTTTTTCCAAACACGGAATAATAAGGGTAACCACTTGAATTTAGTCCTAAATAACTGTATAGAACCCCCTTAATACATACAGCCCTATCGTGGAATCCGCCGGGGGGAAAGATTCACTGTAATTTGAGTACCGGTATCGTTGAATCCGGCGAAGTGAATCATTCCCTTGTCGGCAATGTGATTGAGTTTCATGGCATCGTGGAAAACGTTCGAATCGGATCTCTCCATACAAAATATGACATTTCTCATCCCCAGCTCAAACGTTGCGGATCTCATACTGTTGATTTGTTTTACTTGATAGCTTGATAATTTAAACAAACAGACTTTACAAAAAATGTATTTTGCGTTTGATTTAGTTGCAGATTTTTAATAAACCGGCAAGATTAAACTATTTTTAAACAAATTTAAAAGAACAAATGTATGTGAAAATACGTTTATTTAGTAGTTAAATTGTCCCACTGCACCACCTACGCATGCGGGTATTTTTGTTTATGAAGATTGTTCAGCAGCTGACGAATCCAGAAATAGAACTATGCTATACTATTTATTTTATTTATTTTATTTATTTATTTTTTAATAATGATTCCTTTGTATTGCAAAAACCAAAGGACAATTCAAAAACAAAAAATCTTTGCTGTCATAAATTCTACTTGACAGAGACACTTCCTTTTCGACATTCACGTCGGTAAGGAAACTTCCCCGACGCATTCTACGATATCAAGTTAAAGTGAAAGTGAATCGAACAATTGAAGGGAATCTCCATTCCGGCGGATTCCAGGATAGGGGTTATAGATCCAAGACGTTTTTCTTGTCGCCATGTCCTTGTCAGACGCTCTCAAAGTTCGGAAAAATTCCCCATTTTGAATAGCTTAGGTAACCACACAAATTTTTGATACAACATAGCTGGGGACACCCTCAGCACAAATGTAACGGTCCAAGACGTTTTTCTGTCGCCAAAGCATTGCCAGGCGCAATCAAAATATGGACAAAATATCAGTTAGGAATAATTGTGGTAACCACCTAATTTTTTCTGAAAAGCAGAGTAAAGAACCCCCTGAATGCAAATATGACAGTCCAAGACGTTTTACGTGTCGCCAAGTCCTTGCCAGACAAATGCACTTAGTTCATCTGCCTTCAAAAAACGTAGGACCAGAACTTGGATAATTGAAGTAACCACACAAAGCTTTCCTAAAACATAAAATACAACTCCGTGCATACTAAAGAGTTTTCAAGAAGAGGCCGACACTCGTATGATGTTGCATTGTTCGTTTTTGTCAGCGGGTTCCTCTGTTATCGTAAAATCTCCAGATACGGATGTTCTTGTTATTGCTCTCTACAATCTACCATACCTGAACGACATTAAATTATGGATAGAAGTTGGTACATTATCCAAAAATTCTCTGAGATACATAAATGTTGTTACGAAACTATCAAATGGTCGTTTGAGCGAACAAAGCTTAAATAGCAAGGAGAGCCCATGTTCGAAATTTTTTGTTGTGGCCGTAAACTTCCAATCAAAAAAACTGAAAGAGCGGTTTCTTCTGAGCCGGGGACAAACTACTCAGAAGACGGCCACAACGAAGGCGAAACTCTCCTTGACACGACGCCATTGTCAGCAAGGAACAAATCGTTCAAGTTTAACACGGAAATCGTTAACTCTATATGAGCATAGTTTCCAAATTAAAAATAAGAAAAAGGAAGTGTTAATCGCTTATACAGGGTGTTTCCAAGTTAAATGTCAGGACTTTGGCAATTGATTCTTGGGTTTATTCTAAGAAAAAAATCGTTCTACAGCAAGGGTCTATCTCCAATTTGGCCATCACTTATCGAGAATTTAAGAAAACACCTACTTTGGTGTCCTTGACCCATACTAACTCAAATATCTCCGCTAATACTTACCAACTAGGCGAGAAGTTGGTTTGAGCTATTACATAGGTTAATATATATATATATATAAAATATGTGATAATTATTTAAAAATAAAATATATTTCCTATAGCACACCGTTATTTTAATATCGAAGAAACTATTGCGGCAGCACTTCACAGAAGTGTTGCTGTGAAAAAATTCATTAGTGTGGAATAATTGGCAAATTAATACGGGCTTATAAAATCCCGCCAACAAAAACCACCAGCAGCAGAGGGCGAAGAAATCGCCGTTTAAACGCCCAACCAAAAACGGCTAGTCTGAACGGCAAAGCGGTGGCCGAAAATTGCGGTTGCCAAAAACAACACCGGTTCGAGCCCTGATACCAGCAGCAGCAAAAAATAGTGAAAAATTATTTTTGAAGTGAATAATATTCACAAGAGTACATATTATGTATGTACTTCTTTAGCGACGTATTGTTTTTGAAAACGAGTTACGATAAATGAGTTACGATAAATGAGTTACGATAACTGCGTTACGATAAATTTCGATAAATGTGTTTCGATAACGGGGAAATGATTCCATACCGGGGTCCGTCCGTCTGTCTGTCTGTCTGTGCGTCCGTCCGTCCGTCCGTCTGTCTGTCTGTCTATCTGTCTGTCTATCTGTCCGTCCATCTATCCGTTTGTCTGTCTGTCCGTCTGTCTGTCTGTCCGTCCGTCCGTTTGTCTGACTGTCTATCCGTCTGTCTGTCTGTCTGTCTGTCCGTTTGTCTGTCTGTCTGTCTACCTTTTAACATCTAAATCGCATAACCAATTGTAATGTAATTTGGCTGAGAGATAGTCTGGGACTTGAGAAAGGACATGGGTGGAAAATCCGCATGCTTGGGGGCGCTGGAGTCAAGTTATTAACAAAACCTTTTCACGCCTAAACCGCTGAACCAATTATAATGTGATTTGGCAAAGAGATAGTCTGAGACCTGAAGAAGGACATAGGCGAAAAAACCGCCCGCTGGGTGGCGCCGGAGTCAAGTTATTAGCAACTTCTCTATTAACTGACCAAAATAAAATACGTTAGGCAGCCAATCTGGGGAAACGAATGATGCAGAGTTTCTAGTTTTGGTAAGTACTTTCAGGATCAATGCTCAAATCTTAGGCCCGAGACGATGACCTGAAAAATGGCACACAGTGTAGTGGACGGCCGGCTGCCGCGTTGCATTCACAACAGTGACCAATTCCCATCGTGTGGGCAAGTTGATCTTCGTTGTCTCAGCTTCTGAATCCATTGATGCAATCAACGGCTCACCGATTAAAAAGTGACATGATGTTAACGCTGTGATGTCATTTGGATCCAAGGACAGGGGTGTAAGGAGCCTAGAGTTTAGGATTGCCTCAATTACAATCATGAGGGTCTCGAATTCCTCATATGTTAACGATGCTGATGTCGTACTTCGATAAAGAAGACGTTTTGCTGATTTCACAGCAGCTTCCCATAACCCACCGAAGTGAGGGGATCGTGGTGGTATGAAGTGAAATTCGATGCCCTTTTTACTACACGATGATATAATTGAGTCCATTCCTTGAGTGGAATGTACTGTCTGACTTAAGTCCTGAAGTTGGTTTCTGGCTCCGACAAAATTTATCGCGTTGTCATAGTAGAGGTTTTTGACGTGGCCTCGCCTTCCCGTAAAACGGCTTAGAGTTCCTATGAATGCCTCTATTGTTAAGGCACTTACCACCTCCAAGTGGACCGCCTCTGTAGCAAAACAGCAAAATACAGCTATGTAGCCCTTCTGTGGTCGACTTCCTCTACCTCGATAATGGATCCAGATTGGTCCGCAGAAGTCCACACCTGAGTTTACAAATGGACGGGCCGGTTGTACTCTGCTGGGTGTAAAATTTCCCATCATCTGAAAGAGCAACTTGGGCTTGGCCCTAGTACATCGCAGTTTTTTTTACTGTGTTTCACACCTCCTCACTGCTGTCGCTATCGTTCTTTGTGATTCCTCGGGGTCTTCAATTTTCCAGAATTTTTTAATAAGCGAGTTTAAATTTTCGTCTTTGATGCACATATCGCACGTCATTGACAAGATTTGAGGACCCCTGATTTTTCCTGTTGCCATCCACCCGAAGACCGTGTTTTGCAAAGTGGGCATCTCTTCGTCGGATTTTATTTGCCCGACAGAGAGAAGTTCGTGGTAAAGCTCTGCACCTATCAGTAAATTGACCTGTCCTGGGCAGTTGAACGTTCGATCCTCCAACTTGATGTTCCTTGGGATGATCCATTGCGAGATGTCTATCAGTTGTGACGGTTGCGGTGAGGGTATTTTTGGGAGGACCATTGCCTAGATTCTGGTGGAAAACCCATTCAATCTGGATTGTAAGTGGATATTCACTCTACTATGAGTTTTTTGAGTAGCATGACCGATGCACGTCATTGACAAGATTTGAGGACGCCTGATTTTTCCTGTTGCCATCCACCCGAAGACCGTGTTTTGCAAAGTGGGCATCTCTTCGTCGGATTTTATTTGCCCGACAGAGAGAAGTTTGTGGTAAAGCTCTGCACCTATCAGTAAATCGACCTGTCCTGGGCAGTTGAACGTTGGATCCTCCAACTTGATGTTCCTTGGGATGATCCATTGCGAGATGTCTATCAGTTGTGACGGTTGCGGTGAGGGTATTTTTGGGAGGACCATTGCCTCGATTCTGGTGGAAAACCCATTCAATCTGGATTGTAAGTGGATATTCACTCTACTATGAGTTTGTTGAGTAGCATGACCGATGCCCTGAGTACGCATAGCATCGGGTTTTGTCGAAAGCCCCAGCCTTGTCACTCGTCTCTCCGTTATGAAATTGACCTGAGATCCTGAATCTAACAACGCTCTGCATTGAATAAAGACCCCATTCCTGGATTCCAACTTGACTCGGGCAGTACCCAATAGAATATACATATGCTTGAACTTGTTGATTAGAAACGCTGGATCTAGTTGATGGATCCTGGCTCTGATCCGGGGTTCGCTGACTGTTGTTGGTGGAAGCTGCATTGCAGTGCGGTTTTGGTCTTGATGCCTCTAAGTGTACTAGCGTGTTATGATTTCTGGAACATTTCGTACATCCTCGCCGGGTACAGTTCACCTCCTGATGGCCTACTCGGAGGCAATTAACGCATAAATGATGTTTCTTCAGTAGGTTCAGTCGCTGGCTGGGTGTCATTTGCAGGAACTCCTGGCAAGCGGACACCGCATGGTTGTTCTTACAGGTTACACAGGATGGTGTTGTTGGCGCTGCTGGAGCTGACACTGTCTTTACAAGATGTCATCGTTGATGCTCTTCTAGTGACCTTCCTTTATTGCCCAGAGCTTCCAATGATTGGAATCGTCTTTCCTAGCAATTGTTTGATAGTTGGTACGCTTCTTGGATTTTCAAGTGACTGCTCGTAGAGGGTGTGAGTATCCCTATCTAACTTCTTGAGAAGAATATGGGTGACGATCGGGTCCCATAGATCGATGCTTTCACCAATATTTTTCGGTGCCGTGAAATAACGCCGAGCGAGATAAGAATAAATTTCAAAATTCAAATTCGAAACAAAGCCGAGTCGGCCTTATTACGCTTTTATTTATACACACAATTAGGCAGAGGTGCATGTTTTCATATTTCCACACAGAAAATTTACCGGGAGCACATATTTACATATGCTTCAAACACATCCAGCATCTTCTTTTTTATTTTATGTTAATGATTTGTTTCTTTTTTTTAGTTGACATTATAAATTCTTTTGAGTTTATTAAATATTCATCCAGAAAGCAATCAACGAACTAAAAATGATTCCCGAATTTCACCAACTTCCTGCTTAGTCAACTATAATATTTCTATGTTGTTCTCATAGGACACCTGAACACAGATATAGCTGAAGGAGATTCCTAAACGTATATGCATACATATAAGTTATCGTTTAATTCAGAAATCCAATTAGTGTTACAGTAAATTTGAAATTAAATTAATTAATCAAATTAATTTTAAACTATTATTTTCTCAAATTCTAAATGGAACGGCCGACAAATAATAGTTTAAAATTCACTGTAGCCTGAGTTGGGCGTAATCAGATTAATAATCTGATTTAATGTAATCATAATTACTTATAATCAGGTTAAAGTAGCCAGGATTACTTTTAATGAAGATTTCACATGTAATCCTTAAATTTTTAAATTTGATTAGAGTAGTTTGAAATCAAGATTACATTTAACAAACCAAAAAGTACTCGAAAAAAGGTTTGAGCCAAAATATTCATGAGGCTATAAAATACGTTAGGCAGCCTATCTGGCAAAACGAATGATACAAAGTTTCTAGTTTTGGTAAGTACTTTCAGGATCAATGCTTAATCTTAGGCCCTAGATTAGTGGTTGCACTCTGTAATTCTCGCGGTTATTCTTTATCAATTAGAAAAAGTAATCTGGATTACGATTACAAATTACTAGCCAATAATCATCGAATATGATTACTTTTTGATTAATTTCATAAATCTGTAATCATGATTAAATATTACATTTTGCAATCATAATCTTTAATTGTTGGATACACACCAAATTATCCAAGCGAACATAGCTAATAGCTGTCACTTGCTAACAGGTGGCTAACCTTATTGTACTCACTCTTGATTACGCAGCCAACGAATAAAGTCCAGTTGATTATTAGAGAGTTTTATTTCTTTCGTACCTACATACACAACATATTGTGGCGACGAGGTAATTTAATTGTTTTGAGAAAAAAAAGAAGAACTCAACGTGCAATGGACCCGGATCAATTAGACTTGTTCCTAAGAAACCAGAAGGATATTTTAGAAAGGCAACAGGAGCTGATGAAGTCGCTTTTTGAGGGATCGTTGAACAGCAGCTCAGCACCGGCATCCACATCAATTAAACCATCTGCAGAGAGGATTATGGAAACATTGGCAAATGGCTTGACTACGTTCGTTTATGACCCCGAGAACGGTTTGAAATTTTCTGAATGGTTTGGCCGCCATGAAGATGTTTTCAACGTGGACGGTAAGGAGCTGGACGACGCATCAAAGGTGAGGTTGCTGCTAAGGAAATTAGATGAGACAACGTACAATCGCTACTCTAACCTAATTCTACCGAAAAAATCACGGGACTTGAAGTTCGAGGAAACGGTGAAAAAGTTAACGGAAATATTTTCTCGTAAGACATCACTTTTTGCAATCCGTTATAACTGTTTGAAGATGGAGAAAAGATCATGCGAGGATTTCCAAACTTATGCAGGCATTATCAATAAGAAATGCGAAGATTTTAATCTTTCATCAATTACTCCCGATGTTTTTAAATGCCTTATGTTCGTTTGTGGTCAAGTGCGAGTGATATGGACATCAGAACACGGTTGCTAGCTAAGCTGGAGGCTGATGGAAGCAGTTCAAAATTGACGCTTTCAGACTTGGCTAACGAGTGTGAGCGCATAATTATGTTAAAGCACGATGTCGCACTTGTTGAAGGTCGGTCTGAGGACATGCAGGTTAGAGCACTACGTCAAGGGAAGCCGAAGAGTAAAACACCGCCGAAGAGTCCGTGCTGGTTTTGTGGCGGTATGCATTATGCCGAGAAGTGTTGGTATAAGGCACATAAATGTACTGATTGTGGACGTCAAGGGCATAAGGAAGGATTCTGTGAGAGTGTGAACAGGAACACCAAGACAAAAAAGCATTTTAAAAATAAATTTCCTAACCACTCACGAGCTAATTCTGATTCCAAAATTATCTTTTCAGTATCTAAAGGGGATCATGCAGGCAGGCGAAAGTTTATACGCTTGCAAGTAAATGGGAATCCAGTGCAACTGCAGATCGACACAGCGTCGGACATAACCATACTTTCGGAAGACACATGGAAAAGTATTGGAAGTCCAAGTATCCAGTCTACAACACATTCTGCTAGGAATGCTAGTGGGCAAACTCTTGTGTTAACTGGGGAGTTGCAGTGTCACGTCTCGTTCAGAGACACAAAATTCGAAGGCAATGGGTACATAACCAGTATTCCCCAGTTAAACATATTGGGAATAGACTGGATTGATGCATTAAAATTATTTGACGTCCCCATAAACTCTATTTGTAACCAAGTGGTAGGTACAGACAAAGAAACGCAGTGTACGCAGGCTATTCAGCGGGAAGAACGTGATCTGAAGTCGAAGTATGTACGTTTATTCGATGGTTCGATGGGCTTGTGCACTAAGGCAGAAGCTGTTTTGCGACTGAAACCAGGAGCTGTTCCGTGCTTTCGGTCTAAAAGACCAGTACCATTCGCCTCACTTCCACTGATAGATGAGGGAATCAATCGCCTGGAGAAGCTGGGTGTAGTGAAGCGAGACGATTTTTCACAATGGGCTACTCCAATCGTGGCAGTTCAAAAGGCAAGCGGTGGTGTGAGGATCTGTGCAGACTTTTCCACAGGGCTGAACGATGCGTTGGAGCCAAATCAATTTCCACTACCGTTGCCGGAAGAAATATTTATTACGCTGCAGGGAGGTAAATATTTTTCGACCATTGATCTGTCCGATGCATATTTGCAGGTTAAAGTGAGTGCAGAATCACAAGAGCTATTGACAGTCAATACCCATCAAGGACTTCTGCAGTACCAAAGACTACCTCTCGGAGTAAAGCCGGGACCAGGAATATTCCAACAAATCACAAGCACGATGTTGACTGGACTGAAAGGGGTAGTGCCATTTATTGATGACATCATCGTAGCGGCGGAATCTATTCAAGCGCATAGGCACATTCTTGAGAGTGTTTTGCAGCGCATCCAAGATTGGGGATTTAAATTAAACTACGATAAATGCCAATTTTTTCAACCCGAGGTGAGATTTCTGGGTTTTGTAATTGACTGGAACGGACGAAGGCCCGACCCAACGAGAATAAAAGCAATTGCACACATGCCGGAACCAAAAGACACTACAGAGGTACGTTCATTTTTGGGTATGATAAATTTGTATTCGCAGTTTATCGCAAATGTACGTGAAATACGTGCCCCCATGGATAACTTACTCAAGAAGGATGTGAAGTTTTGTTGGTCAGATGAATGCCGCACTGCCTTCAACAACGCTAAAAAGGCACTCCAATCGGAATTACTTCTAGTGCACTTTGATCCGGCGAAGGATATCATAGTCGCTGGGGATGCATCAAAAGATGGCATTGGTGGTGTTATGCTGCAAAGATTTCCGGACGGTTCAAAGAAACCTGTAGTGTATGCTTCAAGGGCTTTGACTAAAACGGAGCAAAATTACAGCCAGTCCGAGAAAGAAGCACTGGCACTGGTATTTTGTGTGAAGAAATTTCACAGGTGGATTTATGGCAGGAAATTTTTGCTTCAGACAGATCATCAGCCGCTATTGGCCGTTTTGGGATCAAAAAAAGGAGTTCCAGTCTACACCGCACATCGATTGCAGAGATGGGCATTAACTCTGCTCACATATGACTTCAAAATTGAATACGTAAGTACTCTAAAATTTGGATATGCTGATGCGTTATCCCGATTAATAAATCGTCAAGCTGTTGAGAAGGAAGAGAATTTTGTGATCGCTGCAATTCAAATTGAAGCTGAAGTCAACAAAGTTTTATCAGACTCTATCAAAAATTTACCAGTCAAGTTTCACACAGTGCAGGAAGAAACTGCAACTGATCCAATTTTGAAGCAAGTTCGACATTTTCTTCTTACAGCATGGCCAAAAGATGTAAAGGATGTAAACCTAAAAATGTTTTATTTTCGAAGAGAAGCTTTAAGCGAATCAAAAGGTTGTATATTATTACAAAATAAAATTGTTATTCCAATTTCATTGCAGAAGCAAGTACTTAAACAGCTGCATATTGGGCATCCAGGAATTGTTCGCATGAAGGCACTGGCACGTAGCAACGTATATTGGCCGAACATCGACAAAGACATCATGAACGTTGTAAAAGAGTGTCCTTCATGTGCAACGATAGCGCCAGCACCTATCAAGGTCCCATTATCTTCGTGGCCAGTGTCTCTCAAACCATGGTCACGGATTCATCTCGACTACGCTGGACCTTTCCAAAATTCAATGTTCCTGATCATAGTGGATTCATACTCAAAGTGGCCTGAAATTCGTATGCAGTCTACTACATCAGCTGCAACTATTGGTGTTCTTCGAGAAGTTTTTGCAAGGTTCGGACTTCCGGACATCATTGTCTCAGACAATGGCACCCAATTCGCGTCTGGCAGTTTTGCAGAATTTTGTGAGAGTAGTGGAATTCAGCACATCCGAACGGCACCATTCCATCCGCAGTCAAATGGGCAGGCGGAGAAGTTTGTCGACACATTTAAGCGGGGAATGAAGAAGCTAGAAGGGGAGGAAATCACCACCAGCGCATTGCAGACTTTTCTTCAAAGTTACCGGTCCACACCGAACGCTCAACTTCCCAACAATATCACACCAGCTGAAGCCATGCTAGGACGTAAGATGAGAATACATCTCGATCTACTCAAACCATCATCTTTCGAAGCTGTTCGAAGGGACCATAAGATGGAAAATCAGTTTAATTTAAAACATGGCGTGAAACCAAGCCGAATGACATCATTTTTGCAAGAAATTACAACAGTATCCAAAATCCATGGGTACCAGGGGTTATACTTACACGGATTGGTGCTGTTATGTACGCCGTCCAAGTGGGCAACAAAACCTGGCGACGATACTTAAACCAATTGAAGCCTAGATATTCGGTAAACGAGAAATGTAATTCTAACTTTCTTTTAAATTTCCAGGAATGTCACATGCAGGCTTCACCGAAAACCCCGTCACAAGGAGAAGATAGCTCACCAATTCCTCCGAATACTACACAAGATTGTACAATACAAGAACATCATGCTAAGCAGACAAGTCCTTCGCCTCAACCTTCCAAAACAAAACATCCAGAAGACCACGTAGTTCGCAGTGAGTTCCAGCGGCCAGTGCGGAATCGAGTTCCACCAAAAAGACTGGGAGTTGCAGACAGATATAAATACACATACGTATAGTCATTTTAGAGGGGAGATGTTGGATACACACCAAATTATCCAAGCGAACATAGCTAATAGCTGTCACTTGCTAACAGGTGGCTAAGCTTATTGTACTCACTCTTGATTACGCAGCCAACGAATAAAGTCCAGTTGATTATTAGAGAGTTTTATTTCTTTCATACCTACATACACAACATTAATATTAAGATTACCTACATATTTTAATCATAATCTTTAATCATCAATCTGATTACATTTTGCCCAACACTGACTGTAGCACACTTTTTATATGAATCGTTATACAAAATATTAATTTCTTAAATTTTCCATCCGGTGCTTTCTGAAGTATGTCAGGAAATCCTTAAATATGTACTCACCATTTATGTACTTCATTACACCCTTTGCTTCGTTACTTGAAAGATCAACTGCGTTTGGTTTTAAAAGTGGAAGAACTAAAAACTTGCGGTAAAGACGTTTTGCTTCCTTTCTTTTATTTATAGAAGTAATCCTGGCAGCTTAGACTCCCTTTCCGGAAACCCCCGCAAATATCATATGAAAGGACCGAATAACCCAAATTTGCCATTACTTAATCGACGTTTGTCACTCAAAGTTCATGAACTAATGAGGTAATTGCACGTTGCGTTACTACTATCAACAAACATTGATAACGGTAAATGCTAATTCTCTTGCATTCTCTGAAATTCGGTTTTATTTCGCAAACAATGTTGGGCATTATTTCGCATTCGCATTTGAAAGCGAAATAAGGCCAAATTACATTACAATTGGTTCAGCGGCTTAGGCGTGGAAAGGTTTTGTTAATAACTTGACAGCGCCCCCGAGCGGGTTTTCCGCCTATGTCCTTCCCCAGGTCCCAGACTATCTCTTTGCCAAATTACATTACAATTGGTTCAGCGGTTTAGATGTTAAAAGGTGGACAGACAGGCAGACGGACGGACGAATAGACAGACGGATAGACAGTCAGACAAACGGACAGACGGACGGAAAGACAGATAGATAAACGAACGGACGGACAGACATACAGACAGACAGACAGACAAACGGACGGACAGACAGACAGACGGACGGACAGATAGACAGATGGACCCCGGTATGGAATCATTTCCCCGTTATCGAAACACATTTATCGAAATTTATCGTAACGCATTTATCGTAACTCATTTATCGTAACTCATTTATCGTAACTCGTGTTCAAAAACAATACGTCGCTAAAGAAGTATTCACTTCGAAAACTTATTTCAGAACGTAATTCCGCATAATTTTTTTTTTGTTTTGCTTTCTTAATTTAACGTTTTCTTATTCTTTGGTTTTCACCGGAAATTATTTTCGATATATGTATGTACATATGTATGTAACATATGTTCATATTTTCACACTGGCTTGCTCTTCACATAAAAGAGCAAGCAGTGAATATACGCCAATATGTGAACGCCCAGTGAGAACTTTAATCCTCTACAGTACACTGTTCTTTTCTGCGATGTTCTGTTCTGTTTTTTATTCTAAAGGTATGCAATTACAACTCATTCAGTATCAATTAAGAGGTCTGTTCCCGTACTGTTGCAAACAGCCGAGAACAGTCGAAAACTACACTCTCTTCTGTCAAAACATATGAAAAGTCTTCGTACGGGAACAGGATTTGACTGATTTCGGCTGTTTTGGACAGGTACGGGAACAGACCTAAGATATTCACTGGCTTATTTCAATTACTTGAAACTAAGATCTAATCCAGCAGCTGTCACACAGAATGAGATCAACGAAACTTGTAGAACTTTATTAAAACGGAATGTAAAAGAATATAAAGTTTATTGTAAAAAGTAAACGAAGTGCAAACAATCAGAAACTGACAAGAAGTGTCGTTGGAACGAATTTAAATTCAATACAAGTGTTGCCAACCTAAAATAATAATATCTGTCGTGGCAGAATGCTGCCAATGCGCTGGTTGATATCTACTTCAATTCTCAACACGCCTTCCTCAAACAGCGCACCTTAACATACTGTCACACCGATTTCCTGCATACATCGGTAGTCCAGTGAGTGGTTTTGTGGTTGGTCCAGTGAGTGGTTTTGTGAATACATCCGCAGGCATCCTTTCAGTTCGAGTATACACGACCACTATCTTTCCATCTTTCAACAGCTGACGCACAAAGTGATATCTGGTTGCAATATGCTTCGTACGTGAGTGACAGACTGCATTCTCGGCTATGTGTTTTGCTCCTCTATTGTCTGTCCCAACAGTTATCCTGGCTAACTCAGGTAAATTCATTTCGGTCATCAGGTTTCGAAGATATGCTGCTTCTCTAGACGATTCGGAGAGTGCAACATATTCTGCTTCCGTTGTCGAAATAGCCACTGACCTTTGCTTTTGAGAACGCCACGTGATTGCTGCTCCACTCAACGTAAACGCGTATCCCGTATACGATACTCTGTCTATCTCATCATTCGCGTGATCAGCATCTGAGAATCCTCGAAGCCCACGTGTGTCCTTTTTGTACACCAACCCGTAGTTCTCTGTACCCCGCAAGTAGCGTAGAACACGCTTCGCAGCTGACCAATGCACATCTTGATAGCTCTCGTTGAACTGTGCCAGCCGATTAACAGTAAACGCGATATCCGGCCTAGTCGCAATCGCCAAATACATAAGCGACCCGATGAGCTGCCTAAATGGTTTTTCGAGTTGCTGTCCTTCGGACCGACGCTCTCCACTCGGCAATTTCGCCTTCGTATCACTCGGTGTGCTAACCGGTTTCGAATCGTCCATCTTGAATTTCTTCAACAATTCTTTAACGTACGCCTGCTGCTTCAGTTTTATTTCACCATCTCCTTGAGTTATTTCGACGCCCAAGCAATAACGCGCCAACCCGAGATCCTTAACTTCAAACGCAGCAGCAAGTCCGTCCCGTATGCGGTTCAATGTCTTCTGACTTCTTGATGCATACAGAATGTCATCGACATACACTGCAACAACCGTAAACTCTTCCTTGCTTGATCCATAGTAAAGACACGTATCATTAGTAGCCGATTTCAAGCCTAAGCCACGTAGAACTTTGTCCAGCTTTTTATGCCACTGACGTCCTGCTTGTCGAAGACCGTAAAGCGCCTTCCTAACCCGACATACGTTGTTACCTTTTCTGAGCTCATGAAGCATCTGTTTTGCCTTTCTTCCTACTCCATCCTTTTGCCCATCTTCCTTTACTATCATCTGCAACGCCTGCTGCAGATATTTCGGAGGATCCATATAAATCTCCTCCTCTAGGTCCCCGTTCAGATAAGCCGCAACGACATCCATCTGATAAACTGCCAAGTTTTCACGAACAGCCAATGCCATTAGAAGTCTTATCGATTCCAGACGAGCCACAGGTGCAAAAGTTTCTTCGAAGTCTGTCCCTTGGCGTTGCGAAAAACCTCTGGCAACAACACGAGCTTTCTTCCGATCAATCGATCCATCTAACTTCAATTTATTTCGCAGAACAACTTTGCTGGTCACAACAGCTCTATTCGCTGGACGCTCGACCAGGTCCCATGTGTTGTTTTTTATAAGACCTCGAATCTCGTCTTTGAAGCCATTCTCGTGCCTCTGATCCAGACATCGCATCTTCGAGCGATAGCTCTCCAATGTTCGCCATTTCAACAGTTCCGACCTCATCTAATGGATCGTTATAAACTTCGTCATCTGCTTCCTCCTTCTCCTCATCTATATCGTCTTCGTTCAGGCTCTGTTGTTCGATTTCATTTTCAACGGTGTCTCGCGATACAGATCTCGTTTGGTATATCCTTCGATCCGCTTTGTACTGCTTTCGAGACTTCGAAACTCGCTTACTATCTTGTGGTGCCATCCTTATCTCGAGCTCTTCATCTTCTTCTAATCGTTGCATCGGTATCTGCACAGAAGTTGATCCATATTCGCTCTCGGACTTCTCACCAGGAACTTCGAAATATTTTTCTTGACGTTCCACGCCAACCAGCTCGTTTTCGATGAATTTGACATCCCTCGCAATAACCACTCTTCGCTTTTCAGGAACCCATATACGGTATGCTTTGGATGCTTCGGAGTATCCGACCATGATACCCTCGGTTCAACGCGCGTCGAATTTTCCCTTACCAGGAGCTTTATCCAGCACAAATGCTCTTGCTCCAAATACCTTAAGATGACTCAGGCTCGGTAATCTTTTGTTCCAACGTTCAAACGGTGTGTGGCCATCCAAACTGACCGTAGGACACCTATTTCGCAGATAATTTGACGCTGCTACAGCTTCTGCCCAAAACTTATTTCCAACACCTGACTGAATGAGCATACATCTCGCCATTTCGACAAGCGTTCGATTTTTCCGTTCCGCCACCCCGTTTTGCTGTGGCGTATGTGGAACTGTAAGTCGTCGCTTTATCCCATTCTTTCTCAGGTAATCGTCAAACTCGTAGTTACGGAATTCTCGCCCATTATCCGACATCAAACATTTAATTTTTCGACCAGTTTGTGTCTCTACGCGAGCTTTGTAATCCTTAAAGACACGGAAAACTTCACTCTTTTGCTTTAAAAAGAAAACTTCGCACCATCGGCTGCTATCATCGATAAATGTTATGAAGAACCTCGATTCAGCAAACGACTCTGTTCTGGATGGTCCCCAGACATCAGTGTGCACCAGATCCAACAGCTTTGTGCACCTCTTTGACCTTTTAGGAAACGGCAATGTCGTCATTTTTCCGCGAAGACACACGTCGCATGACTTAAGCCTTCCATCGTCACGAATGTTTAATCCAGTCACCAGCTTTCTCTGTGACATATCCAACAAATCTCGTCCATTCAAATGACCAAGTCTTCGGTGCCACAAATCGAAATCGGATTGTTTTCATTGACCATGCACGCTTGTGAAGTACTTTCTTGAACATAGTACAGTTGTCCAACTCGATTTGCAATCACTTTAATTTCGCCATCATTTCCGCGAACAACAGCTTTCTCCTTATCAAACGTGATGGTGTTTTCGTGATCCGTTATCCTCGCAACAGAAAGAAGATTAGTTCTCAAGCTCTTGACTAATAATGTATTTTGGAGTTTAACTGACCTTTCAGACTTCCCGTCTGTAGTGATAATCCTCGCTGTTCCTTTTGCATCAACACTCGTGCTAACATTGTCAATAGCAGCTTCTCTCGAACCATCGAAGGTGACGATAAAAACAAGCGTTCGTCATTGCACATATGCGACGTGCAGCCACTGTCCAGACACCATCGCCCTTTATCCATACTCTTCAGAATTCCCAAAGCTTGATTTCTTACTTCCACTGTGTGGAAATTGTTTTCTACTTTGTTCGCAGCGAATTCACCTTTCGAGTATTTTTGTGGATTTTTATTGTTCGGACACTCTGACGCCTTGTGACCCATCTGATGACATCTATAGCACTTATACTTGAACATTCTATCGCCTTCACTTGCAGTACTATATTTTTTCTTATGCGGTACACCTCGTTCGAATCTTGACTTGCTCTGGCATGCACCTCGACGTACATACATCACTTCTGTATCTCCGTCCGCCTTTCGTTGATTCTGTGCATCGTTCTTTTCGAGAATTTTCTCTCTCAGAACTCCGGGTTTTGGCAAACTGTCGTGCGATTCCATTGCACATTGGAACAATTCAAAACTTGGTGGCAGTCCGTTCAGCAGAAGTATCGACAATAATTCTTCATGTATATCAACACCCATACACTTCAGATGTGAAACAGCATCGAAAAATTCCATTAACATCTTACGCAGATCGTCGCCTTCTTGCATTTTGTATGTCACCACACGTTTCAGCAATGTTGCCTTTTTGACCGGTCCTGTGGATGCGAACTCAGACTTCAATCGCTCCCAGACTTTCTTTGCCGTATCCAACCCTTTTACTAGCCGTAACAGACTCGGATCGATGGCTATGATAAGATCCGACTTTGACCTTGCGTCGTCATCCAGCCATTTTAGTAGTGCATTTTTGGACTCTTCATTTTCGTCCTTCAACACGGGTTTCTGTGCTGCTTCGCTAACGTGCTTCCATGTCCCACATTTGGTCATGACCGCTTCAATCTGCATGACCCAAGTGTCGTAGTTCTCACTTGTTAACGGCCTGATTGAATTCATGTTTATCGACATGTTTTCGCACTTTAATTCTTAGCTCAGCAGTAAGCAAAATTACTTTTATATTTTTACCAAATTAATTTCTACTAGCGCAGTGATTTGGGTCTGGGCCCATAACCTGTAGAACTTTATTAAAACGGAATGTAAAAGAATATAAAGTTTATTGTAAAAAGTAAACGAAGTGCAAACAATCAGAAACTGACAAGAAGTGTCGTTGGAACGAATTTAAATTCAATACAAGTGTTGCCAACCTAATATAATAATATCTGTCGTGGCAGAATGCTGCCAATGCGCTGGTTGATATCTACTTCAATTCTCAACAAAACTGAATGCACATTGCGAATTGTAAAACATTACAACACTAACGCCAACGTGAAATTAAATCACGAAGATTTATAAAAAAAATGCGAAATTTGCGCAAATTTTTCGATTTTGGGACTTTGGGTTTTCGGGAGTCTGGGTTTTCGGGATTTTGGGTTTTCAGGATTTTGGATTTTCGGGATTTTGAATTTTCGGGATTTTAGGTTTACAGGATTTCGGTTTTCGGGACTGTGACCCCAACCCGTGCAAACCATTACTCCCACAGCGACATAAGGAGGCACACATTGAATTCGCTGAAACACACATCCAGCACAGTGAATTGTGGTCTCATGTGATCTTCAGTGATGAGAAAAAATTTAACTTGGACGGCCCCAACGGCTTCAAGTACTATAATATTAATTATTATACAACAAATTAAAATGCTTTCACAGGCGAAATTTGGTTTTTTTTTTCGAAAATTAATTATTATTCCTGGTAAAAAAGCAACTTAGCCATTAAAGGGATTTCCCCAAGCCCCAACCAATATTTTGTCAACAACATTCAAAGAAAATCATTTGTCATGAGGATTGTATCAATCTGCCGTTCGGGATCGGTAAAAAATTGTAGGTCCCTTCCATTCGTACAAAAATATAACACGACACACGAATGGTTGTGAGAAGCAGGCCCTGGTTTACCTCGAACTATAGCGCCACCTAAAGAAAGAAAGATGAAAACCCGTATGGATCATATGGAACTCAGCAATGGAGATGTACGACTCTAAATAATATCAAAAAAAATCCAACGTTTTCAAAATAAAGTGTTGAAAGTTATTTCAAAGAAAACTTATAAGTAACGTTTGTACTTTAATAATCTTTATTGTGAATCCTCAACATCACTGCTGTGAGACTCACAGAATTTACACCTAAGCCAGGTATTATACTTAAAGTTGTTTACATTTGTATAACTAAAAATTAAATTAATGGGTCTTTGACAACATTCACAAAGATGCCACCCTTCGATTGTATAATCAAAGCTTTTGGATCAAGAATCATTTTCTTATGTGATTTTGCACAAGTGGTCACGTAGTGATTCCGCAGGAAATTTATCAAACCAATTTTTGTCTGAAGCAAACCAAAGCGTTCACCAATGCAATTATGTGGCCCTGTTCCAAATGGCATATAAGTGAATGGGTTGATGTTCACCTTATTTTCTGGAGCAAATCGTTCCGGATCAAATTCGTCTGGATTCGGAAAGTACTAAGAGTAAAAGAAACTCGTTTGTCATACAATTTCACTTTCCTGTTAAGCAAACAAAACTACCTTTGGATCCCTTTGAATTGCATAAATTGGAATGTAGACTGGCATTGTGTTAGGAATACCAAAGTCACTATGTGGTTTCAGTGAGTATTCGTGCTTATCCTTTGACAGTGTGCACTCCCGATCCAAGAACGGAAGTGGCGGATACAGTCTCAGTACCTCTTGAATAACCATATTCAAATATTCCATTTCGTTCAGCATGTCATAAGTGATTTTGTTATTATTCTTTTTTAACGCATCCTTAATCTCCTCCCTTAAACGCTTTTGTAGTTCGGGCTTCTTTGCAAGTTCGTACATTCCGAAAGCCATTGCTGACGAAGAAGTTTCATATCCAGCGGTAAAGAAAATTGCTGCCTGCGCCACTAGCATGTCATTGTCCATGGCAAAGTGTTTCTTCTCAACATCAGCATTGGCTGCCTTCTTGAACGCAACCAAAATGTCAATCAAATCATTGCGAGTAGTTCCGTTTTTTATCCTTTCGGCTATCACAAAATTGATTGTGCTGCGCAGAAATTGAGTCGATTCCTTTGAGAATACTGAACATCGAAGAACTTTCACCAAATGTGGCAGAAAGAAGATAACAGAAAATTCAATAGCTCTCCATGGAGTGAAATTAAAAATACGTCGACCATTTCGTCGGAAGTCGCCATTTGGATTTTTTAAACTATTTGCCTGTAGCCCATATGCCACTGAAGCAATGACATCAGTTGAAAACAGCGCACTGATTTCCTTCACCTCTTTCATACAGCTGTTCGCTTTTGAATCAAACTGAAGGTTACATAGGTATTGGTTCAATTGCTCTCCAATCTGTAAATCGATCAAGATATGTTAAATATTTTGCAGATAATATAAAGCCACTCACAAACTTACCTCCTCCATAAGAGGAAACATCTGCTTTATCTTCCCACTGGTAAAGACCGGTGTCAACTTTGTTCGTAGCTCTTTCCAATAGGGATTCTTGATAAAGAACAAATTTTTTGATCCCAGCGCGTCTCCATGAGGATCCGATGCAGAAAACCGATCGGAGAATTTATTAAAGTCCTTAACAAGAATTGCCTTGATCAATTCCGGTTCGCGGATTAAAAGAGCTGGTTTATTGAAGATATGTATTCCAACAACTGGCTCATTTTTGACAGCATCAGTGCTGTATAGGTTCCTCAAGTGATCAGCTGCACTTGCAGACATTGTTAACATTTCCTTGATATTTCCAAAAATAAAATTCGCTTGAATATATGCGACATTCTTCCTTCGCCAATACGAATAATGGTATTTACACCAAACGTAAAGTGCCACAAGAACGGAGGTGAAGATTAAAAGCGTCTCCGTGAGGGTGATCATTTTGGTTACTGGTATAATCTGTCAAAATAGAATTAATCATTTGTTTTTCTGATCATTAAGTTATTTGGGTATTTAAATTGTAAAGTAGAAACAAATTTGATTTTAATTAAGTAATACATAATACTTAATGTGCGGTATCTCTTTTGGTGTACCTGTGTCAATATGCCTTTTTTGTTTACCAGGAAATATCTACTCAAACAAAATAAATAAACGACCATAACATGCCATAAAAAAACCGGTCATGCGTCTTTAGGTCGATTGCACCTGAATTCTGATTATGGAAATCATTGTTTCACAGAATATTGGCGCGCTTGTTGGTGATCGTCACACCTTTACTGCAACAATATTTATGTTCCTGTCTGGCATTTGAATTCGCTACTGTAAGGCGGCTTACTTAGTGATCGAGGCTACAGCAAATGAATCTGGTATAGCAACATACGAGTACAATCACAACCAGCTCATAGCTTAGCTAGCCTCGTTCAAACTTATGCTAGCAGCCTATAACACGCAATATTTAGTTAATTGCAAACCATAGCCGAAAGGGAATTCAACTTTTAAAATTTTTAAAATCTTAAGATAGTCACTCATGTGTATGTTTGGTGGGTAGATAAATATTATGGCATGTGATTAGGTTCCGTTTGAAAACAGTTCCAACAATCATGAATCTATTTTGGGATTGGCGGTAATTTCATATAACAACCGTAATTAAAACGTGATTAAAAACACATTTAACACAAGTCCTTTGTTGACATTCAATTTCGCCTATTCTTGGTAATCAGTTTTCTTAGCCAGCATTGTTTAAATATAAACTCAACCTTCAAGGGCAATCTGCAGAGCCAATTTAAGTGACGTTGGAGTTGGGTGTCTGCAAATTATTCTTATACACAAAAATGGAGATAAATGGCCGCTCCACTACCAACTGCGTAGCTTAGGTTAGGTTAGTTCTACTCACAATACTCGGGAGGATTTACTTAGCCCAAAGTAGGTCCATTGTGTTCCCATATGAGCCGATTCTTATCAGAGATCTTAGAACCATTTTGAGAGTTGGAAAAATGCCCATATTTTATTGATTAAGGCAATATTTTGTAGGTCTGAAAAGAAATATTCGCCCAGTATCTTTTTTCTCAAGGAGGATAATGCCGCGCAGCTGCATAGGAGGTGAAAGAGGGATTCTTTTTCCACCTCATCCACGCAGTTACGACAGAAGTCATAAGCAAGGATTTCCATTTACTTGCGTAAATATGTTGTGCCTTATCGTTTCTATATGGGGATCACTTTTTGCGATAGAATTCCCAACCTTTTCGGCTAATTTGTCTGCTTCACAGTTACCTGGTATGTCAGCGTATGGTTACAAAGCGTCAAACTGCAAATATTAGACAAATTCATAGATTTTATGTATTACAGATTTGTACCAAATTTTGGAAGCATTACTTAAACATGTTATCTACAGAAAATCATCAACCTAATGTCTAATTCATACATTAACTGCACAGCGAGTGTTAAAACTGAAGGACAAGCAAAGATATTCAGAGTGGAAAGTGGTGTAAGGCAAGGCAATCCAATTTCTCCTGCATTTTTCCTATCAGTTTTGGGGATGTTTTCAATTTCTTAGGGGACTATTTAAATTCAATTTAAAAAAAACTGCGTACAATTGGAACCCTTTATACGAGTATATAATACTGTTTTGTGCTATACTTCACAAATATGACGGCTGTCTAAAATGTTCTCTATTTCGTGAATTCTAAGGTTGCAATTCACATAGCTATCTCATATATATACTTAAATATTTAGGTAAGCGACCATTATTTAATTTTAAAAATAAAACACAACATCAAGAAGTACACTCTGCTTTACCAGATTAACATAATCAACATCACATTATGTTGGACTACTACGCAATGCTGCCCGGGTTCAAACCCAGGAAAACACATAAACATTTTTTTACGGTACCACCTCTTTCGAATATCTGACATGCAATCAAATAGTATCATTTATCACGATTGAGCTCCTCAACTCGCCGTTCAGAATCGGCAAAAAACTGTAGGTAGCACTCCCCGAAACTATCAAAGAGATTAGATTAGATTAGATTAGATTTATTGACTTCAAAAATAAATACAATTTACATTTTCTTAACTTTAAGTTTGACTTAAGTCCTTATATGGTTTGGCCGAAGGCCGTCTACCAGACTGACATTTATATTATAATTTATACATAATAAGAAAAAACTATTACAATTATTTACAATTTTCTGAGAAAGATTTTTAAAAAGTTTCCTGAACTATGCATGTTCTGTAACGAATAGCTCCTAAGCAATATTGATAAAGAAAAAAAGAAACTATCAAAGTAATGGTTGAAACAAATAAAATTGCTGTTATTGCCTCACAGTCCCCCAATCTAAATCCGATAGAGCACTTGTGGGACGTTCTAAAACGCAAACATTAGCGCATTTTATCTTGGTGGGAAATATGCCACTTGAAATGCCAAAGATAAAGAAATAAACCAAAATGTCAACTACGTTTAGTGATATTTTCTTTAAGATAAGCTTAGAAATGCCATCGTTACCACTAAAGTTTGATTGATTAAGAGAATTAATAAACGATAGGATTTCAATACTTCATCTTACACCTGAGTATCTTCAGTTCATCGCTTACTTACAGTAAGCAGCACAGTAACTACATAGAAGCTGGCATCTGACCAACTGGAGTAAGAAAAGTCATTAAATACGTTGGGTATGGTTATAGTATCACCAACGACAGAATTATTACTATCTAGTACGATACGGGTGTTTATTTTTGAAGCATTACTATTAATTATGCTATTAATCACTTTCCACTCTTTTTCTAGGGTTTGCCTCGTGAACTGCGTATTTTAGAGTGATAGTATCTAGGCATAGTCGAATTTCACTGTTGACTTTCAGTCACATATTTTTGAAGCGACACCTGAGTGCAGTGTTAAGTGGATAGCATTTTTCATTTAATTTATTTTCCAATTTAATTTTTTTAAGGATAGCGTGGTTTATCCAAGGCTTCAGTCCCACTTCCAACTTCGTTTGCACAACTTTGTAACAGAAAGTACTTAAATATAGCTGTAGAATCTCATGAAAGACATTATAGGCCATAGAGGCATCGCTTTTAGCAAGGACCGCCTTCCAGTTTTCAAAACGTAGTTTGATAGTCAAAAGATCAAATCTAGATCTAGATCTTGTACTAAGCCCTGGTTGAGAACTTTTAAAGTAAAGTAATTACGAAAAACAAAAACAATTTAAATCTTGTTTCTTTTAATTTTTCCATGCTAAAATCATCAAAAAAAAACTGAAACTACATTTTTTATATAGCTAATTTTGGTCACTCATTTAAAAAAATTAACATTCATTGATATTGTGAAAAAAGAACAAGCTAAATATTATTTCGTTTATGTTTGCCTTCACGTTTTTCATATTTTTATATAAAAACAATTCAAAACTACTTTATTTTTATTATTTTTTCCAACACTATTGCCCGATTTCACAGTGAGAGCTTAAGCCTCAATTGGAGCTTAAGGTACGATTTAACTCATTTTGATGTTTCACAGTGCCGGCTTAAGGGGTAAACCTCACTTAAGTATTGATCTAACTTAAGCCACCGATTTTAGTGCCCTAAGTATTGACTTATTTTCTTTTTTTTATTTATGATTTGGATGACTTTTTTTTTTATTAATTATTATTGTATTTCAATATGGAAATACATTCAGACCAAGATGGTACCTAAGTATAAATGATTCTGAATATGGTATAATAATTTTGTGGTTTACGTTAGAAGGTGGGATAAAGTTGATTTCTTCACAAGATTTCGGATGTCAAAGCAATTTACGATTTGTGTCCTGCAACAAATACAGCCTATCATTGAACATTGATAATATGGTAACAAAAAAGAATATATTATACAAACTTGTTGTTTTTTTAAATACATTTTTTCTGCATATAGGAACAATGCACTGCTTCTGAATTTCTGATAACACTGAGATTTTATTCAACCTGTGGCAGAGTTGCAAAAGAATGCAGTCATTGTGAAATGCATTCTTTCAAAATCATTCCATGAATTCATTTTTTTGATTGCACTCATTGACTTCATGTTGAGACTTAAAAAAATGAATATAAATCACCATTCATTCAGCATTCAAAAGATTGCATTCTTTTTTTCTACAATTCAATTAAATGCAATCATTGAATGCAATCACTTATGACTTCATTTGAATGCTTAGCATTCTTTTGCATTCATTTGCATTATTTTGGATTCTTTTTGATTCATTTTATTTAATTTGGTGCTCATCGATGGTAAATTAAGAACCATACGAAGGATCTTTGAATACATACATATGTACATAATGTATATTTTTTTTTTTATTCCTGGAAATATTGTATGCTTCTTCTTCTTCTTCTTTTCTCCTGATTCGTATTATTTTTTTTTAAAAATCACTTGACACGGAAACGAAAATCAAATTTCGTTTGACATTTAATGAGTTTATGATCAGTTTTTTCATAAATAGTTCACAATGACACTAAATCTGTGACTTAGCTAAGCCAAACATTTTAAATGACTGTGAAACCTGAAAAACTTAAGCCAAAACTTAAGCTCTGCGTTTTACTTAGCTGACCTACGACTTAAGCTCCCACTGTGAAACCGGGCATATGTATTATATTTCAAATAAGTTCGAAAAAAAAACTTTTTTTAATACTATTTTGTTTATTAACATAAAAATAAGTAATTCATTTAAAAAAAAATAAAAAAAATGGAAGAATTTAGAAATGAAACGTAAATTAACGAAAATGGACAAAAAGCTTCAGAATTTAACATTTAGGATTCTTATTTTTATTTTTATTTTTTTCTAAAGAATCATCGCTCCTTTAGTTGTGGGTATTTGCTCCCCGAAGCCCGAACATCTAATAAAGTTTTAGTCCGCCTGGCCATATCTTGAATAAGGTTCCTTACGATGTTGTCCCCCAAAATTCGAGCAGATTTCAGCCCACTGAGTATCTCTGGAAGGGCAGGTCGCTTCCTAATCATTCTTCCCAGCAGGTCCCAAACGTGTTCGATGGGATTCATATCTTCACGTCGATTTCTACTTCTTGTAAGTATTCGGTAGCATCGTCATGCATCAGGCAACAATTATGTTTCTGAGCTCAAACTTTAAAGTTTTTTTTTACTTTTATTTTCTCTTTGTTTGACAGATTTTGAAAATAAAATTCACTTGTTATTAAAAATTTACTTTGTTTTGAGTATTTTTTTTTTATTTCTTGCAACTGATCACTTGAAATGCTAATGTCATGAAATTAACTCATAATGTACTCACAACAAACAAACCTGTCGTCTGAAAAAAACCCTTACAAAAAAAAAATAAAAATTACGGGACGTCAATGTTGCCCACAGGCCGAAAGGGTTAAGTTCAGATTGATTAACAGATAATGTTTAACCCATTTTGGCCCGCTGTTCGATTTCTCGAACAGCATTTTTGGTATTATTTTACGAAAAGTTAAGCAAGCAATATTTTACTTATTCTGTTATTATAATGAAGTTTGGTATGTAAACTAGTAAAAATAATTTTTTAACCACCATTTTTCACCCCCACCGTTCTTAGAAAATAACCTTAAAAAAGACTAATTTTTGGAAAAAAATTAAAAATATTTAGAAAGTAAAAATAAATGAAGAATGTGCCGTGCCGTAATGTCTATAGCCAGTACTAGCCACAGGTATAATCATATTTTACTCAAAACCCATCCCACCTCTGTTGCATGCATAGTATGTTTGCTGTTCGATTTATCGAACATCGAACATCACTAAGTTAAGTTTTTTCGAACATTTTGATAAAAAAAATTTTTACGGGACTTATGTACATAATACCCAAGTGCTTGGTTGTTTCTGGGAATACTTTTTTTTGAGTGGTTACCATACTGTTCCACAATGGAAGATGTATTGAAAGTGATTTAAGTATATCTAATCGTCAAGCGTTTCGAAATAATCAAACGTTGGATTAACTGGATAAGAGTGATACATTTTCAAAGCTACGTCCATTTAATACTGTTGTTTATGCAGTTTGGCGTTTTCTCGGACAACCTGTCCATTGATGAACAGATGATTCCGTACTTTGAAAGACATAGTTAATGTTCACCCGTTGCTTGTGTTTCGCTGATGGGTATTTAGACCATGGTGGGGCTGCAACGCCACATGATAAAACCATTGGACTCGGAGCTGATGTCTTTCTTACGTTTCTTTATAATGTAACGTCATCAAACTCTCATCGAGTTTGTTTTACATCATATCATCTAATGTGCCTCCTCAACGAGTATGATAATGGAATAGAATTGGTGGTGCCAAATCACACGAAAAAATTATACAAGGATACCACGCTAGTAACCTGGTACTTGTTCGTTGGAAAGATGCTACTAGGGTAACAATATAGTCTAATCACGCGAAGTCTGAGCTTCTTGGTATTGCTTGACGCTACCGCTACGATCGAAAGGAAAAGAATCATATCAACGTGAGTGTTCCTAACATGATCGAGGTTTATAATAACAACTTGGGAGATGTATACCCTTACGATAGGTAATGCTCTTAGTAATTATTTCGATTCGTGGAAAAAAGTGGTTGTGAGCACCGTGGTGTAGTAGTAACTACGTTGAACTACTACGCAATGCTGGGCGGGTTCAATTCCAGCACGGGTCCAATACGTAAGTTTTTTTTTCACGGTGGCACCTCTTTCGAATGTCTGACAAGCAATCAAAGAGTATCGTTTGTCAATGAGCATCTAAACTGTATTCCCTTCCAATCGTGCAAAAATATAACACGCACACACATATAGTTGCAGGCCCAGGTACACCCCAAGCTGATGCGCCACCTAAAGTAAAGTAAAATGCCACTCTTTAACAACATTATCCCTTATATGATGGTAAATGCTTTGAAATTACACGGGGTGGTGGCAAAAGGCGGTGTCGCTCGTGCTTTGCTCTTTACGGATGAGCCAGTTTGAGTTGATTCTAATAAACAACGCAGCTCCACAGCACCAAGTGAATGCACGTTCATTTCTATGCCCAGCACAAGTCAACTCGTTCACGCCATCGCCAAGATACCTGATAGAAAGCCTAAACGCAGTAAAAAATACAAAAAACCTGCATCGTTTCTGTGTGCTAAATGCAACATATCATATCTATACATTATATGTATATGTACATATGTATGTTCTTGAATAATGTGTTATACAAGAATTCATATCTGGGCAATAGTCATGTACAAAAGTCTACTGCCAAAATCTTACAATAAACCTTAGTTTTTGAATTAAAAATTTGATTTTCTCCAAATTGACTTAACGTATTTGCACAGTGTTCGATAAATCGAACAGTTGGTATTAAGAAAACTGTTATGGTTAAAAAAAATGTACACCGGATTTTTCGTTATTAGATCAAAACTAATATATCCTGTAAATTTTTTTTAAAAATTCCAACGCGATCGAGTAAGGGGGTTAAGTTAAAAATTGACTGCGTCAGTGCAAGTGCAAGTTTTTACCAATTTTAAAGATCTATTTAAAAACTTAAATGTGTTCCAAACTCCTCATTATAAGTACTATACAAAACAAACAAATTAATTGAAATAGTTATAAAAATTATATTATAAAAAAGACGCTTTATATTCATCAATTTAGTGATAACCAAATCAATAAATTTTTGTGTATAAAGAGAGATTAAGAAAAAGTACCACATAGCGCAATTACGAAAGTTATTTTGCCGTCAAGTTCCAGTATTACACTTTTATTTAGTGTATAAATTACGTGAGAAGACCTGCCATAAAGTTTTTTTTTTTTTAATTTTTTAAAGGTAGGTACCAATGGTCTTCCAACAGACCGCTTTTTATTACTAGAAGAGAAATATTTTACTATATGCGTGATGACAGATTTTTTAAATCTTTCATTTCTGATTGTGCGAATGAAATTGTAGTACATATGTGCATTCAAGGCTTTCCATATTGGACGTTAACATAAGTGATGAACAGCATACTAAATGCGTAAATTACGCCAAAACGTTTGTATCACTAATTTTCCAAAAGTGAGCGGCAAAGGAGCGTATACTGCATGTGTTCTTATAATTTAAAGAGTCTTGGCATTGCAAGGAATCTCAATTGCCCGTACAAATTTTTATCTTCAATTTTAGACGAAAAATGGTTATTACCGAAGTTGTAATTACCCCTCTTTTCGGGTCTAAATCGAAAAATATCGATCCTAGGGAAAAATTGATGAGGATCAAAATTGTAGGAAATTCAATTCCAAATAACTTTGGTAATGACCATTTTTGCTTTAAAAGCACTAAAAAAACGTCCATTTAAGACTTAAGTCCAGCTTACGACACAAAATCGACCACTGTGGAATGGAAGGGACCAACAGTTTTCTGCCGACTCCGAACCGCGAGTTGAGAAGCTCAATCGTGAAAAATGATACTCTTTAATTGCTTGTCAGACACTCGAAAGAGGTGGCCCCGTAAAAAAACGCTTAGGTGTTGGACGCGGGCTGCGATTGAACCCGGGCGGCATTGCATAGTACTTCAACGCACTAACCACTACACCACGGTGCTTACCAATCGCACTACCTTAAAAGTTAAATTCATTACTATAATTTAAAACAACAATAGAAAGTTTAGACTTAGGAATCAACCGTTATTTACCACATTTGTAACATTTAATTTTTATCCATTATCAATTAAGACAACTGAATATCATCAATATGAATTTATATTTATTTTTATTATATTACATTATACTTAAAATTTAGTACTTAAATAAAAATGGTTATAATATGAAATATATTTGTATTGTTAAACATATTTTGCATACAATTATATAGTGAAATCAGAAGCGTGTTTTTGTACATTCTTCTACTTTACTAATTCATCAATCAAAGTAAGATCAAATTCATATTTTCTTAATTTTTACTACGGCGAACGTAATTAAAAAGGGCAGAACAACGTCTCGTCTGCCGCCGGGGCATATGTATTATAGATGCAAAATACTCAAATGTCAGAATTTAACAGATGCTGTTCGTCGAGTTTATGTTATTTACAATTATTGTAAATGTGTCTATGTTGGTTGCCCGCACTTTTTCAAGAAATCACAAAATCAATCATCCAAATCAACCAAACTAGTTTTTCCACACGCAGTCTAGTTGGGTGCCAATTGAAAGGAAACTCACTAAGGAATCATTAAACGTTTTGGTTTAACACGAAATCTGAACTTCTTAAAATATAACGGTCCAGTTAATAATAATTATTCAGGAAAAATAAAGCGAAATGCTTAACCATTAAAAAATTAATAAAAACTTTATGATACTCCCGTCGTTATACCTACTCGCAATTGACTATGTTTTTGTTTATTTATTAAGAAAATATTCACTTAATTTGCCATAAATTAAGTTTAACTGTAGATAACTTTAATCCATTGACACGATATTCCATCCTTATTTGACATAAACAATAAATATAATTTTGTTACACATCAGATAAATCAGAAAATCCACTGAATTTTTCAGAAGGTGATAAAATTGCTTCTGTTTTTTTTTTTTTACTTTACCGTTTAATTTATCGGCACTCACTTCAGTTTTCCCCTTTATCCAATATAAGCTCGTTCATGTATTTTATAAACGTTTTCCGAAGATCAAGTAGGTAGAAAGACCAAACAACGACTAAATTGTAAATAAAGTCGTAGTGCTATTTTATAGCATCGTGTTTTGAATGTTTGCCTCTTATTGTATTCCAGTTATAAGTATTTTGTCGAATTTCATAGCGTACTTGTTAGAGTTGCGTGTTTTGATCATATTTCTATAATCCTACTAACATAGAATTTTAATATAATGACATAGTAAGTGACGATAAATTTTACTGACACAACAATTATCGACATACTTATATACATGTACAGTACATACTACATTACATACATATATATTTATCTGTACTTTGTAAAAAAATTTCTAATTTATATTTGACAGCCGACTGAACGCTATGTCATTTGTCTGTTCAGAATAATATTCCTAGCTAAAATCACGTATTTTTATTGGTAGAAATTATAGTCGCAAACTTTTGTTTTAAATACGACTAACACTAGCATGTACTGCCCCTCTTTTCGTAAAGGCCTTATCTATAAAATGTTCGATTTCAAGGTTAATGCATATTTGGAGTAAGGGCATTGCCTCCGATCTAATAATATTTATTTCAAAATGCTAGATCTTAAAATGCGATAGAAAATCGCAATTTTTAGAAGCCCTATTTACAAAACATATGTATTAATATATAAAAAAAAACCCTAGCTGATACATAGGGCCTTTTATAACACACTGTATAGGGAAAGTCTACTCACGTTTTCTTAAAAGCCCCATCTTTGGTCATGTCTTTTCTTGCAGTATTAGAATATTTTATGTTTTTATGTAATAAAAAATACTTTTTTCAAATAAATGAATTTAATGCAATAAGTTTTTTTCAGGTATAGAATATAGTTTCAAAATCATTAGGAATTGTTTTACATAGGGGTTTTTTTAATATATTTTCAAACGCTTAAAACCCTATCTACCACTTTTTACAAATACATAACTAACAATTGTTCTTTTGTAATTACTTAAAAAAATAAAGCATACATTATGCAGCCAAACAATGTTTATTTTGGTATTTTTCATGTTTTATCTTCAGGTTGCGGAAGTCAATTTACCATTTTCCTATATATCTCGAAAGTGTAAAAATGTTAGTTAGGGCCTTTACGAAAATAGGGGCAGCGTAATTTACGTATATAGTGACACTAGCTGACCCGTACTCGCCTTGCTTCGCCCGCCTGCAATGTTTTTCTGATTTTCAAAACTTGAGCTATTTTCTCGTACCTATTTAAATGCTTTTTTGGCAGGTCCAAATGATTTATCGAAGCTGAAGTGTTAAAAAAGTTTTCTTTAACTTTCTAACATACCAGGAAATCGGAAACTCTAATAGACCGGTACTTTGTATCACAAATTATTCTTTTAAAGTTATTCCTTAAAAGTTTTTCTTCTTTCTGTTTTTTGTTTACATCCACTATGAATAAATGGCTTTTCAAAAAAAAAAAAGGATTAATCGTTCTAGCTCGATTTTCTCAAAAATCCCTCTAACTTGCACTAATTTTGATCGGCCGTGAAAATTCGACATAGAGGTATTCGCCTGTATTGTCTTCACCGAGTGCAGATTCGAGATCATGATTAATGCGATTGCTTTTGGAAAAAAAAACAATGGGATTGCAATGAAGTAGAAATCTTCCCCCAATGTAGAAGGAATCTTCCCCGGCGTCCGCACAACAACAATGTTTTTTTTGCACATTCCCCAAGTTTAACCGCAATCGGATGGACGATGCGCGAACAAATAAAAGAGGAACACATAAACATTACTTTTAATATACATATATGTACGTACATTCATATATAGGTACATAGATACGTATTGTATAAGGTGTATGGAGCGCGCATTCATTCACTATGACGTCACCCACAGCTGCACGGCTGTTGGCTGCGGTCTCCACTGATGGAAAATTGTTGGCGAACATTTCATGAACTATTTTGAACATAGCTCAGCTCCAGGATAACGTGGGAGGATAATTCATACCTTAAATGAATCAGTGGAGAGTTTACTAAATTCACCTGTGTTTTCGTTTTTCAATCCGATAAGCTACTATTGAGCTACGGCTTAATAATAATAATTTTCCTTACAGATATGCAGTTTTTTTCAATATTTTGTAAAAACCATATCATTTTCGGGGATAAAAAGTATAAAAAATGCTCAGTTAAAATTAAAAAAAAAACAACAACACAGCAGGTACAGAAGAAAAAAATACCGGTTTTGGCGCACACACGAAATTATCTCCACTGGTCGTTGGTAAAATCCAACGATCTAAGCTTTTCTTGAATCGTATGTCATTTTTAATTGATCGTTAATTTTAATTTAATGCTTATTGTTCAACTTCTGTATAACGTACGAAGATGATTTATATCTTAAAATGTTTGTACAAAATTGAACTTTATAATAAAATAAATTCCCTTCCCATCGGCCAAGGCATTCTAAAGCTAGGAGCTTGAAGGTATTCATAAAAATAATCTCTGCTCAGATATCAGCTTAGATTTCCGCTTCTGGATAGTAGATAACGAAAAAAAATATCCTGTGCCTGTATTCCAGACATTTTGAAATCCAACTGTGAAAACCGGATTTAATTTCTTGCAGTAGTTTTTAAGACAAATGGGAACAAAGTCTTTGCAGTCGAAAAAAGTTACATTTTTATTATAGTAAGGATTATAGTCTTACCGCACCAAACACGGGGAGTATTTGCTGAGATCAGCAACTAGCCCGACGCGCCGAATGGTTCACACACAGTGCTCTGGAATGTGGAGTAACAATCCAACATGCGACAACAAATACCTAAAATATTTTAGAAAAAGTTTATTATATGTACCGACTGAAGCGTTAGGTAATTCCCTTTAAATAATTTGCATAAATTTGACAAGGAATTTTTTTTTTCTATTTCTTTCCCTTCTAAAATGAATCGTGAAATAATTGAGGTTTTCAATTTTGTGCTAAATTACATTAAAAAAAATCCGGTCAAGTGCAAGTCGTACTTGCGCAATAAGTGTTCCGTAGGTGCTATCAGTTATTTTTACATGTGTACAGATTTACAGCATGTTGATGAATGTATGGACACAAATGTAAGCAACTTGATGAAATTACCTATCTGATGCAACAAATAAAGTATGCAAGCAATTTACGCATGCGCATCAGATTTGATTCTTCATCTCGTTATTCGTTTAATTGTATTAAATGTGTGAAATTTTGGAATTTGCCTCTCTGTGTGGGTATACAAATTCACTTTTTGCCAATGTAACGAATGGGTACAGGTTCAGCACAAGTTGCCACCCAACGGGAAATGAAGCGCTTCAGAAGGACTGTATAAGCTCATACGAAGATGCTCGAAGCGCTTCCTGACTATGTGTCGCTCTGTATCCCTTTTACATTATGATGTCAGCTTTTGTAAGCGCTTTAGCAAAGATTACTATAAAGCGCAGGGGAAGCCTTACTCAAAGATAACTATGAAGCGCTTATCGATTGATTCAGGGAAAGGTATATGAAAGTACTGACGCGTTTTATAAAATTAAAACTCTTTTATGTACCTTTATTCATGTAACATAATTATTTATAATTACATCAAAAAAAAAAAATGCTTAATTCTAAAAAATAACGAAAATCAAAATGCTTCTGAAACTTAAAACACGTTCACTTTCAAAATTTTGGAAGCCAAAACGTTTTTTGACTTTCCCTAAAAAGTAAAAATTAGTGGATTGTGTTGTGTCTTTGAATAAAACTCGCACAATTTATTAAACTTCACTTTATTACCAATTAACTTTATTATATACTTATATATGGCTACCGTATTGCTGTCTCTTCAGTGGTCGAGTATGAAGTGACATTATACAGAAAACAAAACAGCTTCGTTTTCGGCCGCTCTTATGTATAACCATAAGCGGTATCATGTTAGGTCATTATTATGTTCTGACAGCTTTACTTCTTGATTGTACTTTATACAATATTATATTTAATACATGACACTCTCCACCACTTAAGCTTGATAAACACACAATCTATTCTTAGTACATTGTACAATAATACGCTGCACATTTATAAACTATAATAACAATAATTTATTTGAAATATTTCTGCGTTGCTTTACGTTTACCTTTCCTTAATGCAATTGGTAACGATTTATCATGACGTTTCTGCGTTGCTTTACGTTTACTTTTCCTTAAGGCAATCGGTAAAGATTTATCATGAATGCCATCGGAATTACATTTTGATTCAGCAGCCTTATCTCTAGTACATTGCTTATCTAACTGAATACCAGCACTAGAATGTTCAACCAATAAATCATCTGGATTAACATTAGTAAACATACATTTTAGAGAAGTCTTTTTCTTTAATTGGTTTCGATGGACATATCTTATTTTAGAATTCAAATTAATTAAGTACGTTAAATCACTCACTACTTTTTTTTACTACTGCTGGTATCCATTTCACAAAATTCTTTAATTCACTTCTGTACAATACCTCCTCTCCCACTACAAAATGTTTAATATCCAAATTTTGTTCAAGAGGTTTTATATTAGATTTGAAAAATTCATTTTCTGCTAATTTCTTGTCTTTTAACTCCATATTATTTTGTTTTTCATTACACTGTTTATTACGAATAATATTAACTTTAGGATTTATATAATCTAATGAGTTTAATGGCTTAAAAGAAAATATCAACTCTGAAGGTGTTTTTCCAGTAAGCGTTCTGCTAATCCATTACTTTGACTATGATACGGTGGGGTTGGTTTATAGCAAATTTTTTTGGTCAAGCAATATTGCTTGAAAAGATGGGCACTAAACGGCGGCCCGTTGTCGGTTACGATACATTTTGGGTAACCAAAAATTACAAATATGTCTTTTAATTTATCGAGTAGAGCCGATAATGTTGTCGATGACATTACCTTAACGACAAAATATTTGCTAAAGGCATCTACCATTATAAGACATGTTTTTCCTGAAAAATGGAAAAAATCTAAGTGAATCAAATCAAATGCTTGCTGAACTACTGACCATTTAGTTTCGCATTTTTCCTTTGGAACATTTTGAGTTATTTCGCATATCTGACAATTTTTTGCAAAATCTTCGATCGAACTATAAATTCCATTCCACCACACATATGATCTCGCAAGCATTTTCATCCGTACCATTCCCTTATGACCTTCGTGTAAAATTGTCAAGACCTGGTATTGCAAGGTCCCGGGTATGACTAGAGGGTGATGATAAAAAACACAATCATCCTCGGTACATAAAGCATTGCGATTCTTGAAATATGGTTTCATCTCATTGGTTATACACCTACGCCAACCTGAGCATAGAGAATTGAAATCTGAAAATAACAACCTGTCTTTCCTAGTCTCTATTTTTACACGCTCGGAGTCAATTAATTGATCTGATCCAAAAAAATTTATTGGAATGTGCTCAATTTCTGACTTCGCATCAATCGGATGCCTAGACAAAAAATCGACGTGACACATATTCGAGTTGCGTTTGTAAATCATTTTGTATTGATCTTGTGATAAGGTTATTGACCATCTCTGAAGTCGCGCAAAAACAACTGCAGAATTACACTTTTTCGGATTAAAAATTTCTTTGATTGCCATATTGTCGGTACACAAGGTGAATTGATGACCATATATAAACGTATGGAATTTATTAATCGCGAAAATGACAGCCAATCCTTCTCTGTGTAATTGGGAATACTTGCGCTCCGACGAGTTCAGGGTGCAGGAAGCATAAAAAAGCGGTTTCTCTACTCCGTCGACTAAGTGGGCCAAAATTGCTCCTACACCTACCGGACTAGCATCTGTTGAGAGAATTATCTCTTTTCCCGGATCATACAGTTTTAGCAAACTACCATCTAACAACAACTGTTTACATTTTTTGAATGCAGCATCGCAGTCTGCGGACCAAATAAACTTTTCGCCTTTGCGTTTAAGACAATTTAATGCGTAGAAGTTGGTAGCTAAGTTAGGTAAAAACTGATTATAAAAATTAAGCAACCCAAGAAAAGACACCAGTTGCTGTAAATTCTTCGGTGGTGGAGCCTCAACAATGGCTCTAACTTTCTCTTTATCTGGACTAAGACTTTTTCCAGATAAAGTTTGACCCAAAAAATCCACCGAATCTTCTAAGAATTTGCACTTTTCCACATTTATATGAACATTACGCCCTGAAAGGCGTGACAAAACTTCAAACAGTGTTTGTTTACATTCAGCAGGAGTAGCACCCCCTATTAAAATATCATCGATATAGCACAATACTTTCTTCATGCCCAAAATGACTCTATCCATAAAGGATTGGAAAATGCCAGGTGCACTACTCACACCAAAAACTAATCTATTAAACACAAATAGGCCTTTGAAAGTATTAATGACCAGAAGCTTCCTTGATACTTTATTGACCGATAATTGCATGTAAGCTCCTTTAAGAACAATCACACAAAAACATTTACAGTCCGAAATTTGTGCAAACATTTCTTGAATCTTCGGTAATGGATAATACATCGTTTCTATGCACTTATTAATAATGACATTACAATCGACGCAAATTCTAATTGTGTTGTCTTTTTTGGGCACAATTACAATCGGACTTGCCCAACGACTGACACTTATTGGCTCTATAATACCTTCTTGAACTTAACGACTCAATTCCTTGTCAACTTTATCCCGCAACTTAAATGGAACACTATACGCGGCATGAAAAATCTGCACTACATCTTCTTTTAATACAATGTCCGCTTCAAAACCGACTATAGGAGTGTTTAACTCCGACTCAACGATATTTGGAAATTTGGATTTTATTTCCTGAACAATGTCATTCTTCCTAGCTATAGCAAGGACCTGCGATTCGAACTTAAATTGTTCTCTCCACTTGGGAAAAATTGCATCAATCCACGGCCGACCCATTAAACTAATTCTTGGTCTATTGCCTTTGACTACCACGATTGTAAAATTAAACACATTACCAGAAAAACTCACTTCACAGTCCATAGTTCCAAGCTCGTCTAATTCACTACCTGTAACTGAATCTAAATTAGAGTTATTTTTAATTAATTTACAATTGGAAAAACTTAGCTTATACTGCTCTTCAGACATTAACGACGATGTAGCTCCAGTATCGATCTCCATTAACATCTTGGTACTATTTACAACGACTTCGCATACCTCTGGTTGATTGGAAGGCGTCCAACTACTGATGACGTGAACTCCTCCCGACTGTTTCTTACTGGGACACATTGGGGATATGTGACCTTTTCGGTTGCATAGAAAACACTCCCAATTTACTGCTGGACAATTTTCATGTACAGGTCTTCCACATCGGAAACATTGACTCCTTTGACTGCTATTTGACTGCGACTGATGACGATTTTTGTGGTGACCATTATTATTCGACTTTTGACTGAACGACGACCTGCTTGACTGGATCTGCTTTTGATGTTTTGACGTACCCCTTGAAGACTTACTCGACATGTAGACAGCGTTTGTTGCTCTTGACACTTGCACAGTACAGGATGCTCTTTCCGATGACTCGATTGTGAGGGCCTTTTCACAATATTGCTCGAATCTTAAATTATCGTTCTCCAGCAATGCTTGTTGCATTTTTTCATGTTTCAATCCAACAATAAAACGATCAGACAGCTGCTCATCTAGGATTTTTAATTTATACAATCCAATTTTCGTATCAACTGCAGCAGTACTGCCGGCCGATGTTCCAGCGTTGGTGGTAGCAGTAGCTGTTGAATCCATAAAATCTCCAAAACAGCAATCTTGGGCTGCTACTTTTAACCTCAAAATATAGTCACCAATAGACTCACCAAACTGTTGCACCACGTTATGGAACTTAAACATCTCCGAACGTTTGTTTAGTTTCGGTGAAAATTGACTTTTTAACAGCGCAATATTTTGAGCGTATGACTTTTCACAAGGTGATACGGGATATGTTAATTTCGCTAGTAACTCATACATAGCTTTTCCCATGATACCAATGAACAACGAGTTTTTTTCATTTTCTTCGGTACTGTTAAGGTGAAGAAATTATTTAAACGATTTTCATAATCCCTGAAACTATTTCCCTGTTCGTAGGGTTCCACGTTTCCAATTAGCTCAATTTTTTATTTTTATTTTTTGTCTTTTTATCCTCTTCGCCAAAAATGTTGTGTCTTTGAATAAAACTCGCACAATTTATTAAACTTCACTTTATTACCAATTAACTTTATTATATACTTATATATGGCTACCGTAAGCTTAGATCGGGTGATTGCTGTCTCTTCAGTGGTCGAGTATGAAGTGACATTATACAGAAAACAAAACAGCTTCGTTTTCGGCCGCTCTTATGTATAACCATAAGCGGTATCATGTTAGGTCATTATTATGTTCTGACAGCTGTACTTCTTAATTGTACTTTATACAATATTATATTTAATACATGACAGATTGTAATTATATTCATTAGAATTATCTTACCGTACAAAAATTTGCTAAATTTTTTATTTCAATAAAACCACTGAACTGAAATATAATTTCACAACTGAGCGCAATTTTTCAAAAAATACTGCATTTGTCCTTCATTCTTCGCAATTTATACTTAGACCCCTATTGTGAGTGTCGATCGACGATCGATAATCGACAACTAACGGTCATCGACCGTCGATTGCAGAATTCGGTATTGTCTATTGTGATTGTGATCGGTAGTTGTCGATTTGACAGTCGCTGGTAGTCGATCACGAATTTGTGGTCGATGCTTTTTTTGGAGAAATGTGAAAGAGTTTTGTGCGTATGAAATGATAGTAGTTTTAATAAAAACGATATGTTAAAAACACTTAATTATTAATTCTAATGCAGTGCGAAGCAGGTTACAAAGAAAAATCAATTGGAGCTGGTATTATTTATGGAAACAAATCCTGATATCGCGAAGAGAGTTTGTGCAAAAACCCAAGCAGATGGCCGATGGAAAAAGATAATTATTAATTGTTATTCAGCTTATTCTCCTCAGTTTAATAACACAATATGATGAAATAAAATTAAATAAGTTGCAATTTTAATTATTCTGTTTTTGCTTTATTCCATAAATTACAAGGACATGGATTTGGGAATATTATTCCAGATTTTTACCGCTTCTTCGTTTCCAGAAAATTCTTCGCCATAATATGGTGATTGGCTCATTCCTCGTCCATCACAAAACCACAATTTAATTAAACTCTTTTATTAAATTACTTCTAACAAAAATAAATAATTATGAACACAATAGCCAAGCAACTGTCAAAAGTATGATATATTCACAATATTCACATTTTTATTCACAATAATCTATTCTTCCGTCGATTGAGTTACACAATAGCAAAGCCAAAATTAATCGACACAATCGACGATTGTCGTGACGATCGTTGATCGACACTCATAATAGGGGCCTTTGTGCTTCCCAGGAGCTTCCTGACAATATAAACAGTAAGCATACTCACTGCATAACAATGCTTCTTATAAACTTTTAAATGACCTTATTGAAAGCAGTCCTTTATTCGACGTATATTTTGTACGAGGTGCTTCCACGAAGCTTCCTAGAGTTATGAAGAGTAAGCGCTCAATCTCTGCGTACTTGAGAATCCTTCATTCGATGTATATTTTATACTAGGTGCTTCCACGAAGCTTCCTAGAGATATGAAGAGTAAGCGCTTAGTCCCTGCATACTTGGGAAGCGCTTACTATTTTTCCCGCTAGGCAAAAACAAATTTAAATATGTGTGCACATATCTACACAAATGTAAGCAACTTACCTACATATTATGCATGTGTACATACATTTCTTTCTGATGTCCTTTCTCATCTTCTCAGAAGAATAACTATACAAATGTACATCCACAAAAAAAAAAAAAAAAAAACAAATAAAGTATGTATGTATCCATACATATATTTTCGTATCGTTATTCGCTGAATTGTAATGCGTGGAACACCTACATTATAATGTATACGAAACCATCAAAATTCCTTTGTGTGGTTTAAGTCCAAGCTCAATGGTTTACAGAAAAGGAATTTTTTGGAAGCTAATGGCGCATCCATTCAACTTACAAATTACTTACACATACAAATTTCCCTTCACGTATTCACTTTTATATGATTGTGATATGTAAACAGTTTGGAAGGTGAAATTACAAAAAAAAATAATTAAAAAAGAACTGTTGAACGGAATGCAGTTCTGATAACTATGTTTCCATCTACACTTTATTCTCAATGTTTGTGAATTAATTCAGATTTTTCTGTTTTTTGAAAAAGTGTTAAGAAAAAAGTAATACAAAATAAATATTTTATGCATTTTTGAATTCGTGCTTACAGAAGCTGTCATTTGACATCACACACAATGACCTCAACATTAAATTAAAAAAGTTTTTTTTTTAACATTTCACTTATCCCCCCGCAACTAGCCCCTTAAAGTCGAAATTCAAGTTCAAGTCAGTGTTTAGGCCACTAATTGCTACAACTGTTCCAAATTTCAATAGTCTACGTCAAATGGTCTCTGAGAAAAAGGCCTGTGACAGACGGACAGGCAGACAGACAGACAGACAAACAGACAGACAGACACCGAACTGATTCTATTAGTGTTCCGTTTTGGTACGGACGGAACACTAATATTATGCCTTTTGACGGCGACCAGAACTATTTACCAGATTTCATTACTCAAATAGAGAACATTACCTCATTTTTACATACTTTACATACTTTTCGACTATATGAAAAATAAATGTGTGGGACAAACAAGATCAGCCTTGTATAATCACGGAGCGTCAACGAACTGGACTCAGCTCAAGCAAGTACTAATAGCAAGTTATGGTGAAAAGGAAAGTAGCTCAGATGTAATGGATAGGTTAAAAATGTGTAGGTGATCGTTAACAATAGAACATTATTATTTTGAGATAAAAAAGCTGACACTTCAAAAACATTTCAGAAACGTTTCAGAAATAAAACATATCTGAAATGTTTTTGAAAAGTTTCTGAAATGTTTTTTATTTCCCATTCGTAACGGAAAATTATTTTTTTTCTCAATGCATAAAATGTATTTTTTGTGAAGAAAAAAATAAAAATTTCAAAAAATGCGTGGAGTTATGAGGATAAAATTATTTGAAATAATTTTCTGACACATTTCGTGCTCTGATTAGCCTATGTATACAGTAGAAATCGGTTATAACAATACCCAGCACTATAGCCTCGATATTGAGGGAGCTTTCGATAATCCCACCTTTGAAATGGTTGAATTTGCACTAAGATCAAAAGGAATTGACCCGACACTCATCGGTTGGATTCTAGCGATGCTTAAGAGCAGATCAACAACAGCTTCATTAGGTAGTTACTCCAAGATAGTGCAAGCTGTAAAAATACTGCATTTGTCCTTCATTCTTCGCAATTTATACTTAGACCCCTATTGTGAGTGTCGATCGACGATCGATAATCGACAACTAACGGTCATCGACCGTCGATTGCAGAATTCGGTATTGTCTATTGTGATTGTGATCGGTAGTTGTCGATTTGACAGTCGCTGGTAGTCGATCACGAATTTGTGGTCGATGCTTTTTTTGGAGAAATGTGAAAGAGTTTTGTGCGTATGAAATGATAGTAGTTTTAATAAAAACGATATGTTAAAAACACTTAATTATTAATTCTAATGCAGTGCGAAGCAGGTTACAAAGAAAAATCAATTGGAGCTGGTATTATTTATGGAAACAAATCCTGATATCGCGAAGAGAGTTTGTGCAAAAACCCAAGCAGATGGCCGATGGAAAAAGATAATTATTAATTGTTATTCAGCTTATTCTCCTCAGTTTAATAACACAATATGATGAAATAAAATTAAATAAGTTGCAATTTTAATTATTCTGTTTTTGCTTTATTCCATAAATTACAAGGACATGGATTTGGGAATATTATTCCAGATTTTTACCGCTTCTTCGTTTCCAGAAAATTCTTCGCCATAATATGGTGATTGGCTCATTCCTCGTCCATCACAAAACCACAATTTAATTAAACTCTTTTATTAAATTACTTCTAACAAAAATAAATAATTATGAACACAATAGCCAAGCAACTGTCAAAAGTATGATATATTCACAATATTCACATTTTTATTCACAATAATCTATTCTTCCGTCGATTGAGTTACACAATAGCAAAGCCAAAATTAATCGACACAATCGACGATTGTCGTGACGATCGTTGATCGACACTCATAATAGGGGCCTTTGTGCTTCCCAGGAGCTTCCTGACAATATAAACAGTAAGCATACTCACTGCATAACAATGCTTCTTATAAACTTTTAAATGACCTTATTGAAAGCAGTCCTTTATTCGACGTATATTTTGTACGAGGTGCTTCCACGAAGCTTCCTAGAGTTATGAAGAGTAAGCGCTCAATCTCTGCGTACTTGAGAATCCTTCATTCGATGTATATTTTATACTAGGTGCTTCCACGAAGCTTCCTAGAGATATGAAGAGTAAGCGCTTAGTCCCTGCATACTTGGGAAGCGCTTACTATTTTTCCCGCTAGGCAAAAACAAATTTAAATATGTGTGCACATATCTACACAAATGTAAGCAACTTACCTACATATTATGCATGTGTACATACATTTCTTTCTGATGTCCTTTCTCATCTTCTCAGAAGAATAACTATACAAATGTACATCCACAAAAAAAAAAAAAAAAAAACAAATAAAGTATGTATGTATCCATACATATATTTTCGTATCGTTATTCGCTGAATTGTAATGCGTGGAACACCTACATTATAATGTATACGAAACCATCAAAATTCCTTTGTGTGGTTTAAGTCCAAGCTCAATGGTTTACAGAAAAGGAATTTTTTGGAAGCTAATGGCGCATCCATTCAACTTACAAATTACTTACACATACAAATTTCCCTTCACGTATTCACTTTTATATGATTGTGATATGTAAACAGTTTGGAAGGTGAAATTACAAAAAAAAATAATTAAAAAAGAACTGTTGAACGGAATGCAGTTCTGATAACTATGTTTCCATCTACACTTTATTCTCAATGTTTGTGAATTAATTCAGATTTTTCTGTTTTTTGAAAAAGTGTTAAGAAAAAAGTAATACAAAATAAATATTTTATGCATTTTTGAATTCGTGCTTACAGAAGCTGTCATTTGACATCACACACAATGACCTCAACATTAAATTAAAAAAGTTTTTTTTTTAACATTTCACTTATCCCCCCGCAACTAGCCCCTTAAAGTCGAAATTCAAGTTCAAGTCAGTGTTTAGGCCACTAATTGCTACAACTGTTCCAAATTTCAATAGTCTACGTCAAATGGTCTCTGAGAAAAAGGCCTGTGACAGACGGACAGGCAGACAGACAGACAGACAAACAGACAGACAGACACCGAACTGATTCTATTAGTGTTCCGTTTTGGTACGGACGGAACACTAATATTATGCCTTTTGACGGCGACCAGAACTATTTACCAGATTTCATTACTCAAATAGAGAACATTACCTCATTTTTACATACTTTACATACTTTTCGACTATATGAAAAATAAATGTGTGGGACAAACAAGATCAGCCTTGTATAATCACGGAGCGTCAACGAACTGGACTCAGCTCAAGCAAGTACTAATAGCAAGTTATGGTGAAAAGGAAAGTAGCTCAGATGTAATGGATAGGTTAAAAATGTGTAGGTGATCGTTAACAATAGAACATTATTATTTTGAGATAAAAAAGCTGACACTTCAAAAACATTTCAGAAACGTTTCAGAAATAAAACATATCTGAAATGTTTTTGAAAAGTTTCTGAAATGTTTTTTATTTCCCATTCGTAACGGAAAATTATTTTTTTTCTCAATGCATAAAATGTATTTTTTGTGAAGAAAAAAATAAAAATTTCAAAAAATGCGTGGAGTTATGAGGATAAAATTATTTGAAATAATTTTCTGACACATTTCGTGCTCTGATTAGCCTATGTATACAGTAGAAATCGGTTATAACAATACCCAGCACTATAGCCTCGATATTGAGGGAGCTTTCGATAATCCCACCTTTGAAATGGTTGAATTTGCACTAAGATCAAAAGGAATTGACCCGACACTCATCGGTTGGATTCTAGCGATGCTTAAGAGCAGATCAACAACAGCTTCATTAGGTAGTTACTCCAAGATAGTGCAAGCTGTAAAAATACTGCATTTGTCCTTCATTCTTCGCAATTTATACTTAGACCCCTATTGTGAGTGTCGATCGACGATCGATAATCGACAACTAACGGTCATCGACCGTCGATTGCAGAATTCGGTATTGTCTATTGTGATTGTGATCGGTAGTTGTCGATTTGACAGTCGCTGGTAGTCGATCACGAATTTGTGGTCGATGCTTTTTTTGGAGAAATGTGAAAGAGTTTTGTGCGTATGAAATGATAGTAGTTTTAATAAAAACGATATGTTAAAAACACTTAATTATTAATTCTAATGCAGTGCGAAGCAGGTTACAAAGAAAAATCAATTGGAGCTGGTATGGTATGGAAACAAATCCTGATATCGCGAAGAGAGTTTGTGCAAAAACCCAAGCAGATGGCCGATGGAAAAAGATAATTATTAATTGTTATTCAGCTTATTCTCCTCAGTTTAATAACACAATATGATGAAATAAAATTAAATAAGTTGCAATTTTAATTATTCTGTTTTTGCTTTATTCCATAAATTACAAGGACATGGATTTGGGAATATTATTCCAGATTTTTACCGCTTCTTCGTTTCCAGAAAATTCTTCGCCATAATATGGTGATTGGCTCATTCCTCGTCCATCACAAAACCACAATTTAATTAAACTCTTTTATTAAATTACTTCTAACAAAAATAAATAATTATGAACACAATAGCCAAGCAACTGTCAAAAGTATGATATATTCACAATATTCACATTTTTATTCACAATAATCTATTCTTCCGTCGATTGAGTTACACAATAGCAAAGCCAAAATTAATCGACACAATCGACGATTGTCGTGACGATCGTTGATCGACACTCATAATAGGGGCCTTTGTGCTTCCCAGGAGCTTCCTGACAATATAAACAGTAAGCATACTCACTGCATAACAATGCTTCTTATAAACTTTTAAATGACCTTATTGAAAGCAGTCCTTTATTCGACGTATATTTTGTACGAGGTGCTTCCACGAAGCTTCCTAGAGTTATGAAGAGTAAGCGCTCAATCTCTGCGTACTTGAGAATCCTTCATTCGATGTATATTTTATACTAGGTGCTTCCACGAAGCTTCCTAGAGATATGAAGAGTAAGCGCTTAGTCCCTGCATACTTGGGAAGCGCTTACTATTTTTCCCGCTAGGCAAAAACAAATTTAAATATGTGTGCACATATCTACACAAATGTAAGCAACTTACCTACATATTATGCATGTGTACATACATTTCTTTCTGATGTCCTTTCTCATCTTCTCAGAAGAATAACTATACAAATGTACATCCACAAAAAAAAAAAAAAAAAAACAAATAAAGTATGTATGTATCCATACATATATTTTCGTATCGTTATTCGCTGAATTGTAATGCGTGGAACACCTACATTATAATGTATACGAAACCATCAAAATTCCTTTGTGTGGTTTAAGTCCAAGCTCAATGGTTTACAGAAAAGGAATTTTTTGGAAGCTAATGGCGCATCCATTCAACTTACAAATTACTTACACATACAAATTTCCCTTCACGTATTCACTTTTATATGATTGTGATATGTAAACAGTTTGGAAGGTGAAATTACAAAAAAAAATAATTAAAAAAGAACTGTTGAACGGAATGCAGTTCTGATAACTATGTTTCCATCTACACTTTATTCTCAATGTTTGTGAATTAATTCAGATTTTTCTGTTTTTTGAAAAAGTGTTAAGAAAAAAGTAATACAAAATAAATATTTTATGCATTTTTGAATTCGTGCTTACAGAAGCTGTCATTTGACATCACACACAATGACCTCAACATTAAATTAAAAAAGTTTTTTTTTTAACATTTCACTTATCCCCCCGCAACTAGCCCCTTAAAGTCGAAATTCAAGTTCAAGTCAGTGTTTAGGCCACTAATTGCTACAACTGTTCCAAATTTCAATAGTCTACGTCAAATGGTCTCTGAGAAAAAGGCCTGTGACAGACGGACAGGCAGACAGACAGACAGACAAACAGACAGACAGACACCGAACTGATTCTATTAGTGTTCCGTTTTGGTACGGACGGAACACTAATATTATGCCTTTTGACGGCGACCAGAACTATTTACCAGATTTCATTACTCAAATAGAGAACATTACCTCATTTTTACATACTTTACATACTTTTCGACTATATGAAAAATAAATGTGTGGGACAAACAAGATCAGCCTTGTATAATCACGGAGCGTCAACGAACTGGACTCAGCTCAAGCAAGTACTAATAGCAAGTTATGGTGAAAAGGAAAGTAGCTCAGATGTAATGGATAGGTTAAAAATGTGTAGGTGATCGTTAACAATAGAACATTATTATTTTGAGATAAAAAAGCTGACACTTCAAAAACATTTCAGAAACGTTTCAGAAATAAAACATATCTGAAATGTTTTTGAAAAGTTTCTGAAATGTTTTTTATTTCCCATTCGTAACGGAAAATTATTTTTTTTCTCAATGCATAAAATGTATTTTTTGTGAAGAAAAAAATAAAAATTTCAAAAAATGCGTGGAGTTATGAGGATAAAATTATTTGAAATAATTTTCTGACACATTTCGTGCTCTGATTAGCCTATGTATACAGTAGAAATCGGTTATAACAATACCCAGCACTATAGCCTCGATATTGAGGGAGCTTTCGATAATCCCACCTTTGAAATGGTTGAATTTGCACTAAGATCAAAAGGAATTGACCCGACACTCATCGGTTGGATTCTAGCGATGCTTAAGAGCAGATCAACAACAGCTTCATTAGGTAGTTACTCCAAGATAGTGCAAGCTGTAAAAATACTGCATTTGTCCTTCATTCTTCGCAATTTATACTTAGACCCCTATTGTGAGTGTCGATCGACGATCGATAATCGACAACTAACGGTCATCGACCGTCGATTGCAGAATTCGGTATTGTCTATTGTGATTGTGATCGGTAGTTGTCGATTTGACAGTCGCTGGTAGTCGATCACGAATTTGTGGTCGATGCTTTTTTTGGAGAAATGTGAAAGAGTTTTGTGCGTATGAAATGATAGTAGTTTTAATAAAAACGATATGTTAAAAACACTTAATTATTAATTATAATGCAGTGCGAAGCAGGTTACAAAGAAAAATCAATTGGAGCTGGTATGGTATGGAAACAAATCCTGATATCGCGAAGAGAGTTTGTGCAAAAACCCAAGCAGATGGCCGATGGAAAAAGATAATTATTAATTGTTATTCAGCTTATTCTCCTCAGTTTAATAACACAATATGATGAAATAAAATTAAATAAGTTGCAATTTTAATTATTCTGTTTTTGCTTTATTCCATAAATTACAAGGACATGGATTTGGGAATATTATTCCAGATTTTTACCGCTTCTTCGTTTCCAGAAAATTCTTCGCCATAATATGGTGATTGGCTCATTCCTCGTCCATCACAAAACCACAATTTAATTAAACTCTTTTATTAAATTACTTCTAACAAAAATAAATAATTATGAACACAATAGCCAAGCAACTGTCAAAAGTATGATATATTCACAATATTCACATTTTTATTCACAATAATCTATTCTTCCGTCGATTGAGTTACACAATAGCAAAGCCAAAATTAATCGACACAATCGACGATTGTCGTGACGATCGTTGATCGACACTCATAATAGGGGCCTTTGTGCTTCCCAGGAGCTTCCTGACAATATAAACAGTAAGCATACTCACTGCATAACAATGCTTCTTATAAACTTTTAAATGACCTTATTGAAAGCAGTCCTTTATTCGACGTATATTTTGTACGAGGTGCTTCCACGAAGCTTCCTAGAGTTATGAAGAGTAAGCGCTCAATCTCTGCGTACTTGAGAATCCTTCATTCGATGTATATTTTATACTAGGTGCTTCCACGAAGCTTCCTAGAGATATGAAGAGTAAGCGCTTAGTCCCTGCATACTTGGGAAGCGCTTACTATTTTTCCCGCTAGGCAAAAACAAATTTAAATATGTGTGCACATATCTACACAAATGTAAGCAACTTACCTACATATTATGCATGTGTACATACATTTCTTTCTGATGTCCTTTCTCATCTTCTCAGAAGAATAACTATACAAATGTACATCCACAAAAAAAAAAAAAAAAAAACAAATAAAGTATGTATGTATCCATACATATATTTTCGTATCGTTATTCGCTGAATTGTAATGCGTGGAACACCTACATTATAATGTATACGAAACCATCAAAATTCCTTTGTGTGGTTTAAGTCCAAGCTCAATGGTTTACAGAAAAGGAATTTTTTGGAAGCTAATGGCGCATCCATTCAACTTACAAATTACTTACACATACAAATTTCCCTTCACGTATTCACTTTTATATGATTGTGATATGTAAACAGTTTGGAAGGTGAAATTACAAAAAAAAATAATTAAAAAAGAACTGTTGAACGGAATGCAGTTCTGATAACTATGTTTCCATCTACACTTTATTCTCAATGTTTGTGAATTAATTCAGATTTTTCTGTTTTTTGAAAAAGTGTTAAGAAAAAAGTAATACAAAATAAATATTTTATGCATTTTTGAATTCGTGCTTACAGAAGCTGTCATTTGACATCACACACAATGACCTCAACATTAAATTAAAAAAGTTTTTTTTTTAACATTTCACTTATCCCCCCGCAACTAGCCCCTTAAAGTCGAAATTCAAGTTCAAGTCAGTGTTTAGGCCACTAATTGCTACAACTGTTCCAAATTTCAATAGTCTACGTCAAATGGTCTCTGAGAAAAAGGCCTGTGACAGACGGACAGGCAGACAGACAGACAGACAAACAGACAGACAGACACCGAACTGATTCTATTAGTGTTCCGTTTTGGTACGGACGGAACACTAATATTATGCCTTTTGACGGCGACCAGAACTATTTACCAGATTTCATTACTCAAATAGAGAACATTACCTCATTTTTACATACTTTACATACTTTTCGACTATATGAAAAATAAATGTGTGGGACAAACAAGATCAGCCTTGTATAATCACGGAGCGTCAACGAACTGGACTCAGCTCAAGCAAGTACTAATAGCAAGTTATGGTGAAAAGGAAAGTAGCTCAGATGTAATGGATAGGTTAAAAATGTGTAGGTGATCGTTAACAATAGAACATTATTATTTTGAGATAAAAAAGCTGACACTTCAAAAACATTTCAGAAACGTTTCAGAAATAAAACATATCTGAAATGTTTTTGAAAAGTTTCTGAAATGTTTTTTATTTCCCATTCGTAACGGAAAATTATTTTTTTTCTCAATGCATAAAATGTATTTTTTGTGAAGAAAAAAATAAAAATTTCAAAAAATGCGTGGAGTTATGAGGATAAAATTATTTGAAATAATTTTCTGACACATTTCGTGCTCTGATTAGCCTATGTATACAGTAGAAATCGGTTATAACAATACCCAGCACTATAGCCTCGATATTGAGGGAGCTTTCGATAATCCCACCTTTGAAATGGTTGAATTTGCACTAAGATCAAAAGGAATTGACCCGACACTCATCGGTTGGATTCTAGCGATGCTTAAGAGCAGATCAACAACAGCTTCATTAGGTAGTTACTCCAAGATAGTGCAAGCTGTAAAAGGCTTTGCACAAGGTGGAGTCCTGTCGACCACATTGTGGAACCTCTTAGCACAGACAATAAATATACAGATGTCTCATGCCTGTACAAAAATATGGTTTTTTGCACTAACCGACACGAATTACCCGACAAAGCTTTCAGAATAGGTATTGCAAATAAAGGTCTTTGTTTTTACTCGCTCCGTTCACTTGTGTGGGAAAAGCTTCTCCCTCTTATCATGAGTTGTGATTGGAATGCGGCCTATACACACGTACTTATATGCAACGTCAAGCAGAATTTAGTAACACACTCTCACATGCTTGAAGAATTTTTGCCGTGTGTATAGGCCGCACAAGGGGCATGTGAGAAAGGGAATAGCAACTATACTATGGCCACAGACAATAAATTTATTGTCTGTGCCATGCATGGCTGTGTGATTTTTAGCAAGTGTTCAAATTTTCTTGAATGGGAATTTCGTTACCGCGTATTCATATAAACATGTGTATATGCGATGGATCAATGGAAGGGCGGAGAAAGTAGATAATTTCGTTGGATTTTGTGATTGCAAAAAATAAAAAAAATAATTTCTTCGACAGCAGTTTATAAAGTGCGTCATTTTTTTGATAGTTCATAAAGATTATGTCAGACGCAATTGATTTTAATATAAAGAAGTTATTCAAATACTGAATTGAGTATTCAGTTTATCTGAATAGGTATTTGGAATGTGTAAATTAGAAAGTTCTATGTTTTTATTGGACTTCCTACCTTGAATAAAGTATCTATTTACAAAAATTGAAATACAAGTCTGATTCTTGATTACTTAGTGTACCCCCTCAGCTCCTGAAGTTGGCTACTTGAGTTTTCACTAGTTGAAACCAATTTTTTATCCTGTGTTCATTATTTTGAAAAATAGTTTTTGAACTCTTCGATTTCTAATAAGTTAATAATAATTTAATTTAAAAAAAGAAACGTTTAATGATTCCTGAAGCTCTAGCAAAAAAAATCGTATGATACCGGGGGTCTATTTTCACCCCCATCCAAGTTATAGCCCGTCCAAGTAAGGCAGCTCCAATTTGATGGTAAGGCCGCTTTAAGTGATATAACTTCTGACCTACTATAGCTACAAAAATTGTTTTGTACATTTTAGAGAGACAAACAGAAGCGCATACAAATGTTGAAGACTTCTGTTATATGCAGCCACAAAAAAAATTATGGCTCCTTTGAGTCTGATTTAAAGAGTAATGAAGATCCATGTAAAAAAGATCGACCAAACGAAAATAATTAGAATTTACATAGAAATCTCTATTTATAAAAATGAAACATTGTTTGTATGTATCTTATAGACTCCAAAACCTACCGATCCGATTGAGTTCAAATTTTGTGGAAAATTTTGGTATTTTTCTGAGAGTGTTTCAGTGGAGTTTGGTCAAAATCGGTATGCTAGGAGCTGAGTTAGTGGCAGAAAGGGGGTAAAAAGCTATTTTTCTGTCTTTAAACAGCCCCTAACTCAACAATGGCTTATCGAATTAAAAAACTAAAAAATAGGTGGATTTATTAAATTGTCCACTGATTCGTTTAAGCTATAAATCATCCATCTGCGTTATCTTGAAGCTGAGCTATGTATGCTCAAATTACCAATTTTCCATCAGTCAAAATCGTAGCCAAAAGTCATGCAGCAGTGGGTGACGTAGTAGTATCGGTTATGTGAATGCGTGCTCTATTCGGCGCCGCGACTATCTTTGTTCCTTAGTATGTGCGACAGGAAGGGTTGAATATTGAACGATGAGCTCTATACCGAAATACGTACATACATACATGTTTATGAACACAATATATAACGAGTAGGAATAAAAATTATCAAACCAAAGCGGGTAGATATATGTATATGTACATATGTAGATCAGTGATCGATTGCATAGGCAGGTACCCCTTTGGTGGCGGCTGGTGATGCTGTTAATATGTACTGTACGTATGTATGTGCGTTTTCTGTGTTTCGAATACATACAATGTTGAAATGGTTATTTTACGATTGTGTGCTGTAATGTATTTGACAATTCTGAATTCACCGGTGGACTTTACATTGCATTAACCACGAGAAACCATAAATGTCATACAATTTTCTGAGGAAATCGACATATCCCAGTAGGCGATCGCTGGTGATTTTAGCAGACCTTGCCAAATCACCCCTTACTTCATCAATGAAAATCTCAAAAAATAGGAAGGCCTTCCCAAAATCATGCCTAGGAAGCGAGTTGGTAATGGCTCTTGTTTTAAAATTCTCACCACTTTTAAATTTGAGCATCAATTGTATTACCACTTCGCTTCTAATAGAATGACCGTTTCAGGCCTGCGCTTGGGCATTGATAAGGAAGCGAGTTAGTAATGGAATCTATTTTTAAATTCCCACTACTTTTAAAACTTGAGCATTAATTGTATTACTGCTTTGCTTCTAAGGGAATGACCGTTTTCACGCCTGAGTTTAGGCATTGCCAAGGAAGCAAGTTAGTATTGGAATCTGTCTTCAAATTTGTTTTAGTGGCACTACCACTCGGCTTCCTATATTCTACTTCTTCATGTCTTCTTTTCGAATAGAAATATGTACCTAGCAAGCAAGTCTGATCACGTTAAGTTTTTTTGTCTTGCAAAATAAGCTGAGGGGAAAAATGCAAACTCACCGATTTTTAGTTAAAGTTTTTGGCGCATAAAAACGTTCGGAGAAAAAAAGAAGTGCTAAGTAAAATTCTAATAAAGTGCTGTAAAGTATTCAACGGAAAATTAAATTTAAAAGTGTGGTGAAAGTTAGTTATTTTTGTTTTTTATTTACAATATTTTTCTCTAAAGCTTATATAATATACATATTTTTTTATCATATGTAAATTCTATGTCTGATATATACATACAAACACAACACATAAACACTTGGATTTATTTATTTGACTTTGTTTTGGAACTAGGGCTTCCCTGGAAGCAATATACAACTGGAAGGCCTGCTTTTACTCATAACTGGTAACTGATGAAATCAGTGCTTCTCTGGAAGGGCTATAGGAAGGCCTGCTTTTACTCATAACTGGTAACTGATGAAATCAGTGCTTCTATGGAAGGGCTATAGGAAGGTCTGCTGGAACATCTTCTTGGTAACCCCTGAAAGAAGGCCTGCAAAGGAATCGATATGGGAAGTACTTCCTCCCTATGACATCGCAATGTTAAATTCATGGCTGAAGTATAAGCAAAAGTCATCGATGCTTAGCTTAGGGAGGCCTGAAAGAATCACTAGGGTAATGCCCAAATTCGCTACTGGGATGTATGTAATACATGCAATTGATTGGTACGATACTATTACATGGCAATGCTTAACCCCACACCTCACGTGTAACGGTACAGAAACTCTTATATTTGGGATTGGACATTCTTCCACTGTACTGTCCTGATGTTCCAGTCAGTCTGAAGTCATTTAGCTACCAGATAGTCTTCCAATATAAAGCAAAAGGCTACAAAATACTTTAGAGATATGTATCATTGCGTTGAATATTTAGAATTTCTTAAAAAAATTAATACTTGACGACTGACGTCGGAAGAGCATTGTACGTACATACATAGAAGCAAACCCCTTATAATTTGATAAAAGATAAATGAATAAAAAAAAGTGTTACTAGCTTTTAAATGTTTGCTACTAAATCGTACATTACATGTGGTACAGTCAAATAATAGTAGAAAAACTATGCTGTTGTTTATTCTCACGATGAACATTTCGTGTGTTTCAACAAGGTTTGTTTGATTTGGCGGTTCTTATTTCAACCCAGAGCCACATCACTAGAGCAGTGTTTTTTGCTTAATAAGTAATATGGGATTCACACTAGCATCGAAATGAGACGAAAGAAACGAAAATGCTAATTTCGTGAATGGATGCATTCAGTTCTGATAGTAAATATATGACGCTGTCATGTTATAAAATTTTTTAATATTAAATTATTTTTTTATATACATAAGTATAGGTATAACGTATAGTAATAATAATAGTTGGATGTTATTGTTAAACAGTTGGGTACATAAAGTCGACTATTATATAGCTAACAGATGCGGCGCTGCCTCGGGTTAATGTGTTAAAATATCACATTTCGGGTGGATTTTGCCACTCCGGGTATCTCAATTATCAGACACGCACGTGGACTATAGAGCCAACTGTAGAAAAGTGCCCCAATGGGCGCGGAGATAAAATAAATGGACAGATATTTGTATGTTTATGTACGAATCCTATGGCCGATGCTCTTTGGCTCCACATGTAGTTGATCAGAGTGCCTCTACGCGACGTACAACTTCAATTTCTGTTAGTAACTTTATGGAAATAAATCCACAATAAAACAGTCAATTATATATGTATAATTATCAAATGAATATACGTATCTTTATTTATTCATCATTTCACAATCGCTTTTATATGAACCATCGTGCCGTCTCTCTCTCTTCCTTCTTGTTTCATTTTAACAATTATATTCTAACATTTCTTTTTTTTCAGATAACGTCCCATATTTATTAAACCATTTCATGAGATATTGATGTTTTGTATGTTATTCCATTATATTTTTCGTTTTTATATCACTTATACTTAGATCACCGAGATTAATAAGAATCCGTTGTTTAATCTTTGCGCAGCGAAAACTTTAATATTCCCTTATTAATTTGTTCTGTCATTGTCATTCAGAATCATTCAACTGCATTCAAATTAAGTTTGTTCGATTTTATTTTCACATAATTTTGAATGAATTTCAACGAAATTATGTTGAAATGACATAACTTCGATATGTCAATTCGTATGGGAAATTATCTTATTTCGAGCATAATTTGGAAATTTGCAACGAAATTAGCTGTTTTGCCCTGGTGTGAATACCGTATAACGCGACTATTTAAGTACACGGGCGAAGCCGGGCGGGACAGCTATTTCTGTATAAAACTAGATAAGCAGAACAGCTTCATTCTTATTCGTGTATAAGATGTTTCGGCTGATTATCACGCTCATTATAATCAACACATGCAGCATTGTATCGGCATAAAAACAGTGAAAAAAATTACTGTGAAATAAAGCGTAGCAACGCACGCCGGGTATCCGCTATTATATACATATTCACATATGTATGTGCAATTCTGCATATTGAAAAAACACATAAAATAACACTCAACTGAACTGCTTTAAATTTACAATGGATATTAACGGGGATTTATTTGAGTGCACCTCACAAGAACCCTCAGATTACTGTTGCCGTTTCTCCTGTTATAACAGGAGTCTACTGTTATTTTGCTCCGAAAAAGTGAAATCTACTGTTTCCTGTTTCCAGACAATTTTTGGACCGTTTCTCCTGTTATTTAACTTTTTTTTTCATTGAAAACAAAATTCGAAATGGAAGGCTAATATGAAAAAAAGCAACAAATAATCTACGGTAATATGGGTTTTGTTTGGTTGGTGATTGGCACTACAAGTCTATGTGAGTAGGACCATTCGCGTACGCTCCCAAAACTACGAAAATCTATGCGTATGAAAAGTTACTAAAACCCGTTCGCTTTACGCAAAAATGTAGTTTTTCGTAAAAGAGAGTATCCAGGAAAGAGTAATACATCTCACCATGCTGCGAATTTTGGCACAAGAAATTTCTTTGGGCAGATTACATGAAAACTGTCAAATCACATACATTTTGCATTTTTTGTTGTTCAACGCGTTCGTTTCCTTTTCCGTAATTTTCCTATCTTTGAGAGAATTTCACATTCACTCTTCGATATTTGACATAAAACACATATCTGATGCAAAAGTACCCGAACGGACCTAGTGACATTGACATTTATTTCACAATTTGAATAAAATAAAAAGCCTGTTCCTTAACTTGAAAATTGCTACTGATTCGTACGCATTTGTACGAATTCTAGACCAACCGCGTTCCTTTACACAAAAAAGTAGGAAAAGAGAGAGTAAAAATTTCCCCTCAATAAAAAAATCTTACGAATTCTTGCTCAACAAATTTTGTGCGGGTAAAAGTGAACTATCTGTCAAAGTCAGCTGTTCCGTTTGTTTTGAATTATGTATTTGCATTTTCTTATTTTAATGCAAAAAGTAAAATATTGGAAAGAAAATGAACATAGATGAAAGTTGAATGTTCTGAATGTTGAAATTTGCAAGAACGAGAGACAGACAGTTCGACGTTCCTAATTTTCGTGATTCTAGTTAATATGTATTATGTATTTATTGTTTACGTACTTTGTATCTACTTCCTTTTCTAGTTAAATTCAGGGAAAAAGGCAAAGTATTATATGAACAGAAGGTTCCTTTGTAAAAATTGGCTCAGTGAAAATCCAGACAATTTTATGGAATGCAAATGCGTTGTTTGCAACGGAACAAACATTTTTTCTATGAACCCGACAAAAGTGGACTATTATACGACATGCTGAAGGGAAACGACATATAAATAAAATTAAGTCAGCAAGTTATGAAGTGCCAAAAAACGTTTTCCTAATGCAATAGACATTTCACTAAAAAACACCGTATTTTATAGGTTTTTGGACGAAATTTTAAATCTCCTGTTACTTTAGTAAGTCCAACAGAAGATCTCCTGTTTTTCACATTTTCTCAGCGGCAACACTGCATCAGATATACATAAGTTCAGGTCCCGCATCATTGTTGTCAATTACGTCTACTGTTTCGCTACTCGTGCAATCAATATGAATCTCATGTTTTGGATTTTCTTCCGTCTTATCATTGTCTATTGAATAAGACTCACTTAAACGTGCAAAAACTGAATAAGGCAATGCAGGCAGAATAATTGGAAGTCGTAAACAGGAAATCCCTAAATTTCTGCGAAGTACAATTTATAACATAATTTTGTGCCTCGCGTCCGTTGCTGAGGGGTTCGCGTCCGGCGTCCGACAAATAAGGTCATTCAACTAGGTACATACTAATGTTAGGTAAAATACACGAATTCTTTTCATGTTTCATAAGTACGCATTCAATGGGCAAATCGGCAAAATTATGAATTGCAAAATTATGAATTATGTAGTTGGAAAATCGCATTAGTTGTTAAATGTGGTAAAAAAAGTAGGTAAAAAATCACATTTTCGCTTCTTACCTGCTGCGGTTTCTTCCAAGTTTCATAAGATCTGTGAGTTTTTCAGCATACTTATCACAAATTTTTTTGTTAACAATTGTTACGTTCATAAGAAAAAAATAATAAACCGGTATGTTTATTACGCATTTTTTGTAGAAAAGCGACCTGAAAGTAAAAATTTGCATAGGCAATATAAAGTAAACTGACTTAAAAATAAAATATCTGGAAAGCCAAAAAAGATATTTGAAAGCAGTTAAAAAGAGTATTGTTTCTTCTAAAATTAAAGCCCTAACTGAAGTTTCTGAAGTAATTATTAACGGAGATATTTGTGTAAGCATGGGTCAAGGTACACCAAAGTAGGTCTTTTGTTAAATTCTCGTTAAATGATGTCCACATTGGAGATAGACCCTTGCCGTTGAACGATTTTTTTTCTTAGATTATACCCAAGAATCAGTTCCCAAAGTATTGACATTTAACTTCATAACACGCTGTATAGTAAACATAATCTGAATGAAAAAAACCTTAACTCATTTACAGACAGAAATTAATACAGTACACTCTGGATTTTTGCAACCTCGATTTCTGCAGACCTCGATATTTGCAACCGACTTAAATGAATTTCCTTTTTTCGATTTTTGCAACAAATTCAAAAAAAATCTCCATTTTCGGAACTGTGTAAGTTTAACTATGCAATGTTGCAGGCAAGAGCAAACTTCTGCTGACATCATAAATCATCTTGACGCAATGCAGTGATAATAACGCGTCTAGATTTTTTTGTGTGTTAAGAACAGCGAATCCTTCTTAGATCAAAACCTAATAAGGTTGACTAAACTCTACTACAAAAAAACTTTGTTGAGCGGTCCTATTTACTCTTGCAATTAGGAGGAAACACTGAAAAACTTAAAATAAAATATGCCATGTATTTCTTGGCAAGCGCTTGGAAAGAGTTAAAAGTGAATACAAATGCTAAATATTGGAAAAAAGTTATCAGAGCTCCTGATCATTGGGAGGAAGATAGAGGATAGAATTTTGTCAGAAAGGCAGCGATGACATCTCTGAATGGATCTCCGAGAAACTGCAAAATATAGAAGTCCGAAAAAAAGAAGAAGTTTCTGTTAGAAGTGCGGAAATGGATACTATTGATACAAAACCCAAAGTTAAATTAAAAAACGCAATAAAATGCTCCACCACATGTTTGCAGTGGGCAGAACAAAATGACCTCAACATTGAAGAAATGATACCACTCCAGAAAATGTGCGATAAGGCTGTTACGAAGCGATCTTTTGCAAAATATCTGCAAACACTATGTAGGTACATACTTATTAATTTACCTGCATTTAAATGAAATTCTTTTTTCTGAAATTATGTTTGAATGCATAATGTTTCTTTATAGGTACCTATACCTACCTATAACTCGGAGAATAGCGTGTAGGCCTTTTTAAAGTGTTTTAATTTTTTGTTCTATTTGCGCAACTTTTCGATATTTGCAACAACGTCTGTTTTCATTAGTTGGAAAAATCGAGAGTGCACTGTATTTTTTATCAAGGTAATGTATGATATACATTATACATAAATAAAAAGTAGCATGTTGCAGAGTTTGGTTCAAATCAGTGAACCAAGATATAATCCATTAAAAAGTATTGTAAACTTATGGTCACTTCTTGAAATTACAAATCACACGATATCGATGAAAAACAAAAAATACTCATATCAAGCTACAAACAAAATAACAAGCCTGTGTATACAATATACACCCACACATCTTCACACGTATACGATCTACACGGGTCAATATTTACGAAATCCACCGTACCAACGAACGTGCCGGCATCAGCACTCCCCGTCCGCAGTCCCCTCCCCGACGCCATCAGTTAAAATAAGCATACAGAATTTTTGTTGTTTTGTTCTTGCAATAGAGCTGGGTGCTCAACACGTAATTTCACCGACGATCGTCGCTCACACGACTGCACCAAACGACGTCGACGAAACGATGCTTCGCGAAACACTCCCAGTCTCGTGTCGTCCATCGCCTTCGTCGTTTTTCAGTTTGAGAACCACAGAAAACAACAATTATAAGCGATTTGACATTTGCTGATGAAGTCATAATTTGACATTTGTGGTTTTGGCGGCATTTTCATATTTCATATTTATTATTAATTAATATTAAGATCATTTACAATAGAGTAATGAAATCTTTAAGTTATATTTAATTTTTTTTTAATGAAAAATGACAGTAGACAGAAAGGAGACTATGCATTTTCACATTAAATTCTTTTTTTTGAAATTATATTCGTTATTTTACAAATGAAATTCGTATTTTTGCCAAAGAAACCAAATTCTATTTCCAAAAACACGAATTTAAATTGAAAACGCACCGAAATTGCATTAAACACAGGAGGGCGACAGCTAAATAGCTATCGTACTTGACAGATTTTCGTGTTACGTGAAAACTCGTGAAGACGATCGGTCGCTCATCGTTTAAACGAGCGAGCATTTTTATGCTAACGGGAAGCATCGCTATCGTTAACGATGTCGAAAACGATGACGACCGTCTTACGTGATGAGCGCCCAGGTAACCAACGCAACGTTGTGACTTGTCACTTGTGTGTGTGTCCTTCTTGCCTTACCCTAACTGCATATCTTCATTGAAAACGAAGCAAGAAAAGCAGTATACCGCATAGGTGTACTTCTTGGAAGGCGAGTTACCCTCAGTAAAGGTAGTAGAGATAGCAGAGTGGAGGAGCTTCTCGATTCAGTACCAGGAGCCTTGGGGGGCGCTCTGGACACCCCGAGCTCCAAATACAATTTCGGGCGAAGGTTGCAATGTCTCCTTCCATATCTGCCTTTCAGGCAGAGATATATGCTATCGCTAGTACAGCGCACATTACACTTAACAAGAGATGGAAAGGCAAGTCCATCTACATCTGCTCTGATAGCCAAGCAGCTATTAAAGCCTGTTCAGCAGCGTTGATCAACTCAAGAATTGTTAAGGCAGCTGTCAATAAACTGAACCAGCTTGGGCGATGTAATAAGATCACACTGGTCTGGGTCCCGGGACATTCTGATATCCCGGGAAACGATAAAGCTGATGCTCTGGCTAGAGCTGGATCAGCGACCCCTTTTATCGGTCCTCAGCCTGTTATTGACTGCAGTTCAGCTTATGCTAAAAACAAGCTTCTTGAACTGCTGCGACTACAACACTATAACCATTGACACGAGCTTAGGTCATGCCGACAGGCCAAAATGTTAGTAGATGCGCCCAGGGTAAACAGAACTAAGTTTCTTTTACACCTTAGTAGAAATGACCTCAAAATCCTCACAGAACTGGTCACTGGGTTCACTCCCTTAAACCAGCACCTGAACAAAATTGGAATCAGAAGCTCGGGCGTTTGCGAGATGTGCCCGGAAGAATAAGAGACAGCTGAGCACTTCATTAGCGAGTGTCCGGCCTTTGCTCGGATCAGAAAGGCCACTCTAGGCAAGTACGTCCTACGGGACGTTGATCTACTAGAGCTCAATCTTGCCCTATTGCTTCGCTTCGCGAAAGCGACGGGCAGATTTAGATCAACATATAGCTCAGCAACAAATCGCTAATTCAGCGAATGGGGTGGTACTTCACCAAAGTACAATGGGCCTACAAGTCTACGTGCTTGTTGTCTCTACGGGATAACCCCCTCTTAAATGCAATGCAATACAATCTGGTATTATATGGTCTTTGATACAAGTTAACCTTCATCTCATCCTTGTGTAGAAAACTACACAAAAACAACATTTTTTCTTACTTTTTTCAAAAACCACTAATTGATAACTTCTGGAATTTTCTGACTTTGTTAACAACCTTATATTACAATAAAAAAACGTTTTTCCCCATGAAAATAATGTTCATGACGGTTGTTATTGCTAAAATTACGTTGCCTACCTTCTTGTGTAGATTTCTATACATATGGAAACTTTGTGCATTTCATATAAAATTTCATTTGCATTGAATCTCTTCGCAAGTGAACAACGTTTGAATATATATTGTGAATTCAATAGTAATAAAAAAGAACTATGTCGGGACCAAGATAGTTGGAAATGGAAGCATGTTGGAATGAAAGTGATGGTGATGATAGTGATATTTTTGGAGACAGAGATGACGAATTTGTACCAGAAGAAAATGTGTATGATAACGATGACTTACTATGTACATATATTGAGATGATAGAGATTCTGAAGTTACAAAGGTAGCAAGTGAATCAAATGAAACATACATCAGTTGTTGAAGGTGAAAATATGAATACATTGCTTGTTTCGAAAGATGGGATTGTGTGGCAACCACAACCAGTTGGGCATCAAACTAGAAGATTCGGAATGCAAATATGATTTCTCTTCGTCCCGAATATCAAAGTTCCTTCTTTATTTTTCTTCCCACTACATATTGAAAGTATAACTTTGAAAGATTCTAATGTGTATTCACAAGCTAAATACGGCAAAGTTTTCAAACTAATCGTTTCGAATATGTTGCAAGCATAACACTGACAACATAGCACTTGTTTCGTACATTGGAAGAAAAAACAAATGTACTGTATTGCAAAGAACAATACATAACTCTGTTGAAATTGGATCTGGTGAAAAATTAATAACAGAGTATTACAATAAAACAAAAGGATTGTTCATATCTGCCATTTCAAATTTCAAGTCAATATTTTTTTTTCATTCGATTTACAATTATGTACATACCTAGGTGATGTAGCTACTGTTGCCAAAATGGTTCCTTGCTACAGCTGTAACAAATGGATGGCCAATGGCTGTATTTGCAAAACATGTTTGATATTTCTAATATGAATTCATAAATTATTTTCAAATAAGTGAACTTGAATTGGCAATCAACACAAAAAAAAAATAGCAATACGAAGGAAAGTGAACTTAGAATTCACTTGCAAAACCACATATGGCAGCTAGAAGAAGAAGACCGGCATTATCAAAATCTTTGCTTGCAGAAGTTTCAGGAGAAAGTTTACCAGCACAATCTTTAGAGTAGGTATACTTCTGCATCATCTTCATTAAATCCATCAAAACGATCACGACGCGTTCTACTATAAATAAAAGGCAGTACAAGATGTCACTTTTACAATGAAGAAAATTCCACCGAAAATAATATATTATATGCGCCAATTTGTTGTTTTGCACAAAAGGTGAGTGCAAAAACCAACATAATCGAAATGTTTGTATAAAATGCATTCAAGAAAACTAATTTCAATTTATTTTCACTTGTTTCTTTAGAATACAATTATAAAGACAATTTGTTTGGTTGATTTTACCCAAAAAAAAAATCAAATTCATGGAAAACACACTTAAATCCCATATGTGTAGAAAAATACACACAAGGGTAGACAACGTATTTTTTTTTGAGGATGAGATGAAGGTTAACACCCAAAAGATTGATTATCGTCACATGACCCTGAAGCTCAGTTCACTCAACTTCCCATGAACCACATTGCCCGTGCACCTGAACTTTCAGTAGATTATTTCCTGGAAAACACAACCAGCATTGCACATCAATTCCCATCGACCCAGTTACGAACACCTGTATTCTGTATTCACATTTCCATTAATTCCAAGAAGATATCGACTCAGCGTCTGCTCCCTGGAGGTACTTTGTCTTCTATATTTATAAAAATTAAACATTATTGTTTGTATGACGGCTATAGATTCCGAAACTACCGATCCGATTAAGTTCAAATTTTGGGAAAAATTTTGGTATTATTCTGACAGTGTTTCTGTGGAGTTTGGTCAAAATCGGTGCGCTAGGAGCCTATAAAGTGGCAGAAAGGGGATAAAATGCTATAAAATAGGTATGTGATAACCGGTGGATTAGTTGTAAATAAAACACTGATATCATTTAGGTACCGGTGATACAACAAAATAACAATTAACTTTATTTAGTGTAATTATTATAAGCAATCAAAACTATTCTAAGCAAAACAATCTTATTCCTAAGATGATCACACCGGCGCGGCTGGCCAACGACTTCCCCCAGCAGGTCCAGTGTGTGTCTGCTGATATTAGGAGAACTTTTACGTAGAAGAGTAGTATGTTCATTAATCGGCAGGTCGCCACATCCCTCCTTCAGCTTCAAGGTAAGCTTCCGATTAGAGTTTTCCAGCTCTTTTTGCGCTTCTACTGGATCCGAGTTAGAACTGGACTGCCTGTCATTATCTGGTGAATTAAGCAAGGTTTTACCTGAAAGATGAAGAACAATTACATTATGATTTTATTGGAAATAAAACCTGGTCCTGAAGGGGTGGATCCTGATCCCGGCGGGTCTGGTATTTTCTTTAAGCGTATAATGTTCCGTCTTAGAACTTTGCCATTTTCGCTCACCTTTCCGTCCAATAACTTTGAATTCGGCAAAACTGAATGCAGTTGATAGCTTATTTTATGGTATCATATTTTGAAGCAACACTTCGTCTGCAAGGCCTATCTCACAACATTTCGGTCTAAGATCCTTATCAGCTCTCTGTTTTCACTCCTCTTTGTTTCTTATATCTGAATCCATAGCTTCTGATTCTTAAATGCTTTCTGGGACATGTTGAATGTAAGCAAGGATCAGCCTATTGAATAATAGCTCGGAAGGCGCATGGTGCTTAGCCATGGGGAGTGACATTAAACGCCTTTAGAATTCGCTATCTGGAATCTTTTCAAAAAGATCGAATTATATTCTCAACCTCTCCATTCGCCTGCGGCCAGTATGGTGGCTATGTTATTATGGTTATGGGATAACCGAGTCCGAGTAATATCTTTAATATAGCAATAATTACATTTAATGTTATTCTCTTCACGAACCTAATTTCATGGTATCTTGAGTAGTAATCGAGGATAATAAAAATAAAGCCATGATTCGGAAGAGGACCTAGGATTGCTAAGCATAGCCACGGACCATCTGGAAAGCGCACCTGTGCATTGGATTGGACACAAGTAAACAATCGCGACAGCTTTTCACAAACTTTTCCACGTCTCTATGAATCAGAGGCCACCATACTTTGAAGTGCACTCTGCGAATCATCACGGTTTCTCATGAGTGACCCTGATGTGAGATTTGAAGAACCCATGACCTTAGGGCCGTGGTTATGGCAAGTTCCTCGTAGCAGAATGTTTTCCAAGGTACAAAGTTCTAAACGAAATGGAAAAATCTGTTCCAGCTGTTGGAACTCCACATATTATTTTGAATACTACAAACCGCTTCCATAAGTTCTGCATCTGCATTTGATTTATTACGACAATTTCAACAGTGGATTACGTTTGCAGTATTCATTTTTGAATTACAACGCAGACGTTCTGTTCACCTGCTCTGTCGAAAGTGTCAGATTGCTCCATTTTACATAGTCCGGAAAACAATTCCGCAATTCAGGCTTGGAAAATTACTTTAACTTTAACAAATTGCAATCGTAAACCCATCATATTTAATTTGAGCTAGTGGATTCAACGTTGGCTTGAAAATAGCCTCCAAATGCTTATGATCTGTTACTGTTTGAAATGAATTCCAGCCAGTCTTTCTACAGCCCATACCAATTCAAGACTTTCTTTTTCAGTTTGAGACTATCTACGTTCAACCTCCGATAGGTTTTTACTGGCGCTTTCATTATTATAATACCGAATTCAAATTTTAATCATATTCCCTTTCAGTTTGTCCAAACACAATAGCATCGTCAAGGTCATCGAACATCGATCAGCGCGCCTTTGGATGAAGTCAAAATGTTTTCCATTTTTCTCTGAAATACCTCTGACGCTGAATTTACCCCGTACTCCCCTGGATTTAATAGCGGCAGTGTGTAGTTTTCTTTTAAATTTGCCCCATTGCCGCGTCTCTCATCTATGCATAGGCGGATGTCTCTGTTTCCCTTGAACACTATTACGACTGGGAATATCCAAAGACTCGGTCCAACTACAGGCTCTATGATGTCTCCCGCTACTGCTTCATTTAATTTTGCCTTGACCTTGTCTTCGAGAGCAGTTAGTACCCGACGCAAGGACTATTGTACTGGCTATACAGATCTATCAACAGACAAGATTTTGATACCCCTGATTTTTGGAAATGGCCGAAGTTTTGTATATGATTTTCAAGTCAAATATTTAAAACATTCAGATCAATCTAAGTATCCTTCCCCACCAGTGATTGTCTACCATTCTCTATAACATTAAATCTATCTAGACTTATGGCGATCTCCAAAATTACTTTTATTTTAGACCCGCGAAATTGGTTTTCTGACTTACCTCGAATGCTCCATACCACAGCCGTACCGTATTTTTTTTTTTGCTGAGGAATTTATTCCAAGACCTAGAATTAATAACTATTGCTATTTTGCATCCTATAAAGCAGTTTATACTTCACTCCTATAATTTGCCCCCAATCCGCATCGGTTATTTTAAAGCAGTCATGTTCTTGTAATTTATACATTTATTTCCCAGAATCAGTTCCAGTTTCATTTTTCCTCCCTACGAAACGAATCTTTGTAGTCCAGAATTTCGCCTTTTAAAATCTGGTTTAACAAAATCACTGGGTTTACGCTTTCCGTAATAAGTCTTGCATCATCGAGCAAAATAGCCAATAAAACTGCATTTATTACAGTTCACATCTTAGGCGGGGATATTCGGACTACTCCCTAGATGTCCCCGTTTGCTACATCTGCCACATGTCATGTCTATGATCTTACTGTCACCACTAAATGTTATTTTATTAATGTTTACATCTGTTGTTGGTACCATCATTTCTTCAGATTGGTTGTCGATTTGTTAATATACATCATAGATATCAATCATCGTCTTTCAGGTCATGCTCTTTTTCCAATATCCGTTTCTTGAGCTCTTTAAGGGCCCAAACATTTATCACTTATTATTTGATATTTACTATCTCTGCCCTCGTTCCCCCAAAGTTAAATTTCGCCGCCTGGTTCCGCAGTCAAAGTAGACATTTATTAAAATCTTCCCTAAGGTTTAATGAACGAAACGTGTGCTTTCCGAAAACCGTGTTCTTCTTTGGAGAAAAATATTCGGTTAACCTGCCAATTAGAATATTAAAAATATATCTCGATGCATCCCTTTCTCCGGGGTCTACTAAGGGTATATGGTATATAGTTTATTTTCTTTTTTCAAAGGATCTTTGATTTCTTCTGCCTGCAGATATAGGTTTGAGGCTCAAGGCCATTTTCCCCATTCTGACCGGATCAAAGTCGCTACGCTTTGCACAGAAATGGTGTTACCCCTGTTCCACTCATTTCCCTAATATTTTGCGTAATTTAAGCTATGTCCAAGCTTGCACAATTAAATGCGTCTCGTGTAGTGTTATTGTATTTTCTGCAATTGAATGCTCAACAATTTAATGTTCATATCTTTAGCCAACTACAATTGAATGTAATACATCTTCTTCTTTCTTTTTTTTTTTGCAATTTAATGCTCAACAATTTAATGTTTTCTCCACCTACAGCAATTCAATGCAAATCAATCAATATTTCCAATCGACTGTCAATAGCTTTATTAATATGTATGTAACATATTTGCTTACCCAATTACAACTAAATGTAATTCACCATCTCCAAATTGAAAGATTTCATTGGGTCTCCAATTTAATGGAATCTGTAATTGTTATCAAGCCTCGATTTTATCAACAGGTACTACAAAAAAAAAAGAACTGAAACATCTGCAGAAAAGTATTTCCGCGCTTATTCTGTTTTACGCGTTTCGAGATTTGATAACAATCTCTTTTCTTTTCCACAAAAATAGCTAATAATAATAATAACACATATGAAAACACTTTTTTCTTTGTTTACCTCGTCGCCAATGTGATAACCGGCGGATTAAATGTAAATAAAACACTGATATCATTTAGGTACCGGTGATTCAACAAAATAACAATTAACTTTATTTAGTGTAATTATTACAAGCAATCAAAACTATTCTAAACACAACCGTTACCGTTATCTTCACGACCTCATAAATATGGGTATCAAATGAAACAATTTGACAAGTAGAATACGATTAGCTAGGTGAAGTGATTCTAAATTCAATATGGTGGATGCCAGAAGAGGGCGGATTACTTTTTTCTTCACAACCCGCATGACATGGGTATCGAATAGAAGGCTTTGAGGCACAAGACAACACATGCACGATAAGCAACGAGGACGAAGAATCAACAGAACACATTTTGTGTCACTGTAGCTTCAGTGACATCATCATCATTTAGACAAATTCTATCTAGGGACTGAGGATATAAATATCTGTCAGCTTCTTTATCAAAGACATTTCTGGTTTATTGTAAGCAACACTATATTTTTTAGACACGGGCGCAGCCGGGCGGGACAGCTAGTGTATGTATAAATGGAGGAAATCCCATTAGTCCGCAGTGCCATGGTCTCATCTCAACCAACAATCTAAAAAGATAACAAAAAAAAACTTGGGCGCCCAAGCTTTAATTTAGTCACATATTGGTGACTCGGAAAAAAAAAATTTCAATTTTAATTCATTAAAGCTTGTATTTGAAAATTATTTCTTATCTTTTTTTAAAATAGAAATACTATTTTACTAACCTGAGTGAAAGTGGAAAACTATTTTGCACTTTAATATAAAGTAAAGATCTTTTTTTCCAAGCTCCACTGTACGCAAATCTTTTATCAATTAACTGCTCAGCTTTTGAGGGTTTTGACATGCAGATTAGTGCATGTTTATTTTTTCACAGTATCACGTGTATGCCATTTGTTTTAAGTGACAGTTAGCAGTTCTACAAGTATCAATTAGTAAATACGTATGTACCTTGTATTTCATTGCATAAAACTCGTTAATTACGTGATTGTTAGTCATCTCAATGAGAAATAATTTTTTTGCCTTTTATGAGCATTCAACTACATATGTTTTCACTTGTATATACAATTTGCACACGCACTTATGTATGTACATGCGTTCAGCATGGGATAATTCTCTAAAATAATCATCAATCATTTCTGAATAAGAAAGGTGGAGTTTAATATATGAGTTGAGTTGAGGTTCATAAGGTTCGCGGACTGGCTATCATGCATGCGTTGGATATCGCCATGAGCTGAACTAAATATGCGCTGAATGAATAATCAGTGCTCGCAATCAGGCTTGCCAGATGGTGCAATTAATCCAGCGTTGTCAACACGGGACGTTTGGGACAAAGACTTTGTCGTTTGCAACATTTCTTTGTCATTTGTGAACGCTCAGTTAAATCTATTTGTAATGCTTAAATATAAAGAAACGAAACCTTGAACTGCTTCAACGGCAGAATATGAAGGGATTTTTGCATCAAATTGTCAAGAGCGGTAAAAAGTGAATCCACAATCCCAGCGCAGAAAGTCATGGGTTAAGGGGTTACATGGGTTTTCTTGGGTAAAAAACGGTTTATTTTTAACAATTTTTTCTTATATAAAAAATTAAATATTTCCTTCAAACTTCTTACTGCCGTAAATATACACATTTGACAAAGAATTTTTGAAATTTTTGTAGAAAAATATTTAAATCTCTGCCACTGTAACGTCATTTCCTGTGACCCCTCGGAAAAAAGGTGCTTGGGCGTTGACAGCAGAACTCATGACAGGATCAACTGAAGTCAAAAAAGAAATGTGTGTTTTAGCTAATACCTTAAACTAGAACTTAGACGAAGGAATAAACAAAAAAAGTGAAAATTGGATTTTTGGCAGACATTTTTACAAATAATTTAAAAATTTCGGTAAAATTTGCTCAACATTTCTTTTTTAAAAATACAGTGCACTCTCGATTTTTGCAACTCATGTAAACAGACGTTGTTGCAAATATCGAAAAGTTGCACAAATCGAACAGAAAATTAAAACACTTTAGAAAGGCCTACACACTATTCTCTGAGTTATAAAAATAAAATTGCCTGCCATTTAAGAGTTTTATTTTTATTAAAAAGAAAAATTATGCATTTAAACAATTTAAAAAAAAAGAGAATTTCATTTTCACGAAACTTAAATGCAGGTAAATTAATAAGTATGTGCATGCATACATATTTATTTATATACAGCCTAATAAATAAAATTTAATAAGAAGTAGAAATTTTGGTTTGCACTTGTTTTGTAGAAGATCGCTTCGCGATACAGGATATCGCGCATTTCTGGAGTGGCATAATTTCTTCAATTTTGAGGTAATTTTGTTCTGCCCACTGTAAGCATGTGGTGGAGCATTTTATTGCGTCTTCTGGTTTCACTTTGGGTTGTGTATTAATAATATCCATTTCTGCAATTTTAATAGAAACTTCTTCTTTTCCTCGGGCTTTTATGTATGTACGTTTCGCAGATTCTCGGAAATTAATTCAGAGATGTCTTCGCTGCCTTTCTGACAAAATTCTATCCCGAATTAGGAGTTAAGAAACACAGTCTTCTTCATCCCAATGATCAGGAGTTCTTATAATTTTTTTCCAACATTTAGCAATTGTATTCGCCTTTTACTCTATCCAAGCGCTTGCCAAGAAAAAGATGGCATATTTTAAATTTAAGCTATTTTAAATTTGATTTTTCATCAGAAGGCGTATTTGTGGTTCAATAAAAATAGCTTCTTTTAGCTTTGCGTCACTTAATTTTGAAAAAAAGAACAGACTTCAATTCCTTCGCCATTTTTATTGATTGCCTTCACAAAACTCTTCATTAACCCGAGCTTTATATGTAAGGGAGGTAAAATAACGTTTTCGGGTTTAATTAAGGGTGCATATATTTTATATTTGACTTCCCACAGACAAACTCCTTTCGTTTTGGCATATCTTTAACCAGATAGTGCTAACCAGTAGCTCAGCTATCCCACATGATACACAATACGTCCGAAATATAAAAAATACGCATTCTTTACTTTTTCAGATTTTTTTTTTCCTTCAGACTTAAGAATGTATTGTCCACACACGTTATAGAGCTTTTTGGAGACTTTTTGCATTGACGGCGACTTCTTTTTACAGTATTCGTCTTGAATGGTCTAACAATCACAAATATAAAGTTATTCACAAAGACACTACCGCAAAATGCGTGTACTTAAAAATCAAGACGTGATAGAAACAAAAGACATTCAGCGTTTACATACTATAACTAATAGAATACTATAACAGCAGCCAGTTTTATGGGTATCGAATTCGTGTCACGCAGTGTAATTAGATCAATGACACACATTTCCCATATGGTCCCATACAACTAACATACAGATACCTAGTATCACTCATGCACGACGCACAAACATTGAAACACATTAAACTCGACACCTGATACATGACAGACAGTTTTACGACTCACCACAAAGGTGGGATCACCTTGAACTGCGTTATGATTTAGCTCCACATTACTCGTAACCCAAAGTAATAAATTGTATCAGATTTCATTTGAATTCTTATCACCGATATCTGCACACATATGTGGATATACTTTGTATATTATTATCTTATATTTTTAAGGATATTTTAGAACTAAGTTGTATATAAGAATTATGAAATAAAAATTAATCTAAACATCGAACTCGTCGGCTCCAGTAGCCTGTTCTTTATTCTGCTCGGCTCTTTAGCCGTTTAAGTATCAATGCGGCTTTTTAGCTATCACCTTGTTCAGCTTGGGATAGCCTTTATTAATCCCCATAGCTTTGTAGGAGAGGTAGGAAATAAAGTAAAAAACCCTACATTGTTAAAGGGCGATCTTAACTTAAATTACATGGCGATCCATGCTTCAAGGAAGCTGAAATTCTGAAACCCATAGAAAATTAAAAAGATACGAGTAATATAGTAATAGTATGTCAGAGACATATAATAAAGAAGAATTGGACGAGTTTTTCCAGAACCCAAAAGAAGCCAAGAAGAGGAAGGAAAGTCAGGTTTCGACAATCCATCGCTGAGCTATAGAGCTAATAAAACATATTTAAAAAAAAAAAATATTATAAAATTTTCACTTTTTAAAATATATGTATTTTATAAAAATAAAAATGGGAGGAAAGACCTCTAAGGAAAATATAGTAGTCAATTCAGGCGACAACTATAAAAATAATAATATGTTAGATTTACTTATAGTGGTCGCTAAAGTAATAGCTATATTTGTAATATATAAAATTATAAAAGGAAATTTTAAAAATAAAATCAATAAAGTTGTACTAAGAGAAGTTAGTAAAGAAATAGCTTAAGTAAATGTTTAGTGAAATAAAATTTAATTTTTTGAATTATTAGATGGTGTAAAGAATTTTAAAATCCGTATGTCACCCTCTCACTATTTAACAGTCTTGTCCGTCCTCACCTCGAATATGCTTCGCAAGTATGGACACCTTATCAGGAAAATCTCAATACTCGTATTGAAGCCGTCCAGCGACGCTTCATTCGATTCGCATTGAAAGGTCTTCCCTAGGACGATCCTTTTAACCTCCCCCCATATTTGCATCGGATAAAACTGTTGCAAATGCAGCCTTTGGCTCAAAGAAGGGTCAATAATGATATCATTTTTATGCATCAACTGATCTCAGGTCTGATTGATGCACCTGACTTATTATCCTGTTTAGGATTAAACTTTCGTGGGGGATCGCATTACCTGCGTAGTATAGAGTTACTACATGTTCCTCATCACAGAACAAATTACGGGATGCATGAGCCTATTAGCCGCATGAGTAAAATCTATAACTTAAATGTAAACATTCTTGACTTTAATTTTAACAAGATTACACTAAAAAATGTATTGCGTAATGTAGTTCCTCGAACATAAACTCTAATTATGTATATTTGTTCTTATATTTGTTTATTTATTGCTAGTGGTAGTGTTGAAATGTAGCGTAGCCTAACCACTAACACCACCACTAAATGATGAGCCTGTTGATGCATATTTTGCCCTGGCAAATTTCTGCTTATGGCTGTTGCTTGTATTAAGCACACCATGACACAGATCTGATAGTGTTTAAAAAAAAATATTAGCCAATACAAGGTATACCAAAAATAGGAACAATAATAACAGTTTTAGAAACAATAATAACAAAGATAATTGTAGGAATAGCAATAACAGCAATCATTTTAGAAACAAGAATAAAAATGGTAATTTTAATAATAATAGAAACAATAACACCAATGGTTATTTTAGGAATTATAGTAACAACAATAACTTTGGAAACAGTAATAATTTTAGCAATAGCAATAACAATTTTAGAAATAACAATGGTAATGTTAGAAACAATAATAATAGTAATACACACCGTAGAGTAAATCACATAGATAGTTCGGAAAACGGACAACAAGTCGCCGAAGGCCTGAGAGACTCAGAATATCACTTAGAGAACAAACACTAAAATCAATTTTTCATCTAAACAAAACTTTAACTAATTACATACCCACACACACCAATATCACATTTTGCGATAATAAATTTCTCATAGATACAGGTGCAGATGTTTCTATCATAAAATCTAATCTTCTTAAGCCCGACATTAATTTAGACACAACAAACAAAATTCGAATTACAGGAGTAACTGATTCAGAAGCATATTCTTTAGGAACAGTTATACCACAGATATACATTGAATCTAATACTATATATCAAATATGTAATTTTTGATGAAAGTTGATGAAAATTTCCCGATTTTAACACATGGTTTTTTAGGCAGAGATTTCCTTATAAAGACGAGAAGTAAGATAGATTATGACAATTTCACAATATCTTTCTTAATAAATGATAATGAATCAATGCTTCCAATGATAACTCAATTGCCCAAATTAACCCAGATATTGCCACCGTCCTTTTAAAAGAACACCAGAAGTGGTGTAAAGATATAGGCTCATTAAATGTTTGGGTAGGTGCAAACTAGTTTTTTTGTTGGTCTTTGTCAATAGTATAAATCACAGTTACGAGTAAATTCGGGAAAATGCAGTTCGGAGATTTTACACTTGATTTTCAAGTGAAAACATTTTAATTGTTTGTTTTGTGTGGAGTGAAGAAACAAAAGTAAGAAAAACTTATTTGATTTGTGAAAATAACAAGTTTTGTTAAAAAAATAAATAAAAGTTGTGTTGTCTATGTGCAATAAAAAAAAATGTTTGATTGAAATTGTGCACTATGTGCTTATTATTGTAAAAAGTGCACTGTCCTTTTAAAAGGACGGTGGCAAAATATGCTACCGTACACACGTTGTGTTTTCTTTGTTTTTTTTTTTTTTTTCTTAGCTTCAATTATATACGAAAGCATGAAATTTTGCATGAAATTTTGGATGAGATCGGTATTTGGAGTGATGATGGGGTTTCTCCCACCGATATATTCATATGTCCCCCTCAAGATGCGAATGCTTTAATCACTGATGAAAATAGCGGGGAAGAGAATAAAGGCATAATAGGCATACCAAGATTCGCCGGGTGGCCGGTTGCGTGGGCTGGCAGAAGTGAGAAAAGAAGATATCGATGATGGATTCGACAATGACGATGACACTTGATTAGCAGGATTAGTCAAACGTAGGGAAGTCTCTTGAAAAACCTAAGCATGTTTCGCAAAAAAAATATATGTATGTGCGCCAGAAGAAAGACATTGCTCCGAGGGGAAGTTGGGTCAAAAAAGTTTTCATAGGCAGATTACAACTGGCCTGCTTCAATCTTTTAAAAGAACATCCCAGCAGGGTTCAAGCAGACAAAGTTCGAACCTTCATATGATTTGAGGGACACGTTCATCTAGTGGAATACAAGATGACCCAAATGCGCTGCATTCGCTATCATAAAAAGCCAATTTTATTTGTCGAAAATGCGATATCACATTACATCCAAAAGATTGTTTTTTGGCATATCATACAGTTTTGTAAGATATTTTTTTTAGTAATTGTTATCTTTGTTAAACAATATTTGTTTTTGTCACATAGAACATGAATAAAATGAATTTAAAAAAAATAGTAAATACAATTTTGGAATCTAGATTTGGTAGTGCGTTTTGCCACCGTCCTTTTAAAAGGACTCCCATTACTGACTTAACTGCACATAAACTTACAAAAAACTGGGAAGCTATTTTGAAATGGATTTTTTAGGAGACAGGAGACTCATTGACAGTAAATAACTTCTATAAACAACAAATATCAATGACTGACAACAATCCTGTCTATATAAAAAATTACAGACTTCCCCATACACAGCTGGATGAAATAAATCAACAAGTTGATAAACTCTTGAAAGAAGACATTATAGAGCCTTCAGTAAGTCCATTCAATTCACCTCTACTGGTTGTGCCAAAAAAAGATAGTGAAAGAGAAAAGAAATGGCGACTAGTAGTAGATTTTCGTCAATTAAACAAGAAAATAATGGATGATAAATTCCCATTAACAAGATTAGATGATGTTCTTGACACTCTAGGCAGAGCGAAATATTTCTCCACACTAGATTTAAGTAGTTCTTTCCATCGGATAGAACTGCACGAAAAATCCAGACCGGCAACAGCATTTTTCACAAATCGTGGTCACTTCCATTTCAAAAGGCTTCCTTTTGGTCTATAAATATCAACGAACAGCTTTCAACGAATGCTATCAGTAGCGTTAGGAGGACTCAGCGCAGAAGCATTTCTATATGTTGATGATATTATTATATTTGGATGTAGTATAAGCCATCACAATGCAAATTTAGTAAAAACTCTCCAAAGGCTTAGAAAATAAAACCTCAAACTAAATCCGAAAAAAATGTAATTGGCTACAGACACAAGTGACATACCTTGGACACCTTGGACACCTTGGACTAATAACGAATGAAGGGATAAAACCAGACCCCGTCACAAAATACCCAACTCCCAAAAATTCGAATGATGTTTAGCGATTTGTAGCATTCTGTAATTACTACAGAAGATTCATTAAAGATTTTGCAGCCATAGCAAAACCACTTAATGCATTATCAAAGAAGGGTACAGAATTTAAATGGACGGATGAATGCCAAACAGCATTCACTACGCTAAAAAACAAACTTGTGAACCCACCCATTTTAAGATACCCAAACCACGAAGAGACATTTACAGTAACAACAGATGCATCTAACACCGCACTTGGAGCAGTATTATCTCAGTGTGAAATAGGAAGTGATCTTCCAATTTCTTATGCTAGTAGGAGTCTGAATAAACACGAACTCAACATCATTGAAAAAGAATTACTTGGGATACATTGGGCTATCAACCATTTCAGACCGTATCTATATGGAAAGAAATTTATAGTAGTAACAGATCATAGACCGTTAGTAAGTCTCTTTACACATAAGAACCCATAATCGAAATTAACAAGAATACGGCTAGATTTATCTGACTACACATTTGACATACGGTACAAACAAGGTTCGATGAACACAAATGCAGATGCTTTATCGCGAATAAAGCTAGACTCAGAAATACTTAAGGAAACGATACATACGGTAGACATAAATGTCATGATTCGAGCAATGAAAAAAGTCAAAAGCAGCGGAGATTCACCCAAAAGCAAAGCTAAGAACGTAGAGTCTGCTCAACTTTACGCATCGGAATGTATCTCGTTAACAGAAATAAAAAATGTAAAGAAAGAAAAAAAGTTTAAAAAGATTGCCAAAAGCAACTGTCGACAGTATAAATAAAAATATAATAGTAGAATTTAGCGATAATCCATATATAGATTTAGGTCTGATCTTGGAGAAGCTATTATTCGAAATGAATAGGCAAAGTATTGCAAAACTGGCCATTGCAAATAAAGATGAAATATATGAGCACGTAAGAATTAATAATTTCAAAGAAATTTATAATAAGCTGCAAGAAAAAGAAAATAAAGACCGAGGTACAAAATTTGAGATATAAATATATAAACCACCAACGAGAATTAATGATAAAGAAAAGAAGGAACAAATAATAAAGGAATGTCATGATACACCACATGCAGGAGGACATTCAGGAGTCAAGAGAACAATTAATAAAATCAAACAACGATATTGCTGGAAGAATTTGAATAAAATGTAAAGAAACATGTCAACGAGTGCAAAGTATGTGCTCAGAGTAAACAAACCAGAAACACTAAAGAAAAATTAGTAATAACAGAAACACCAACGACAAGTTTCGAAATAGTATCAGTTGACACAGTTGGACCACTAAGACCCTCGAATGAATTCCGCTATATATTAACCCTCCAATGTGAATCAACAAAGTACGTAGATACCTATGAAAACTAAGGATGCGAAAATGGTAGCAAAAGCATTAGTGGAAAATTTCATACACAAGCACGGAAGCTTCAAAATTCTTAAAACAGATATGGGAACTGAATTTATTAATGAGGTAATGAAAAACGTTTATGAATTATTCGGAAAAACCCACCTTACATCAACACCCTATCACCCTGAAACATTAGGTTCGATAGAAAGAAACCACAGAGTGCTAAACGAATACCTTCTAGCATTTGCAAACGAATATAACTGGCACGAATGGATACCATATTTTGTATTTAGCTACAATACAACACCACATTCGAGTATAGGAATATCTCAAGTTGAATTAATATATGGAAGACTAGTGAAATTACCACAAAATTCAACTAATGATATTTGTAACCCTGTATATAACAGGGATGAAAAACGACGTATAATTGTACTTTTTTGGGTACAATGGAGTTTTAAAAGTACGCAAGTACAATTCTACCAAATTTAGTACACTCATGTATTATACTTAGGAATATTGCATATTACAATTCTTCAAAATTTAATACATTTACTACTTGCCTACATTACTTTATTTTTAATTTGACTGCATATATGAACGCATGAACGTGGGCATAGCAAGAGGTTCATCGGAAGAACAAGCTAAAGAGGTCCTGAGGTCCTTATCCCAAGTATGCGATGCAGCCATGCCACGCAAGGGAAAAGGAAACGGAAGAACACCTGTATACTGGTGGAACGATGACATTGCCAACCTACGAGCAGAGTGCCTCAGAATGCGGAGACGCCAACAGACATCCAGAGGTTCAGGCACAGAAGACATGGACATACTGAGAGAACAGTTCCAGAAAAAGAGAGCACAACTCCGTAAGATGATCAAAAAGAGTAAGGGGCAATCCTTTCAGGAACTCAGGGAGGAACTGCAACACAACTCATGGGGAGGCGCATACCAAATAGTCATGAAAAAACTCAAGAATAACACGGCAGCTGCACCGACTTGCCCAAATTTCATGTACTCGATGGTGAACACTCTTTTCCCGATGAAAAATGGACTCAACCTACCACGAGGAGTGCCTAAAGAAACAGGGACAACATCACCAGTCACAACGGAGGGAGTTCTTGAAACCGCAGCAGCAATAAAGGGCAACAAAGCGCCAGGAATTGCCGGAATCCCGAACTTCGTACTTAAACAAGCCATGATGGCAAGAGCAGATATCTTCACACGACTCTACACGGTATGCCTTACGGAAGGAAACTTTCCAGTGCAGTGGAAAAGGCAGCGGCTAGTCCTCATCCCAAAGGGGAACAAGCCACCAGATCAAGCGTCGTCGTACAGGCCTCAATGCATGCTCGACACGCTGGGGAAAGTGCTAGAAAGAATAATACGCACAAGGCTAGAGCAATACTCGGAAGGAGACTCGGGACTTTCTAACCAACAGCTCGGCTTCAGAAAGCGGCGAAGCACTGTAGGCGCGATAAGAGCAGTGTGCCACATTGCGCGTGAGGCAATCGCGGGACAAAGATGGCTAGGAGGGAGAAAGCAATACTGTGCCGTTGTTACACTCGACATTAAAAACGCGTTCAACTCAGCCAGCTGGAACTGCATAATTAGAGCGCTAAGTAGTCTGCATGTAGTCTGCTGAGAATAATATGCAGCTACTTTAGCGAGAGAACATTACACTACGACACGGAAGAGGGACCTAAAATGTACACAATCACGGGAGGAGTCCCCCAGGGATCAGTGCTGGGCCCAATCCTATGGAATGTAATGCATGATGGCATACTAAGAATACCGAAGCCTAGAGGGATAGACATCATAGGCTACGCAGACGACATAGCAGTAATCGTTGTAGCAAAAACGCTAGAGCAATTGTCCGGAAACTGCAACCAAACAATCAGTAACGTGAATGCATGGCTACAAGCATCAGGACTAGAACTGGCTGACCATAAGACGGAGGCAGTGCTAATAAGCAGCAGGACAAAGGTAGAACACATCACTATACAGGTCGGTGAGCAAACCGTCGAGTCTAGTCCACACATTAAGTATCTGGGAATGTTGCTGGACCACAGGCTTAACTTTAAAGAGCACCTGATGTACGCAGGAGAAAGAGCCTCGCGCGCTGTAGCGGCGCTGTCTAGACTATTGCCAAACATTGGAGGACCCAGGCAGCCAATCCGAAAGCTGCTGGCGACGGTGAGCAAGTCGATCCTTATGTACGCGTCCCCCATATGGGCGCCAGCGACGGACCGAAAAACATACATGAGACGGATGAACTCGATGCATAGGATTACATCACTGAGAGTATGCTGTGCTTTCAGAACGGTATCAGCGGAAGCGATTAGCGTTATTTCCGGCGGATTGCCCATCGATCTGGAAATAAAAAAGACTACAGCAATAAGAGAGAACGAACTGGAAGACAGGAGAAATGCTAACGAGGCTATACAATCAGAATGGCAAAACAGGTGGACCTCGACAACGAAAGAAAGATGGACATATACGCTGATCCCCAACGTAGAGGAGTGGATCAGTAGAAAACATGGAGAAGTAAACTTCTACCTGACCCAATTCATATCGAAGCATGGATGCTTCCGGGAGTACCTCCACAAATACTGCCCACACTGCGAAGGCGAAGCCCAGAACGCGAAACATATTCCGACCGAATGTCAGAGGTACACAGCAGCCAGCAACGTCCTAGAAAGAGCGATTGGCGGCCAAGTGACACCGAGAGGACTTATTACATTCATGCTGACGACAAGCGAAGCATGGAATATAGCGGATGAAGTCATCACAAATATTATGAAGCAACTGCGCATCGAGGAGCCTACAACACCAGGCAGCTGGGAAAACGGAAGGAGGAAATGTAACAACAACACATAGAACGTACACCATAGCCATAAAACAAAACCACAAACCCAGTTAGAGACAGTACAGGAACAAACACAAGTACGAATACAGACAAATAAAAAAAACGAACACATACACTTCGTGCATTAGAACAAACATTCCCAAACGTACAGAGGCATACAAAAATTAATGTAGACAGGAAGAGGCAGCTATACGGCTGAACCTCCCTCCCCCCCCTCATTACGAAATGCCTAACGGCGGTACCGTGGGGAACAGGGGTTGGAGGCAGAGGTGGTTTTAATTAGGGTTAAAGTCCCACACGCCGGCTTTCGACGCTTTCCACCTTTCTCACAAAAAAAACAACATTCACAAACGCAAACACCAACACCAACACCCACACCAACACCAACACTAACACTAACACTAACACCAACACCAACACCAACACCAACACCAACACCAACACTAACACTAACACTAACACTAACACTAACACTAACACTAACACTAACACTAACACTAACATTAACACTAACACTAACACTAACACTAACACTAACACTAACACTAACACTAACACTAACACTAACACTAACACTAACACTAACACTAACACTAACACTAACACTAACACTAACACTAACACTTACACTAACACTAACACATTCACATTCACATTCACAAACACTACCACTAACACTAACATTAATATTAACATTCACAAACACTAACACTAACACTAACACTAATACTAACACTAACACTAACACTAACACTTACACTAACACTAACACTAACACTTACACTAACACTAACACTAACACATTCACATTCACATTCACATTCACATTCACAAATACTAACACTAACACTAACATTAATATTAACATTCACATTCACAAATACTAACACTAACACTAACATTAATATTAACATTCACATTCACAAATACTAACACTAACACTAACATTCGCAAACACACACACAAAAACAAACACTAACACTAACATTCGCAAACACACACACAAAAACAAACACTAACACTAACATTCACGTTCACATTCACATTAACAAACACAGACACAAATACAAACACAAACACAAACACAAACACAAACACAAACACAAACACAAACACAAACACAAACACTAACACTAACACTAACACTAACACTAACACTAACACTAACACTAACACTAACACTAACACTAACACTAACACTAACACTAACACTAACACTAACACTAACACTAACACTAACACTAACACTAACACTAACACTAACACTAACACTAACACTAACACTAACACTAACACTAACACTAACACTAACACTAACACTAACACTAACACTAACACTAACACTAACACTAACACTAACACTAACACTAACACTAACACTAACACTAACACTAACACTAACACTAACACTAACACTAACACTAACACTAACACTAACACTAACACTAACACTAACACATTCACATTCACATTCACATTCACATTCACATTCACATTCACATTCACATTCACATTCACATTCACATTCACATTCACATTCACATTCACATTCACATTCACATTCACATTCACATTCACATTCACATTCACATTCACATTCACATTCACATTCACATTCACATTCACATTCACATTCACATTCACATTCACATTCACATTCGCATTCACATTCACATTCACATTCACATTCACATTCACATTCACAATCACATTCACAATCACATTCACACACATTCACACACACACAAACACTAACACCAACACTAACACTAACATTCACATTCACATTCACAAACACTAACACTAACACTAACACTAACATTAATATTAACATTCATATCCACAAATACTAACACTAACACTAACATTAACATTCGCAAACACAAACACAAAAACAAACACTAACACTAACATTCACGTTCACATTCACATTAACAAACACAAACAAAAACACAAACACAAACACAAATACAAACACAAACACAAATACAAATACATATACAAATACAAACACAAACACAAACACAAACACTAACACTAACACTAACACTAACACTAACACTAACACTAACACTAACACTAACACTAACACTAACACTAACACTAACACTAACACTTACACTAACGCTAAAACATTCACATTCACATCCACATTCATATTCACATTCACATTCAAATTCACATTCAATTCACATTCACATTCACACACTAACACTAACACTAACACTAACACTAACACTTACACTAACGCTAACACAATCACATTCACATTCACATCCACTTACATATTCACATTCACATTCACATTCACATTCAATTCACATTCACATTCACATTCACATTCACATCCACTTACATATTCACATTCACATTCACATTCACATTCAATTCACATTCACATTCACATTCACATTCACATTCACATTCACATTCACATTCACATTCACATTCACATTCACATTCACATTCACATTCACATTCACATTCACATTCACATTCACATTCACATTCACATTCACATTCACATTCACATTCACATTCACATTCACATTCACATTCACATTCACATTCACATTCACATTCGCATTCGCATTCACATACACTAACACCAACACTAACACTAACACTAACACTAACACTAACACTAACACTAACACTAACACTAACACTAACACTAACACTAACACCAACACTAACACTAACACTAACACTAACACTAACACTAACACTAACACTAACACTAGCACTAACACTAACACTAACACTAACACTAACACTAACACTAACACTAACACTAACACTAACACATTCACATTCAATTCACATTCACATTCACAAACACAAACACTAACACTAACGTTTACATTCACACTCACATTCACATTCACAAACACAAACACAAACACAAACACAAACACTAACACCAACACTAACACTAACACTAACACTTACATTCACATTCACACTCACATTCACATTCACATTCACTTTCACTTTCACTTCCACATTCACATTCACATTCACATTCACATTCACATTCATATTCACATTCACATTCCTATTCACATTCACATTCACATTCACATTCACATTCACATTCACATTCGCATTCACATACACTAACACCAACACTAACACTAACACTAACACTAACACTAACACTAACACTAACACTAACACTAACACTAACACTAACACTAACACTAACACTAACACTAACACTAACACTAACACTAACACTAACACTAACACTAACACTAACACTAACACTAACACTAACACTAACACTAACACTAACACTAACACTAACACTAACACTAACACTAACACTAACACTAACACTAACACTAACACTAACACTAACACTAACACTAACACTAACACTAACACTAACACTAACACTAACACTAACACTAACACTAACACTAACACTAACACTAACACTAACACTAACACTAACACTAACACTAACACTAACACTAACACTAACACTAACACTAACACTAACGCTAAAACATTCACATTCACATTCACATTCACATTCATATTCACATTCACATTCACATTCACATTCACATTCATATTCACATTCACATTCACACACTAACACTAACACTAACACTAACACTAACACTAACACTAACACTAACACTAACACTAACACTAACACTAACACTAACACTAACACTAACACTTACACTTGTAGTAGCATGTATGGTAAGAGTATGTATCGATAATCGCTCTCTTAGATTTAAGTATAGATTGGATGTTCTCTTAAGTTTAAATATCATGAGTTGTAGAAATAAAAAGAAGAGACAGTCTTAACCAGATTGCGAAACGATATAGACGTGTTTTAATTGCGACTACAAAATCAGAAGTGGGATAATTGTTCCCCTAGTCTAAGTTAATTTTTTTTTCATATTCCGTTTTTTATTGTCTCTACATGCCGGTCGGACGAAACTTAGAAGACCTCACGGTAAAAAAGTTACAAGAAATTCTAAAACGAAGTGGTTTGTCAGTCCGTTACAACAAAAAGACGGAGTTAATCGCGCGTGTCAGAAATTTAGAAAAACGGAAAAATATAAATAGAGAAGAACACAGTGAAGTAATTTTTACAAAAACTAGTGATAAAGAACGGAAGAATCTGGAAGGAAAAATGGCATCTCCAGCTGAATCCCGTGATAGAGTACATATCAGCGACGTAGAAGAGGAACAACAACCGGAGTCAATGGAAAATTCCGGGGCAGATGGAGGTGACAAAAAATTGGATCGTCACAACGAAGAATTGGAAGAAAAATTGGACGCCGATATGCACCGGGAAAAATTAAATGATAACGGTGGAATCGTACAGAAAAGTGACAGTGTCTACATGCAAAGAGAATTGGAGTTACTAAGAAGACAACTGAAGATCGCAGAGAAAGAAAAGGAATTGTTCGAAAGAGAGAACCTGTTGTTAAAAAGGATTGCCAAGATGAGTGTTGAAGAGGAAGAAAAAATTAGTGTAAACAAAGTGAGTGACAGCAATACGAGTGAGGATACAACTGGATCGACGGCAATAGAAAATGAAGGAGAAGATAAAATGAGTGCAAGCGAAGTGAGTGAGAGAAACACGAACGAGAGTACGACTGGATCGACGGCGGTAGAAAAAGAAATTTCACCATTTGCGGTATATAGGGAGATGGTGCCTGAGTACGATGGCGGTGCGAATTTGGATGTGTGGTTGGCGCAGCTGAGAAGCGTGCAGAAGGTATATAAGGTGGGAGAAGACATGCTGCGTACTTTGCTCATCACCAAGCTACGAGGCAGGGCACAGCAGTGGTTATACTCAAAACCAAACTACTTTGAGGAGACCGTCGCCAGCCTACTCGAGCAGATGAAGGACATGTTTGGCTCCAAAGACAACAAGGTTGTACTGCGTAGACGGTTTGAGGCTCGCACCTGGAAGATCGCCGAGACGTTTGTTGAATATTTTAATGACAAGACGGTTTTGGCGGGGGGTTTGGAAATGGCTGAGGACGAGTTCCTGGAATACGTTATCGATGGTATATCCGACGAAACCATTCGGGTTTACGCGCACGTACAATGCTTCAAAACAAGAGCAAGGTTACTCGAAGCACTCGGTAAACTGATGCAAGAAAAGTCTCAGCGAAAGGTGACAGTCCCACAACAAAATCGCCCAACGCCGGGCCCAAGCCGAGGAGCCACCAGCGTGCGGTGTTATAACTGCAACTCCGTTGGACACTATGCTGCAGACTGCAGGAAGCCGAAACGAGCGATGGGGGCCTGCTATGTATGTGGATCATTGGAGCACCAAGCCTTATCGTGCCCAGACAGGAAGAGAGCAGTTCAGCTAATTGAAGACAGCAATGATGAAGATTATGTAAGGTATTTAGAATTTTATTTAAGTGAAGATGCTAGTCAAAGTCTATTTTTAGATTGCCTCATAGATTCCGGGAGCCCGATCAGCCTTATAAGAAAATCGTGTTTGCCAAAGGATTTCAGTTCAGCTAATAAAAATGTAAACAATGTTTCATATTGGGGAATTAACAAAAGCAAATTAAAAATATTTGAAAAAGTATCGATGTGTGTAATTTTGTACGGCAATACTGTTTATTTAGATTTGTTTACAGTGGGTGATGATACGATGAACTATGAGGTAATCTTAGGAAGAGATTTTTTGACAGCTGGAAAATATCGATTGGTATCTGAATTTAAAGACGTGTGTTGTAACATAAATTATAGCCCTACAAATGAATTGGAAAAAATAGATAGTATAAATAAAAAAAATGACGTGGATGATTTTGAAAATTCTCTAATGTTAATTAATTATGAACAAGAAGAAAGTAAAGTGTTTAGTTTAAATATTGATGAAAATTTGAATTTTGGTATAAAAGAAAAATTGTACAATATGTTTGCCCAATGCTATTTGAAGCCTGATCGCCCCGCCGAACCGGTGATAAAAAGTAATTTGATTTTAACGATAGATAGTGTAAAACCATTTCACTGTCCTCCACGACGGTTATCATATTCTGAGAAAGAAGAATTACAAAAATTATTAGATGATTATTTGAGAAACGGATATATTAGGGTGAGTGAGTCAGAGTATGTTTCTCCGATCGTTCTGGTAAAAAAGAAAACAGGAGATTTGAGGATGTGTGTAGATTACAGAACGCTTAATAAAGTTACGACAAAAGATAATTACCCTATTCCTTTGATTGATGATTTGTTAGAAAGGTTAGAAAACAAAGAGATTTTTACCAAGTTAGATTTGAAAAATGGCTTCTTTCATGTATACATGCATGAAGATTCCATTAAATATACATCATTTATTACGCCGCTGGGGCAGTTCGAATTTCTGAGGATGCCATTTGGACTAAAAAATGCCCCTTCAATGTTCCAAAGACATGTAAATAAAGTATTTGCTGACATGATTAGGAGAGGTGAGTTAGTAGTATATTTGGACGATATAATGATAGCCACAAAAACGTACGACGAACATTTTCGAATTTTAGGTGAAGTTTTTAAAAGATTGATAGAAAATAGATTGGATTTGAGATTAGATAAGTGTGAATTTTTAAGGAAAAGTGTTAGGTATTTGGGATACACAGTTACTAAAGAAGGTATACGAACGGATGGGGAAGGGGTAGAAGTTATAAAAAATTTCCCGGTGCCCGAAAATGTACATTCTGTTCAGAGATTTTTAGGATTATGTTCGTACTTTCGGAAATTTGTTAAAGATTTCTCAACGACGGCGAAACCATTGTATGACTTAACGAGGAAAAATAAAACATTTAGATTCGGTCAGACTGAGCTAGAAACTTTTGAACTATTAAAGCAAAAATTGGTAGAGTCGCCTGTGTTAGCTTTATATAACCCAAAAGACGAGACAGAACTGCACTGTGATGCTAGCTCCATAGGTTTGGGAGCAATTCTGCTACAGAGGAAACAAGATGGAAAAATACATCCAGTGTTTTATTTTTCTAAAAGGACTACCGAAGCAGAATCAAAGTATCATAGTTTTGAACTAGAGACATTAGCAATAATTAAAGCGCTGGAACGGTTCCGGGTATACCTGCATGGTAGACATTTTAAAATAGTGACTGACTGTAATTCGTTAACAATGACGCTAAACAAAAAAGAACTGAATGCAAGAATAGCAAGGTGGGCGTTGGAATTGCAAAACTTTGATTATAAACTGGAACACAGGTCAGGTAGCAGAATGCAACATGTTGATGCATTGAGTCGGTCTACCAATATTATGGTGATAGAATCAAATAGTTTCGAAGAAAACCTAGTCATATGTCAGAACAAAGATAAAAGGTTGGCTGAATTAAAAGAAATGTTACAAAGTTCGCAGCATTCTATGTATGAGATGTACAATGGGATTGTATATAGGAAGAAAGCTAACGGTACGGTTACATTTTGTGTGCCAGAAGATATGGAAGATCATGTACTGCATAAATATCATGATGAAATCGGACATGTAGGCATTGATAAAACTTTAGAAATAATTTCCAAAAATTATTGGTTTCCAAAGATGAAAGAAAAAATAGTAAGACACATACGAAATTGCTTAAAATGTATAGTATACTCATCTAAGCAAGGGAGGGGGGAAGGGTTCCTACACAACATACCCAAGGGGAACGTACCGTTTGAAGTAATACACATCGATCACTACGGACCAGTCGATCACTCCAGAGCAGCGAAAAAACACATCTTAGTGATAATTGATGCTTGCACGAAGTTTGTTAGACTTTACTCAACTAAAAGTACAAATACTAAAGAGGTAATCAAAGCATTAACAGACTACTTTAGGTCATATAGTCGCCCAAAGTGTGTAGTGTCAGATAGAGGCAGCTCTTTCACATCCGCTGACTTTAAGGATTTCCTATTGAAAAATAATGTGCGACATGTTAAAATAGCTACGGGATCTCCACAAGCAAACGGACAGGTGGAAAGAGTGAACAGAAGTATAGGACCGATGTTGGCAAAGTTAGTAAAACCAGAGGGTGTTTTGGGACCAGGTATTAGATATTGTGGAACATACTCTTAACAACACAGTACATCGTGCTGTAAACGAACATCCAAGCGTTATGCTTTTTGGTGTCGGTCAAAGGGGAAAAGTGATAGATGGGGTAAAGGAAAATTTGATAGAAACAAGACAGGTAGGTTTTCAGAAAGACCATAAGAACGTAAGAGAAAAAGCACAGTTACGGCAAAAACAAGTTCAAGCATATAACAAAAAACAATTTGATAAGAAACGGCAAGAACCGACTATTTATGAAGATGGAGATTATGTTATGGTGAAAAACTTTGACTCACACCCTGGTGCATCCAAAAAGTTGATCCCCAAGTTTAAGGGACCTTATCAAGTAATGAAGGTTTTACGTAATGATCGCTATTTGCTTAAGGATGTTGAAGGGTTTCAGCAGTCGCGCGTACCATACCAAGGAGTGTGGGCTGTAGGAAATATGCGACCTTGGTTTGGGGAAGGTCAGGCTTCAAAAAGTAGAAAAATAAAAAGAAAAATGTACGGAAGATCAGGTGATCTTGATAAGTCAGGAAGGCCGAATTGTAGTAGCATATATGGTAAGAGTATGTATCGATAATCGCTCTCTTAGATTTAAGTATAGATTGGATGTTCTCTTAAGTTTAAATATCATGAGTTGTAGAAATAAAAAGAAGAGACAGTCTTAACCAGATTGCGAAACGATATAGACGTGTTTTAATTGCGACTACACACTAACGCTAACACATTCACATTCACATTCACATTCACATTCACATCCACATTCATATTCACATTCACATTCTCATTCACATTCACATTCACATTCAATTCATATTCACATTCACATTCACATTCACATTCACATTCACATTCATATTCACATTCACATTCACATTCACATTCACAATCACATTCAATTCACATTCACATTCACAAACACAAACCCTAACACTAACGTTTACATTCACACTCACATTCACATTCACATTCACATTCACATTCACATTCACATTCACATTCACATTCACATTCACATTCACATTCACATTCACATTCACATTTACATTCACATTCACATTCACATTCACATTCACATTTACATTCACATTCACATTCACATTCACATACACTAACACCAACACCAACACTAACACTAACACTAACACTAACACTAACACTAACACTAACACTAACACTAACACTAACACTTACACTAACACTAACACTAACACATTCACATTCACATTCAATTCACATTCACATTCACAAACACAAACACAAACACTAACACTAACGTTTACATTCACACTCACATTCACATTCACAAACACAAACACAAACACAAACACTAACACCAACACTAACACTAACACTAACACTTACATTCACATTCACACTCACATTCACATTCACATTCACTTTCACTTTCACTTCCACATTCACATTCACATTCACATTCACATTCACATTCACATTCACATTCACATTCACATTGACATTCACATTCACATTCACATTCACATTCACATTCACATTCACATTCACATTCACATTCACATTCACATTCACATTCACATTCACATTCACATTCACATTCACATTCACATTCACATTCACATTCACATTCACATTCACATTCACATTCACATTCACATTCACATTCACATTCACATTCACATTCACATTCACATTCACATTCACATTCACATTCACATTCACATTCACATTCACATTCACATTCACATTCACATTCACATTCACATTCACATTCACATTCACATTCACATTCACATTCACATTCACATTCACATTCACATTCACATTCACATTCACATTCACATTCACATTCACATTCACATTCACATTCACATTCACATTCACATTCACATTCACATTCACATTCACATTCACATTCACATTCACATTCACATTCACATTCACATTCACATTCACATTCACATTCACATTCACATTCACATTCACATTCACATTCACATTCACATTCACATTCACATTCACATTCACATTCACATTCACATTCACATTCACATTCACATTCACATTCACAAATACTAACACTAACATTCGCAAACACAAACACAAAAACAAACACTAACACTAACCCTAACATTCACGTTCACATTAACAAACACAAACACAAACACAAACACAAACACAAACACAAACACAAACACAAACACTAACACTAACACTAACACTAACACTAACACTAACACTAACACTAACACTAACACTAACACTAACACTAACACTAACACTAACACTAACACTAACACTAACACTAACACTAACACTAACACTAACACTAACACTAACACTAACACTAACACTAACACTAACACTAACACTAACACTAACACTAACACTAACACTAACACTAACAAATATTAACCAATGCATCAAAAACAAGGAATTATGGTGGTCAATAAACACCTTTCATTTTAAAAAATATTCGTGCGTGATTGTTGGTTTGTATAGATCCCCAAGCTCAAGCTGTAGAGTTTTCTGTGACGAATTCGGTAAGTTGATGGAAGAACTTTATGATCTTAATAAGGAACTTGTGATAGTCGGTGATTTTAATGTTGATTGGTTGTCTCATAGTAATATCTATAAAAACGATGTTGAGAAAATTATAAAAGACAATGCGTGCCGCCAAGTCATGGATGAGCCGACCAGAATTACGCGAACGTCAAGTACGCTAATTGATTACGTTGTAACGAATAGTGAGTTAGTAACTGCAAAAACAATAAGAGGCTTAAAATTAAGTGATCACGAAACAATAGTAATCGATATAAAATATATTAAAACCGAAAGACAGAACAGAGTGTTTCCCTATTTTAAATACAAAAAACATTTATTTAGGCAAGTTTTAGATATGAACTTTCTACATGTTCATAGTACATTTGATATAAATACTATAGCGGAATATTTTTTAAAAAAGACGAATGAAAGTGTTTCTATTTTTATAACGAATAAAGAAGTAGAGTCTTGTAGAAATGAGTGGTTTAATAGCTTTTTGAATAATTTGAAGAATCAAAAAATTTTAATGTATAACAAAGCAATATTAAGTGGTTTGGAAACAGATTGGAGGAATTATTCTACTCTTCGGAATAAATATAAACTAGAAATTAAGAAGCGAAAAAGTGAATATGTAATGTTAAAAATCTCGGGTGCTGTCGATCAAAAAACCATGTGGCGAAACATAAAAAATTTGATTCTGAAGAAAGAAAAAAGTGAAACAAAAATAGTAGTATTTGGTACGGAGATTTGTGAAAACAATATAATAATTGCGAATAACTTTAATAAATATTTTGTTAAGAGTGTAAAGGAAATAATAAATACCATTCCACTGGCTTCTTTCGTTAACCTAGTTGAGGCGGCAGAGTACGTGTTCAAATTTAAGATTGTTTCGTTAAACGATATAAAACAAACTATAAAAAATATGAAAAATAAAAGAGATTTTCAATTTATGAGCCCCAGCATCTTTTTGGACCATTTTGAAATCCTTGGCCCAGTTTTGTATAAAATAATTAACGGATCTCTAAGCACAAGCAAGTTCCCGGACTCTTGGAAGGAGTCCTTAGTAACACCAATTGAAAAAATATCAAATACAACGAAGTGTGAAGAGTTTAGACCTGTTAATGCTTTGCCGTTGTGTGAAAAGATCTTTGAAAAAATTGTATTCAAACAGCTTTATGACTACTTTGAAAATAATAATTTGATAATAGACCTGCAATCCGGTTTTCGAAAAGGTTTCTCGTGTGAGACTGCCATTAATGTAGTTGTAACATCATGGAAGGAAGAATTAGCCAAAAAAAAAAGTGTAGTTTGTGTGTTTTTGGACTTAAAACGTGCTTTTGAGACAGTTAGTAGAGACCTTTTAATAATGAAAATAAAAAAATATGGTGTTAGAGATAACGAATTATTGTGGTTCCAGTCATACTTAGAAAATCGAAAGCAGAGAGTAAAATTCAACGGACAAGTCTCTGACGCGATTGAAGTAAATTTCGGCGTCCCTCAAGGGTCTGTTTTAGGGACTCTCCTTTTTACAATTTATATTAACGATCTTAAGTGTGTCTTAAAATACACAAAAGTGGCCTTGTTCGCGGATGATGCAGTCGTCTATATTTCGGGCGATAATGACATAGACTGTACAACTAAATTGCAAGAGGATATAAATCATATTAACACGTGGCTTGTTCAAAATAAACTTAAACTGAACACTGCAAAAACAAAGTTTATGGTACTGAACGAGAGAAGTGATGTCAATGGCCTTACAATAGATGGCGTAACAATTGAAAAAATAAAAGAAATAAAATATCTAGGAGTAGTTTTGGACCACAAATTATTGTTCGGAAGCCACATTAATTATATTTGTAAAAAGATAGCTAAAAAAATAGGTTTTTTAAAAAGGATAAGATATAAAATTTCAACTATATGTGCAATAAATATATATAATGTAATTGTAAAGCCGCATTTTGAGTATTGTTCAACTATTTTGTTTCTATGTAATGAGAGTATGATTATAAGACTGCAGAAACTGCAAAACAAAGCAATGCGAAGTATTTTAAAGTGCAATAGATTCGTATCCATTCGTTTTATGTTAGATTCGTTAAAATGGTTATCTGTGAAACAAAGAATTGTGATGAATGTTTTAATTTTTGTATTTAAGATAGTTAACAATTTAATGCCAAAATACCTACTTGACTATGTTCAATTTATTAGAGACTTACAACCTTATGCCTTAAGAAATAGAAATGATTTAAGACTGCCTAATTTTCTAACTTCTAATGCGCAAAACTCTCTTATATACAAAGGCTTTAAATTGTTTAATAGCTTGCAAAACCAATTAAAAAATGAAACAAATTTAAATGTTTTTAAAAGAAATGTAATAGGTTTTGTTAAGTCCAATTATTAATTAAGAAGATGATTAATGTTAAAATTCATTGTAAATGTAAATAGTTTATACGAACTAAATAAACAAACTAAACTAAACTAAAAAACTAACACTAACACTAACACTAACACTAACACTAACACTAACACTAACACTAACACTAACACTGACACTAACACTAACACTAACACTAACACTAACACTAACACTAACACTAACACTAACACTAACACTAACACTAACACTAACACTAACACTAACACTAACACTAACACTAACACTAACACTAACACTAACACTAACACTAACACTAACACTAACACTAACACTAACACTAACACTAACATTCACATTCACAAACACGCAGCGACGTTTCCCACAGTCGTGTATGCTGACTCTGCAATACCCTTGCACGCGCAGCCCATACGTTAAGTTAGGATTAAGATATTTGGATTGTTAGTCTTAATTTAGACATCAGGTAGAACGGATTAGAATAAACTTTGTAAACTTTTAATCGTTGTCGTTTCCTTTGTAAGTCGAACAGTTGGGCCAACTCCAAGTTGGCGTTCGCGTTTTTTTTGATGACCCCATAAGGGACATCTTTTACTGGCGCCCGAGCAGGGACCGGCCTACTAATTGATCTGTTTTTTTCATTGGTCGATAGTTACGGGTCCTTTCATACAGGACGAACGAGTTAGTACGCTCTATCTGAGTGCAAGTTACTGTTACCATGGGAACACAGCTAACTACTCTAACTCTGATGTAACAAATTCCGGCATACCCATGGGAACATGCGCGGAGATCGTCCGGATAAACAGATCGATTGTGAAGTAATTCGTGTCGCGAGTAGGTCGCCTACAATCTCAACGTAGGCTTCCAAAAGGGAGAACACGAACCTTCCAAGGCCGGTGCCCTAAAATAAAAAGGTTCGGCTCGGTTCGGTTTTATTGAATTCTTTTCGTTTTTTTCCAGATCACTAGAATCATCCTCTGAAAATCGAACCAGAATGAACATAAGCGTCCTGTAAGTGACAGGACAATAAAGCAGTGTGCATATAAAGAAAGTGTTAGTGCGAAAAGTGTGCTACGGCAATTTTGTGTGAACGTGTGCGTGCTGTGAAAACCCAAGGGCTTAAAGCCAAAAGAAGAAAAATAAATAAATTAAAAAATAAATAAGAAAAATAAAGAATAATTAAAGAAAAAAGAAAGAAAACTGTGCTAATTGTGTGTGATAAGTGTATCGAACTTAAGAAATCACAAGGTAAGCGTTTTTCCTATATTTCCTCCGACAAAAATTCGTTTTTCTAACTAAGATGGACCAAATGACTAAGTCCATAACCGAACTGACCGGGGCAGTGAATAGTATACTTGCCCAGATCAAGGCACTAGACACGCGTCTAAAGTCGCTTGAAAGCAAGCCGACGCAAATAATGCCAGCATTTGAGACGAATCAGGCGCAGCAAACTATTGAACTGTGTCCTCCACAAACTGAGGCTGAGTTGAGGGAGATCAGCCGCCTTCCCGACTGCGTAAAAGAACTACAGGTGTTTGATGGAAACCCCACGCAGTATGTATCCTGGGTACATGCAGTGGAGGGCATCCTTAAAGATTTTGACATTGTAAAGGGAAAGCCCATATACCGTGCTATACTTCAGCACGTACGGGGTAAGATCAGAGGGTCGGCTGACGCTGCTCTGGTATCTTATAATATTTTTGATAGTGATTGGCTTGACATGAAACAGTGTCTATCCCTGCATTACGCAGATAAGAGGGATATGAGAACTCTTGAGCATCAGCTCAATCAACTCAGCCAAAGGGGCAGTAAGCTGGATGAATGTTAATCAATTGTCATTGATGGTTAATAAATTAAAGACGGAATCCTTTAGCGAGGAAACAGTAAAAGCAGGTGAAAGCCAATCAATCGAAAAAAATCCATGTTGAACTTGACGAAGATGGAATGAAAGCCTGCATTGATCTTACTTACCTCTGCAGAAGTTTTATCATTCCCTGATTTTGGCATGCCATTTAACCTTACGAAAGATGCGTCAAATACAGCAATCGGGGCCGTGTTGTCACAGGGTGAAATGGGCAACGACAAACCCATTTCGCGATCCCTCAACAAGACCGAGGAAAACTACGCCACTAACGAGAAAGAAATGTTGGCGATAGTTTGGGCTTTAGATAATCTTCGATCCTATCTCTACGGGGCTAAGAAAATTCGCATATTCACCGACCACCAACCATTAACCTTTGCCTTAGGCAATCGTAGTTATAATGCAAAATTAAAACGTTGGAAGGCAAGAATAGAGGAGTATAACTGCGAATTGGCCTACAGACCAGGCAAATCTAATGTCGTGGCCGATGCTCTCTCAAGACTCAAAATTGGTAAGCAGCACTTGACCACCTCAGTGAATGCTGAAGCGGAATGCCAAGTGAATGCGTTACACAATAACTCCTCAACGGAAACTGCTTCGGAAGGTGATTCCTCCACGGAAACTGCCCAACCAACAACAGAAACAGCTGCAGAGTATGAATCCTCCACGGAGCCTGCCAATGTAGACGCGAATTCCACTACATCTGCCAGTGAGACGATGCTTAGTGCAGTTCAAGATTCAACAGACCTGATTCCACACGTGGAGACACCACTCAACGTCTTCCGAAATCAGATCGTAATAAATGTTGCAAAAGAACCGAATAGGTATGAGGAACCACACCCCGGTTACTCAAGACACTTTGTTGCGAGGACATTCATAGATAAACCAGAATTAACTGATATTCTAAAGACAAACCTTAGGCCAAATATCGTTAATGGCCTTAAGGTGCACGAATGCCTTATGCAATTGCTGCAAGTCGTATATTTGGACAGTTTTGTCAACTATAAGATAAGGCTAACTCAAAAAATAGTAGAGGATGTCACCAACGAAGATCGGGTATGGGATCTCATAAGCAAGGAACATAGGCGAGCACATAGAAATGCTCGGGAAAACAAAGAACAACTTCTTGAGAAATACTACTTTCCGAAAATGAGCAGCCTTATCAAACGATACACGAATTCCTGCGATGTATGCCTCGCTAACAAATATGATCGACACCCAGCGACCCCTGAGTTCCAGCCTACACCGACTCCGTCTTATCCATGTGAAATACTACACATGGACATTATGGAAATACAAGGGGAAAGATTCATTTCTTGTATTGATAAATTTTCAAAATTCGCAAAATTATTTCATATAAGGAATAAGTCTTCACTTCACTTCAGAGATAAGGTCAAAAAATTCTTCACTATTTCACTGTCCCGAAGATGTTAGTTACCGACAATGAGAGAAGCTTCCTCAGCCCAATTATGGTCAATTTCATCAAAATGCTGGACATAAGAATGTACCAAACACCTGTGAATCGTAGTGAAGTTAATGGGCAGGTCGAGAGATTTCACTCCACGATCTTAGAAATCTACCGATGCCTGAAAGCCGAATATAAAGATTTGAAATTAAAAGAGCTCTTAAATATTTCGGTCGACAGGTATAACAATACGATTCACTCGGTGACGCAGCGAAAACCATGCGATATATTCTTCAATCGAAGCAATAGGTTTAACTTTCAGAATATGGCCAACTTTCGAATGAAGGTTAACCAGGAGCTGAGGGAGAAAATACTAAAGAAGGCTAGAGATAGGAATTTGTGGTATAATAAAAGGAAGTCGGTTCCTAAAAATTTTAAAAAAAGGAAATATAATTTACACTTCATTCAAGAGGATTCAGGGCAAGCATAAGCCCGTGTATCGAAAGGAAGTTGTGGCAAAAAATAACAAGGTAACAGTTCTAACGTCCACAGGGCGCAAAATACACAAAGCACAAGTAAAAAATACTTAAATTTATCAATATTATATTATATCATATTATATAAAAAAAAAAAAAAAAAAAAAAGGGTATAGCACAAAGCATATATGCACAAAGCACACGTAACTTTAAGCACCAGCCAAGCACACGGATCCAAGCACACAGGACTTAAATTTTTTATTTTTATTTTTTTTTTCCTAAGTAAATTATACAATATTAATAATGTAAGCTAAGTAATCTTAATCTAGTTAATTCTTTTTACCGTTCTTTGTAATTCTATGTAATATTAAGTAATCATAAAATCATTATTTAAAAATGTAATGTAATTTTAACACTTAATGTTAAGACTAAGATAAACAATTCAAAAAATTCCATTTCTATAAAATTGTTCTTTTTTCACAATTGATTTTGCCTTTACAATGTACAACCATATTAAAATGTTATACTTCAATATTGTATATCCTTTTTCATTATTTTACTGTAAATTATTATTATATTACCTTTTAAATGTACCACACAGCCTTTTACTAACGACGGTCGTGCAAGGGTTTAGCATCTTCGAGTATCACTCCCCATTAATATCTATTAAAGAAGGCAAGGGATGGATCGTCGATGGACATTTCAAGCTCGTACACATCATTCGTCTGGAACAATTCGAAGAATTGCTGAAGAAGATGACGGAAGCGGTAAAGGGCGAGATCACGGGAGGAGACAGGAAAACAGTGGCACAACATCACTTGACTCAAGTCTATGAACGCTTCTACTCACTTAAGGGAAGAGCTCAGAGGAAGCCTAGGTCAATCAACTGGATTGGATCCGCCTGGAAATGGTTGGCAGGGAACCCCGATGCAGCCGACTGGGACAAGGTGCTCCGCAACGAGCAAGACCTGATCGAAAATAATAACCAACAGTATCAAATCAACAAGAGGGTCCTGAAAATAGCCGAGAACATCACACAGAAGATCAACTGGGTAATCGGTAAAACAGCAAACCAAATTACGTCATCAAACAGAGTGAAGTTCGAACAGGATATCATCAACGACATCATGGTGACTTTAATGGTCGGCTAGGACTTTCTCAAAATAATTTTGTGAGCGGTTACAAAATACCCACAATGCGCATAAACCGCACTTCTAAAGACGCAATTTGTGACCATAAGGGTAGAAAATTACTTGATCTTGCGGATGCATACGACTGCAGTATTCTAAATGGAAGTTGTGAAGGCGATTATTGCGGAGAGTACACATTTATCCGTGGAAATGCATGCTCAGTAATTGACTACTGTTGCATCTCTGGAAATTTCAACTTCCTCCTTAGTGATTTTCGGATAGGCATGGAGACTTTCTCGGACCCTATGCCACCCGAAGTTAATTGTTTGGTATCTAGGCCTACGAATGAGAGGAGTATAAGGCAATAATTAGGACTCTTACCAAAACTAGTGTGGAATGACCGAACGCGAAATATGTATCGCAGTAATTTAACTGCTGAACTTGAGCGATTGTACACAGTGGATATTTTACCGGATGTCGATGCCGTTACGAGTATGATTAAAAAAGCAGATCCGAACTTGCCCATAAGAAAAAATAAAATCCCAAAACAAAAGTGGTTTGATTATGAGTGTCTGGGAGCTAGAAATAACTCTTTCAAACTTCTAAAACTTTTTAGGGAATATAATACCAGCATCTTTAAGACACTTTATGGCGAAGCAAACAAGAACTACAAGCGCATTTGCTATGAAAAAAAGACAGCATTTGAACAGCAACGTATTGCTATTATAAACAATTCCACATCTTCAGCGGAATTTTGGAAAGCTGTGAAATATATAAATGGACAAACGAATAGCATCGCCTCGTCGCTTAAAGCAACGCAGCTAATGGACCACTTTAACAATCTGCTTAATTCCCCACAGATATCACCACCACTCCAATATGCAGCTCCACTAATTATCGATGACTTCCTAGATAGCCCGTTTTCATTAGAAGAAATCAAAGAAGTCATTAATAAAGCAAAAACGAGAAAGGCTCCCGGAGATGACAGAATTCCATACGAGTTCTATAAAAACTGCACATATGAATTCATGTCTGCGCTTACAGGGGAATTCAATAGAATCTTTGAATCAGCAAATATTCCAGAAAGTTTTAAAAAGGCAATTATCTATCCACTGCACAAAAAAGGTGACTATAACGATCCTATAAACTACAGAGGAATATCTTTCCTGAACACCTCTGCCAAGCTGTTTGTCGCCCTTGTATACAACAGACTTACCTGCTGGGTTGAAAATAATAAAGTTTTGCAGGAGTTTCAGGCAGGATTTAGAAAGAATTACTCGACAGTCGATCAAATATTTGCATTACTTAATATTGCGGAGATATATAAACAGAAACATAAAAAACTATATGCCTTTTTCGTTGACTTTCGAGCGGCTTTCGACACCATAGCGCGCGATGCTCTGATCTACAAACTATATAATATATGTTTCTCAACGAAAATAATCAACATTTTAAAAGCAATGTATGCAAATAATGTGGCGTATGTATGGGATGGGGAGTCCATTTCTGGAGAATTCACAACAACGATGGGAGTGAAGCAAGGATGTATCTTGAGTGCGTTACTGTTTATCCTTTTCATCAACGACATATCAGATACAGTAAAAGGTGGAATCGAGTTTGGCAACATACGAATTCCGGCTCTTAAGTATGCAGACGACATCGTTTTTTTTTTCCGACACTGTAGATGGGTTGCAGCTAATGATGAATAGGCTCAGCGTTTACTGCAAATACTGGAACCTTAGCGTGAGCTTGAATAAATCGAAGGTAATGGTGTTCAGAGGCGGCGGTGGCAGATATTCTCAAAGTGAAAGATGGACGTATCGAGAAGAAATGGTGGAAGTTGTTCGCGAATACAAATACTTAGGAATTTTGGTGTCTTCGAACTTGAATATGAAGAAACATCTAGAAACCAAACTATCTGAAGCCAAACGAGCAATCTCATCGGTATGGGGTCGCTGCATCAACTACAAGTATTTAAGCCATAGCTCGAAGTAGAAACTCTTTCGCACAACTGCAGCTTCAGTTCTTTTATATGGAGCGCAGGTGTGGGGATACTGTTCCTTTGTTGAAATAGAAAAGTTTCTTAGGTATTTCTTAAAGCGAATATTTCGTTTACCAAGTGCTACGCCTAATTATATGCTGCATCTAGAGACTGGTGCACCGCCTATGTGATTGGAAACACTGAGACTACATTTCGACTACATAGTAAAAGTTATGGCAATGAGTAATGACAGACTGCCAAAAGTTGTACTCAAGAGTGTAATAAGAAGTAGAGCAAGCTTCATTCAAGAATGGGAACGCCTTGCATCAGATTATGGAGAAACCATAACGATAACACACGATGAGCAACCTGAACATCTAAAAGCACAACTCAACGTCTTATTGCAAAAAGTAGGTCGAACTATGTATGATCGATTTGTAACGGAAGCACAGTCTTCCCAGTATAGGACATATTACAGCAAGTTGAAATACGATCTAGCAGAAAAAACTTACTTTTTAAACTGTAATTCAATAGAAAAGATCAGCGTAATTTTTAAAATCAGAGGAGAGCTATTAAATTTGAATTTCATTCTACACCGTCCAGAGCTACCTGTCTTGTGCAATCTTTGCAATATGAAGATACGAGAGGATATATTTCACTTCCTTGCAATATGCCCAGTTTTAAAAGAAATTCGATTGAGATTCTTCGATTCGTATACCCTGGAATTAGGTGAAGCAATTGAAATCTTAAATGGAGTCCGAGGCTGGGATTTACTTTTCAACTACTGCGCAAATGCTCTTCGTTATAGAAAATGTATAGTTGAAGAAGATTTTTAATGTTTAATGTATATACATATTGCCTTTTTCTTTGTTCTCTGTTAAAAACAAAAATTGAAATGTAACTATTGTCAATCTGGTAGACGGCCATAGGCCAAACCATAATAGACTTAGAATTATATTAAATGTTATGAATTAAAAATGAAAATAAAAGTCATATAAACTAACTCATGGTGATTAAAGAAGAGGTCAACGAAATTGTTCGTGGTTGCCAAATGGCGAGGAGCGGTATAGTCAATACTAATCTTCTAGATCAGGAGGAAATCAACAGAGTCATCAGCGAAGTCGAAACCCTGCCTTACTCAAACATAGTGGAAGCCCTGCAATATGGTACACCGTCCGTATTCACGAATGAGTCTTTGCTGCTGTACGTCCTATCTATGCCAAAGGTTAGCAAATCTTAATACAATCTTCTGCTGACGAGATCATCGATAATCAATGGAAAACAGGTTGATATGCAGTTCGAAAGGATTTTAGTAAACCACGAGGAAACGTATGGGGTGTCATCACGCTGCCCCATCATGGGCAACATGACGGTGTGCGAAAGGAATTCATTGGAGAAGCTGCAAGAGGACGATTGCATCGCCCGCCTGCTGAAAGGAGGTCACGCTGGTTGCACATTCCGTTCGAACACTGCGGAGGTCGTCGTACTTATCAAAGAAGATACAATATTCGTCACGAACTTCAACGGAGAACTTACCAGCGGAGACAGTTCAAGAAACTTATCTGGCACCTTCGTGATTCACCTTAATAACGAAACAATTCACCTAAACAACAGGACATTTGAAAGTCTCGTCGCAACTTCACTTCAGGCTCTGCCGCCTGTCCTTGCAAACATCACTGCAGTTCGACACAAGATCGACATCGAGTACGTGCACGACATCAGCATGGGCAATATCAAGATCCTTCGAGAACTTACCAACAAGATGAAATCATCAGCGGTTGCTGATGTTGCTATCCTCCTTATTGTAGCTGCTGCGGGCTTGACCATCTGGTGCAGGATCAACAGAAAGGTGGACATACCTAGAATTCATCTGCCAGAACCGGGGATACATCCCCAAAATATCGTCCTGCAACATTGAGATCTACGAGACGTAGATTTTCGAGGAGAGGGTAGTTAACACGATGCATTTTCATGCCAACGGAAATGCATTGCATACGCCAGCACATTTTCAATGCGCGTGCGGAAACTTGATCGTCTCAAATACCGACTCCGACGCAGCGACGTTTCCCACAGTCGTGTATGCTGACTCTGCAATACCCTTGCACGCGCAGCCCATACGTTAAGTTAGGATTAAGATATTTGGATTGTTAGTCTTAATTTAGACATCAGGTAGAACGGATTAGAATAAACTTTGTAAACTTTTAATCGTTGTCGTTTCCTTTGTAAGTCGAACAGTTGGGCCAACTCCAAGTTGGCGTTCGCGTTTTTTTTGATGACCCCATAAGGGACATCTTTTACTCATTCACATTCACATTCACAAACACAAACACAAACACCTGAAAAAAATCAAAATAAAAAATAATAACAACGAAGAAAAAGGAGCGGAGTGTGACTTATCAAGTCCGAATAATCCGTTCCAGAGGAGTTCAGTTTTAGTGCGATCACCACCAAAAGTGATCTTAGTGGAGGAGTCGTCAAGCTCGAAGCCACCTGAGATAGCCGACCAAAATCCAGAAGTGAGGGAATGTACACCAAGCGGGGAAGGAAGAAAAACAGCAGACCCCAGCGAAGAAAAGGCTGAAAGTGATGCCATGAACAACCTCGGCCAAAGAATTGAGGACCTGATGAACTTCTACAAGGGCAAAAACAATGTTCATCATGAGATCTGGCGACTGACAAGTTTAGTTCGCTCAGCCTATAACAAGATAGTTGACGCAGGATATGTAAGACCTACACGAGACGAAAGAGGCCATGCCCCATAACCGCAACAAAGATGACGCAAACAGCGGAGGGGTTAGAAAACCGAGTACTTTGCCTGACCAATACTCTGACAGCAAAACGCCCCGTAAACCATCAGGGGGAAATATGTGACACACCAAAAAGGAAAAGAGATACAACACCAAAGAGTGCATCGCGTTTGAATCTGTTGGCTTAACAGCTCCCACCATCGAAAAAGAAAAAGGCGTCGATGGAAAAACGTGCGAAGAAAGATAAACCACAGGAGATTAAGGAAATACCAACCCAGTCGCCTTAGGAAGGCAACAAAACTGAACCTGACTGGATCAAACAAAGACCACGGGCAAAAGTTCGGAGACAACCAACCCGCCCTAACGCGCTGGTTCTAAGAACAAAGGGCGATATGACATATGCAGATATGCTGACCTTTCGCAGCATATCTGCTGTTGAGGATTCGACCCAAAGAGTGAAACGAAAACCAGGGTCGATCGAAAAACGAATTCAATGTTCAAAGAAAAATCGAATATCAAACCACAAAAAATATGCAATTATTTTATTTAATAATAATAAGGATACTTATAAGATGTCCAGTGTGCAGTCGTGTACGTCCGAAATCCAAGTGGTCGAGAAGTTTGATTTTTCTTACCATCAGCAGCCGCGAGAGACACACACACACTCTTCTTCACACACAAGCTGGGTGAGTCGCTTAGCAGGTGGACCGTGTATCAAACACGAAGCGCCAAGCTTGAGCTATTGTGTGTGCGGTAAGCGAGTGGATGCATGCGTGTATCGATTTGAAGATGCGCCGGGTGATCATGCGTGTCTGCAAAAAGTGCGTGTGTGGGCGGAGTGGTGTGATGGCTGATGATGGTCAATGATGAAAGTGTCGCGTAGAGGTGCTGCTTCGGTTTTCGACAGTACAGCGATGCAAACAAAATTTGTTAGATTAACAAACAAAACTTAACAATGATTGGAAAACTATTAACATATATGTAAATTGAATTTAAGATTAAATAATAATGATTTCTCAACAAGTAAACAATAATTATTTCTAAACATCTGCATATGTCATATCCTCAACTAAAAGAACTTGGTGAAAATGTTAACCGCATCAAAAAAACGGTGAAAGGCGATCTACTCATTGAACTGAAAAGATCTACCAACTCGCAGGCCACTAAATTCGAGGAACAAATTAAATGTATCCTAGTGGAACAAGCGGAAGTGAAGACGCTAACACATGAGACACTGATTGAGGTGAAAGATCTTGATGAGGTCACCACGAAGGAAGACGTGATAAATGCCTTAGCAGAGAACTTGGCAAACAACAGTGCCATAAAAGCAGTGACAATTAAGTCACTTCGGAAAGCCTACAGTGGTACCCAGACGGCAGCCGTGAGCTTACCAGCAGAAGCAGCCAAGCAGCTCATTGAAGCAGGCAAAGTGCGAGAAGCTAATCCCAACTAGATGCTACAAATGTATGGAATTCGGGCACATAGCCAGAGCTTGCAAATGTTCTAATGACTGGTCCAAGCACTGCCTACGGTGTGGTAAAAATGGTCACATAGCGAAGCTTTACAACGAGAAGCCAAAATGTCTACTCTGCCAAGGCAAGGAGGGTATCGACAGTAACCACTTTACAGGAAGCCGTAGATGTCCATCGTACCAACGAGCATGGAGGGAGCTGCTGCCGAAACAATGAAATTACTGCAGCTAAATCTAAACCACTGTGAGGCGGCCCAAGCCCTTTTAACACAAACAGTTCGTGAACTAGATATTGACATCGCAATCTTTAGCGCACCGTACCGGCAATATGATAACACTGTATGGATAGCGGACACGACAGGCAAAGCCGCAATATGGACTTGCGGCAAACGACCCTTCCAAGAAACATAGGTGAACCCTGGTACATTCTTCGTGCGTGCCAAAATTGATGGCAGCTACATCTACAGCTGTTACGCTCTACCGAGTCTTACCATCGAGGAATTTAATAGTTTTCTAGATATATTGACCATAGATGCTAGAGATCGAAGCCCGACTATCATAGCCGGAGATTTTAATGCATGGGCCACAGAATGGGGCTGCCCAAGGACGAACACGAGAGGATGCAAACTACTAGAGGCTTTAATGGTCCTTGACGTAGTGCTCCTAAACACTGGTAATGAACATACATTTAGCAGGAATGGGGCGGGTTCTATAATCGACCTAACCTTTGTAAGAAACTTTGCTCCGAGAACAACATGGAAGGTCAGCTCACACTATACTCACAGTGATCACCAAGCTATATTGTATGAAACAAGGAATGAAGAAAGGCGACGTCAAAATACATCTGCGAGAATAACTAACAGATTAGGGTGGAAGACAAATACATTCGATGAAGAAGCTTTCGCCCTTATGATCGCGGATGCTACGTTGACGGGTTCGGCTAATGAGAAGTCTCTGCAACTGATTACGCACATTACAACGGCGTGCGACGCATCTATGGTAAGAAGAACGACGAATACACGCTACCCATCAGTCTATTGGTGGAATAGGACATTGCACTACTGCGCGCAAGATGCCACCGCGCAAGGAGACAGTGCCAGCACAGTAGAGGAAGAGACGATTTCACCGAACTCCACCATATCAGTATAAAGTAGCACGAAAGGAGCTGAAAACGGCAATAAATACCAGCAAACGTCGGAGTTTCGCCGAGCTATGCAATGGAGCAGATGAAAACCTCTGGGGAAGAACGTGCCAAGTGGTGATGAAAAAACCGAAAGTTTTTCGAGCTCCATCCCCCACATGCACAGATGTATTGAAGCCAATAGTCGAAGGCCTGTTTCCAAGGCAACCGGAAATTTTACTGGAGAACTAGTCATCTTTAGCAGCTCAACAAATTCCTAGGATAACTCCAGACGAGATCCTTTTGGCAAGCAACAGGTTTGGAAATAAAAAATCCCCTGGACCGGATGGGATCCCAAATATAGCCCTGAAAGCTGCGATTAGAACCAGAATGGACCTGTTTGTGGATATTTATAATGCCTGCTTGAGTGAAGGAGTTTTTCCTGATCAATGGAAGAAGCAGAGACTCGTACTTCTACCGAAGGGAGTTAAACCTGCAGGAGATCCATCAGCCTACCGCCCGCTCTGTATGTTGGACACCGCGGGAAAAGTTTTGGAGTGCATCATCGGTAACAGGTTGGAAGCGGCGATTGAAGAAGCTGGTGGACTATCAACACATCAGTACGGATTTCGAAAAGCACGCTCGACAGTTCACACTTCCGCTTCTACCAGATTACAGAGTTGTAATCCTAACTTATGCGGGCTCAAGTTTCTTAGAAGGATAATAGCTACACCAACATTTAGTTTTAATTTATGTGATGGAAGCCCTTGAGCAGATAGAGAATTTAAAAATTCGACCAGATAGCTGGTTGGTGCTTCTTGGCCCATAGCCCGGTTGATTGAAATGTACTTTGCATTTGGCCATCAACACGTGCCAATATCTCGCTATTAATTGCTGCAGCGTGATCATTCCGAGGCGACAAAATAGCTCGCTCACAAAGCCAAAAATGCTCACGGTTTGTTAGTTGCGATATATCACCGTAAACGGATGAGATAAGTTCGTCAGTAGAAGACACTGTTTGGCACAAATAATGTGATAAATTTACTTTTTCATTTTCTCCGGGAACCGTTCCTCCACCAATTTTAAGTAACAAATCAGAGAAATGTTGTGCGTTTGGATTGCCGCCTGCTCGTGCCCGCATGTTGACGGTCAAGTGCATTTGAATAACACTGGACCAGCTCTTGTGCCTCGTGGTACTACTGATAACAATTGCCTAAAGTCTTCTGTTAGGTTCTGTTAATGGCTTCCACTGCCTTACGGTGTGCCATAGTGCATTCGTCCCACACAATTAGACAACACACAACAGTCACGTAAAACTCGAGCTTTGTTTTTTTTGGTAGTTTTTTTTAATTTATTAATAATATTTATAAACTGAAAATGCAATTCACTGCTCCAGAAAATTCTCTTTTGACACCTCATTTGTTAAGATTGGTTGAGTGTGAGAGCCGCAAATGGTGATAATGATTGTAGCACATTGAAGTGCAAAACAAATGATCATGTTAGTGCGCGCACATATGCTCATATAGACACCATTGTAACGATACCCACTGCTGCACTACTGCTGGCAGTGGTTTCCACTGAAGGAAAATTGTGGGCGATGCTTGGGCTAATTGTTTTGAACATTGCTCAGCTTCAGGACAACGCAGAAGGATGTCTTATATCGCAAATGAATCAGGGATAAATTAACTAATTTCGCCTATTTTTTTGTTTTTTAATCCGATAAGCCATTATTGAGTAAGGGCTGCATAATTATAGTTTTCCTTTCAGATATGCAGTTGACTATTTTGTAAGAACCATTAGGCCGAGCAAAAAACGACATAGCGTTTGTCTTTCCCGGATACTTGTGAAACATTTCAATAAAAGTTTCATCGAAATCTGTTCAGCGTTTTCACGCCATTAGGTAACAACAAAAAAACCTCTACAGTTTTATAATATTTATAGATTGGCGATTGGCGATTAATTGAGGTTCCTCGGTTCCTGGTTGATTTTTTTATTTTTTCTATGTATCAAAATATTCAGTATGGTTTGCAGTTTCATCATACAGCGTTGGACGCTTCCCGACCATTTAGAAATGATTAAGAAAATATTACCAAAGCTCGAGCTCAGTTTTGGGTGCACAACGGTTGACCAATTCTCAGGGTCGCCATCACTGATACTCTGTTCAGGTAATATGCTGCACTGTGGAAAAGTTTGAGCGTGAGTGCACCTTACAGGTCAATAAGCCACCAACAAGACAATGAAAAGTGCGACGAGAGAAGTAGCTACTAGCTAGTAGAGGTGGGTCGTTTTCGTTTTTTGTGCTAACGAAACGAAACAGTTTTTTTTAGAAAACATACAAAAAAAACGTTTTTATTTTCGCCATACTTACATACTTACATACATACACACATACATGATTCTACCTCTCTAGCGTCTAGCTGATACATAACTACTTTCACAAAACGAGCGAGAAAGCGTTTTCATATCGCTTCAGTGCAAACGAACAAAAAACTGGAAAAACGCAGTTACACCAATCGTCTGATACTAGCTTAACAAAGAGTTATAAAAACGAAAAACGTACAAGGAGTTAAGCTTAGATCAGACGATTGGTGTATACATACAAGCGATGGCTCTTGTTTTAAAATTCAAACAACTTTTAAAACTTGAGATTCAATGCATTAGCGCTTCGCTTATCAGGGAATGACCTTTTTAAGTGCTGTGTTTAAGCCTTGCCAAGGTAGCGAGTTCAAAATGGCATTTTTTTTAAAATAATAAATTCTAACCATACTTTTGAATAACCTGGCAACGATGGCATTACCGTTCATGAGTCATGACTCATGACATCACGATGTTAAATATTAAAAAAATGCATGATATAATGCCAAAAGGAAGCGATGATTAGCATGGGAAGTTCTTAAAGTATGACTGTGGTAATGTGTAAGTTCGCTATTGGGATCTTGCAGTTCGCACGAGATTGCATCAAGCAGTTTCGCAATAATGGTGGAGATGATATTCTGCGGAATGCGGAATAGATACTGGAGCGAGCGGAAACTGTCGCCAGAGGCTAGAAAGCGTAGCGTCAAGATCAGCCACATAGATGCCGGAATGCTGGCACGCATAACTGTATCGGCTTTCTGGATGTACGGCGGGCGTTACCAAAGCCAGCAAATTATGGAAATTAATATTCGGACAAAATTGCGATACAATTGCGGCTCTTCGGCACGCAATTCTACGAGTAATTTTGTGCAGAAGCCCTCCGCCTCGCGGTGACCAAGCCAATTTTTTCCCCAACAAGTACGGCGTTTGCGTGGCAACTCGACGACGTTTTGTTGGATTTCGTCTTACTCTTCACTATCGACTTAATACGCGGCTAAAACAATCGCGACACGTTTTTTTTTCAACATAGCATTTAATTTAATTTTTTAATATTGTGTACGTCAACACACCATTGAATTAAAACCAACAAAACTTCTGTGAATCATAAGCAATGGTATAACTTTCAATAATACACAACTCTCCAGTTATCCTGGGCACCACCCATAGAGTTAATTGAAACCTAATATCTGAGTTTCCTATCACTAGGTCGATCTGTCTGTCTCTAGTTCTTGTCTTTCATGTGCTCGCGCTGTGTGTAAACATTATAAGGGTATTCATATCCCCTTTAGCGTGTGCAGATTATATAAAAAAAAAAAAAAATCTGGCACTTGCAGAAATATGAACATAAATTCCATTTTTGTAGAAATACATAAATCGTCTGAACCCCCAAATCAGTAAACACAAATTAATTTATGTATGCCGTATTGGTGTATGGTGATAGACAAATGAAATTTGTAACTTTGTGATAAAATATACAAATCGTCTGAACCACAAATATTTCTGGCATACATAAATCATTTTTCTGTACGAATTTTTGTAGAATTTGTATATGCCATACATAAATGAAATTTATGTATTTACACCAATCGTCTGATACTAGCTTTACAAAAACGAAAAACGAGCAAAGGGTTATAAAAACGGAAAACGAGCAACGGGTTATAAAAACGAAAAAAAACAAAAACGAGCAAAGGGTTATAAAAACAAAAAACGATAACGATCTGGTGAAATAGTTATTGTATAAGTTAATGTTGAATAAAAACACGACTTATCTTTTCGATTGTTATTCTTACACTGGTTTATTATTGTTTTTGATTTTTACAAATTACGCTTACAAACTATATTATTGGGTGCATGGGGTGAATGAATGAAAAGTGCTGACAGTTATATGGATGTGCTTAATGTTAATGTGCTTAGCAGGAAATGCTGTGTGAGGTGGAAATGCTGTGTGTGGTTCAAGTGCTGTGTTCAGTGGAAGTGCTTTGTGGAGGAAAAGTGCTGTGTGTGGGAAAAGTGTAGTGTGAAGGGTCATTGCCTGTTAACTCCTCCCTTCCTTAAATTTGGACGTCTCTGTTCATTATTTTATTGATCTGCATTCGTATTGCCTCTTTGTCGATAGTCGCTGTTTCTTCTTCTGGTTGGTTAATTTTTATTTTTACTTCTTTTGGCTTTATTTTTATAAATATATAGTAATGCCAAGATAACCAAGATGAATACTCCGCTTACGCCATACCAGGTCCACTTGTTATTTTCCAGCGTTACTTTAAGTTCTTCTATGCGTTCGTTATTGCGGATGTGTAGTTTATGCAAGTACGGTGAAGACACTTTCTGCCGAAATTCGGTCTCGTTCACTATCGTTTTTCTGGGTGCAGGCAGATGGATGATCTCGATCGGGTTAGCAGCTTCGAAATGCTTTCCATTGATGGTAATTGATTCCTGGAAGGTTATCAGAAAGGTGCCATTTACTGATAGACGCTGACCTTTTTCCTCTATAGTTAGCTTTTCGTCACGTGCAATAATTAGTCCATCCTTTAGGAGCTGAATTTTATCCAGATGATCAGCTGATGTTGTTGGGCAGTTAGTTGTGTGGTTGTTTAAAAGTTGGAGGAGGCAAGAATCTTCGTTGTTAGTTTTACAGTATGTGTAGGAAATAGCTTTTTTGCAATTATTTAGGGGAAAATAATTTTCGTTACAATTTGCAGTTAAATTATTTCTTAAGTCATTATATCTTATTATTATGTGCTACGGGGGCAATTTCAAAGAGCTTACAATTTTTTTAACTGTAGGAATCTTAATAAGGTAAACAAGTGTTTCATTTAAATAATACATTTTCACATCGGCAATAATTAATAATTCGTTTATGGAAGTTGCAGTGTTTTCTTTTGAATTAATCAAATCAATCTCTTCTAAGTTTGACATTAAAGGGTTAACGATATTATGTTTCGCTAGAACTAAAGCATACAAATTATTATTTAAATTATCGATTATAATTCTATTTCTTCTCGTCATCAGCATTGTTAAGACCTGATACTCTACTGCTTTTTGCTTATCGTTCATATTGTAAATATCATTTATTTTATTTATGCTGCTTGTAATTTCATCTATTTTGTTTTGCATTTCCTTGTTAATTTCTATTTGCCTGTTATTTTCTCTGACTAATTCGTTTTCTTGCATTTTTAGAATTTCGAAATCTTGGTGATCTGGTACTCCTGCAACAAATTTGATGGCGGATCCAATGAAATCGATTGATCTGCGAAGTTTCATAGGAGTTTTTAGTATTCGTAGTAACCGTTCTATCTCGTTAACATCGTGCTGTAATATTTCTCTGTCTTTTTCGTCCTGGAGAATATGCATAAGATCAGTGTTGTCAGCAATGATATCGTCTAGCGCAGAAAAGTTGGTCGAATGTTTCAAGTAAAAATAGTATTCGAAGATTGCTACATCGCCCGTTGGTATGGGGATGAATTCCGCGGTCGAATAGTCCGTAATTTTTGGTTGTACCAAAGGGATAAGACTTAGTCTGCAAATAAGAAAGTTCATCTCAGATTATTTTTATGCGCCTGCCTTCCGTCGATTACTACAGCTGTTCCTAAATCTGCCTGGACTGTTTTTTGATTATATTTATAATTTAGAAAATTTATTTCCCAGTCTTTTATTGGTTTTGAGGAATACTTTGTCACCTGGCTCGAATTCTTTAGATATGGTCCTATTGTTATGGTATTTCAGATCTTTAGTCTGTTTAGTTTTGAGTTTGGAAATGATTTCATTTTTCATTTCTTTAGAAATATCGTGAAAAATGTCTGAAGGCTTATAACCTGTAACTGAGTGAATTGTGTTATTGTATTTATGGGTTGATAGAAGCATCAGTTCAACAACATTCGTGATGGTTTCTTTTGTACATCTAGCAATTTCAGCAAGAGTTGAATGAAATCTTTCCACTTGCCCATTGCTTTGACTGTGGAGTGCTGGTACTGAATGCGTTGAAATGTTGAATTCATTCTTTAATAACGCCTGGGTTGAATTAGATGTAAAAGCACCTTCATTGTCTATAACCACTATCTTTGGATTCCGAAATTGAGAGATAATTTCAATTAATGGATTTTTTATGTCAACAGAGTTTCTAGAAGGGATGCGTTTAATAATGGCAAATTTAGAAAATTTGTCGATACAGGTAATGAAATATTCTTTCCCTGTGTTGTAAATATCTAAGTGCAGAATTTCTCCTACATACGTGGGAATTGTTGTTGTACCGATTGGGTGTTGAATTGGTCTACGTTGGTATTTATTTTCCTGACATATTTTGCATTTAGAGGCGTGTGTTTTACATAGTTTCTTAAGATTTGGGAAATAATATTCGGAGATAATTTGTTTATAGTTTTCTTGTGGTCCCCTATGTGCTCTGTTATGTTCGTTAACGATAATTTCTTCTTGGTCATTTATGTTAAATACGTCTTGAACAAGCTTTTCTGTAAATTTCATTTTTACTTTGGGGAAGGCGTTCATAAGGTCATTCTGTACGTTTCCTAAGGTTTCAAGACTACAGTAGATTCCATTAATTGAATCTGTATTAAGTACATCACGCATTATTTCAATAAGTTCTGCCGTCGATCTAAATGTTATAGTATGTCTGACCTGTTTTCGGAAGAGAATTTTTACTTTTTTGGTTTTATCGCAACCTTGACTAATAAAGATTTGATTTTTGAAGCAATTGATGGGATTTTTTACTGAGGGTATTACTTTTGTTAAAGATTCTTCACTGTGAGCAGTTTGTCCTGAAGTAGAGAGCATATTAATGTGTTGACGGGATAGCGCGTCTGCTACTTTATTTTCCTTACCAGGTTTGTAGTGAAAAGTTGGAGGATATTCCTCAATGAATGCTCTCCATCTTTTCATCTTGGTGTTAGGATTTTTTTCGGATATCGCAAATGTTAGAGGTTGGTGATCCGTAAATATATTGACATTAGGCGCGCCATATAAGTAGTTTCTTAGAGTTTTTAATGCCCAAACTATCGCTAAACATTTCACGTTCATTTGTAGCATAGTTCTCTTCGGTTCTACTCAATGTTCGAGAAATCATTGTGATGGGTCTACCGCCCTGAGAAAGTACTACACCTATTGCTTGCGATGAAGCATCTGTGGTCAAAACGAGGGGCTTACGAAAATCAGGATAGAACAGTAGGACATCTTCTGATGCTAAAATGTTCTTTATTCTATTAAAAGAACATATAGCTTCTGAATTCAGTTGAACTCTGATGTTTTTAGACTTGTTCGTTCCTATGTGGCCGTTTTCTCGTCTGAGGTATTGTGTTAGTGGTTTAGTTATCTGAGAGTAGTCTTTTATGAATCGGCGATAATAGCCGGAAAGTCCTAGAAAAGATCTTAAGGCACGAAGTGATTTTGGCACTTCGTAGCTAATAATGTCCTTGACTTTATTGGTACAGGTTTTTATTCCTTCTCCGGATACGCGGAATCCTAAAAATTCTACCTCTTTTTTGAAGAATTTGCATTTCTCCGGAGATATGCGCATATTGGCGTGGAAGAGTTTAGAAAATATTATTCTTATGTCCTCCAAATGGGCTTCTTCCGTTTGCGAAAAAATGATTACATCGTCGATGTAGCCGTGACAACGCTTTCCTATATCGCTTCTTAGTATGTTATCGATCGTTCGCTGAAATATACTAGGGGCATTTTTCAAGCCGAATGGTAGTCTGCAAAATTCGAACTTTCCATTATTAATAGAGAACGCCGTTTTTTCCCGGTCTTTTTCTTCTAAGAGAATCTGGTGAAAGCCGGATTTCAAATCGATTGTTGTATAATATTTAGCTTATCCTAAGTTTGATAAAATAACGGAACTTTCGGGAATTGGATACCGGTCAGGGATAGTGCGTTCATTTAATTTCCTGTAATCAAATACTAACCTAGATTTGGGAGTCCCGTCTTCATTTGTTCCTTTTTTCCCTACCACTGATATTGGGGTATTGTACGGGGAATGTGATGGGCGTATTATTCCATCGTCTAACATTCTTTTAATTTGCTCATTTACAAACGGAGCAGCCGCCATGTTGTATGGTCTTGGTTTTGAATATATTGGTTCTGAATCTAATGTTCTTATGGTTGCTTTTATGTTTGTGTTGTATAGTAATTTTTCATCAGGTTGCGCGAAAACTTGTGAATATTCTTGAATTAATTTTTGAAATTCAGCTTTAATGCTTCGGGGACTGTTTCCATATAGATTTCTATATTATTTACTTCCTGGCATCTGAAGAATTTTATTTCTAACTGTCCGTCTTCGTATATCAGTAAGGAACGAGTAGTATCAATTTTAGCTTTGATTTGGGAGAGGAAGTCATATCCGACTATTGCATCGAATGTTTTAAGTTGGGGGAGAATGAAGAATTCAGTAATTTTTCCGCAAAAATGCATTTTGCATTTATGCCAGATCTTATTTTCACCGTTTAGGGTTTTGACTGTTTTATTTGAAGTCACCATTTTCAAATTAGGCAAATCTTTAATATAATTTTTGGCTATACCAGTGTCAATTAAGATTCTTAACATGGTTGAATTGTTAAGTTTCTTTTCAACGAAAGGTAGAGCCGAAGTTACCCTAAAAAATTGATTTCATCATCGTATTCGGAGCAAGATTCATTTTTATAGTTGTATTTGTTGTCGATTTTAGAATCGTTGTCCCTGTTTTGTGCTTGCATAAAATTTATGCGCTGAATTTTCGGTAAGGATGACCTATCTGATTCGCGTAGGCGCTTTGGGGGTCTATTCAAATTATCGAATTGCATAGGTTGAGGTCTCTGCACAACCCTATTGCTGACTTCTTTTTGCGTGTTCAATGTACTTTGGTTTTGTATATGGGGAAAGCGTCTCGAATTGAAACGAAATTTCGATGAAGAGGGATCGACACTCATGTGGTCATCGTCAGCTTGATTATTAGCTTTATATTGGATTGTAATAGGTGTCTTTTGAGCTACTCTTCTATACTGTGGGTTGCTACGGGGTGGAATGGGGTCAAAACGATTGTCAAAAGCTCTTGCAAATTCATACCTATGTTGATAAATAAATATCTTCATATAAATCTTCACAACCAGCGGAGAAAAGAATATTGCATATCGGCTTGTTAGGGCCTGAGATAAAAATGCGTAATGCGTCTGTTCGGTATTTTGCTGCTAGTGAAAAAATTAACCCATCATTTCCTGAATATTCCATGGTAATTTTACTAATTATTAATGTCAAATTCTTCTCTATTTGATCGTAGTAATCGGATATTGACATTCTTCCTTGGCATAGAATACTCATCTGATTTTCTAACACATGTAATGGTCTTTTGTCGCAATAGGTGTGATCTAGTCTGGCTATAAGTGCATCAAAGTTTAGAACAGTATTAAAAGAAGAAATGATTAGATCGGCAGGTCCGGTTATTTTATTTCTAATAATTGCTACTGCCTGGTAGTGCCTTTCAGTACCAACATATGGCTTAAATAGTTCAATTGCGGTATGGGCTGCTTGTCTCCAGGAAAGATAGCGCGTTTGTTCGCCTGAAAATTCAGGGAGCAATTTTACTAAATCTAATGAAATCGGACAATTCGTGACGGATGTAACAGAGATAGGCTTATAAGTTACAAGTGTTTCATCTGAGGGTTCTAAATTCTTTAATCTTTCAGACAATGTTTCTATTTGTGCCATTAATTCATTATGTTTAAGAATACTCCCAGCGGACACTTTTGTCATTTGTTTGAGAACGTTTTCGCAAGCAGACTCTACTGCGACTTCAATATCCGTTGCAAGGGTACTAGATGGTACTGTATCTGGTAATGGAGGTATCATGTTTATTTCTTATTTTTGTATTGATTTTATTATTGTATGACGAGAAGAATTACACTTTTTGTAATAATTTTTTGTACAATATTTGCTTAAGACTTATAAAATTTACTTGTAAGTTACCAACTAATTGCGAAACATTAACGAATTCTATTTTATTATTATAACACTTAATTTAAGTTATTATGTCACAGGAATTCTAATTCTAGTATTGTTTTATGATCACTTAGACTTACAGTAAAATAATATTCATCCTTTTTTCTGATAAGGATTTGTAAGGGTGTTCCTGCGATGAGGAAATGTTGTTGCTCCGGATGGGTGATGGATGGGTGGCCACTCGTTCGATGCTTTGTTGCTGATGGTATCCTTTACAAGGATTTTTAATTATCACCAACTCTCTTGTTTTTTCACAAAAACTTTTGGAGTAAACTTTGCAAAACGCGAGTTTCCACGATTTGGGCGCCAGTTAATGTTGAATAAAAACACGACTTATCTTTTCGATTGTTATTCTTACACTGGTTTATTATTGTTTTTGATTTTTACAAATTACGCTTACAAACTATATTATTGGGTGCATGGGGTGAATGAATGAAAAGTGAAAAGTGCTGGATGTGCTTAAGGTTAATGTGCTTAGCAGGAAATGCTGTGTGAGGTGGAAATGCTGTGTGTGGTGGAAGTGCTGTGTTCAGAGGAAGTGCTTTGTGGAGGAAAAGTGCTGTGTGTGGGAAAAATGTAGTGTGAAGGGTCATTGCCTGTTAACTTATACATCAGGGGTGGACTGGAATCTCGTTTTTCTTCTTTATGCGTTTTCATGTGTGTATAACAGAATTATTCATTCGCATACCTTCGATGAATTGTATATTCTTTGGTTTGTTTTTTTTTTAGTTTGCTGGGATCGTTTGCCTTTGTTTTTTTTTTTTTTTGTCAATGAATTTTCAATGTGCAAACGCAAAGGAGATAAATGTAGTTACTTTTTAAACTGTTTTTTTATTATAAAAAAACGGTTACGTCGTTACGGGATGAAAAACTGTTTTTTAAACTAGTTCGCTTTTTTTGTACCCACTCCTACTAGCTAGTGGCCAGTGAGCGAGATTTGTCGATTTCACGACGATGATAGCAACAATTGGGACTTTCTCAGAAGTCAGCTTGGAGAATTGTTCGTAAGTATTTGGGCCTAAGTGCGAACGTCTAGATTAGGTTAGGTTAGGTTAGGTTACGGTGGATATCCCCATCACTCTCGTTGGATTCACTTAGACACTGAAGGTCCTTTGTGTTACCACATGGAGTCGATTCATTTATCGGTACTCCCCCACTCCTACTCCTATGTCAACAACACGCGGTGTTTCAAAGTGGTCATCCATCTAAGTACTAACCACGCCCGACGCTGCTTGATTTCGGTGATCTAACGAGAACCGATGTTTTCAGCGTGGCGTGGTCGTCGACCGTGCAAACATCTAACAAGCATTCAATTCGGAATCGGCTTAAACTGTATGTCCCTTCCATTCGTGCAAATGGTTGTGAGAAGCAGGCCCTGGTTCACCCAGAGCTGTAGCGCCACCTTAAAAAGAAACCAGATTTGGGCCAAGTACTCACAAAGTCGTCTATAGCTGAAGCCAAAAAATCGCAGATTGTATTGGGAGTTTGCTGATTGGACCCTTGATCACTTAGAAGATGATCCTGATTTCAGCAAAAAAGAAAACATATTCTCAGATAAGGCATATTTTTGGACGAATGGCTTTATTCAATGGCATGGCGGCATCATATCCGCCGTAATCATCAATGGCGACCGCTATGGGGCCACGTTACTAGAATTTCGATCGCTAGAACTTGCGAACATCGATATTGTACATATCTGAGTTCCAACAAGATGGTGCCACACCCCATAGAGCTAATGCCACGCTCGGTTTGCTGAATGATAATTTTGGCGATTGGATCATCACACGATGATAATTTCCGAACGTCAAGCTTTCGCCGGCATACGGCCGCAAATGTTGAACAGGGTGGTTAAAAATCGGGTGCGTCAGTGTAAACAAAGCCGTGGTAGACATTTCGATGAGATCTCTTGAAAATGACTGCACTGCTTCAAAATATAGCAACAACTAAATTGATATGTATATCAAAGCGTTGTTTTTTTACTTAAAATTGAAATCATATCACTCGCTAGTCAAACTAAACTAGATAAAAACCCATTAACTTCTTGCATCCCTTTTTTTCTAAACCTGTTTCAACAAATGCTCTCTTAATACCATAAGGCAATACAAGTATGTATTACATACATATATTTGCATCATCGTATGTACATACATGCTTTTTGCTTACAACCGGTATCATCCTAGTGTTCCATTAGTGGAACGGTATCTGTTTCATTTTCTACAAATATTTATTGAACGCGTCCATCATTTATTTTTGCATTCTGGCATCACTTATAGTATTTGCTTTCAAAATAATTTACCGTTGGTTTGATTTCGAAAAATTTCGGTGTATTTATTGTGTATTAAACCTTAAGAAATCCACAAAAAAATGTCTCTGTAAGTTCTTTTATAAACTACTAGCTTAACCCGGTGCGCTTCGCTTCACCTATCCTTTCAAAAGTTGGGTGTGATAGAAGGGAAGTACATAGTAGGAAGCAATAGGTCTGTTCCCGTGCTTTCTACACTAAAATTCTCAAATTTCAAAGAGTGGGGGTAGAAATCTGTTAGGGGGAGGAAAAAGTGTGCAAAAGTACAGAAACAGATTTAATACCAAAAGATGGAAAATGTATGACATTTGACAGAATTGACAGTTGGCTTAACCCATTAATGACGAGAGTCCAAAATGTTCGATACAAGCCTGAAATTTTAAGGCGCGGCTTGTATTGTGTGCAGAAACCTAGATCAGATTTTTTTAAATTTTTTTTAATAAGGTTTGGTCATACTGGGTCGTTACATATATTACGTTAGTCCTGATACCACAAACATCGTATAAATAATAAGACTGTATACATGCAAGCAAATCATGTATTTTATTTCAGTATTACTTTACTTTAGGTGGCGCTACAGCTCAGGGTGAACCTGGGCCTGCTTCTCGCAACCATTTGTGTGTGCGTGTTATATTTTTGCACGAATGGAAGGAACCTACAGTTTTTTGCCGACTCCGAATGGCGAGTTGAGAAGCTCATGACAAATGATACTCTTTGAATGCTTGTCAGATATTCGAAAGAGGTGGTACCGTGAAAAAAATCTTTTAGGTGCTGGGCCCGGGCAGCATTGCGAAGTAGTCCAGCGCATTTACCACTACACCACGGTGCATTTTATTTCAGTATTATTTTTATTTATTTCATAAATTTAAAGATATGTAATGATTTTTCTGGAAGCAAGCTACATGTAAGCCTACATCGCACTTAGAACACATTGTAGTACAGTGTAATCTGCAAAGCGAACCTGCACATCGCCATCTTTTTTTATTGGGGATCTTAATAATCAAATCGTCCACTCGATCGTAGCGAGCATTAGCATTTTCGGTTTCCATTTTATGTCTACGAAAACCATCAGTAGGTTTCGGGTCACCAAGAGTCCGCCCATAAAACCGTGCTATCGAAAGCTTGAACTGAAGTCCGGGTAAATTGGAGCCAGCTTTTTTGTGGAGTAACCAAGCGTTTTGATTTGAAACATCTATCAGTCAAAGCCAAGTTAAAATGGACGACCACCATTTCTTCCCTCTAACACCTATTCGGTAGTTGTTTATATTTCGGTCCATACGGTTCGCATTATACCATGCAATTGCATAGGGTCGTGGAAGATCCATAGCTTATGCTCTTTCCGGAAATATGTGGAGACTTTTGTAACTGGATTTTTTCCAAAAAGTATAGACGCAACACTCACAATGGAACTGTCAACCCATTTCAGCAGAATTACAATTCAATTGTACCACGATTTGCATTCTTCAATTCCTTTTTATTTCTTAAATGACAAGAAGCCGGAATACAATTTTCCCGGATGGTTCTGGTTCCGTTGTAACCTCTTTGTTTTATCCTACCAAGACGAATAATACAAAAAGTAATCAGATACAAAGCCTGCTGCATACGGACTAATGTTAAATGTATTTTCCGTCACAAATTATGTTATGTTATATGCGGACTAACGTTACATATATGTAACAGCATCCAAAAACCTGAGCGATCAGGCAAACGGATTTCCAAAAAAAATTTTTGTTTCAGGTATTTGCTTCTATACATATGATACAATAACACAACATTCATATTTTTTCTTACAATATACAGTAAGTTCACTAAAATAATTAACAAACAAATGCCTACCTTCCGCTCATCCCCATTTTGCTATCAAGTCAAATTCAAATATGTAAAAAATCTTCTATTGTCAAAAAAATCACAACCAAAATGCAGTATTTTCGTGTTATTCTCTTTAGAATCCTTTACACTTTACATTGCATAAACTTTAAACTCAGAAGTCGATGAAAAACAAACAGTAATTGTTTTAAACAAATAAGGTGACCCAGTGTTACATTTATGAACATGAAAGGCAAATGCCTTTAAGTAATAATTCTCCTGATGCAATAGAACCTAAACAAGAGCGTTTTTATAGCAAGGTACATTCTGACTTATCAACAAGTGTACTAGTGATGACAAATATGATAATGATGAACGCGGGATCTAATTTAACTTGGGCATCAAAAATAAAAAAATACAAGTGCTACTACTACTGCTAATATAAGAAGACGAAATCGCTCCTCCAAGAGAAACAAATTAATTTATTCAGCAAAAAGAAGCTATGGAAGCAGTAAAAATTCCAGAAGGTAATGGGCTCTACAACCATACAAAAACGGATTTGGTGCTTTGTCATTAGCCATAAGATTCACAAAACTGCTGAACTTGTTACCTAATCGCCCAGTAACAAATATAGCAGATTTTGGAAAATAAACCCCGATTTCCTTGGAGTGTACTTTCGATACAGATTACCAGCCATGCAAGTGTACTAACACCATTTTCCATAATATATCTCTTATCATCTATATAACTTAGTGCTAGTTTATTAACACATTGTGTATATATGTTATGAATCTTTGACCTAATTATAAACATATATCCATAGAAACGTTTATTTTTATATAAACAATCTCTATAATCATCAATATTCATACCATCTAGTACTGTTTTCTTAACACCTTTAGCTTTTTTAATTTGTTTTCTTTTTTCGATATCTATGGAATACATTTTAGATCGAAGCCCAACGAATTCTCTAATAATTTCACCATTCATCTCATCTTTCATCATCCCGATTATCTTTTTATTTTTATTTGGAATATTATATCGATTATCAGTGGGATAATCTGATGTATCAAATTTCATATCAATATCATCCAGTATATCTTTATAGAAATCTTCAGTTTTGATAGAATATATGAAAGAATCAGTATCCATATAATTTAAAGTTAAATTGCCACCATGCTTTGGTTTCATGTATTCATAATAAAAATCATACATCTTCCATTTTGATAAATCGAGTACAGTAAAACCTAAATTAATCGGTTTGTTGTAAGTTACATGAACGCGACTCATTTGAATTGCAACCATATTGTCTGTAAATTGAGTAGAACTATGAAAGTTTGGTTTTGCTATCCAAGCTCGAGCACCTAAATGTTTTCCACAACTTTCCCAATTTGTTACTATCTTTATATCTTTTCGTTTATCAACATTTTCCATCGTTTTACCATAAACAGCATTATTTAATAATTTAAAGAAATTCTTTTCAAATTCATTTTTAGCCAATTTACGGTGATGTGTATTTAAATCGATGTATTGTTTTAACCAACATGATTGCTTGAAACTTAAAATTCTATGTATTTTTAAAATTTTCATTCCGTGCTTAACACACTGTTGAAGGTTTCTATAATGTATGATATATTTTGTTTTATGGTTCAAGTCTGCTATGAGTTTACTAAATTTTGCGTTTGGGCTTTTTTTATTCTCTGCACAAAATAAGAAATCACTATGCTCATCACGAAAATGTTCTGGATATTCCAAGTCAACTTCTAAAATGTAACCAAAATGAGAGTTTGATGATGTATTGAAAACATTGAAATTATCACTTTCCATCCATTCAAATTTACCATATGGTAGACTTTGAGACATTACCCAACCATATAAATTATTCGCATCCAAATACGTCATGTATTCAGAAGGCATTTCACTTTTAAAGTCACTCATATATTTATTATTGGCTTTGGAGTGTCTGCAACAGCATTGCACAAGACCACCCCTAATACCTCTTTGTACAAACGTAAACATATTTATATCAGTAAGTAATTCAAGTCTAATCTTTGTTACTTTTAACATAGCATCCCATGATAAACCAGGTGCTGTATAATATTGACAGGGATCCAGCCCATAGATATTTCTGCAAACTTTTCTAAAATTCTCAAATATATCGGCTAGTAATAAGACATCTGTTTTTAGATATAACTCTAAATAATCTAATAGACTTTCACATTTAAATGTTTGCCATACCGTCTTTGCAAAATAATATTATTCTTCAGTACAACTAGAAATACTAATTGAACTAAAGAATTTATCAAGCGGTGGGAGACTTTTTTCACTTAATCGATCCCACGAATTTATGTATGCATAGTTTTAATCATTAGAATTAAGAGCTTAATGTCATTTTATGATAGATTCAAATAAAATAAATATTACATATTTTAATGTAAATTTCTTTGGTCTTTTATTCATTCTATTTCGGTATGAGTAAGAGGAATGTTGTCGAGGAATTACACAAGCCCGCACGAAGAAATTTTATCAGGCGACGATTGTTATTAAAGGGCTAGATGACCTATGGCAAGCAGATTTGAAAAATGATACCGTACAGCAATCAAAATAATGGAAATAATTACTTATTAACATTAATCAATACCTTCTCCAAGTATGCATGGACAGTTTCTTTGAAGAATAAGGCAACACAAATTGTTACAGACGCTTTGAGATCAATTTTGATAGTTTCAATCGAAAGTCAAAAAAAATCTACAAACCAATAATGGCAAAACTTTTAAACATGTCGAAACATGAATATTCCTCCATCAATTTTTGTATATAAATATCATAGTCAGCGAACGAGAGCAACAGCAAAGACAACAACAACAATAACAACACCATAGATATATTCCATAGAAAAATGAAAGATAAATAAAAACATATCCCATAAAAAAAAAAAAAAAAAAAAAAAAAAAATATGGTCGAAAGATAAAGAGACCAAGACTTTTAAACATGTCGAAACATGAATATTCCTCCACCAATCTTTTGTATAAAATAATAAATAAACAACATATTTGTATCCGTCAGGAAAAAGAACTTTGCGAAAGCACTATGAAAAAGAAAAAAGTCTTAGAGTGTACTGTCATCGAATCAACAGGTATAGAATACCTTGTTTGTTTGCCTAACAATAAAGAGGGATTATTGATTTGGACTAATTAATAAAAGAAGAATTTATGGACCATTGGTTAGTGAAAAAATTAAATGTAGAATTATAAGAGAAAAGGATGGATATATTGATTTGATTAATATTGAATAATAAATAAAACACAGTTATTTAAAAAAAAGTTTCTTTGTTTTTTATTTACACGATCAACAAATCTTCAATTCTCATCATACAAAAGAATGAATAGGAAACACTCCAACATTGTTTACATTATCATAATAAACATTTTTTTATTAATCTTCTTCGAGCTTCTGATACTTAATATTTGTTTCTTTCTTCTTAGTTTCTGATGATGACGATGATGATGGTGATGATGATGATGGTGATGATGATGATGATGATGATGATGATGATGATGATGATGATGATGATGATGATGATTTGAAGGGATTTCTAAAAACTGCATACTGTAATTTCTTAGGAATAAAATCCTTCAGACTAGAATTTCGTTTAGCTCCGTTCTGATCCATTGCAATAAAGACAACTGACGTCATTCTGCAATTGGAATCAGTTAAACAGTGGATTACCTCCTTGATGTATTTGCCACAACAACCAAAATAAATAATCTGATCTGAATGAGAAGACCCTGGAAACCGTTCACCCACTCTCAGCATTGTTACCTATTCGTATATATCTCCTCATTTTCTGACTCCGTGCTTTTCACTTCCTTCGTTCAATCAAAACAATTTTTTTTGAAACATTATAGTCAGCACTACTTCCCATTTCAGCCAACAATCAAAGTAAATAATCTGATAATCTTTGGTAGAACCTTAATCTAGCTCAACTCATTGAAGCAGCACTTTACCTTGAGTGCAAAGAGTAGGATCTCAAAGCTTTGAGTGCGCCTTGATTAAAAGTTTCTTTATTTTTTATTTACACGATCAACAAATCTTTTATCCCCATCATACAAACTAATGAATAAGAAACACTCCAACATTGTTCACATATCATAATAATATTTTTTTTTTATCTTCTTTCAACTTCTGTTAGGTAATTTACATTTGTTTCTTTCTGCTTCTTAGTCTCTGATGATAATAATGATGATGATTCGAAACGATATGGTTTGAAATCGATGTCAGCGATGTGTTGACCTCTTGCTCTATTCCTTTATTTTTTTTATTTGATACATATACAAATAGTTTTTTTATGAAAGCGCGGAAACATATACATACACATTGGTCTTGAATACCAGATGATCATACGCTTGACCATTATGAGCCAAAACAATAACTTGTTGATCTTGAATATTCCACTAGCCCTCGGTCAGCAAATTCCATAAATATGGTCGGAAGATAATGAGACCAAGACTTTTAAGCATGTCGAAATATGAATATTCCAACTGGATGAGTAGACCTTGGCAACCGATCACCTCCTTTAATCATTGTTTCCCCTCCATCAGCGAATGTAAACATTCTGATCTGGATGAGTAGACCTTGGAAATCGTTCACCCCCTCTCTTCCTTCTCTCATCATTGTTTCCCATCTGCCTGCAAATATACTTCTTCTTTCTCGCTCTGGCTTAGTGCTTTTTACTTCTTCGTCCAATAAAAACAATTGTCCTTGAAATATTACAGTCAGCACTACTACCCATTTCAGTCAAAAGCTAAAATAAACAATCTGATCTGAATGCGTAGACCTTGGAAACCATACCCAGGAAACGATTCACCCACTCTCATCCCTCATCATTGTTCCATATCAGTCAACGAATATGAATCAGTCGCACATTTTTCCTCTCCCTCTGACTCAGAATTTTTCTTTCCGCTTTTTACTTCATCCATCCAACAAAAACAATTTTCCTTGAAACAATATAGTCAAAACTACTAACCATTTCAGCCAACAGTCAAAATAAACAATCTTATCTGGATGAGTAGGCCTGAGAAACCATTCACATCCCCTTCAGCATTGTTTCCCTATTCGTATATCCCTCTTCTCCCTCTGACTCAGAATTTCCTTTTCGCTTTTTACTTCATTCGTCCAATAAACAAAACCAAAACACCTATATACATATGTACATACATATATGACACGCGACTGCTTTGAAGATGACTCATATACTGCCAGATCTTATGCAAACACATACATACGTATGTATACACAAACACTAAGTACTCTCTGATACAGTACACACTAAGTACACGCTAAGTACACTAAGTACACACTAAGTACTCTCTGATACACACTAAGTACACACTAGGTACAGTATAAGTACAACACTAAGTACACTAAGTACACACTAAGTACACATCAATCACATTCCATGACACTAATTGCTCCGAATTCTCAGATTTCACCCCCAAAAAATGTAACCCTATATCTCCTTGATGACGTCACTTCCTGGCTCCCTGTGCCAGAATCGGCAATGAAAAACAAAAATGTACCTATTTCAGACAACAATCAAAATAAACAATCTGATCTGGATAAATAGATCCGAGAAACCGTTCACCCCCCTCTCATCCCCCTCTCACCATTGTTCCCCCAGCTGCCCTAAATAAACAATCTGATCTGGATGAGTAGACCCAGGAAATCGTTCACCCCCCTCTCATCATTTCGCCCACAAACGTAAACAGCCGCATATCTTTCCTCTCCCTCTAACGCTTTTTACTTCCTTCGTCCAATAAACAAAACAAAAACACCGATATACATATGTACATACATACATATATGACACGCGACTGCTTTGAAGATGACTCATATGCCGCCACATCATATCCAAATACATATACACATACATACATACACACATATATACATACATACACACACACATACACACATGTATATACATACACAGACATACATACAGACAGACAGCATGACATCAGAAAAAATGTAACCCAACACCTTCTTAATATAAACAAACAAAAGCCTTCCTCCCCCTCCCCCCTCTCCCTCGCCCACGCTAATGTCAACAAAAAAAAAACCGGGGTAATTAAAAACCGGAAGCGGCAAACATCAATCACATTCCATGACACTTTAATGGGTAATTAAAAATGTTCCCACGCTTATGTAAACAAAAATGTAACCCGATACCCCTCCTTATGTAAACAAACATCTTCCATCTCGCTCACTCTCACACAAACATCTTCCCTCTCGCTCTGGCTCAGAATTCCCAGTCTAAAGTGACCCAATACCTACTCCACATGTTTTTCGTCGGCGGCAATTACGTGTCGAATGACCCACGTCCAAACATGAAAAACACAGACGCAATTGTTTGACTTCTGTCCACCTTTCACGTATACTACACTCTAAAAACTTTTTGCACTCAGCCACTTTGTGTCGACCTTGGCATATCAGACACTTGAACACATCCGACTTATTTTCGTTCGTATGTAGTACAACTCTTCGCCTGGGATCCGTTATTGTTCGAGTTCCACAATCCTGCACAGTACAAACCAGGTTTGCCACATTGCTCAACCAGCTGCTGAAATCCACGATGGTGGGATACGGTTTAATCGGCGCTGCATACCCAGCCCATTCAATTCTTTTACTCATAGGCAGCTTTCCTATAAGTTCCTCCAATAGAGTGGGGTTAGACAAATGTTGGTGGCCGTTAACCGACTGCAAAAACACGGCAAGGTTCTTTGTCTTCGTCGCAAATGGAATTAACTTCTCCACCGAATTCTCGGAGATAGGAACAATTTCTCGAATTTGTCGTAGCTGGCTGCGTATCAACTGTTCAGGTCGGCCGAAACGAAATCGAAGTTGTTCCATTACGACACTCACATTCTCTGGATGGATTAACAGAGATCTAACCGTTTCACGTGCTTCTCCCTTCAAACATTTTTGCAAGCGCTGGCTGTTTTCCAGGTTGCTATAATTATACGCTGCTGTTGACTCGAAGTACGCTGTGGAAAACATAGGCCAGTCCTCTGCTTGGCCACAAAACTCTGGCAAATCTTGAATTTTCCTAGGTACGGCGAACGACGTTTGGGATGTGCAATTGTTGTTTGCTCGAACATTCGGCGTGAACTCTTCTGCTTGAGAATTCGGTTGAAACCAGCTAAAATTACTGGCATTGACTGGCGGTGGCTGTGAGCGTAAATTGTTCGATGTGGCGATGGATGATATGCAGTCAGTTGCACTCACATATGACGAAGCAGAAATCGGTGTTGGTATTAACGGAGGTTGGATAATAGCAGTAGTGTCCGTTGGTGGTACAGTTACGTGGCTACCGTTTGCGTTTATGCTTACGGCATACTGAGTAACTGTAGACGAATTCGACGGCGTGAGTTCCGCTATTGGTGGCACAACTGGAACTGTTCTTATTTTCTCGTTCTGAAGTGCTTCTTTTAATGCTTTGCACTGCAGATCACTTTCATTTAATTTTACCTGTTGGTTCTTCAGTAGTCCTTCTAGAAACCCAATCTTCCTCTGTAGCTGTTGTAGAAGATCCTCTTGTAATGCAGCGGCGGCGGTGGCAGCATTTGATGAAATTGTTGGCTCCGTGACGGGAGCGACGGCGATGGATTGTGTTGTTGCTGCGGTGGCAGTGGCAGCGGCGTTTTGTTCTTTATCCATAGATCTGGCGTTGGGATTTTCGTACGGATGCAGACGTGGGCTTTTCCTAGGTGGACTTCTATTAATTGGCATTTATGCTGTCGTAGCAGGGCAAATCCAAATGGCTAATATGGCGGCGCTTCGCAATAGACACACGGCAGAAATGTCGCAGAATTGCGAAATAAAAGAATTGTCGAATAATACGACCAAAAGAACCCAGCGGCGAAGCTCGAAATTAAATACTCGAAATCCGTAGTAGCAATATATATGTGTAATGTGTATTTTATTTCTGTGGAAATTGACAATGTTACAATGTTAATATAGTATAAAAATCTCTTACCGCAGTTTGCACTTCTGCTCGCTTGAAGTTCTGGTCAAAGACAAAGGGGATTTAAAAGGCGCAAATTGAATATAATTCTCAAATGACAGATATAAAGAATATGACGAACTGCGGTAGGAGAGTGAGACAACAATACAAAGTTTTCGTTCAAATAAAGTTATGTTGAAATTTAAGTTAAGTAAAACCATATTTGGCTGGTAGATGGCACTCAAATTTTGGGCGTTCTGTAACACACATAATAAAGAAATCAAACTTAGAAAATGAAATAGTAGTACAAAAGGAATTGTGGGTAGTAACGGGAAAAAGAAAATAGTACAATACTACTAAAGTAGTATAAACGATAGCGCTGGTCAGCGCCTCCTATATGTGAAACATGCTGTAGTGCTCCGCGAAAATGTTAAATGCCACGTGCACCTCTTGGCTTACAGAAAATGTCAGCAAATGTACCACGGAAGCCAAGAGATTATTTCGATTTATTTTTCTAATGCTTCATAAATGAAATTTATATAGTAGAAATTCGGACAGTTGTTTTTATTGAGGTTGTTTGCAATAATCGAGTCAAAAAATTTCGGTATTGTAAAGTGTAAAGTCTGAAAATTCAATTAAACAAAACGCAAGTTTAAAATATACTTTCACTTTATTATGTTTCTTGTTTGGTAGTCGCGCGTAGACTGACTATACATTATTAAGGGAAAAAGGACTAACAAAGAACGTAGAAGAGTGGAATGGAAAAGGCGGAAAAGGAATTGGGTGAGCCGAAAAGGGGATATATAGATATTGGTTGGTGTTGGTTTCAGAAAGAACGGAATGGGAAACAGGAATGGGAATTGATGTCGAAGGATGATGGGATACATCATGTGTAGGTTATAGCTCGCCCATCCTATCACCGATCCTGTCCTCAGGATCTGATTCGTCTTCCTCGGAGTTGTCATCGAACAGCTTCTCATCTGGCAGGTCGCACCACGGCTTCATTTTATCTGCTGACATTACCGTGCAGAGTTTTCGCTGATTTCTCTGCATGTCCGGGATATCTTCTATGACGTAGCGATCCCGCGGAAGTACCTTTGTTACCATTAAAGGACCCCGGAAGCGAGGCTCTAATTTGCGCGACTCACCACTTGCCGCCGGTTCGTTTTCGATCAAGACCAGATCATCGACTTTATATCTCGTAGCTTTGCGGTGGTTTAGATTGAACCGCTCCTTTTGACTTTGCTGCGACCGTTGAATGTTTTCCAGCGCTTCCTCCCGTCGAGTCTGGAGGTTTCCTTCAAGTGGCTCTTGCTATCTGCTCAACTCCAACAACAGCTTGTTGCCGAGAATATCACTGGGTGTATATGAAAAGAGCAACTCGTGCGGACTAGCTCTGGTTGTTGTTCTTTGGGCGGTGTTTAGGCCCCATTGTATGGCCCGTAGCTGGCTGGCCCAGTTGGAGTCCTCAGAAGTAGAATGGGTACACTTCATTGCCGCGAGAAGGGTACGGTTGCACCGCTCCACCTGCCCGTTAGCTCGTGGACACCTTACTGCGTTCTTCACATGGCGAATCCCGTTCTCTTTGCAGAAGTTTTCGAAGACCTTGGCGGTAAATGCAGTGCCGCGGCCAGTTATCACCCTCGCTGGCACGCCGAAGTATCCAGTGATCTCTTTCATGACGCCAAGAACTTCCCTCGCGTTTGTAGTCTTCACAGCGCGTACGATAGCATATTTCGTAAAATTATCAATGGTGACCAGTACATACCTCTTTCCGCCCTTTCCCTTGGTGAATGGCCCCAGGTGGTCTAGGTGAAGTGTGTGAAATGGTAGTGGAATGCGTTCAGCACTATACAGCTCTCCCTCAGCCGAACCTGCCTTCTTTTTGGAGTATGCACACTCCACACATGACTTTATATACTGTTTTGTATATCTCCTCATTTTCGGGAACCAGTAGACGTCTTTCATTCGCTGGAGTGTCTTCTCGCCTGCCATGTGGCCCACATCATCATGGCACAGCTTGAGTAAGCGCCAGCGTACCGCTTTTGGCACAGCCCACCTCTCTTTACCATCGACAATGCGAAACAAACGACATCCGTTGACTACGTATTCCTTTTGCAGTTTTTTCTTCGCCTCTGTCTGCAACGTCGTAATGAGTTGGCGCAGCTTGTTGTCCTGCCACTGCATCGTAGCGAGCCAGTCCCCTTCGGTAATATGGATATTAAAGACGAACGAGGACGCCTCTTCGACTTCTTGCTCCGCACCCGTCGGCTGACGACTTAAAGCATCCATGTACGTTGCCTTCTTTCCTGGCTGATGAATTGTTTGAAACGAAAACTCTTGCAACTTCAGCCACCATCGCCCAACTCTTGGTATAATCTTTTTCTTGTTGCTCATCGCCACTATCGCTTCACAGTCGGTAACGACATTAAATTCCTTCCCCAATAAATATACTCTGAAGCGCTCCAGACTCTCCACTATTGCGAGCACCTCGAGCTCATATGAGTGATATCGCCTTTCATCCGTCGTAAGGCATTCTGTTAAACTCAAATGCTCCATCATCGGTAGTGAACGCCGTATATCTTTTGCTGCTTTCGTCCATCGGAATCTGGTGGTACCCTGAGGCTAAGTCCAACGTCGTGAAGAACTTGTTCCCTGCTAACGACGACAACACTTCCTCGATGACTGGCATAGGGAATTTCCTTTTGATTGTCACCTTATTCAGGCCCCGGTAGTCAATACAGAAACGTTTGCTACCATCCTTTTTCTTCGTCTGCACGATTGGCGAACAGTAGTCCGAAGAGGAGGGCCTTATAATCCCTTGTCGTAACAGCTCATCGACCTTCTCCTTGACAACAAGTCTCTTTGCAAATGGTTTTACGGTACGGCTGTACGCATACGGGTTGTGTAGTGGTCAATTCGATGGTGCACATTCCAAGTTTTGAAAGCCCAAGCTCGTCAGAATTCTTCGCGAAGCAATCCCTAAATGAATTGACCAAATCTTGCAGCTTCTGTTTATTTTCTTCTCTGATGCCGCCTACGTCAAGCTCATCATGCCTTATTTCATCTTTCTTTTCTTGTGGAAGATCACGCTTCTGGCCTTCCTTGACAATAAGCATTGGTCTGGGATTCTCGTTCAGAATGTCTGTAATACATAGTTTTTTAAAATTCTTTACCACTCTCACCTGCGGTTGATCTAAGAGACTTCGGCCAATAATCATAACGATCAGGACCTCACACCAGGATACCAGTTCATCAACTCTAATCTCGGCGTAGAGCTGTCCAATGATATTACAACTTCCTCCACCGAACCCCTTTAGTTTCTTGCCGCTGGACGAGTATTTCAGCCCCCGATCATCAGCAAAGGACTGTTTGAGTGTGACACAGTCGCTGCCTGAATCGATGAATGCGTCGACTTCCTGTCCGTTCACTTTCGTTTTCTTGACATACTCGCTTTTGTCCTTCTGTATCAGGCGCATGTTCCAAGCTGGTTGAGTGGATTGTGTTGGCCTTCGCTCGTTACCAGTCGTTTGCTCACGAGGGACCGGGCAGTTTCTTCGGAAGTGCCCAATTTGTTGGCAGCGGAAACACTTCACCTCCTTATCTGCATTCACCGCAACAACCACTGGTTCAGGTCGCTTAGGCCTTTCGACGACACTCTTGCCCTTAGACCTAATGCCGACGATCCAACGTACTCTCTCCAGAACTTCTTGTATCGTTTTTGGTCTGACTGCTCTAAACGCTTTCTGGCATTCCACGTCCACTATGCCTTGAACGATATACTTAATAAGTGACTTTTCGGAGAGGCTTCCCCTTGACGCAATTGTCTTCATGTCGAAAACAAATTCTTCTATGTCTTCCCGAGGCTTTTGCTTCCTTTCACGAAGAATTTCATGAATATCTGCATCGTCTTCTATTGCTGGGAAGTCTCGCTCTAAGTCCTTGAGGAACTGGGACAGCGATGAGTGCGATGAACTGGCACTCCACAGCTTTGCCGCCCCTTCGAGTTTCAGCGTTGCTGCCATTAGAACCAGCTTCTCGTCCAGTTGATAGATCTGGTGAAGTTCTCTTATGCGTACCCCCCACGCTTCAGACGACATTCCTACGAAGTTTTTAGGATTGAATTCCGGGATCATCTCCGTAACATCGCGAACCGTAAAACAGTTTCGATACGAACGCACACTATCGGTCTCTTCCTCACGATCACTATTTTTTTCTCTTGAGCGCGCTGCCGATAGTTCGTCCTTCATACGACGAAGTTCTTCCCGCATCTCTTCCAACTCGCCCGACTTACGCACGCTATCGGTTTCAACATCGCGATTGGTTTTAATGTCTTTTAAACGCACTGCCGCAAATTCGTCCTTCAAACGACGAAGATCTTCCCGCATCACGTCCAATTCATTCGACGGACGCGCACTACCGCTACCGGATGCCTTGACTTTCGCATTATTTTCACCGATCGATGTATCACTATCATCGTAATCGGATTCATTACCGCGCAACCGCGCTAATAGTTCTTCTTTCAATCCCGACTGTTTCAGTCCACGTGACTTTAATTCGGTGCGTAATTCATCGACCGTCCACAAAGAATAATCTTTCCTCGTGTTACTCATCTTAACCGCAATACAACACCGAAAACACAACCGTATGTGTGTACAATGTCCGTATATCAACCGCTACCCTAGAACAACCGACAATCAGGATTCACTGTTCAAACGATTTGCTTATGCGCACACACATCCATAACAAAATAAACCGACGACGAGTTTTTCAATCGCTACCCAAGGACAACCGACAATCAGGATTCACTGTTCAACCGATTTGCTTGTGCGTACACACATCTACAACAAAATAAACAGACGACGAATTCCCAATCGCTACCCAAGGACAAACTACGGTCCCAACGACGACGTACGGTATTTCAATTTGCTTCGGCACACATACACCAAATCGATACCGAAAAATAAACAGCGCGGCGAATCGAATACGTTTCTCTACACTGCAGCTGCGCTTATTTCTCACTGTCTAGACAGATATGTCTACGATGTAAAGTTACACTTTTTTTCCGCGTGCGCACTTGCAAGAATAAACGATTACGTTCTCACAGATCTCCGTCACGACAAAACAATTGTGTAATTGCTAACACCAATTTACTTATTTAATTCGCTTGGATTTTCTAATCCCACTTCTGAGATGTAAAGTGTAAAGTCTGAAAATTCAATTAAACAAAACGCAAGTTTAAAATATACTTTCACTTTATTATGTTTCTTGTTTGGTAGTCGCGCGCAGACTGACTATACATTATTAAGGGAAAAAGGACTAACAAAGAACGTAGAAGAGTGGAATGGAAAAGGCGGAAAAGGAATTGGGTGAGCCGAAAAGGGGATATATAGATTTTGGTTGGTGTTGGTTTCAGAAAGAACGGAATGGGAAACAGGAATGGGAATTGATGTCGAAGGATGATGGGATACATCATGTGTAGGTTATAGCTCGCCCATCCTATCACCGATCCTGTCCTCAGGATCTGATTCGTCTTCCTCGGAGTTGTCATCGAACAGCTTCTCATCTGGCAGGTCGCACCACGGCTTCATTTTATCTGCTGACATTACCGTGCAGAGTTTTCGCTGATTTCTCTGCATGTCCGGGATATCTTCTATGACGTAGCGATCCCGCGGAAGTACCTTTGTTACCATTAAAGGACCCCGGAAGCGAGGCTCTAATTTGCGCGACTCACCACTTGCCGCCGGTTCGTTTTCGATCAAGACCAGATCATCGACTTTATATCTCGTAGCTTTGCGGTGGTTTAGATTGAACCGCTCCTTTTGACTTTGCTGCGACCGTTGAATGTTTTCCAGCGCTTCCTCCCGTCGAGTCTGGAGGTTTCCTTCAAGTGGCTCTTGCTATCTGCTCAACTCCAACAACAGCTTGTTGCCGAGAATATCACTGGGTGTATATGAAAAGAGCAACTCGTGCGGACTAGCTCTGGTTGTTGTTCTTTGGGCGGTGTTTAGGCCCCATTGTATGGCCCGTAGCTGGCTGGCCCAGTTGGAGTCCTCAGAAGTAGAATGGGTACACTTCATTGCCGCGAGAAGGGTACGGTTGCACCGCTCCACCTGCCCGTTAGCTCGTGGACACCTTACTGCGTTCTTCACATGGCGAATCCCGTTCTCTTTGCAGAAGTTTTCGAAGACCTTGGCGGTAAATGCAGTGCCGCGGCCAGTTATCACCCTCGCTGGCACGCCGAAGTATCCAGTGATCTCTTTCATGACGCCAAGAACTTCCCTCGCGTTTGTAGTCTTCACAGCGCGTACGATAGCATATTTCGTAAAATTATCAATGGTGACCAGTACATACCTCTTTCCGCCCTTTCCCTTGGTGAATGGCCCCAGGTGGTCTAGGTGAAGTGTGTGAAATGGTAGTGGAATGCGTTCAGCACTATACAGCTCTCCCTCAGCCGAACCTGCCTTCTTTTTGGAGTATGCACACTCCACACATGACTTTATATACTGTTTTGTATATCTCCTCATTTTCGGGAACCAGTAGACGTCTTTCATTCGCTGGAGTGTCTTCTCGCCTGCCATGTGGCCCACATCATCATGGCACAGCTTGAGTAAGCGCCAGCGTACCGCTTTTGGCACAGCCCACCTCTCTTTACCATCGACAATGCGAAACAAACGACATCCGTTGACTACGTATTCCTTTTGCAGTTTTTTCTTCGCCTCTGTCTGCAACGTCGTAATGAGTTGGCGCAGCTTGTTGTCCTGCCACTGCATCGTAGCGAGCCAGTCCCCTTCGGTAATATGGATATTAAAGACGAACGAGGACGCCTCTTCGACTTCTTGCTCCGCACCCGTCGGCTGACGACTTAAAGCATCCATGTACGTTGCCTTCTTTCCTGGCTGATGAATTGTTTGAAACGAAAACTCTTGCAACTTCAGCCACCATCGCCCAACTCTTGGTATAATCTTTTTCTTGTTGCTCATCGCCACTATCGCTTCACAGTCGGTAACGACATTAAATTCCTTCCCCAATAAATATACTCTGAAGCGCTCCAGACTCTCCACTATTGCGAGCACCTCGAGCTCATATGAGTGATATCGCCTTTCATCCGTCGTAAGGCATTCTGTTAAACTCAAATGCTCCATCATCGGTAGTGAACGCCGTATATCTTTTGCTGCTTTCGTCCATCGGAATCTGGTGGTACCCTGAGGCTAAGTCCAACGTCGTGAAGAACTTGTTCCCTGCTAACGACGACAACACTTCCTCGATGACTGGCATAGGGAATTTCCTTTTGATTGTCACCTTATTCAGGCCCCGGTAGTCAATACAGAAACGTTTGCTACCATCCTTTTTCTTCGTCTGCACGATTGGCGAACAGTAGTCCGAAGAGGAGGGCCTTATAATCCCTTGTCGTAACAGCTCATCGACCTTCTCCTTGACAACAAGTCTCTTTGCAAATGGTTTTACGGTACGGCTGTACGCATACGGGTTGTGTAGTGGTCAATTCGATGGTGCACATTCCAAGTTTTGAAAGCCCAAGCTCGTCAGAATTCTTCGCGAAGCAATCCCTAAATGAATTGACCAAATCTTGCAGCTTCTGTTTATTTTCTTCTCTGATGCCGCCTACGTCAAGCTCATCATGCCTTATTTCATCTTTCTTTTCTTGTGGAAGATCACGCTTCTGGCCTTCCTTGACAATAAGCATTGGTCTGGGATTCTCGTTCAGAATGTCTGTAATACATAGTTTTTTAAAATTCTTTACCACTCTCACCTGCGGTTGATCTAAGAGACTTCGGCCAATAATCATAACGATCAGGACCTCACACCAGGATACCAGTTCATCAACTCTAATCTCGGCGTAGAGCTGTCCAATGATATTACAACTTCCTCCACCGAACCCCTTTAGTTTCTTGCCGCTGGACGAGTATTTCAGCCCCCGATCATCAGCAAAGGACTGTTTGAGTGTGACACAGTCGCTGCCTGAATCGATGAATGCGTCGACTTCCTGTCCGTTCACTTTCGTTTTCTTGACATACTCGCTTTTGTCCTTCTGTATCAGGCGCATGTTCCAAGCTGGTTGAGTGGATTGTGTTGGCCTTCGCTCGTTACCAGTCGTTTGCTCACGAGGGACCGGGCAGTTTCTTCGGAAGTGCCCAATTTGTTGGCAGCGGAAACACTTCACCTCCTTATCTGCATTCACCGCAACAACCACTGGTTCAGGTCGCTTAGGCCTTTCGACGACACTCTTGCCCTTAGACCTAATGCCGACGATCCAACGTACTCTCTCCAGAACTTCTTGTATCGTTTTTGGTCTGACTGCTCTAAACGCTTTCTGGCATTCCACGTCCACTATGCCTTGAACGATATACTTAATAAGTGACTTTTCGGAGAGGCTTCCCCTTGACGCAATTGTCTTCATGTCGAAAACAAATTCTTCTATGTCTTCCCGAGGCTTTTGCTTCCTTTCACGAAGAATTTCATGAATATCTGCATCGTCTTCTATTGCTGGGAAGTCTCGCTCTAAGTCCTTGAGGAACTGGGACAGCGATGAGTGCGATGAACTGGCACTCCACAGCTTTGCCGCCCCTTCGAGTTTCAGCGTTGCTGCCATTAGAACCAGCTTCTCGTCCAGTTGATAGATCTGGTGAAGTTCTCTTATGCGTACCCCCCACGCTTCAGACGACATTCCTACGAAGTTTTTAGGATTGAATTCCGGGATCATCTCCGTAACATCGCGAACCGTAAAACAGTTTCGATACGAACGCACACTATCGGTCTCTTCCTCACGATCACTATTTTTTTCTCTTGAGCGCGCTGCCGATAGTTCGTCCTTCATACGACGAAGTTCTTCCCGCATCTCTTCCAACTCGCCCGACTTACGCACGCTATCGGTTTCAACATCGCGATTGGTTTTAATGTCTTTTAAACGCACTGCCGCAAATTCGTCCTTCAAACGACGAAGATCTTCCCGCATCACGTCCAATTCATTCGACGGACGCGCACTACCGCTACCGGATGCCTTGACTTTCGCATTATTTTCACCGATCGATGTATCACTATCATCGTAATCGGATTCATTACCGCGCAACCGCGCTAATAGTTCTTCTTTCAATCCCGACTGTTTCAGTCCACGTGACTTTAATTCGGTGCGTAATTCATCGACCGTCCACAAAGAATAATCTTTCCTCGTGTTACTCATCTTAACCGCAATACAACACCGAAAACACAACCGTATGTGTGTACAATGTCCGTATATCAACCGCTACCCTAGAACAACCGACAATCAGGATTCACTGTTCAAACGATTTGCTTATGCGCACACACATCCATAACAAAATAAACCGACGACGAGTTTTTCAATCGCTACCCAAGGACAACCGACAATCAGGATTCACTGTTCAACCGATTTGCTTGTGCGTACACACATCTACAACAAAATAAACAGACGACGAATTCCCAATCGCTACCCAAGGACAAACTACGGTCCCAACGACGACGTACGGTATTTCAATTTGCTTCGGCACACATACACCAAATCGATACCGAAAAATAAACAGCGCGGCGAATCGAATACGTTTCTCTACACTGCAGCTGCGCTTATTTCTCACTGTCTAGACAGATATGTCTACGATGTAAAGTTACACTTTTTTTCCGCGTGCGCACTTGCAAGAATAAACGATTACGTTCTCACAGATCTCCGTCACGACAAAACAATTGTGTAATTGCTAACACCAATTTACTTATTTAATTCGCTTGGATTTTCTAATCCCACTTCTGAGATGTAAAGTGTAAAGTCTGAAAATTCAATTAAACAAAACGCAAGTTTAAAATATACTTTCACTTTATTATGTTTCTTGTTTGGTAGTCGCGCGCAGACTGACTATACATTATTAAGGGAAAAAGGACTAACAAAGAACGTAGAAGAGTGGAATGGAAAAGGCGGAAAAGGAATTGGGTGAGCCGAAAAGGGGATATATAGATTTTGGTTGGTGTTGGTTTCAGAAAGAACGGAATGGGAAACAGGAATGGGAATTGATGTCAAAGGATGATGGGATACATCATGTGTAGGTTACAGTATCAAATGTGGAACAAAAAATTGAAAACCTCAAAATATTAAAGAAAAACATTTCTTACATAGTCTAACAAAGTACAACTGATTATGTTATTCATTTAAATATGCGGGCCAAAAGTCCACCGTGATTTAAAACGGACTATTACTATGTACGAGTATAGTGCAAAACGAACACCCGCACAGAAAAGAAGCCTGCTACTGCACTACGGTTACTTCAGAAGCAAATAAACATAAAATAATGTTGCTAGAGCTCAAAACTCCGTGAATTTTGTGACTTAGAAGTAATAAAATTCTTCAATGAAGAATTCAACTCTAATTTATGGAGAATATTTTATTATCTAAATATTCCGTTTGGAGAAAAAAATATTCCACTTTTATATGTGCATATTTTCTGAAAAAAATATATTCTCTGCAGGTCTAAAATATTCCACTAGTGGAATATTATATTCCACTATGGTCACACTGCACGTAATCAGTATTCAAGGAACTTTTCTGTACGTAGTCATGGTGAATCACAGTTTATTCAAACGTATTCGCGTACGTATTCATATGTATTTACGTGTATATATTTGCGTATTTTGTAGTCCAGTCCAGGACCACGCAAAAATATTGATTACTTGCCCCTCGGGAAAAATCAAAAGATTTTGATTTTTAGAAGTTGATTTGCAAGTCTCTCAACTCAGTTGAACTGTGTGTGGGGAAGTCATTTGATTCGCTGTCAAGTTGCGGAAAATTTGTACTAGGCTTGTGAAATCTGTGAATGTGTGTGTAAGCGAAACTTATGTCGTTTCGATTGGGCTTTTCAGATTTTGCTCTCAGATTTCAGATTTTTCGTGTTGGTTGGAAAACAAACGAGATTGATCTGTTTTTCTGCAATTGTATTAGTGTAACATTTCACACCTTGTTCGTAAAAAAAAAAAATAAATAAGAAACAGAAAAATAATAAATACAATTTTAAAACACTTTCTTTTTATTTTCTAAATATTCTACACAGTTTCTGATAATTATTTTTGTTGATTGATATTTATTTTGATGTACTGCGTATATATGTATATTATGCTGGTGTTAGTGCAAGTAGGTGTAAATCTTGAGCAGAATCCGAGATTCATAACAATTGATCTAGAGCAAAAAAAAAAGTGCTTGACTAGCCCACTAACAACCGCCAAAAACAGCTGACTGTGGTTAGTCTGCTTTTACACTTAGACTTGTGAGTCTAGACTCACATGGGTGCAAAAGAGTAAGAAAGTTCGAAAAGATGAGAAAGAAAATATTTTACCCTGTGAGTCGAGGGTAAAGTTTTTGGCGACTCTTTTTGACGTTTTTCTTTTCTCTTCTTCGTTTTATCATTGTGTTGCTTCCCACCTAGTCATCTGCACAATACAAGAATTGCAAAATAAAAGAGGAATGTCAAATTTGAGTCAAGGAAAAAGTGTAAAAGCGCAAGACTCACGGCTGTAAATAACAAAGAGAAATTCGAAAAAAGTCTAGACTCACAAGTCTTAAGTGTAAAAGCAGACTTATACTGTTTGGCTAATGTTTGCTTGTTACAAAAATGAAAATCCAAGTAAATTATGAAGGAGTATATTTATTTTTTCTATTTTTTATGCAGTTCATATACTGTTGGATTATGTAGAACAATCGACGAACTCAGCAAATCGTTCACAGCAAAAAATGCAACTTGGCCTATGAAATAACTAATTTACATTCCGAACACATGTGTTACACATGTTACTTGCATAAAATGTCATCCTCTAATTCGTACATTCATATTTCTAAGTTTGTTTTTGCTCTTCTTTTCTTTAAAAAAACAAATTTGTTGTGCTGCAATAACAATTCTCCAAACAATTCCAAGCGAAAATAGAAAGTAGATGACGTTTTTGACATCTGAACTGTCAACTAGATATGCAGTCACTTTTGGCATTCAGGATCTTAGATTGACTGCATATCTAGTCAACTAAGATCACAGACAATAAATATACAGATGTCGCATTCATATGGGAAGAACTGGTATATGAAAACGAAATCTGCTTTAAAAAAAAGCTCTTTTTTTCTCCTTCCCTCTGTCTACTCCACTCCGTCAAAAGTTCGCATCACACAGAACATTTTTTTCTCCCATATTCTGTCACACACACACAAGTCACAACGTTGCGTTGGTTACCTCGATTGCAAGAACAAAACAACAAAAATTCTGGATGCTTATTTTAACTGTAGGTGATTGGGAGGGGACTGCGGACGCGGAGTGCTGATGCCGGCACCAGAGACAATTATATAGAGATGTCTCATGCCCATACAAAAAAGTGTCTTCAGAATTTTCGAAAGCAGACAAAGGTCAAGCAGACAAAACGCAAAGCAACAGCAGAGACAGCAACCGCAAACGAAACGCTTTTCTCTTATCCACAAACCCACAAAAAAGTTTTCCATTGAACTCACCACGGGTTGTCGATTTCTCATTCACTATCTGAAGAGGAGTAAGAAGGGGGAAGAGCAAAATCAGTTGATGTGTATTATTTTTCGTTTTAAGTGAAGGAACGAAAATGCAAAGGAGGGAAGAGGTAGATAACACTTGTTTAAAAGGAATAAGAAGGCGGGAAAACGTACGAAACCATTCGATGTGTGTACTGTTTTTCGTTTTTTGTGGATGAACGAAAATTTATGTTCAAGAACATGGGGGAAGAGGTAAATACAAAACGGGTGTAGATTATGACGCAAAAATATTTCTTGGCTGAGGCTGTCTGCGATGAATGATAATATGTATGTAATTATTTTAAATTGGATATGAAATTTTCTTACTTTTTGTTTTCTCATAAATCAGGAAAAGGGGTGGATGAGGGGGTTTTTTGTTTTTGACATTGTTTTACTGTATGGTAGACGGTGGTCGTAGGGATGATTCTGGTGGCCTGTTTTTTTTTTTTTTTGTAGAAGTGCGTTTGGGTGGGGGCGTATAAAGCTAAGAAATTTCAAATTAATTAGAAACCACCTATGTACATACATATGTATATATGTACATTTTTTTGATGCAATTTTAAGGGATGGCATTTAACTAACAAATGCAACTCCTAAAACAGTTAATATCAAATCAAGGTAAGAAAATATTACCAAAAGTTTGGATTGTAATGCGAAATCGAATCGAGATTATAGGGGTGTTTGATATGACATCGAATTTTTCTTTGGAGCACCATTACAGCAAAGTATTCCACAACCCAGTGGTAGTCAGAAATCACCGGCCCAGTAACGTGCAGAATTTGCAAAGAAAACGACCCAACGCAAAGGAAAGCCAGATTTGTATGCACTGCATGCAAAGAGCCTGTCTATTTTCAGCACAGTATTCTATTACATAAATGCCATAAGTGTGTAAATCAACAAAATACTTTGGTTGTTTTTATACATTTATACACATGTATAAAAGCAACTTTTAATCGCAAACAAAATAATAACATGTCCAAAATAACAAAAAAAAACTTAAATTATTTCATTGTTTTCGAATAATTTCCATACAAAATGTATGAAGGTCCAGCCAGACCTTTGATCCTTTGTCCTTTGATAAGAAGGTGGCGAAACATCCATTGACAGAAGGGTTAAAAACTAGTTAAAAAACATTTTATTTCAAAACACATACGCAAGCATACCTACGTGTTTGCTTCTAAACATGATACCTAAATTGATAGACAAAACTACCTAGGTATTCTTAGTTTTTTTATTTGCATAAATCTATATACCTACCCATAAAATCGCTTTACTAATCTAAACTTTGAAATATTTACATATGTACATACATACATAAATCTACTATTATTTAAAATAAGAACACTAACAACGAATAAGAATTACATACCTAACATACATTATGTACATTCTTATGTACTGTGAGAAAATAAAAAAAACATTTTTGTCTCATTATTCCGAATGAAACAGTTTGTTTTCAGCGAAAAATAACCCCAACTTTGCACGAAAAGAGAAAAAAAGCGTTTTCATATCAAGTGCAAACGAACGAAAAACGGAGAAAACGCAAAAAACGAGAAACGAACAAAGAGTTGAAAAAACGAGAAACGAACAAAGGGTAAAAAAAATGTCTTCTTCTAAGTAAAAAAAAATATTCATCATTTGTTCACCTACTGGGTCAAAATATATTTTTGCATCGACAGAATATCCAAAGCAAAACCGGTTTTGTTCTTCTCTGACATATTAATACACATCATGGACAAGAGCTGCAAAAATATTCATAATACAGTATACAACTGAGCACCTGCACTCACCCCTTCCTCTTTACCTTTATAATTCAAAGCAAAGCAGACCAAAAAATTGGTTTCATTTTCAACTCTCCTTGGGCCATTCAGAAATAAAATCTACCCATGCGGAATTTGTTGTTGTTGTGGTGAGTTATAAAATTGTTCGCTACCTGCTTTTGGTATTGGTGGTGAGTTGCTTTATGTTCGTAGCACAGACAATAAATTATACATTCATTTTCTGTGTTCTTAGCTTATTCTAAAAGCTCGTTTTTCTGTGCTTTTTGATTTCATAGGACACTTTGTTCCATAAGCGTGAGACATCTCTATATAATTGTCTCTGCCGGCACGTTCGTTGGTACGGTGGATTTCGTAAATATTGACCTGTGTAGATCGTATACGTGTGAAGGTGTTTGGATGTATATGTACATGCTTGTTATTTTGTTTGTAGCTCGATGTGAGTATTTCTTGTTTTTCATCGATATCGTGTAATTTGTAATTTCAAGAAGCGACCATAAGTTTACAATACTTTTTAATGGATTATATCTTAGTTGACTGATTTGAAGCGAACTGCAACATGCTATTTTTTATTTATGTATAATGTACATATATCATATACTACGTTTACACCAAACGAAACCCCGAGATTTCGGCGAATTCATCCAAATCTCCGCGGTTTCGCCATACATTTCCGAGCTTTCGAAATCTCGAGATTTCGGCGAAATCTTCTTGAAATCTTTCTGAGTTCATCCGTCCGTGAGAGGTTGTCAAAGCGAACAAGTCTACAGCGTGAACTTTGGTTTATTTTGGTGTTCATTAATAGATGTCAAAATATTAAATGCCAAAATGATTGTGGCCAATTGACAGGACACAGGTAAGTTTTCAAGAGAATATTTATTTTATATAATTTGTTAATTTTTCAGGCAATGGGCAACGAAAAAGTACAAAAAAAAACATTTTGGTCGCCAACTGAGGAATGTCAACAAACAATTGTTTGCCTAGAGATGGGCAATTGCGAATAAAAACAATCGAATCATTAGATTGTTCTCCGCTCTCTGTCTCTGTTATATTTTTCATATTTTACCCGTTTCTCTTATATTTTTATACTCTAAATGAGTCAAATAAAAGAAAACTTGATTTATTTTCAATTTCAACAAATGTTTCACAAAACATTTTGATGGGTGGTACGCGGCCAAAGTAGCTTGCTGCGGTACAAAATTGTAAACCGCCGCAGTGTGTATACCTATATTTACCGTACCATTACACCGCTCCTGCGTACTGCTCCTTTAGGTGACAGGAGTCGATTGTTCTAGCGCGATTGTTTTGGGCGATAGTTCGATTGTAAATGAGGTTAATAAACTTAAATTGAAATTGAAGAAAATCTTTTTATTTTAAATATCAAATTGCATGCGTTCAGATTTCAAATCCAAATTCAAAAGTCACACTGGTACCACGATGAATAAATTGAGAATGTATTTCTACAATCGACCAATTAGTATACTCGCCTAGTAAAATAAATTTTCTGAAATACGATTTGATAGTTATTCGATTGTTTTCGGCTAACACCGAATTGTCTTTTTATTCGATTATGAAACTAATTCTCAATCGCCCATCCCTAGTTTTGCCAGCCGCTTCAAAATTGACAGCTGGAACCTCTTCAACTCGGTGTAAACGGGTTACTGATGTTTCGGTGAATGTTCATCGAAATCTCGAGATTTCGGCTCGGTGTAAACGTACTAATACATTACCTTCATAAAAAATATTAATTTCTCTCTGTAAATGAATTAAGGGTTATTTCATTCTGATTAAGTTTACTATACAGCGAGTTATGAAGTTAAATGTCAATTCTTTGGGAACTGATTCTTGGGTATAATCTAAGAAAAAAATCGTTGTAAAGCAAGGGTCTATCTCCAATGTGGACATCATTTATAGAGAATTCAAGAAAAGACCTACTTTGTTGTACATTGACCCATGCTACTTTTACTACTTTTTTAACCACAGTTAACAATTAGTGCGATTTTCCAACTACATAATTCATAATTTTGCAACTCATAATTTGCCGATTTGCCCAATGAATGCGTACTTATGAATCATGAAAAGAATTCGTGTATTTATCCGAAAATTAATACCTAGTTTCATGACCTTTATTTGTCGGACGCCGGACGCGAATCCCTCAACAACGGAAGCGAGGCACAAAATTATGTTATAAATTGTACTTCGCAGAAAGCTCAAATTTAGGGATTTCCTGTTTACGATTTTCAATTATTCTGCCTACATTGCCTTATTCAGTTTTGGCACGTTTAAGTGAGTCTTATTCAATAGACAATGATATGACGAAAGAAAATCCAGAGCATGAGATTCATATTGAATGCACGAGTAGCGAAACAGTAGGCGTAGACGATGCAATAGATCTTTTAGGTCGTAGTATCAGCCTTGGGGCAGGATCCAGTTAATAAAAAAAATACTATGCAGAATTTGCACATACATACATATATATATTTCTATGTAAATACTAATTATTTTCGTTTGGTCAATATAAAAACTTAATACATACATATGTATGTTAAAGGTGTTATTCATTTAAAAAGTGGATCTTCTTTACATGAATATTCATTAATCTTTAAATCAGACTCAAAGGAGCCATGGCTGCATAGAATTACGCGAAGTCTTCAACATTTTCACGCGCTTCTGTTTGCCTCTCTAAAATGTACAAAACCATTTTTTGTAGCTATAGTAGTTCAGAAGTTATATCACTTAAAGTGGTCTTACCATCAAATTGGAGGTGCCTTACTTCGACGGGCTATAACTTGGAGAGGGGTGAAAATAGACCCCCCTGTCATACAATTTTTTGTTTGCTAGAGCTTCAGGAATCTCCAGTTAAAGGATTTTACCTCTTAACTGGGAAACCCTGTATGTAGATATCAATAAACGTTTCTTTTTTCAAATTAAATTATTCGTACCTAATGGTTTTATTGGTGGTCGCTGTGGCCGTGGTGGTTAGTGCGTTGGACTATCACGCGATGCTGCCCGGGGTCAACTCCTGGCCGGGTCTAACACCTAAAAGAGTTTTTTCACGGTGCCACCTCTTACGAATGTCTGACAAGCATCAAAAAGTATCATTTGTCACGATTGAGCTTCTTAACTCGCCCTTCGGAGTCGGCAAAAAAACTGTAGGTCCCTTCCATTCGTGCAAAAATATAACACGCACACACAAATGGTTGCAAGAAGCAGGCCCCGGTTCACCTCGAGCTGTAGCGCCAACTAAGTAAGTAAGTAATGGTTTTTATTAATTTACTACATATCGAAGAGCTCTAAAACTATTTTTAAAAAGAATGAAAACATAGGATTAAAAATTGGTTACGCCTATTGAAAAGTCAAGTGGCCGACTTCAGGAACTTCAATTTTTGTAAATACATTATTCAAGGTAGGAAATCTACTAAAAAACAGAATTTTTTAATTTACACATTCCAAATACCTATTCAGATAAACTGAATACTCAATTCAGTATTTGAATAACTTCTTTATATTAAAATCAGTTGCGTCTGACATAATCTTTATGCACTATCAAATAATTCACGCAGTTTTATAAACTGCTGCCAAATAAATTATTTTTTGCAATCACAAAATCCAACGAAATTATCTACTTTTTCCGCCCTTCCATTGCTCCATCGCATATACATACATGTCCATATGAATACGCAGTAACAAAATTCCCATTCAAGAAAACTTAAACACTTTTTTTGAAGTCAGGGATTGGATTTTAGTCAAGAAATTCTTGACTAAACGTCAAAAACAGCTCACTGATTGGTTTGGTTATACTGCGTAGCTGTTGTTTGCTTGTTACATAAATGAAAATCCAAGTAAACTATAAAGGAGTATTTTTATTTTTTTTATTTTTCATGCAGTTCATATACTGTTGGATTATGTAGAACAATCGACAAACTCAGCAAATCGTTCACAGCAAATAATGCAACTTGGCCTATGAAATAACTAATTTACATTCCAAACAGATGTGTATCTAATGTTATTTACAGAAAATTTTATCCTCTACGTCGCCCATTAATATTTGTAAGTTTGTTTTTGGTCTTTTTTATTTAAAATTAGATTTGTTATACTACAATCACAATTCTCCAAACAATTCCAAGCGAAAATAGGAAGTAAATGGCGTTTTTGACGTTTGAGCTGTCGACTAGATATCTAGTCAAAAAGAGCATTCACGATTCTAGAATATCTAGATATTTAGTGACTAAAATCCTGAATGTGCCCATTTGTGGCAGTTTATACCAAGTCTTTCAACTCAGTTGATGTAGTGTGTGGCCAAGTATCAAATCAGTTGACAACTAAATTTACAATTGAATTGAAATGTGTATGGGCTGCTTAACACAAGGTGTGTTTGTTAACTTTTATTAACACAAATGGCGCATCTGTCAAATAGTAAAAGTGGGGGAAAATCCTCTTTTTCTTTTTTAACTATTGAATATTTTCACGAAAAACTAATTTTCTTTTATTTTGTTAACAAGAAGTGATTGACATATCACAAATTGTCAGATTGCTGTTTGAAGGATGTGCCTACTACATGAAAAAGGCCCATATTGTGAGTGTCGATCAACGATCGTCACGACAATTGTCGATTGCGTCGATTGATTCGCACAAAACTCTTTCACATTTCTAAAAAAAAGCATCGACTAGAAACTTGTGATCGACTATAGGCGACTGTCAAATCGACAAATATCGATCACAATCACAATATACAGTACCAAAATCAGCACTCGACGATCGATAGTTGTCGCTTATCGATCGTTGATCGACACTCGCAATAGCGGCCAAAGATATAGCACGATTTCGCCAGAGGGGACATTTTTGACACTGTCATTTGGCTCTCTCTTCTCTTGATTTTTGACAGTTGGATGAAAATTTTCATAAATTAACAGGTTAACAAACACACCTACAAATGGCACATCTGTCAAATAGTAAAAGTGGGGGAAAATCCTCTCTTCTTCTTTTTTAACTATTGAATATTTTCACGAAAAACTAATTTTATTTTATTTTGTTAAAAAGAAGTGATTGACATTTCACAAATTGTCAGATTGCTGTTTGATAGATGTGCCTTGATGACTCTATGAAAAAGATGTAGCACGATTTCGCAAGAGGGGACATTTGTTGACCCTGTCATTTGGCTCTCTCTTCTCTTGATTTTTGAATGTTGAATGTAAATTTACGTAAATTAACAGGTTACCAAACACACCTAATGTCTGCCAGCATCCATTTGTATTTCCTCCTACCACGACTCCGCTTATCCAAACTAATGTCGTTTTCGATTGGGCTTTTCAGATTTTGCTCTCAGATTTCAGATTTTTCGTGCTGGATAACAAACGAGATTGATCTGTTTTTCTACAATTGTATTAACGTGACATTTCACATCTTTTTAATAAATAAGAAACAGAAAAATAATAAATACAATTTTAAAACATATTCTTTATTTTTTCTAAATATTCTACACAGTTTCTGATAATTAGTTTTGTTGATTGATATTTATTTTGATGTACTGCGTTGACATTTCATGTAAAATATGCTGGGGTTAGTGCGAGTAGGTGTAATACTACGTTTTCACCGAGCCGAAATCCGAGATTTCAGCGACGTACTAGATTTTTCACGAAATCCTCAGATTTCGAGGAGATTTCGCCATATATTTTTCTGTCACCGAAATTTTGGATTTCATCGAGATTTCGTGAAATCCTGCCGAAATCTCAATGCAGTTGGCAGGTCGTCAAATCTAACACACGTTTTTAATAATTCACCACTTCATTTCGTAATGGTGAAAAACATAAATAGTTATGAAAAGTTTGTTTGTTTCGCTTTGCTGAGTAGGTACAATTAAATAAATTAATTTCATTTTCAGGGAACAAATTAAAATGGAGGCAATGGACAAAAAATAAAACAAGAAGAATCTGGCCCCTAGAGGATGAAGAGTTTAGCATTGTACTGTGGGAGGAAACATATGATGATCTCCGTGGTGCTAGAAAAAAACAACCACAAAGAAATAGAATCATATTTTGCACAAAAACATATTTATTTTTCGCCTGAAGAAATTAAAATTAAACTACACAATCATTTTGATGGGGAATCTCCCGAAGAACCTTTTTTCTTTTCTTAACAAGAATATACAACCTGTATTTATTTGTCAGATATAGGTTGTATATTCTTGTTTAGAAAAGAAAAATAAGCTAAAGGTTCTTCGGGAGATTCTCCATCAGAATAGTCACTTTATGTCGAAATAAAAGTGCCTTTTTGTTTTCTATGATGACATGTCACTCAGTGTGCCTTCGGTCATCGCTATTGATTCCAGAGTGTCTACGTTGACTTAAGAATTGCTCCTCAGGCCCAGGTCAACCTCAATTCCTTCTGGTCCGATTTGCCCCCCAGGTTACTTCTTTTTCTCAGAAAGTACCTCTGTAAATAATCTATTTTTCATTATAATTGCATATTATTGATTAAAATAAACATTGCACTAACAACTGTACAAACTTTTTGTTGCTGTTTGTGTTTCCAGGAAAATACCTTCACAACTATTTTTTTCCACTATGCACTTGAAGTGTCAAATGAAATCTCTTTTTTCGGTGTAAACACCCTTTTGAGGTACCAAGATTGCAATCGCGAAATCTCGGATTTCGTTTTGGTGTAAGCGTAGTATAAATCTCGAGCTGAATCCGAGATTCACAACAATTGATCTAGAGCAAAAAAAAAAGTGCTTTTTTGGGCGGTTGAAAAATGAAAATTGTACTAGAGCGATAAAAATTGCTCGAGATTAAAAAAAGTGCTTTTTGCCCAATCGAAATCGACATAAATAAGCCGGTTCACTCGATTTTTTTTGAATTGTAATTTGGAAAGAATTTCACCATTTTGTGCTGAAAAAATGTATTTCGAAATTTGGGTTAAAATACTGCATTTCAATTCGGTGGTAACTAATGCGTGTCAAGGTTCTATTGTATTCAGTGTTCGTCTTTTCACTTATTATGGTTCTGTTTGTTATTGCTTATTCGCTTCCTATTGCATTGGTAAATTGTTGCTTCCGAGACTGGGTAGATTTTCGTTCGATGAACAGACAATTTTGTACATTTAGAGACTTGGCAGTACTTACATTAAATATAAAATTCCAACGCATGGTATTGCCCTTTCACGAAGTTTCCTTTCCGGTTGTCAAACTTATTGAAAGTTGCAGCACATTTTACACAGCGGTTAAATATTCTATCAAAAAACACTAGGAAAATGTGTTTCGGCGATGTTAAAACACCAAAAGGTCTAGGAGAATTAAACACCTTCTTGGCCGATAACAGTTACATCAGTGGGTTAGTATTTAAATAAATGTACTTTAAATAAAACTATATACTTAGCATTTGAGGTTAAGCCGAAGTGCTGTCTGACACGTCGCGTTTAATTCGAAAACTTTCTATTTTCAGTTACACCCCCTCGAAGGCTGACCTAGCAGTGTTTGATACTCTTGGAAAGGCACCAGCTGGCAGCAATGCTCATGTTCAACGCTGGTACCGACACATTGCATCGTTCAACTCATCAGAAAGATCGTCATGGGGTGGTCAGCCTCTTCCACAAACTGCTGGCGCTAAGCCAACAGTTCAAGATGATGACGGTTGGTTTTTTTTTTAAAACATTTAACATTGGAACTGACTAATTTTCTTTTCCTTATAATGTAGATGATGTAGATCTTTTTGGTTCCGATGATGAAGAAGAAGATGCAGAGGCAGCACGCATCCGTGAAGAACGTGTGGCCGCCTACTCAGCCAAGAAGTCAAAAAAACCCGCCCTTATTGCCAAATCTTCTGTTTTGCTTGATGTCAAACCATGGGACGATGAAACCGACATGAAAGAAATGGAAAAAAATGTTCGAACCATCGAAATGGATGGTCTTTTGTGGGGTGCATCCAAATTCGTTCCAGTCGGCTATGGCATCAACAAATTGCAAATTATGTGCGTCATCGAGGATGAGAAAGTCTCCATTGATTTGCTACAGGAGAAGATTCAAGAATTCGAGGACTTTGTTCAATCAGTTGATATCGCAGCTTTCAACAAGATCTAAGCATAAACATCGCACTCGATCTGGAATCAAAGGATTATCTATGTCCTGAAGTTGTGTCCAATTCAAATGCAAATTTAAAAAAAAAACGATTAAAAACAAAACGGGACCGCTTTCCAATAGGGCAACCTTCGGATTTAAACAATTTTTTTTTTATAGGTCCCAAATAACCCCTAAAGCAAAAAAAATAAAATCAAAGTGATGAAAAAGCTAAACTTTTTTTTAAATATTTAAAATTCTATTAATAGGTGTGTTTGTTAACTTTTTTTAAAGCGCATCATACACACTTCAACTCAATTGTAAACTGAGTCAATTGAAATCAAAATCAACCCGTGTGTGGGGCAGTCATTTGATCGATTTGATGGTTGACGAGTTGGTTGCAGCGTTGCCGCTGAAAAAAAAGAAATATCGTGTCTCATCCGCTGAAATACCGTGCCATTTTAAGCGATAGCGTGCCTAATCAAAAAAAAAAATTACAGGTTTTTTCATTGTGTAAATTTAAAGAACTACTCCAAGAATTTATTGATCTTAGATCTCCATTAGTTACAACGAACCATATTGACATTGAAGAGCAATTCATTGCCGATATACAACAGGCAGCAGAAGATAGTACACCGACCTATCACTAAAAAAGCAAACAGTGGTAAAGTATCCTATAGAAATTAGGGAACTTATATCAGAAAAGAGAAAAGCACGTAGGAAATGGCAAATGACACGATATCCCGGCGAGAAAATTATATTTAATAGACTAAATAACAAGCTTAAAAAAAGTGTTGGTGAATTTTAAAACAGATCTCTCAAGAAATACCTCTGTAACATAACTGCTGACAAAGTCACAGACTACTCCCTTTGGAAGGCTGCTAAACATTTAAAGAGACCTCAAGCGCAAGATCCCCCGTTAAAAACATCTGATGGGAAATGGATCGGCGACCCAAAAGAAAAGGTTAAACTTTTTTCGGAACACCTCTCAAATGTTTTTAAGCCTTTTCCACCTCGCAGCGCAAACGAATGTCTTGATTTCTCTGATAGAGTAGATGAAGACATAATTGCTTATGCTTCGTAAAAAGAGATCAGTACATGCATCCATAAATTATCCAATAGAAAACCAGGTTATGATCTTATAACCGCCCAAATCCTTAAAGAGCTACCCTCCAAAGCGCTATTAAAACTCAAGCTCATAATTAATGCTTGTTTCAGACTAATATATGTCCCACTTCACTGGAAGATAGCAGAAATTATTGTTATACCTAAACAAGGTAAACCTCTATCAGAAGTTAGCTCATATAGACTAGAGTTGGGCTAAATCGTGAATTTATATTTACAGGTGTAAGACTTCAGGGGCGACATCTACCCGACAAACTATAGAAGCTGATCCTCTTGAACTGTGACTGGCAGCACTCAGAGTGAATCGACGATGTTCACCACCAGGCGTCCAGAGAAAGAAGAACAACCGACAGGAGTCAACATCGTAACGTCGTCAGAAGTAGTCTACATTTAAAGTGATCAATTTTGTGAAACATTTATTTTATAATTTTTCCCTTTGAATAAAACATTTTCTTTATAACTTAATCGGGTTATAAATATCAGAAGTGGGATTAGTGTAATCCATACGTGCATAATATAATGTCCGATCTAAATAAATTGAAAGTGAACGAACTGCGCACGAAATGCGCAGAACTTGGAATAGACGAAAATGGAACGAAAGCTGAAATGATTAAGCGCATTCTCGACAAAAAGAGAAATATCATTAACGGCGAGTCCAGGATTGATGCGTTGTATGAGAAATTCGACGAGTTAAAGTCATTGGTCGAACAGGTCGTGATAAATTCCACGAACGGGAATAGCACGAAACGCAACGAAGACCAATTTTTCTCTGCATCGCACAATTCACCGTTACGAACTTCGTCACCACTGGGCCATACAAACATGGCGTCTTCATCGATCCCAGTCTCAGAAAACTGCAACGTTACATCTATACCAACGGAAACAATGGCGACTTACAACGACGTACCGCAACAACACCCCAACACACCGATAATGGAACAACATTATCATACGTCAGAACCAATTTATTCCCGATCTACACACACATATCCAGATCCACAAACAACCAGAACACACCAATACATTTCGACAGCGTGCCATCAAACACATACACAGCCACAGTATTCCACAACGCATACACAACCAATTTACCATACAGTACAGGCGCCAACAGCGAATTTTTCCCATTTACGTCCACCGTATGAAGATCTTCCGTTAATTAATAGTACTATGAGTGTGCGAGATATAATCGATGTTCTGCCCGAGTTCGATCCACTCTCATCAACGTCCTTAAATACAGAACAATTCATAACACGAATAAACAATCTAATTGAAGTTTACTTGTGGCCAGAGAGAAGTCTGCTTTTGGCTGTAACGGCAAAACTGAAGGGAGCAGCCAAATTATGGGTCGACGGACTTCCAGACATATTCTTGACATGGCAGCAGTTCGCAACGAAGTTCGCAGCTGACTTTCCTTGCTCTTCTGACGAAGCTGACGTACATTTTGAAATGTCCAAATCTATTCGAAATGTAAACGAGCCACCGGAGCACTATTATTACCGAATGTGTGCAATCGGACGAAAGGGTAAGTTATCTGACCGAGCTATATTAAAGTACATTGTACGTGGATTCAATGATTCACAGATGCAACATGCGATTTCGGCCCATCATTTCGACAATCTGCTGGAGCTGTTAAAATCAATTCAATCTTACGAATGTGTCGCCACAAAACCAGTCTTCAGATCACCTCAGCAATTCAATATGCCACGAACCAAGGCAACGTTCACAACCCAAACGACAAACGAGCAACCGTACCAATGGAACCGCAATATCCTTTGTTACAACTGCAACCAGACGGGACATATATCCAAAGATTGTCCAAAAGAACAACGAAGGGAACGCTGTAAGAGATGTTCACGAGTAGGCCACACAACGGAAATGTGTCCGAATGCAACATCTTCAACGAAAGGGAACGTGAAGAGAATTGCTGAAAACGAAGAAGACCACAAAAATACAACTGACGACGACGGCGGCATGAAGATAGTGAAACCAGTTCTTTTAAACAACAAATGGGAACTCGATGCTCTAGTCGATCCAGGAAGCGTACGTTCGCTCATTCAGCAGTCAACGGCCAAACGTATAGCACAAATCATACCAACAAACGACATACAACTATTGGGATTCGGCGGTGGACGTTATAACTGCAATTCAAAAATAGCTTGCGATATAACTATTGATCAACAAGAGTAGCACGTCGAAATATATCTCGTAGACGATCATCTGCTACAGGAACCGTTGTTGCTGGGTACAGACATCCTGTGTCGAAAGGAAAACCGAGTTATCATCGAGGAAGGCATCTGTCGCATTGAGAAAGTCGATCCAATACTAAACCATCTTGCAGAAACTCACAGCATGGAACTAAAGCAAATACTAAATAAATACTCCGATTGTTTTGGTGAAACCATTCAGGACTTGGGAAAATGCGAAATAACCAAAATGGAAATTGAACTGACATCGAATCAACCAGTACAGATGAAGCCCTATCGGATCCCGTTTGCCAAAAGGGAACGAGTTGACGTTATTATTTCGGACCTACTGGAGAATAAAATCATTCGTCGGAGTAACTCCTCATACGCTTCCCCGGTGGTACTTGTTGGAAAGAAGAACGGAGAAGACCGACTATGTGTTGACTACAGAAATCTTAATTCGCTGACAATAAAATTAATATTTCCGATGCCGACAGTTGATGAGATGTTATCTCAACTTGCCGAAAACAAATATTTTACGTCGATTGATCTGTTATCTGGGTACCACCAAATAGAAATCGAAGAGAGCTCACGGAAATACACTGCATTCATTACGCACGATGGCCACTACGAATACAACAGGATGCCGTTTGGTCTTGTGAACGCTCCAAGCGTATTTCAAAATATGATTAACAAGCTACTATCGAATCTTGAAAGACATGAAGCAATGGGGTATCTAGACGACATCGTTATACCCAGCAAAACAATTGAGGACGGCTTAGAGCGACTGGAGAAGGTCCTAAATCTAGTCAGCCAACACGGATTGACGTTGCGACTTAAGAAGTGTAAGTTTCTGCAGTCGGAGATTTCGTTTCTTGGTCATCGAGTAAGCGAGGGGAATATACGTCCTGGTGAGGAAAAGACAGCCGCAATTTTGAAGTTCCCACCACCGAAAAGCGTGCACGAAGTCCGAAGATTCCTGGGACTCACAGGATTTTTCAGAAAATTTGTAGAAAACTATTCCATCAGAGCCCGATCGTTAACCCAACTGCTAAGAAAGGACGTCGAATTCAAATTAGGTGCAACGGAGATCAAAGCATTCAACGATTTGAAACAATCGCTTACAGCCGAACCGGTACTTGTCATCTACAATCCTGCTGCAACACACGAAGTACACACGGATGCGAGTTCGATCGGACTAGCGGGGATATTGCTGCAATCTACAGATGGTAAGAACGCTCGTCCTGTTTTTTATTTCAGTCGAAAGTGTACGGACGCTGAACAGAAATACCACAGCTATGAACTCGAGGTTCTAGCTATAGTCGAAACGCTCGAACGATTCAAGATGTATTTGCTTGGAAAATCCTTCAAAGTGGTGACTGATTGCGCTGCTGTAACAATGACCAAATTGAATAAACAGCTATTACCACGAATCGCTCGCTGGTGGCTTAAGTTACAGGAATTCGATTTCTCATTGGAGCACAGAACTGGAGATAGAATGCAGCATGTTGATGCAATGAGCCGTTCACCAAGTCTGCCAGCATACGAGCCCGACATAGTCCAGAGTTGTATCAGCAAGGTCGAATTAGATGACTCCGACTGGTTTTCATCAATGCAGCTCCTCGATGATAAATTGATTACCATCGTTAGAATCCTGAAACGAGAAGAAAGGTCACCATTCGAGAAGCAAATCAGAAAGGACTATGCACTTGATAACTCCAGATTGTATCGACGAAATGACAACGGTCAACTAAGGCTAGTCATCCCTAAAGGAATTCGATGGCGAGTTGCGAAATATTGCCACGACGATTGTGGACACTTCGGCGTGGAAAAAACGGTGGAACGCATAAGAAAACGATTTTGGTTTCCAAATATGCGCAGATTTATAAAACAATATATTTCATCTTGTTTGTGTTGCGCGTACAATAAATCGAAGGGTGGAAAAGCGGTTGGCGAGCTCAGCATTTGGAACACTGATCCGGTACCATTCACGACACTGCACATAGATCATCTGGGACCATTTATCAAAAGCCGACGGGGAAACTCATATATTCTGGCGGTGTCAGATGCATTCTCCAAGTACCTGGTAGTAAAAGCTGTTAAAACGACAAAGACACAACCGGTTTTACGTATATTAAACGAACTTTCATCGTATTTTGGTTTGCCACTTACACTAGTTTCGGATCGAGGAACAGCGTTCTCATCAAAATTATTCTCCAACTATTGCCAGCGAAATAATATCCGTCACGTCTCAAATGCGGTAAGGTCTCCTCGCTCAAATGGACTAGTTGAGAGGGCAAATAGAACAATTTTGTCTTTTCTGCGTACAACGGTGGAAGATGATAGAGACTGGGATACGAAGCTCATCGAACTTCAATGGAGTGTAAACTCTCAAACAAACTCGACGACAGGGTTTTCTCCAAACGAACTTGTATTCGATTTTAAAATCAGAAATCGAAATGAAAATATTTTAATAGAGATGATGAATAAAACCGATGACAACCAGGCAACTTTGATTGAAAAACGACAAGCTGCCTCTGAAAATATTTTAAAACATAAAGAAATGTGGAAACGGAATTTTGATGCAAAGCACGCTACTCCTCGCGACTACAAAGACGGCGATTTGGTATTGATTGAAAATGAGCCTGCTGCGACTGGAACGTCTCGAAAGTTGGAGCCGAAGTATAAGGGACCATACATGGTGACAAAATCATTAGGAAATCATCGATACGTCATAGAAGATCTTCCGGGAATGAAAATAACATCAAGGCACTTCAACTCCGTCTTTTCGGCAGATCGCATGAAACTATGGTGCGAATTGGCCCCAGAGTTGGATGGTGAAGACGAAGACGAAGACATCGAGGACGATGAGTCAGATCAGGAACGGCCGAGCTGTAAGACTTCAGGGGCGACATCTACCCGACAAACTATAGAAGCTGATCCTCTTGAACTGTGACTGGCAGCACTCAGAGTGAATCGACGATGTTCACCACCAGGCGTCCAGAGAAAGAAGAACAACCGACAGGAGTCAACATCGTAACGTCGTCAGAAGTAGTCTACATTTAAAGTGATCAATTTTGTGAAACATTTATTTTATAATTTTTCCCTTTGAATAAAACATTTTCTTTATAACTTAATCGGGTTATACAGGTATAACTGTGAACGTGATGTTTTATTCACTGTGAATATAACCCGTGAATGTGAATTCACGACGATGCGACTATGAAACTAAATAAGCTACTATAAAACTACATACACTTGTGCTCATACAATTAAGCCACATAAACACAATCACGCTATTTTCGGTAGAACAAAGTTTTATTAACGAATTCAAATTAATTAATTAAAATAGAATGTATTTGTTAAAATCGGGGCTTTGAACTACCCACGGAAGGAGATGGACAACAACCAATGTTTAACGATTCTGAAGCAATGTTTTGGGTCGTCATCTTGTTGAAAGATCCATGCTAGTGGCAAATTGTCTGCGAATTCTCAATTTAAATGATTGTTTATGATGTCGTTATAAATCTCACCAGTCATTGTTCCATTTATTTAGTCAATCGGACAAACGCCGGATCAATCAATCATTCTCTTAGTGACCTTCTGGTCCAATATATGGAAGGGGCGCCTTATATATAGCCATCCATCGTATGGCAACCTCATACACCATATTTGAGGTGTCCCCAATTGAAAAATTTGAACCATAGGTTCACAAAGAAAATGGTCAAGCCTGATGGCTCATCGGTGATAATCTGGGGATACTTTACCTCATCCGGCGTTTGTCTGATTGTCTAAATAAATGGAACAATGACTGGTGAGATTTATAACGACATCATAAACAATCATTTAAATGAAAAATTCGTCGACAATTTTCCATTAGTATGAATCTTTCAACAATATAAAGATACAAATCATTGCTCCAGGATCGTTAAACCTTGGTTGAAGTCCAGCCGAATCCATCTCATTCAGCGGCTAGCTCAAAGTCCCGATTAAAACTCCATAGAAATTTGATGGGGGGTTATAAAAAGGGTAGTTGCTGCAAGAAAATCTGCAAACAAGGACACTGTGGCAAGTTATTCAACAGGTATGGATCAAGATCACACCCACTCAATGTACAACTCTGGTCAGCGCTACGAACGATAGATGCACAGAATTTATTGGACAACAATCTTTACCAACATATTACTGACGGTAAATGAGATAGAATATGCATTAATATATTCAATAACTAATGTATATTTAATTTTAGCCATTTTTTAGTAAGTGGCTTAATTATATGTCACCGAGCTCAAAGCGATATAAACAAGTAATGTGAAAAATTTATATTGAAATGATTTGTTAAACACAAAAACCAAGAAGAATTAAATTTAACAAATACTTATCAACATTCTATTTTAACTAATTAATTTGAATTTGTTAATAAAACTTTGTTCTACCGAAAATAGCGTGATGGTGTTTATGTGGCTTAATTGTATGAGCACAAGTGTACATACAATGAATTATTGACTATGTAATGTGTAAATATGCATGTAGGGGAAAGGTGCGAACAGTGAGACACTTTTCTTTTAAATTGGTATATATCTAAATGTTTTCAAGCAATCTTAACCAAACTTGGAGTATATTTTAAGGCATATTTTACCTTAATATTCCAATACAAATTTTAGTGGAAGGGCCCATGAGAGCACCACAACAAACTGAATCTTAGGAAAAGTCAAACTGTCTCACTGTTTGCGAGCGGTGCGATCAATGAGACAGTGTAAGGCGAACAGTGAGACGAACGAAAAAAAACAGAAAAAGTAATAAAACGTTAAATAAGTAGGTAATTAGTATTTTATTGAATAAATTAAGTAACGTAAATATATTTCTTCAGAAAAAAGTAACAATAAACTAAATTTAAAAAAAAAAAATCACATTGAGATCATTTAAATTCAGATATGGTTTCGAATAAAAAATATATTAATCACTTTAGGCTGCTTCCATAGCCCTGAAAGTCAACATCAAACACAACCGATGCCCTTTGGCGACTAGTGTGACCACATGGAGTCGGCGTAGGCAGCACCAGCTCTATATCTTCCTGTGCTATCGATGCAATATCCTCAACCTCAGGCTCAGAGAATTTGTTCCTTGTGCCGCTCCTCCGCAGGAAGAGAATTTGGTAGTGATTGCTGTCGTCTTTGTCTTTTATTATTTGGCCAATATAATAAACTGTTTTATTTTTGTCCGCATTGAATCGAACCAAAACATAGGTCCCGGTTTTAATTTCTTGCGAAAAAATTTCCACCGTAGAGCGCACACTAACGAACGAACCGTCTATAGAACAATCTTGAAGAATAATGTCCTCATTGCCATCTGATTCAGACTCAGATTGAAGTATCTTTCGCTTTCTGATAGCTTGAATCTTCCTTTTTGGTGTCTTTTTCAACAATTCTCTCTTCTCTAATTCTTCCTTTTCCGGCGTGTCCGTCAGTATCGTACTTTTCCCCTTTTTTCGTTGTTTCCTCTTATTCTGTCTTGGTGGAGCCTTAGGGTAGCCTTTGAACTGTTCTGGGCTGATAAAATCATTTTGTCGTTCGGGACGTCTGGGTTGATTTGAAACATTCAAAATTGTTTCTCCTTCAGGATCAATCCTTTCTGGTGTGATGAGTGTCGATACTCCACCGCTTGCGCTTGGGCCTGTTTCCTCAGTTGCATCAATAAGAGGCCTGTCGGTGACCAAACTGCTCATAAAGTCCACATCAGTGAAAGCATTCCTGTCTGGAGGATAGATTCCAGGCTTTTGAAATCCCGCCATGATGTTCGATGGTGTCATCGACTTTTCAAAAGCGTAACTGGCTGCTTTTGCTATGTCGTAAATGGAAAATGTTTTACCAGGATTCTGCATCATGAATGAGTCTATTGCTTGGTTGTACGCCGTTTTAAACGGTTTGTAGACGGAGACATCCAGTGGTTGCATTTTGTTAGACGAATGTGGCGGAAAAGTCAACATTATTACGCCATGCACTTTTCCATAATTGAGAGCGGCAACGCTGATGTGGCTTGCGTGATTGTCCATCAACAACAGGGTGGGTTTTTCTTTGGAGCTAGATGTGAATTTAACAAAATGTTCCACCACTTTGAAAAAACAACTCGAGTTCATCCACCCGGATGGATTTGCAAGTCCAAGTGTACCTGCAGGTGCACCAAGCAGCATATGGTCTTTAAAATGCACTCTGGGAAAAATCATTACTGGAGGGATGTATTGGCCAGTTGCACTTATAATGCAACACAAGGTGACTAACGTTCCTCTTTCAGCGCTGGTTACTTTATTAACTTGCTTCATACCTTTTTGTGCAAGTATTTTCGCAGGAACCTGGACCGTTGTTAACCCGGTTTCGCCAAGGTTATATATGCGAGTTCCTGAAGAAAATCCGTCGGAAGATCGTGACAGAACGTCGAACAAATTGTCATAGAACTTGTTCACATTGTGCCTGTTAAACGAAATTGCCCGAGATAGGCTGCATGCCTCTGGAGTGCGAAGGGCAAGGGAAGGATTTCTTTTACGGAAGCGTTTGAGCCAGTCAGTGCTCGCTCTCTTGTTTTTTATCCAATAATCTGGCATTTTTTTGGAATTAGCAGCTGCGGTCTGGTAAGCCAACCGCCCTACAACTAGCAACGTTAGTCCATAGATAATAGTGGAGCAGTTTTTTTTATATAGGATGTTAAAGATAGTTCTTCTTCTAACACTATTTCATTTACAACAAACTGTCGGGCTGACCACCTGGAATCGCAAATCACGGTAAAACAATTTGAAACGAAATCAAAGTTTATCGAAAAATCATGAAGTGTACTGGCCCTTTTCATATGCACAAAATTGAAGAAACCGGTTTCTACTTTACACATTTCAGTTGTAAATCTACCCAGTGGAATAGACTGCTCAACGTGGCATTCTTCTGAGTAGACACCTGCTCCGGAGAGTACATCCATTAAGGACCCGTCCGTATAGAAGACTATACTTCCTGATGGGAAACCAGACCAACCTCCGCTGTTCAATTCAGAGCGATCTGGTAGGAGACATTAGAACCTTCGCCCGAAATTGTATTTGGAGCTTGTGGTGTCCAGAGCTCCCCCCAAGGCTCCTGGTACTAAATCGAGAAGCTCCCCCACCCTGCTACCTCTACTACCTTCACTGAAGGTAACTCGCCTTCCAAGAAGCACACCTATGCGGTATACTGCTTTTCTAGATTCGTTTTCAATAAAGATATGCAGTGGAGGCAAGGCAAGAAGGATCTCAATGGCGGCGGTGGGTGTCCCTCTCATGGCCCCGGTAATGCTAATGCACGCTAGGTGCTGAAGTTTTTCAAGGTAACGTTTGAGAGGCTTCGCTTTGTACCACCAAGCTATCGAGCCATATACGACATATGGCCTGACTATACTCGTATAAATCCAGTAGACCATTTTTGGGCTAAGCTCCCATGATCTATTGAACATTCTACGGCATTGCCAGAGTATGTTGGTGGTCTTAGTTGTTCTTGCAACCAAGTGGTCTAGGAAGGTTAGTTTTGGGTCCAACAGGATACCCAAGTATTTCACCATACTAGAAGGTTTAAGCTGGGTGCCTAGGAACGTAGGCCATCTTATAGGAGGCAACTTCCTTTTGTTTGTGAACAGCATCATCTCGGTCTTGGAGGGATTGACCGATAGTGACTGCTCACGACACCATGCTCCAACAATGCTAAGAGCGGATTTCATCCGCTCACAGAGTGCTGGTAAATTGCTACCACTGACGATGATGCATTCATCATCAGCAAATCCAATTGTTGGATATCCTCCCTCGTTAAGTCTTCTCAGTAAGGAGTCAACTAAGAGGTTCCACAATGTGGTCGACAGGACTCCACCTTGGGCAAAGCCTTTTACAGCTTGCATTGTCTTGGAGTAACTACCTAATGAAGCTGTTGTTGATCTGCTCTTAAGCATCGCCAGGATCCAACCGATGAGTGTCGGGTCAATTCCTTTTGATCTTAGTGCAGATTCAGTAATTTCAAAGGTGGGATTATCGAAAGCTCCCTTAATATCGAGGAATACAGCGAGGCTATAGTGCTTCCGGTCGAGAGCGCGTTGCACCCTGCCTGTCAGCTCCACCAGCGCTGTCTCCGTCGACTTGCCTCTTTGATAGGCATGCTGGCTATCATGGATTGGCGCTACACTTAGCGTTTTTCAAGGCCCTTCAAAAGGAAGGAAGAAAGGCTGATAGTCCTGAAACTTTTTGGAAGATCATAGGCTGGTTTACCCGGCTTAGGGATGAAGACAGCCTTGGCCCTCCTCCAAGATAGAGGGACATAGCCTAGAGCAATACTTGCTCGGTAGATCCTAGTGAGAAACAGTAGTATTGTATCGATTCCCCTTTGAAGGAGTATTGGATAAATACCGTCTGGTCCGGGCGATTTGTAAGGTGAGAAAGATAGAATGATGGTTTTTACCTTCTCTCTCGTTACAGTGCTCACCGCTGACCTCCATTGATCACTAGTGGGCCTGCTTTTGTATGGATTATGACTCTCCTCGTCAGCATCGCTGCATCCAGGAAAGTGAGTCCCCATTAACAATTGTAGGGTTTCCTCTTTTGAGGTAGTGAAACGACCATCGGGATAGCGCAAGGTGTCAAGTTTGGCATTTGGGTCCGCAGAGAGAACTCTTTGCAGGCGCGAAATGGCACTTGCATCCTTTAGCTCCCCACAGAAATTTCGCCAAGATGTGAGCTTGGCCCTTTTAACTTGTCGTTTGTATTCTCTCTGCGCGTTGGCATGAGAGTTCCAATCAACCGTGCTGCCAGTTTTCATGGCTCGATTAAACAGCTTCCGCACTTTCTTCCTGATCGTGGCTAGCTTCGTGTTCCACCAACGAGTTGGTTTTGCACCGCCGACCTATTTCTCAGGACATGATTCGTGGAATGCTGTTATAATACCGCTCTGTAGGGTATCAACCGCTACGTCAAGTGCAGCGCTGTCGTGGATTCGCATTGGGTCTGCCCCAATATATCCTGCAGCGCTGAAGCATAGGCGTCCCAGTTCGTGCGGCGCACATTTCTGGTGGTGGCTTTGACCGGTTGATCCGCAGCCAAATTGAAGGCCACGTATCTATGATCAGAAGCCGATTCTTCTTTGAGAACTCTCCATCGAGTAACCATGTCCACCGCATTTGCCGAGGCAGCGGTAAGATCGATAACTTGCCTTCTTTGTCGAGTGACGAAGGTAGGATCGGTCCCTAGATTAAGTATCTCAAGATGGGAGGCTGCGAAGTAGTTTAAGAGAGTTATTCCTCTCACGTTTGTATCAGTACTTCCCCAAACGCAGTTATGTGCATTTGCATCCATTCCGATTATCAACCGTTTGTTAGCTTGCCGAGCGTATTCAACAAGCCTCATCATCTCTGCCGAGGGGGGTGGCGAGATGGAGTCGTAGGGCAAGTACACCGCAGCCATAAATACTTCTGTGCTGTTGCCACCTCTTTTATAGCTAATCTTGATCGCAGTACAGTCTTGGGAACTGTATTCAGGCAGTAGACTTGCATCATAGCCTTTAGCAACAAAGACGCACGTACGAGGTTTCAGTGTTCCTGGTTTGACGAAAGTCGCACCTGGTGCTTCAGCGATGCCCCTTACCGCCTCCTTGTATACATAACGTTCTTGTATGAGGCACACGCCTGTGTGCATTTTACCAAGACGCCTACACAATAGATATAGATGTGAAGCCGCCTTGGAATGCTGCAAGTTAATCTGAATGACCTCTAGAGATGTGTTAGCCATGGCGTTAAACATCATTAGAGGTCCCAGCTTTTTTCCTAGCGCAGTGTTACTATTATTAAGTCGACGCAAATCTTTACAGCTTTTTCTGTGGTTTTTGTCAAAGAGCTTTGGGATTTTGTGCTTTGAGAACCAATAAATGAATTTGAGTATGTGAGGATGTTGCCGCTTATCTTTTGTGTTTTTCGTGTTGTTGTAGAATATTTGTTATATGTTGTGTAGTGTGAACAGAAATGTAAACGCGCCTTTCTGCCGCTAGTGCCCTTCTGCCGCTAATGCTGCTCTCTTGTTACAATAGCTTAAATTATATCGATACTAGGCGTGTTTTTTTGAAACGTAGCTAGCCAGTCGTTCATTAAAACGATTCCCAGCCAGCCGAACCCAGCTGACTTACCTCCAAGTTGATGTGTGTGATTTCGGTCATATGCGTGTGATTTCAATCAGCTGTTAAGTGTGAACTGTCAAAGTATTCGGCATTCAACCAAATCGATTTTTTGTTATTTGTTGTGAAAACAATTAATTTCGGTAATTTATTCAATAGATAATTTACATAAAGTGATATGAAATCATAATATAGTGGATTATTTCAGTGAAACATCATTTAGTAATTGAAATTATATAATTTTCGTACACGGCAGTCTGTCAAATGTTCTACTAATCGCTTTAAGCGCCACCTTGCCATGAGATATCGCAACATTCCAAGCCAGCTGCTTTTGGCTGCGGATAAAATCAAGAGTTGTAGCCAGCTGGTTGTTGTATTTGTTTTACGTGTGAAATTTGACTTTGCTAGCAACTACTGGCTAGCTACGTTTCAAAAAAACACAGCTATTGGCAGCACCTTGCTGCGACTCCATTTTGTAACCAATCAGCCACCTAACCTAGCAGCGGGAGGACGCACAAATGCGTAGGTAAATTTATATTATAAATTTTAACTCATATATGTAATCATCTTTTAAATTAAATCTAGGAAATAAAACACACACCACACGTAATTCGAAGGCAGTGTTTTTATTTGTCCCGACCGCCTAGGGGCTGAGCAACATCTTTTATTTCGCATTTTTCTAGTGAAATAACCAGCGGAGCCCCGGCCGCCAGCGGAGCACCCACTTTTATAAACTGCGAAATTTCGCTGACTGAACAGTTGCGCAGAAACAAGAAGTAGTTAATCGTCCGTGCGCAAGTCAAATCAGACGAAAAAGTGCATAACATCAATCAAGTCACAGCGGAGCACCCCTTGACAACCCTACAGCAACCGTACAACCGAAGAAGTAGCGGAGCACCCGATCAGCAACAAATACAACAGCCGTGCAGAGAACCGGTGTCAGATGCAAGTAAGTACCTACCATGAATTTGTGATTAGTGGGCCTTTGGGTCGATTGCGGATTTTATAAGGATATTGGAAAACATTAAAAATTAATTAAAATTGGAACGGAATTGTGGTACATATGAATATATATATTCAAAGCGTTCGGGTCATTGTCATTGGTCATAAGAAAGTTGTTGCCGTTACATGCACAGTAAGCCCGTTACGAGCAAAACAATTATTTTTACAATTGAGTCGTCGAAAGTTCCGTTGTAGTTAGATAGTAGTACATACACAACCCACGCACAGAAATATAGTTACCATCGAGATTAATTGGGGCCTAGGGGTATAGATAGAAGCTGAATTGAATAATTAGGGCCATTTTAATTGGGAATTACTGCTTTTGCATTTTATGAAATGCCAAGAACCCATTCAGGTCGAGGGGGAAATTCAGATTCGGAAATGGAAGTCAGCAGTGATACAGAAGAGTTAAACGTCACCGTGCGTGGGTCTGACGCAACGACTTCGAATAATACATCGGTTGAAGACAAGGTAGCGGCGTTGATGCGAAAGATACAAGATATGCAGGCAGAGCTTTCTAGAACCAATCAGAAGCTAGTGGAAAGTGAGCAGAAACTTCAACAACGAGCAGTCAACGCAGCTGACGTACCATCGCAAGTTAATGATGGCGAGGGGGAGCCTTCGAGAATAGTCAACCCAACTAGCGTGCGGTCAACGATAAGTGTAAACGAGGAGGAAATCTCGAGCATCGCTAACAATGGCAGCATTCCACTGACCATCGGTGCAGACGTGGTTGAACCCGTAGCATCGTTATCAGCTGTGCTTGGATAGCTGAGCCGTACGTTATCTTCATCTAGGGGGGAACATGGTCGCAAGTTATACGATTTACCAGAGTTTAGTGGGCGACCAGAAGAATGGCCAATGTTTAAGGAAGCGTTTGTGGCAACGACCGAGGAGTACGGATATACACAACGGCAGAATATGATGCGCTTGCAGAAAGCTATAAAGGGAAAGGCACGAGAAACGGTGGAATGCCTTCTCATCCACAGTAGCAATGTTCAACGTACCATGGATACCTTACAGGAACGGTTTGGTAGGCCAGAGCAGTTGGTGAAAAGACAAATTGAGAACATTCGTAACGTAGCTTGTATCCCTGAAAATAGGATTGACTTGTTGGTGCCATTCGCAACAAAGGTTCATATTCTAGCATCATTCTTGGAGGCAGCGAAGTGTGAGTATCACTTGAGTAATCCAACGCTCATGGAGGAGTTAATTCAAAAGCTACCAGTACAAAGAAGACTTGATTGGGCCATGCATGCTTATAAGATCCGACCAAGGGCAACAGTGCGACACCTCAGCAACTGGCTGCAAGAGCTAGCAAGCATGGTTAATTTTACATGCATTAATGCCTATGAGGAACCATTTCAGCGAAATGTAAGGGGAACAGGAGCAGGTGGTGGACGCGGTCGATTTTTCCACGTAAATGAAGCGATTGATGAGTCGCGCAGGGGGTCTTCTTGTACGGTGTGCAGGGGGCATCATGAGGTAGCTAGGTGTAGGCAATTTTTAGATATGAATGGGGCTCAGCGATGGCGAGCAGTGCGCCAACTGCGGTTGTGCTTTAAATGTTTACATGAAGGACATAGAAGCAGCAGTTGTGCGCAACAACACAGTTGCGATGAAAGTGGATGTTCGAAGAAGATCCACAAGCTCTTGCACGATCTGGTTAGTGCCTCATTATCATCACAAAACACCATTGAGCAGCGGAACAGCGCACGGCGAAGCAATGAACAGTCAGGGGTACTTACACACACATCCACGGTAGCGACGAACCTTTTGTTTAAAATTAAGTAAAGTAAGTAAAGTTATACGCTTGCGGGAAAGAGGTAACATGCTACGCATTCCTTGACGAAGGGTCATCAGTGTCGCTGATGAATGAAGGTCTAATGCAGCAATTGGGTTTAGTGGGGCGGAAGGAGAATCTGACGCTACAGTGGTTTGGCAACAACAGTGCCACTGAGCCCTCGAGCACAGTCAACATGCACATTTCCGGAATTTGGCCGAAGAGCAAGAGGTTTGCTTTAAATAACGTAAGGACAGTTAAGGATCTCAAGCTACCCACTCAAACCTTGGACCTTAAGAAACTACATCTAAAGGATCGGCATAGGAAGAGACTTCCACGATGTCTACGCGATGGCGATGGCTATTCGATGGCAACTCCAGATCTATTAATCGGATTGAATAATGCACATCTTGGAATACCGCGAAGAATTGTAGCAGATGGATGGAAGGGACCAGCAGTCGTTTTGACCAAGCTTGGCTGGGTAGTCTACGGGACAGACACAGGTGATGAAAAATTCCAGAGTAATCCCTTATATTTTACGCAAATCGGTTCACAGTCATTGAATGATATTGAGCAAGTGGTAAGTGACTACATCACTAATGAGAGCCTAGGTGTTCGAGAGGTTGAGAAACATGTCGAGTCGGTTGAAGATGTTCGAGCGAAGTCACTCATGGAGGAGAGAACTCAACGGAAGGGAACGCGTTTCGAAACCTGATTGTTGTGGAAGCGGGATGACGTCGTTCTACCACAAAGTCGAGGCCTAGCAGAGAAGCGCTTTCAAGCACTAGAGAAGAAGTTCCAACGAGATGCGGGGTACCATCAGGAATACTGCAGTATTATAGCAAAATATGAAGAGAAGGGATATGCAAGGAAATTTAGTACAGGTGAGGCCGCCAACAAAGGACCGCGAACTTGGTACTTGCCTCACTTTGGTGCGAGCAATCCGAATAAGCCTGGGAAGGTACGACTGGTTTTCGATGCTGCTGCGGAAGTTCATGGAACCTCACTGAACTCAACCCTGCTTCGTGGACCCGACCAATGCCAAGATCTTCTAACCGTGCTGATGAAATTCAGAGAGCAGCCAGTTGGTGTGTGTGCCGATATAGTGGAGATGTTCCATCAAGTGCAAATTCGTATTGAGGATCAAGATGCACAGCGATTTTTGTGGAGAGCAAGACAGAGTGATATATTGAATGAATATGTAATGACCGTGATGACATTCGGAGCTACATGTTCACCCAGCTCGGCCCAGTATGTAAAGAACCGAAATGCTCTAGAGTATCAAAAGGAATTCCCTGTCGCCGTAGATGCTATAGTCAACAACCATTATGTCGACGACTTTGTTTATTGTTTCGCAGACGAAAAGGAAGCTGTAAGAGTCACCGAGGAGAAAGCATGGATACATAAGCAAGGTGGTTTTGAACTCAAGAGATTTAGTTCGAATTCAGCGCTGATAAATCAAAGCGAGAAGCACTCAGCATAACCATGTCAGTTTCCGACCCCTTCGGTTTGGCCGCGGAGTATGCGCTAATAGCAAAGGTGATGCTGCATACGATTTGGCGAGATAAGGTGGATTGGGACGAGTCGATCCCCGACGAAGCACATGAGCTATGGGTGAAATGGTTGTTGCAGCTTAAGGAGGTGGAGAAAATATGCGTACCTCGGTGCTATAGCCCCGCGTTTACAAGGACTCCAGTAGAGCTCCACATGTTTGCCGATGCGAGCGAAGGTGCCTACGCTGCCGTAGGGTATTGGAGAATCATCGAGCAGGGAAGTGGATCACATCTGGCGTTCGTAGGAGGGAAAACGAAGTGCGCACCACTCAAACTAACTTCGATCCCGCGCCTGGAGCTGCAGTCGGCCGTACTAGCCACACGTCTTCGTCAAGCCATACTTTTGAGACATAATGTAAAACCAAACCGGGTTGTGATGTGGAGCGACTCACGTACCGTCTCGAAGTGGGTGAATGGAGATGGCTTCCAAGCGCATTAAATCCAGCGGATTTCGGTACTCGACTGCGAAATGAGAAGAGGGATTCGTTCTGGGTTAGTGGCCCAAGGTTAGTCAACCTTGCATCGAAACCGAAGAAGAACTCCGCAACAAGTTTTTAGTTTTATTCGCTAACGAAAAGATGAACTTTGAAAAATTCTCGTGTTTTATCAGGCTTAAAAGAGTGGTAGGCTGGATTCTGCGTTTTCGTAACAATTGCTCGCGAGCTCCTTATGAGCGGGAGTCTGGTGGACTAAAGGCATCCGAGCTGGAAAATGCAGAACTAGCCATCTTTTTCTTCGAAGTTTCAAAACAGATTTTTTTTCTCTATCAAATAAAATACATATAATATTTGTTTATGATTTTTCTCTAGGACGTCGTAATCGCTCCAAAAAAGACTCATCTTCCAAGGACACTCATCCGAATCACCACTCAAATAACTCGAACAGCAATACATCAACTCACTCAAACTCAAATCATTCTCATCACCATCATCATCATAACAATAGTAACAACAGCAACAACAACACCAGTACGAATCACTGTCACAGTGCTAAAGATTCGAATTCGGACAATTCGAGTATATCATCATCGGCTTCCGTAGCCTCTTCAACATCCACTATTGCCAATATAGCATCGCAGGTTATTTCCAAAATCTGCGAGAGTTGTCTGAAACTAGAAGCCGACGTTAAGAAGTATCGCGCCGAAATCAGTCACATGAAACAAATCGAGAACGAGTTGCGCCAAAAGCTCGAAGCGAATCTAACTACGAAAAGCTGTTTGCAGGCCAAACAGAAAGAATGTGACGATTTAGAGAAGCGCATTCAAGAGCTCATCAGTTTGCGACAGCATGATATGATAACGCTGCAGAACACTGAACGTCGATTGACTGAAGAAAGACGACATAAGCAATCGATTGAAGCACAATTGAATAATGAAAAGAAGGCTCGTAAGGTTGCCGAAGATAAGGCCAACCGACCGGAATGCAGCGAGGCGTGCAAACAGCGTAAACAGCAAATAGAAGTCGAATTAAAGCAGTTACGACGTGATCTCAAGACTGCCGAAGAGGCAAAAGAAATGGCACTACAGCAGGGAAGAAAATTCGAACAGGAGGTAAATGGATGGATATTGCATGTGATATGAGAAGAAAAATAAATATTTTTTCTTTTCTTTTTAGTTGGTAATGTTTGAAGCTGAAATACGAAGTCGTGATAGTCAGCCAGGCACTGAAATGTTGATGTCAGCGCTGCAAGCAATGCAAGATAAAAATTGCACGCTTGAGAAAAATCTTTCAGCCGAAACGAGAGTTAAGCTGGACTTATTCTCAGCACTTGGCGAGGCTAAGCGACAGCTCGAAATTAAAGAGAGTAAGTATGGTAGTATGGTGGGGTTTTTATTTAGGCAATGTTGGAATACAACTCAGGCCAAAGATTACAGGGAAACCAAAGATTGTGTTATCCAAATAATGTTTGCCAAATAGTACACAAACAGGAATTGTTAGTTGCTCTTTGGCGATGGCGTAAATTACTTTAAAACCTAAACGAGTCCAATAAAACAGGACGGCCACGAAACGAATCGTCGCTTTGGAGGCATGGCAAGGCGCTTTTATCTCTTGAAATTAAATTCTGAAGGCGATTAGCCTTAAACTTGGTGCAGGAATTGTGAAAAGAATACTAGTAAGGTATAAGGCAAGAAAAGTCTTCAATAAAGAAAGTCTGTCGATTTCCACATAATAATAGTACACAATCTACAGAAAATTGCACAACCAGTCTGATCACTAAGGACAAGTTGCTTTGAGGAAGAAGATTCAAACACTATAAATCCACGGGACCTGATGACAATAATACCTGCTGCTGATTTGGCCACATTATTATGCCTTGGCTGGAAAACATAGTTTTAAACTGTGTAAACTCGACACACATTCCCCAAATTCATCTATTGTTGGACTACGCAATGCTGCCCGGGTTCAATTCCAGACCGGGTCTAACACCTTAAGAGTTTTTCACGGTACCACCTCTTTCGAATGTCTGACAAGCATCAAAGAGTATCATTTGTCACGATTGAGCTTCTCAACTCGCCGTTCGGAGTCGGCAAAAAATTGAATGGAAGGGACCTACAGTTTTCTGCCGTGTCCGAACGGCGAGTTGGGAAGCTTTACATGACAAATGATACTCTTGAATGCTTGTCAGGCATTCGGAAGAGGTGGGCACTGTGAAAAACTTTTTAGGTGTTTGCGGCGGGATTCGAACCTAAGACCGCTGGCTCAGTAGTCCGACGCACTAACCACTTGCCATACGGTGCTCTTGTACGCACTATTAAAATGACGACATATTGCTTTCAACAATGTAAAATTTGAATTCATAGCGGATAACCTTTCAAATCTCAACGTTGAGAGCTCGCCTAGCAAGTTAATTATTTTACTACTCACTAGCCGAGTAATCAATACTAAGCGGGGTGAGTCCTCATCCGGAAGATTTGTCAGCGTAGCCCTAAATTCCACAGGATGGATATAAATATCACAACTTTACTTTCAAATAACCGGGTCACCTGAGGTTGTGCTATCAAAACGGCGCTCCACGCGCTATTTGGGTTTCCCTCCATCGAAACCACCACTTCTACCTACCTAGCAATAGCCATATACTCGCTACTCCTATAAGAAAGCCATTGGCAGGAAATGGGGACTTCAACCTGGCATAACCCATAATCAGATCGATTTTGTTTTACGGCATAATTGTCTGGTGGATAAAGCTGTAAACGAGATAAAGCTATACATCGCGAAAGCCTGGGGAAAGTACAAAGACTAGCTTGTCTGTGCGTAAGTGAAACGCTAAGACTTTATCTCCCACATAAGCAAGACTTATGGCCATCTCACAGTGATCAAGGTAGTGCACCGGTTACTCCATGATATAAGACCATCTAACTGTCTGTCGTTAGTCTCTCCTTCCGTTTTTCTGATCACTGCAATGTGCTTCAAGAGGAAATTATGGCAATCACGGAAACTCTGTCCTGGATTAAGAGGAACGTAATATCTCCCAACGATATTAGCATTTTCTTGAATATTTTGGCACTGGAATCAGTCTCATTTACTTCGAAGATCACCTTCAACAACATTCATCTCTTATAGCAATAACTAAGCAGTTCAATATTGTAAAACTGACGAATTCGCTAAACTATGGACAACAACACCTTGCTATTCCCCTTGCTACTTACAAGCTATACCTTAACCCTTAACGGCCCAATGTATCAAATTTGATCATCATCAAATAGCCTGTCTTGTCCAAAGTTGAACGTAGGCCTCTTCTAAATGTTTCCATAGGTTTCGGTTTTGGGCTGCGTGAATCCAATTCCCATTTATTCTTCCGATATCGTCGCTCCACCGTGATGGTGGTCTTCCTCTGTTTCTTTGGTTTTCTCTTGGTCTCCATTCCAGCATTCGTTTAGTCCATCTGTTGTCTGTAATTCGAGCTATGTGTCCAGCCCATCTCCACTTTGCCGTTGCTATGCTTGTAATTATATCCCTCACTTTTGTTCTTCTGCGTATTTCTTCGTTGCGTACTCAGTCTCTTCTTGTAGTATTTAGCATTGACCTTTCCATCGCTCTTTGGGCTACTTGAAGCTTGCCAATATTGTGTCTCGTCAGGGTTAGTGTTTCCGCCCCGCATTGGTCGTACAATTTCTTTTTTAGATGCATGGGGATATTGCTTTTAAATATTTGCTTTAGTTTCCCAAAGGCTGCCCGTCCGAGTCCAATTCGGCGCACGTTTTCACGGGTTGGAATATCCCTGGAGATTCGTATCTCGTGTCCCAAATACTTATATTCAAAAACTTGTTCTATATCAATTCCGTCTTCGATCTTAAGATTTTCGGTCGGGACTAAATTGGTCATAAATTTCGTTTTGTCGAAGTTTATGCTAAGACCGACATTTCTTGAAGCTGACCTAAGCTCTTCAATCATTTCTCTCGCATCCTTGAGGTTATCTGTCACTATCACTATGTCGTCCGCAAAGCGCAGGTGGCTTAAATATTATCCATCTATGTTAATTCATTTGTTGTCCCAATGCGTTTGTTTGAAAGCGTATTCAAGAACGGCTGTGAACAGTTTCGGTAATATGGTGTCTCCTTGTCTTATGCCCCTCTCGACTCGGTATTTTCCGGTTTTTTCGTGCAGTACAACGCACCCTGTAGCTGTGTCGTATATGTGCTGGAGGAGTTGGATGTATCTTCCATCTACTCTGCACTGTTTTAGGGCTTCCATGATGCAGCATATCTCTACTGTGTCGAAAGCTTTTTGGAAGTCTACGAATGTCAGTACTATAGGACGATTGCATTCGATTGTTTTCTCTATAAGCGTTTTTAATGTGTATAGGTGGTCGTTCGTACTAAAACCACTTCTGAAACCTGCCTGTTCTCGTGGTTGGTAGAAGTCCAGTTTTTGTTCTACTCGTTTTGTTATTATTTTTGTCAGTAATTTATAGAGATGCGATAGAAGACTTATCGGTCGGTAGTTGTCTAGGTTTGTGATGTCTCCCTTCTTATGAATCAGATATATGTATGCATGAATTTCTCCATTTGGATGGTATCGATCCTTGCTCTATGCACAAGTTGAGAAGTCTCGATATTTCGTGTAGGAGCCTATCTCCACCGACTTTAATGGCATCTACCACCACTTGATCTTCTCCCGGGGCTTTGTTGTTTTTCATCTCTTTTAGCGACATCTGAACTTCTTCAGGGGTTATTTCAGGTATTTCCTCTGAGCCAACGTTTACGAGATTATGTCTTCTTCTCTCTGTATTTCCTGATGTTTGTGTTGCATATAGGATTTTGTAGACATTTTCAGTTATCGACAGTATCTCGTTTTTATTTGTTGTCACCTCTCCATTTTCATTTCTAAGCTTAATTATCTCGTTTCTTCCTTCTGCCAGCGCTTTCCTTAGAACTTTCATGTTCTTGTTTTTTTCCAAAGTTTGTTGTATTTGTTCGTATTTGTATTTTCTTATGTCTTTACGTATTTCCCTTGATATTATCTTGTTTAATCTGCGCACCTCGGTAGTATCTTGTTTCTGTTTAGCTTCCTTTCTTTGGTTTATGTATTGTTTTGTTGTAGCACTTAATTTCTCATTGCGATTTGCATTGTTAGTGTTTTTGCAGTGCTTTTCTTTCGCTAGGGTAATTGCTGTTGTGATTGTCTCATTTATGTATTCTATGTTGTCTCTCTGTTGGTTGTTTAGTTTAGAGTTTATAAGCTCTTTGAACTTAGGAATGTCATCCGGACTATTCCACTTCGTAAGGTTTTTCTTGCACACCATTTTACGCCGTTCGTTTTTTAAATTTAATTTCACTGTGGCTCTAACCGCTCTGTGATCACTTCCTATTCCGAATCTATTCAAAACTGTCACATCTGTTATTATTTGTTTTCGATCTGTGATGATGAAGTCTATCTCATTTTTGGTGTATCCATTGGGGTGTAGCCAAGTCCATCTTCTGTGTTGTTTTTTCTTAAAGAAGCTGTTCATCTGGTATAGATTGTTGTGGTGTAGGAAGTCGATCAGCATTTGCCCTCTTTGATTTCTGCCTTCTAACCCAAAACTGCCTATCGCCGTCTCTGCTTCTTCTGGTTTGCCTACCTTGGCATTGAAATCGCCTGTGATTATCGTGAAATAGCACACGTTTTCGTTCTTAGCACATTCGATGTCCTCGTAAAATCTTTCTACCTCTTCGTCGTCGTAATCCTTAGTTGGAGCGTATACTTATATTATCTTTAATTTATATCGAGAGTTTAGAGTGATAATTAGGTATGCTATAAAATTGACATATCATCTCATTTAGAAGGGTTGTAGCTATTAAAACGCCGCGCTAGCCAGTGCGTGTTGGCGAGTTTTTGTTATTTTCTTTACTTACATCTCTATATCTTTTTCATATCATTTCAGTTGCATTGCTTTTTAGTTCTTTTCCAATTTAATTCATTTCAGAAAATTTTGAATTTCAACTGCTCTGATCTTCTGTGTGTGTGTGTGTGTTCTTTTATCTTTTCACTTTTCTAGTTTCTTAAATCTACAGAACTGATACTATTTCCTATAATTCGTTTGTCGTGCTCGTTCTCGTGTTGTTTGGTTTATGTCTCATTTTTGGTGTATCCATTGGGGTGTAGCCAAGTCGATCTTCTGTGTTGTTTTTTCTTAAAGAAGCTGTTCATCTGGTATAGGTTGTTGTGGTGTAGGAAGTCGATCAGCATTTGCCCTCTTTGATTTCTGCCTTCTAACCCAAAACTCCCTATCGCCGTCTCTGCTTCATCTTCTGGTTTGCCTACCTTGGCATTGAAATCGCCTGTGATTATCGTGAAATAGCACACGTTTTCGTTCTTAGCACATTCGATGTCCTCGTAAAATCTTTCTACCTCTTCGTCGTCGTAATCCTTAGTTGGTGCGTATACTTGTATTATCTTTAATTTATATCGAGAGTTTAGAGCGATAATTAGGTATGCTACTCGACTTGATATGGTTTTTACGTTTTCAATATTTTTGGTGTGTTTCTTGTGGATGAGGAAACCGATACCACCCGTCGAATTTCTAGCATTGTTATGGTAGACAGTGTTTCCTGATTTTAACTTTATTTGCTTTTCTTCTACTCTTCGGATCTCGCACATTCCTATTACGTCCCAGTTTAATTCCAATTCGTCCAATCGAAGTCCAATTCGAATAGACGTTCAACTGTTGATAGAGATCTAACGTTATATGTGACAATGTTCAGTGTTATTCTCATGGATTCTTTTTTATAATTTGTTGTTTTCTCGGTAATATATTTTGTATGGTTCAATCTTTTGTCCCCCCTAGAATCCATGGGACAGACTGAGATTCTCTCAGTGCAAGATTCGTAACAATGTTGTGTTCTACTTGCCTGGGGTAATATGTTTTGGAAAATTGACATTTCATCTCATTTAGAAGGGTTGTAGCTATTAAAACGCCGCGCTAGCCAGTGCGTGTTGGCGAGTTTTTGTTATTTTCTTTACTTACATCTCTATATCTTTTTCATATCATTTCAGTTGCATTGCTTTTTAGTTCTTTTCCAATTTAATTCATTTCAGAAAATTTTGAATTTCAACTGCTCTGATCTTCTGTGTGTGTGTGTGTGTTCTTTTATCTTTTCACTTTTCTAGTTTCTTAAATCTACAGAACTGATACTATTTCCTATAATTCGTTTGTCGTGCTCGTTCTCGTGTTGTTTGGTTTATGTCTCATTTTTGGTGTATCCATTGGGGTGTAGCCAAGTCGATCTTCTGTGTTGTTTTTTCTTAAAGAAGCTGTTCATCTGGTATAGGTTGTTGTGGTGTAGGAAGTCGATCAGCATTTGCCCTCTTTGATTTCTGCCTTCTAACCCAAAACTCCCTATCGCCGTCTCTGCTTCATCTTCTGGTTTGCCTACCTTGGCATTGAAATCGCCTGTGATTATCGTGAAATAGCACACGTTTTCGTTCTTAGCACATTCGATGTCCTCGTAAAATCTTTCTACCTCTTCGTCGTCGTAATCCTTAGTTGGTGCGTATACTTGTATTATCTTTAATTTATATCGAGAGTTTAGAGCGATAATTAGGTATGCTACTCGACTTGATATGGTTTTTACGTTTTCAATATTTTTGGTGTGTTTCTTGTGGATGAGGAAACCGATACCACCCGTCGAATTTCTAGCATTGTTATGGTAGACAGTGTTTCCTGATTTTAACTTTATTTGCTTTTCTTCTACTCTTCGGATCTCGCACATTCCTATTACGTCCCAGTTTAATTCCAATTCGTCCAATCGAAGTCCAATTCGAATAGACGTTCAACTGTTGATAGAGATCTAACGTTATATGTGACAATGTTCAGTGTTATTCTCATGGATTCTTTTTTATAATTTGTTGTTTTCTCGGTAATATATTTTGTATGGTTCAATCTTTTGTCCCCCCTAGAATCCATGGGACAGACTGAGATTCTCTCAGTGCAAGATTCGTAACAATGTTGTGTTCTACTTGCCTGGGGTAATATGTTTTGGAAAATTGACATTTCATCTCATTTAGAAGGGTTGTAGCTATTAAAACGCCGCGCTAGCCAGTGCGTGTTGGCGAGTTTTTGTTATTTTCTTTACTTACATCTCTATATCTTTTTCATATCATTTCAGTTGCATTGCTTTTTAGTTCTTTTCCAATTTAATTCATTTCAGAAAATTTTGAATTTCAACTGCTCTGATCTTCTGTGTGTGTGTGTGTGTGTTCTTTTATCTTTTCACTTTTCTAGTTTCTTAAATCTACAGAACTGATACTATTTCCTATAATTCGTTTGTCGTGCTCGTTCTCGTGTTGTTGTGTTTATGTCTCTGTTTACGTTTTGTCCTGTTAATGCTTAGTTAGATGGCGGCATTTTCTCGCCATGTTGCAAAAGCGTTATTGGACTTGTGACCATTTCTGGGGTGTCCACCTTTGAGTGTAAACCCATCACATCCTGCTGCTATTTGCCCTTTTCCAAAGTCCTAGTCCGTCTTGTCATTGTTTGTCTTGTCTTGTCTGTATTAAATACTATATGTACTTTTCTTTTAAAATATCTAGGATATTTGTACCTTGTATTTCTCGTTCCATTACGGTTTTTCTTTTAGTGCTTACATTTTTTCTTAGCCTTTTTGACCTTTTAACCTTTGTTTGTGCCTTGTCCGTTTCCGTGTTATCCTTTTTTTTAGTGTTGGGAAGGTCGCTTTTGTTTTTGGGGGGTCTTTAGCGTTTTCCCCATCTGTTCGCCTTCCTTTACTATTTGAGCGGTTCTGTCTTTTGGTGTTAGTTAGTTGTTCTATTAGGTTTGGTTTTATTTTGTTGATATCATTTTGTTTTTCTTCTGGCGATCGAACTCTTTTTTGAAGTGTTTCGTTACTATTATTTGTTTCATTATTTATTTTGGTTGGATCTACTTCTTTGCCATCCACAAATATTTTGTTTCTCTTGACCTCTACTAACATTCCTTTATTTCGCAGTTCTTGTGCAATGATGAATACTTCTTTTCTTTTAGATCTTTCTTTTGTCGATATATCATTTTTAGTGTATAGATTAGTGCCTTTTAGTTTGGATTTTGCTTGCATGATTTCTGTCTTTTTGGACAAGTGTACTAATTCCATCAATATTGGTCTAGCTTTATTATCCGACTTCTTTCCTATCCGTTTAATATAGCTTATTTCAGAGTCGACTAGTGTTATGTCCAATTTTGTTGTCATCATGTGTTTTGCTATGGCTTTAAGCTTTTCTTCATCTTCTTCCGCTTCCTTAATGTTAAAGATTAGAATGTTGTTGCGCCGAGCTATTTTTTCGTTTATTTCTTTCTGAATTTTTAGTTCTACTTTCAAGTTTTCTATTTCAGGTTCAAGAGTTTTTATCTTTTCTTTTACCTCACTAGTATTCTTATTTATTTCTTCAATTTTTAATTTCTTTCTTTATATCTTCTATCATTGTGGCTTTGACTTCATCTAATTGTATTTTCAATTCTTTTTTTAAATCAGTTTTTATATCTTCTTTAAAGTTGCTTAGAGCATCTATCAGTTCTTGTTTATTCATTTTTTTCACCACACTTATATGGTCTATTTTACTACTTACTACATATTAGTAAAAATGCTGTAAATTCGAAAAACTTCATATTTTATCATAATTGACCATAGTTTCATATTTAATACAAGCCTCTTCAATATAAATGTGCCTAAGAATATGCAATTTCATGTTAAAATTCAAATAATACCAACAATTTGAAAGTTGGTCGTGTCACATAAGCAGATTCGACAAAGAGCAGAAATTACTTTAAAATGTTATTTGAATAAATTTTATGAATCCGGTTTCAAAAATATACTAAATACTATGTTTTCATTTTCACAATATTTTTTCTTTCGTAATATACCTCGTATCTCGTATTTAAGCTCAAAATGTAGCCCTAGCGCCCGTTTGATGGAATTTGATATATACCACAATATCCGCCCCCACAGGTAAACAACGCAACGAAATACATTATTAAGTACGCAAAATCACTTTAGATGCTATGTTATCTTCAAGTAATTTATTTCATTAGAAAATAAAAAATTGGGCCGTTAAGGGTTAAACTTGACACAGTCAACAACACCAATGGTAGATGAAAAGGTTGATATTATTATTATTATTATAATTTATTAACAAGATAACAAGTATTAAATGATGTTATATCCCAATACTACGAGTAAAACTCTTCCACACTTGCATGGAAGTGAGCACTTTCCTCTGATTACTTCTGTTACTGTAGGCAACAGGTCCCTAAATCCAGGCCGACTTCCAAAATTTCAAGTTGACAAAGCCAATTGGCCCCTTGTTTCAAAACACCGCGACCAATTTTTTATCAAACACAACACCTTCCCTTAACATAAATAAAGAAGCCGCCATTATACATAAATCCATAAGATGTGCAGCAAACGCAGCCATCCCCCAAAGCCATTCCCTACCCCATAAATCATCTGTTCCCTGGTGGAACAATGAAATCAGTAACCTCCGTAAAACCAAACAAAAAGCTTAGCATGTTTTCAAAAAGCATCCCAATCAAAACAACCTCATTGCTTATCGTAAATCTAACGCCCAATTCCGCAAAGCACCCAAACTCGCTAAAAAAAACTTGCTTTGCAAACTTTACCTCTAACATTAATCCAAAAGCCTCCTGTAATAACATAAGAACACTCACCGGCAACTATAGGCCGCGCTCTATAAATATTATCAGTTCTGAAACAGACACACTATCCTCCCCAATTGATATCGCAGAACACATTGCTAAAACTTGGTCTAACCAGGCACATGATTCCAATTTTTCACCTACTTTTCTCAAATCAAAGTATCAAAACGGTTATATTGGTTTTTAGAAAAAAATAACTAAAATAAATAAAATAATAATTATAAATATAAACCAAGTCGCTTTCAAGTACGGCCGGGGAACCATGGAGTCTCTTCTCCACATTGACGATTTTGTCTCATCTGCCTTATCATCAAAGAACCATATTACAATTCTGTCCATTGACTTTGAAAAAGCCTTTGACAGAGTTGGAATTCACATAGTCTTGAACAAACTCGTCGAGTGGAGAATAGGCCCTAAGATTTTCAAATACATCAAGGCATTCCTAAGTTACAGACAGTTCCGAATAAAGTAAGACAATGCACACTCTCAAATCTGTAATCTCAAAAATGGAATCCCCCAAGGATCTCCTCTGTCAGTAGTTATCTTTATGATTGCTTTCAATGAGTTAAGTCAAATCTTACAAAAATATAACACCATTCGACTGATGACTTGATAATATTCACCAAAACTAAAGATTTAAATGTAGTCACCTCTACATTATCCTATATCCTAATCGATATAGACCAATGGTGCAATACCTCTGGAGCTAAAATCTCATTTGAAAAAACTAAAATAATACATATTTGTAAAAAGAAGTAGCTGCCCAAAACACCTAACACTTAATTTTAAGAACAACATTATTTGTAATGTAAATTCACTAATAATCTTTGATTCTAAATTTAACTTTAAGAACCACTGTGAATACTTAAAAATAAGCCTAGCTACCAGATTAAATATAATTAAGTATCTTCTTAGCATTCTTGTTCTCACATCCTTACATATTATAAAATGCAAAGCCTATTTCAGTGCCTTCCCAATTGCATCGAGAACCACTTATCCGATTAACGTGTTTTTTGTTTTTATTCATAGATATGTTTTTCTGGCCAGGTTATAGCATATAAATAATCACAATATGACTATTAAGATAATAGTCAAAAAACTGCATATCCGTGAGAAAAATTATGATTATACAGCCCTAACTCAATAATGGCGTATCGGATTGAAAAACCAAAAAATAGGTCAAGTTAGTAAATTTGTCACTGATTCATTTGAGATATAAAACATTCTCCTGCGTTGTCCTGAAGCTGAGCAATGTTTAAAACAATTATTCAAATCATATCGCCCACAATTTTCCTTCAGTGGAGACGTGCAGCAGTGGGTATCGTTGCAATAGTATATGTGTGAGTGTATGTGCGCGCTCTAACGTTGAACGGTAACCTGTTGGGATGGGAGAGGGGTGTTTGTTATTATTGTGCTCATAGCCCTTTTCTTTCTTCGCACTCTTTTTGTTTTCGCATAAAAAACGAATACTCGAGAAGTATGTGTGTGTAATGTGATAATATCATGTTTTTTTTTCCTTTCGCTTTAGTTACTTAATAGCCGTGTTTTATTATCCCCGTGATCTGATCCGGATCAGATTAACAAATAAGTTTGTGTGCATTACAACAACAATCCGAGATCTTGCTTCTTGTCAAGATCAATTTTCGTGATCCAAAAATTAGTTCGACTATTTCTCACTATGATACACTTTCGTTTGTGAATGTTGCTGTATTATCGACAATTGCCAATGGTAAATATTGCCAGATTGGAATATAAAAATATTATTGGCAATTAAAATGTCATAAATGTTATTTTGTTCGAATAAATTAATTTTTCTGCTCATAATGATATTTAAGCGACGTAAAACTGAAATTATAGCTGCAAAATATTATTCTCATTCGGTATCTGTTAATCAAAATTAACAATTTCCTCCTAAGAATAAAACAAGTGCATTCAATGTTCATTTAAAAGAAAATATTCATTCGCATGGCAACTTCGCACTAAATGTCAAAATGAACTTAGCTTGTACAATCACCACAACACAGAACTTTGATCTGGTTTGTTTTATTATTCTGATCTGATCCGGATCAGATCACGGGGATAATAAAACACGACTATTGTAAGCAGTGATGCCAACCCGAATTTCTAAAAGTCTGTAGATGAAAATTACAAATTCTGTAGAATTCTGTATTTTTGCTTGATGCAAATCTGTAGAAATCAAGACTTTTTTTAACGCATAAAAAGTGATTAGAATAAAAATTATTATATTATTATTATATAAAGCTTTATTCACTCTAGTATATATGTAACAATATTAAATTAAGATTAAAGTATAGATTAAGATTAAAATAAATTATTTTGTAATATTGATTAACATTAGTAATTAATTTTTTTTTAATTTATTTATAATTTATTTTATAGTTTAATTTTATCTGGAAACAGATGTTCATTGTATACTACGAGTATAAGCCTCCCCCAAAATTTTCCACGACTCTCTGTTCCTGGCAGTTTGTTCCCATCTAACAGCTACTTTTTGAAGATCATCTCGCCATCTTAGAAGTTGTCTACCTGTACTTCTTATTCCATCTCTAGGATATCAGTCGGTTAATCTCGCTGTCCCATCGATCATCATTTATTCTTGCGACATGGCCAGCCCATTGCCATTTTTGTGTTTTCGTTCTTCTTACCACATCCTCAAATTTTGTAATTTCCCTTATTCTAGTATTGCGAATTCTTTGGTATCTGGATATATGTAATAGAGATCTTTCTATAGCTCTTTGTGTAGTTTCTAGTTTTTTAATACTTCGTGTATTCAGACTCCAAGTTTGTGACCCGTAAGTAAGTACTGGTAATACGGCTGTATCGAAGATATATTTTCTTGACTACTTATTTTGGACTCGAATACGCCTTTCAAATTCCATACTTGTTTCCAGCTATTTGAAACTCTTCTTGATATTTCCTTATCCATTCTGTTATCGAATGATATTGTTTGTCCCAGATAGATGTAATCCTGTACATATTCGAGTTTTTCGTTGCCTACTTTGATCTCGATCTCATCGTGATTAGTCATTATTTTTTTTTCAGCTGATTCATTTCCAAGCCTACTGTCTTGCATCCTTCCGATAGTCTGTTCAATAATTCATCCATTTCCCCAGCAGTTTCGGCAAAGAGAACTATGTCATCTGCAAACCGAAGGTTTGATAACAATTTTCCATTTATATTTATGCCAAGGTTTTCTATATCTATGTTCCTGAATATTTGTTCTAGTATTGCAGAAAAAAGTGCTGGCGAAAGCGGATCTCGTTGTCTTACTCCTCTATTAATATTAAACGTTGGGCCTTTGATTTCAGTTATGATCCTCGATATGCTGTTTTTATATAGTATTCTTAAGATCCTGATAATTTGTTTTGGAATACCCTGGTTTTGTAAAGCTTGCCATATTTTGACGTGTTCTATAGAATTGAATGCTTTGTAAAAATCGACAAATGCTATATAAAGTTTCTTATTATACTCCTTAGTTTTCTCGACGAGTTGGTTTATTGCCTGCAGGTGATCCATAGTGGAGTATTCTGGTCGAAAACCAGCTTGTTCATTCGGTTGATTGTTATCAAATATTGTTTTACATCTTCGTAGTAAACACTTTGCATATACTTTGTAAATTATCGATATAATGCTAATTGGTCGATAATTGTTAATGTTAGCTTTATCGCCTTTTTTTGTGGATTAGTATTATATTTGATTCTGTCCACTGTTTTGGTATTTCTTCACGAATAAGAGTTTGGTTGAAGATAAATGTTAAAGTCTTTGTAATCGCATCTTTTCCAATTTTAAGCATTTCCGCTTTTATTATAGAATAAAAATTAGGATACTATAAAACATACATAAATCATTATTTACATTGAACTTGCACATCGTTTACTAGCAATGCAATCTGAGTCAAATCAATAATCTTTATTTTTGAAATCATACCTACATGTTTTTTGCATCCTGTATTTTCGGATAGATGAACCTTACAGCACGGCGGCGCGGCGTTGAGAGCGCGCCTTTTGTAAATAACATTTAGATAATATTTTGATGTACTGCGTTGACATTTCGTATAAAATGTTTTGGTGTAAGTGCAAGAAGGTGTGAATCTCGAGTAGAATCCGCGATTCACAAAATTGAATCTAGAGCAAAAATACTGCTTTTTTGGTCGGTTGGAAAATGAAAATTGTACTAGAGCGCTAAAAATTGCTCGAGATAAAAAAAAGTGCTTTTTCAGGTCAATATTTTTGGTTCTACAGCGAACGTAACAGATTTGTTAAGGGAGAAACGAACATTTCTCTATGCTATTGTTTTATTCGTTAAAAGTTTTTATTTTTTCCTGGAATTTGAAATGTCTGTATATTTTCGTTTGATTTCTGTATTTCTGTAGGCAGAGTAAAAATTCTGGAGATCTACAGAAAATTCTGTATGGTTGGCATCACTGATTGTAAGTAATGCAAGTTTAACCCTTTCCGACCCAAATTAAGAAATCTACACCCTGTGCCAAAAAAAAACGCCGCACTAAGAAAATGTTATGCTTTTATGACTTCCGGATGCAGTTCTCTCATTTTTTTTAATACATACGTGGGTATAATTGCACAGTTTCGTTGACCTGCTTAGTCTTTGTCATGTATAGAAGATAGAGCACTCAAGGCAGTTACACATTGGTGTTCTAGAATTTGTCAAAGTATTTTGTGAAAACTAAGGAATTCCGCGATGGTTTTAAACGAAGCAGATAAAGGTCGTATTCTTGCTCTTCACGGCGAAAATTTATCGAACAGGGGAATCCCACAAGTTGTGGGTTGCCACGAAAGCACTGTGAGGCGGCTTTTAAAAAAGTTGAGTTCGACGGGCAAAACGGAGAGGCAACCTAAAAGCGGAAGACCGAAAAAGACGACAGCACGGCAAGATAGGATTTTGGAGCGCATGTTACTCAAGAATCGCTTTGCAACAGCCAAGGAATTGAGAAAAGAGCTGAATGAGACATGTGCTACTGATATCAGCACACGAAGTGTTCAGCTCCGGCTAAACGAAGTGGGTCTTCAAGCCCGTCGACCTGCGAAGAAGCCACTTCTATCAGCAAAGATGAAGGAAAAAAGGTTGGCGTGGGCTAAAAAGCACCGGGCCGCTGACGATTGGAGAAGAGTCATATTTTCTGACGAATCCAAGTTCAACCTCATCGGACCTGATGGAAAGCAGACAGTGCGAAGGAGAGCCAATGAACGATATTCGGACGAATGCTTACTTCCGACCGTAAAGCATTCACCATATGTCATGGTATGGGGATGCATGACAAATTGGGGTATTGGACGTATTCTGCTGTTGGATGGTTCTGTGAATGCAGAAAAATATAAAGCAATCATTTCTGATGGTGTTGTTCCTACAATAGAGGAGTTATGCTGCAACCTACCAAATCCCATCTTTCAGGACGATTCCGCTCCCCGTCATCGTGCTCGTTGTTATGACTTAAAATCTGCGCTCCTAGCCTCGTCTAATTATTATTTTCTTTCAACAGATAACCCTATTGAAAGAAGATATTAGAGTGGAATCTCTAAATTGGCCCGGAAACAGCCCTGACCTGAATGTAATAGAAAACTTGTGGTCAATTATGGGCCGCAAGGTACGCAACAAGGCTCCTTAAACTATTTCAGAGCTCAAAGCAGTAATAAAAGAGGTATGGACTGAAGAGATAACAGCACGAGAAATCGAAAAACTTTATGACTCGATGCCATGAAGGGTTCAAGCGGTCATAAAGGCTAAGTGTGGTGCTACAAAATATTAGGGAAAAACTAAAACCGTTTTTTTGTAAAAATGCTCTAATTAGCTCAATTCAATGTTCCTTTAATTAGTTTAATAAAAAAAAAGTGGAAAAAACTACCGTAAAATATTTTTGTTTATTTTTCTTAATTGTTGAGTAGAACGATAAATATTCCTATTTTCTACCTGTTTTTTGATAGAGTTTACCCACTTTCGCTCTTTTGTATCATTTGTGGGAAATTTGGACACAAATTTGTAGACGATATTAGGAAGGACAATCAAATTTTATAGAAATAATAAAATTTCAGTAAAATACAGTACTTTTTAGAAAATATGCATGGGTGCGGCGTTTTTTTTTGGCACGGAGTGTATGTATAAAAAAAAATACAAAACTCGATATTAAATACAAAATTCAACTAAAAAGCATAGTAGGCGACGACGAGGCAAAAAAAGTGTGCCTACTAGAATGTTTTTGAAATTTTGATTAAATTTTTTCGTGGTAGCCAAATGGCTACCATGGGCTGGAATGCTGGAAAGTGTTAAAGGGGCATATGGAAGGGGAATAGCGACTATACCATGGCTGTGTGGTTTTCATAGTACTCAATGAAAGAGCGGGAAAAGTACATGGATAATTTCGTTGGTTTTTGCGATGATAATAAAATAATTTCTTTGAAAACGTTAACTTAATTTACAGGGAAAACGATTGCTGCCTTTTTTTTGTACTTGGCATGCGCACAGTGAAAAGTTAATCATTGGGCCACCGCACACGAGATGTACCTATTACCTATACCGGCAGTCTGCGATAAGAAACGGTAGAAAATCTTCTACCGAATTTGAGCGATTGAAGGGGGTAGAAAACTAATACATACACAACTTTTAAAATATTAGGTCCGCAAAAATACTACTACATTGCAAAAGACATGTGGTACAACCAAATAATAGTAGAAAATGTATGCCAATTTGAACATTTGGTGTGATCCAACAAGGTTTGTCGGATTTGGCGGTTCTTATTTCTACCCAGAACCGCATTACTAAAGCAGCGATTTGCCTAATAAGTACCTAACGCGACTAGTAAATACTATAATCCGAGTTGTTAAATCCATTATATTGTCGAAAATGGACTACGGTGTAGTCATCTATGGCAAATGCCCAGAAGCCTCCCTTTAACTTTTCAAACCACAATATCACGCCGCACTTCGGACCGGTCTCAAGGCCTTCAGGGCTACGCCAATAAAAAATGTGTTAATAGAAGCTGGCCTCCTTTCGGCGGAAGAAAGACTTGACTATCTAACGGCCCTCCTCATCCCTAAGATTATAACATCCCTAGAATCCCCCATAATACTGGACGCCAAAAAAGCATTATCTTGGAAGAGAATACCACAGCGATCATCGGCTATCTACAATGCACTGCACTCTCCGCTATGGTCTGATATGCCAATCAGTATTCAAACACATAAAACGCCTAGACATCCTCAGTGGTTATTAGAAGAATCCTCTATTATCTCCCACCTTCACAATTATAATAAAACAACTACAGTCAACCAGATATACAAAACTATTTTCAAAGACGTAACACAGAAGATCATAGATACAAATTGGACCCTAATTTTCACCGATGCATCGAAGACAGAAAACTGCACCGCCTTTTTTTTGCCCGAAATGGAAGTTCTTGACTTGCATGATATGTGGTTTCAACAAGACGGTGCCACATGCCACACAGCACGCGAAACAATGGCGCAATTGCGAGGCGAGTTTGGTGAACAGTTAATTTCACGTTTCGGGCCGGTCAATTGGCCGCCTAGATCGTGCGATTTGACACCATTCGATTATTTTTTGTGGGGGTATGTCAAGGCTAATGTCTATAGGGACAAGCCCGCTTCGATTGACGCACTGGAAGCCAACATCCATGCATTCATTCGTGAGATACCGGCCGATATGTGTGAAAGAGTATGCCGAAATTGGACTCAGCGGATGGGCTACCTGAGACGCAGCCGCGGTCAACATTTGCATGAAATTATCTTTAAACATTAAATTGCAAGGTTCAAACTATCGATTCAAATAAATATTTCATTCATTTTTTCGAATTTTTTGTGTTTTTTTTTTTAAAAAAGTTCTCAACCTCTTAAAAAATCACCCTTTAGAAATCACATTCCACCGCCTCTGCACCTATCGGATGCTGTGCTCGAACTTCCCGGGTGGCTTGAATCATCGCGCGCACTGCGCTATGCGGGGCTGAGGCCAATCCAAACATGACCAGTATTCGGTGATTGCACTGTCGGCGGTCGAACGCCAAAAAATGCGTTGCAAGTCCCATTACGCTGGGTTGATGCACACCTGCAAATACATCTTCTTGATGTCGGCCGTGATGGCGACTGGCCGGCATCGGAAGCGCATTATCAAGTCAGCCAAGTCGACCAGCTTTTCACCAACCAACTGCATCTCACTTAGCGAAACCCCTCGATCCGCTCTGCATGACGCATCGATCACGATCCGAAACTTCTTAAGCACCGGATTGTGCGCAATATGGTAGCACCAGCGCTCGGACGGCCGGTCAGCCAACTGCATTTGCGCGGCGCGCAGCAATTCTCCAATGGCTGCAAAGTATTTTTCTTATAAAACTGGGTCGCGCTTGAAACGGCATTCTAGCTGCCGAAACCTCTGTGATGCCATGGCCCTCGAAGATCCAAGCTGTTCGATACCATCACGCAGCTGGATATCCACTTAAAAACAGGCCTCTGGCAGCCGGCGCTACGTCCGCATGAAGATCTCTTTGCAGCGCTCCTGTTCGGCTGTGCAATGCAATGCAATGCAGCAACGCAGCCCAGACTTCTTCTCCTAAGTCTTCGTTGATCAGTGCTTGCATGGGCGTACCGAGGTCACTACGCCTTACATGAGCCATTTTGCTATTGCTTGTTCTTTGACAACGGTTCAGCGACTATTCTCTGCGCATCGTCGTTTCATTGCAATCGACGCAGCGTCTCCAAAGGGCCACCGATGCGAGTGTTGGTTGGGCACACGACGCTGTTGTGCTTGACCTTACACCACGGACACGGTTTCTCCGGACACTTCCCAGATTGATGTCGCGAACTGAAACAATTCATACAGCGTCGCTGTTTCATTACGTTCGTTAAGCGGTCGGCAAAACTTTAAACTCGGCACAGTGGAATGGCCAATGCTGCTGACCTGAGCACAGCTCGCAATCCGGGGGTCGCTCGTCGCCCCGTCCGATACTTCGGCCACGATCATTCGAAGAGCTTGTGGCTTAGAATGTGCGCTGGTCGCCGGCACTACTGCTCGAGCCTGCTGATAATTGAGACAGCACACTAGCACGTAACTCTAGAAACCGAAACATTCCGTCGAGCGTTGGCAACTCCTCAGTTGAACACCGCCCCGACCATCGCATGCGGCTGTCGGCATCAAGTAGTCGCTCGAGTTGGTGGAGCAACATGTACTTTGCCACAGCTTCGGGTTTCGACGACAACTGCAACTGAAGAAACGCGTTCATTGCCGCATCGAGCACCTTGCGCATGGCGTCACACGAACGCTGCTGAAGTGGCTTCAGTGCCGACAACGTTTGCAAATGAGCACGAATTGTGTTGTATTCATTCCCGTATTGCTGACATAGCTCTGTCCATAGCTGACTGCGAACAACATTCACCTCTCGACCCTAACTGGGCCACTCAAAGCACTGATTTCGTTCAACCGAATTTCGAAGAAACGTGGATAAAATCCACGAATAAATTCCAAATGTCTGCGCGAACGCAATGCCACTAGAAATATTGAAATGGCCTCATAGCAGCCTTGGACTCGAATGCCGTCAGCGCAGCGACGAACTGAATTTAAAAAAGCGCGAATAAAATCCAAAATTCTGAGCGAACGCATAATGCCGTCAGCGCACGACAAAACGAATTTAAGAAAGCGCGAATAAAATCCAAAATTCTGAGCGAAGGCATTGTCGCTCAAAATATTGGAATTGCTCAGAAAATGCACTGCATTCGAATGCCGTCAGCGCAACGACAAAACGAATTTAAAAAAGCGCGAATAAAATCCAAAATTCTGAGCGAACGCATTGTCGCCCAAAATAATGCAAGCACTCGAATGCCGTCAGCGCAACGACAAAACGAATTTAAAAAAGCGCGGATAAAATCCAAAATTCTGAGCGAAGGCATTGTCGCTCAAAATATTGGAATTGCCCAGAAAAATGCACTGCATTCGAATGCCGTCAGCGCAACGACAAAACGAATTTAAAAAAGCGCGAATAAAATCCAAAATTCTGAGCGAACGCATTGTCGCCCAAAATAATGCAAGTACTCGAATGCCGTCAGCGCAACGACAAAACGAATTTAAAAAAGCGCGGATAAAATCCAAAATTCTGAGCGAAGGCATTGTCGCCCAAAATATTGGAATTGCCCAGAAAAATGCACTGCATTCGAATGCCGTCAGCGCAACGACAAAACGAATTAAAAAAAGCGCGAATAAAATCCAAAATTCTGAGCGAACGCATTGTCGCCCAAAATAATGCAAGCACTCGAATGCCGTCAGCGCAACGACAAAACGAATTTAAAAAAGCGCGGATAAAATCCAAAATTCTGAGCGAACGCATTGTCGCCCAAAATAATGCAAGCACTCGAATGCCGCCAGCGCACGACAAAACGAATTTAAGAAAGCGCGAATAAAATCCAAAATTCTGAGCGAAGGCATTGTCGCTCAAAATATTGGAATTGCTCAGAAAATGCACTGCATTCTAATGCCGTCAGCGCAACGACAAAACGAATTTAAAAAAGCGCGAATAAAATCCAAAATTCTGAGCGAACGCATTGTCGCCCAAAATATTGGAATTGCCCAGAAAAATGCACTGCATTCGAATGCCGTCAGCGCAACGACAAAACGAATTAAAAAAAGCGCGAATAAAATCCAAAATTCTGAGCGAACGCATTGTCGCCCAAAATAATGCAAGCACTCGAATGTCGTCAGCGCAACGACAAAACGAATTTAAAAAAAAAAACGCGAGTAAAATCCAAAATTTTGAGCGAACGCATTGTCGCCCAAAATAATGCACTGCCCTCGAATGCCGTCAGCGCAACTACAAAACGAATTTTAAAAAGCGCGAATAGAATCCAAAATTCTGAGCGAACGCATTGGCGCTCAAAATATTGGAATGCCCATAAAAATGCACTGCACTCGAATGCCGTCAGCGCAACGACAAAACGAATTTAAAAAGCGCGAATAAAATCCAAAATTCTGAGCGAACGCATTGTCGCCCAAAATAATGCAAGCACTCGAATGCCGTCAGCGCAACGACAAAACGAATTTAAAAAAAAAACGCGAGTAAAATCCAAAATTTTGAGCGAACGCATTGTCGCCCAAAATAATGCACTGCCCTCGAATGCCGTCAGCGCAACGACAAAACGAATTTTAAAAAGCGCGAATAGAATTCAAAATTCTGAGCGAACGCATTGGCGCTCAAAATATTGGAATGCCCATAAAAATGCACTGCACTCGAATGCCGTCAGCGCAACGACAAAACGAATTTAAAAAGCGCGAATGAAATCCAAAATTCTGAGCGAACGCATTGTCGCTCAAAATATTTGAATTGTTCAGAAAATGCATTGCATTCGAATGCCGTCAGCGCAACGACAAAACGAATTTAAAAAAGCGCGAATAAAATCCAAAAATCTGAGCGAACGCATTGTCGCCCAAAATAATACAAGCACTCGAATGCCGTCAGCCCAACGACAAAACGAATTTAAAAAAGCGCGAATAAAATCAAAAAATTCTGAGCGAACGCATTGTTGCCCAAAATAATGCACTGCACTCGAATGCTGTCAACGAAACGACAAAATGCAATTCGAACCACTACATTGCTAAATATCACTGCATTGCACATGCGCGCTTTTTTACTCCGCTGTGCCGCTTTGGCTACATGCTTCGTCTCCGCTCCCGCTCGACCAACTTTCGTCGTCAAATTGCTCAATTGCAATTATTATCGTTTTTCTATCTAAAAGGAGGAAAAAACGAAAAGACTTAGTAACATGCCTTTACACATGCCAATCCGCTCGTCGCCTAAAAGGTTCACCACGCACATTTCATTTTGGCGTAATTCACAAAAAGCTATTCGCCGGTCCCCTATTACATAAAATATACCATTTTGCAACGCTTCCTTTTCCTATCCTTAGTAACATATAGTAGGTACATACCTATATGCCGACGCCTATATTCTATTATTTGCAAAACAACCCTTATCCACAGGATCACTCCAACAAACCGATGAAGCGATCGATATTGCTACTTGCTGGTGTGCGTAGATACAAATTCCAGCACACCTCAGTGTCGCCATCACAGATGCTTTATGTACATACATATTTGCATATACCTACTCTGCGTGATCAGTTCACCAAAATGACGAAGGGATCGATATTTATTAAGTGCTGATGTGCGTAGATACAAATTTCAGGACAGCTAAGTTTCAATGCAGTATGTAGATACTTTGTTCACATGTATACATCCATATTGTATTTACCTACTTCGCGCGATCACTCCACCAAAACGACGAAGTGATCGATATTTACTACGTGCTGACGCACGAATATACAAATTTCAGGACAGCTCAGTGTCGCCAGCACCGATGCTGTATGTACATACATACATGTTTGCATATGTAAATACAAATGTTTCTAATCATACTTCCAAAGTACAATAAAAAATATCCGCAATGCAATGGATCGAATATTCAATGGAATGCATAAAATCTGTACGACTGCCCTGAACAAAGCAAACAAATGGCAGTACTTAGATTGCATTAATTACTCATATACTATACATACCTGTATGTATGTACATACGTATATATAGCGATTTCCGACTACGCACTTTCACTGATAAAAACATTCAATAATCAACACTTTCACTGATACAAATTTGGCTCGACTGGACCATGTTCGATAGCCAGTTTTTAAGAATGGACTGTATGTATATTTACCTTGTATAATTGTATATTTGTAGCGCCTTGCTATTTCAGCCACAATTACTATTCAGGTGCTCGGTTCTGCTCACAAAATTGAATTTTTGATGCAAATACAAACCACTTTAATTTGAAATTGAAAAACTAAAATAGCCCAAAAAAGAACAAAAAAAAACCAGTAATTGAAATAAAAACAAACACGAATAAGGAAGGAAAAAATATTTTATTAGCACTCTAGCGTCTAGCCTCTAGCTGCTCACTTGTTCACAGACGAAGAATAAGTGACAAGAAAAGGCAAATCCGTCCTGACGACGAGAGCTTTTCTCACACGCCCCCGATGTCCTTTCAACCCTTCGGTCCGATGTACTACACTCTGAGTTGTCTGCGCTGCACCCTCGTGGTCTCTTCCGATTTGTACATATGGAACTCGTATTGCTTTCTTCGCCGTTGTCGGCCACCCCTCCACTGCAACTCGTGCCGGCGTGAACACGTATATTAAATTAACGAGCACTAGCTGCAGAGGCTAACGGCTCTAATGCTATATATATATATATTATACAAAGTTATATAAGTATACTAGCTAATTTTATAAAATCCTTAATAATAGACATATTTACATATGTTGGGGTTTTTAAAATTTCAGTCAAAGAGTTTTTTAAAATGTTATTTACTATGGCGTTTGGCAGTGGGCATTGTCCTAAGCCCATTATGTGTTTGATGTCTAGTGTTGAGTTGCATTTTGTGCAATGTGGGGGGTCCTCTTTTCGAAGAACATGGCGATGTGTGGTGGAGGTATGGCCTAATCGTAGTCTTAAAAAATTCGTTATGTCAGCTCTAAATGCGGATGTAGGGTAGATTGGCTGGATTCAGTCTGGATTTATGGTGGTGTAGTGATGCACATATGTTTTCCATCGTTCTTGTTTGGATTTTACGTCGATATTTTGCATGGCATTAACTAGGTCTTTTTTGGTTAAGCAAACGAAGAGGTACAGTGGTGTTTTGTGAGCAGTAGTAGCTGCTTTGTCGGCAAATTCGTTACCCTGTACCAGAGTATATCTAATAATGAGTAGGGACACTCTCCACGTGTTTCTTATCAGTTCCATTTTTCGTCACACAGACACGGAGAAATACACGGTAACAGTGCTGCCGAAAGTACTGCAATAGCAGTATTATACTGCTATTTTATTATCCCGTACTCCGTACTGCCTAAAAGTAAATTATACTGCTTAAAGTTCAAAATTAAACATACAATGCGAATTCAAATAATAATAAATGGTAAATGCTCAATATGCAAATATTGTGTCTGCGTTATCGTTTAAGTTGAAACATATTTGGGAACGAACCGGCATTCCAGCTGTTATTCGATTTTTGGGTCGGGTTTCCATTATTATTATTCCATTCCATTTTCCATATTCCATTAAGGCACCTACATTTTTATTTTTTTCTGGTCTAAATAACATAAAAATTATATTTTTTGTGAGGATGTAAACTTTTTTTTTTCAATTCTTACCTTAAAATAGCAAAAAATTATCATTTTATGAGAAAATTGCATGAAATACAGTGATTATGAAAAATCACCTCTAAGTATAGAAGAAGTTGGAAGTGGACAGTGGTATAATATGTGAGGGAGGGGGGCATGCTGCATGCTTTTTAATAAACAGTTGGGTAGGTGACGAACTATACACTATACAGATGCTCGACTCACGATCGTGAAGGAGTACCTGGGCCCTGCGGGGCTGTTTTCTCAACAGGCCCGAATTACCGCACTCGTTATCAAAATGTGACGATTTGGTATTACCACTCACGTTATCGAGTATCATTTTTTACTTGAAAACAGTTTTGCTGCCTAGTGCCAACTAAAACAATTAGCTATGTGAATATTTTTGAATTAGATTTTGTTGCTTTTTTGGAATCAATTATATGTTGTTGTTTAATTAGGTCATATCTCAAGATAAAAAATACACTGCGAACAAATATTCTTGCTGAATGTATGACCAAACATCCAAAAGATACATAGTTTCACCTAGCTCCTTGAATATCAATAAAATAATACTTGTTTTATTCTTCAATCAACCGGAAAAACGTCAATTTATTTGAATGTTTCTAGTACAATATTATTTTTATTCTATATGTTGTATCGAGTTCCGTCATCCCAATGAGGTTACTCGATCGCTCGGTAGCCCTACTCACTCACTCGTTATCGAGTATGTTAATTCGGCCTCTGGTTTAATAAACAGCTGGGTGGGTGACGGATTAAAGACAAATCTATGGACTGGTGCTCGATTCACAATCTTGAAGGAGTACCAGGTCCATAAAATTGCATGTATCTCTGTAGTGAAAATTAAAGACTTACAAAAAATAGAAAATAAGTTTCCTCGCAAAATTTCGTATGCAGAATATGCTAAAATAATTAATTAAAAAAATATCATAAAAATAATTTACCGCAATGTTCATGTGGAAACCTCAACCAAAAATTATATAATTATTTTATTTATAAAAATATTTTATTATATGTAGTTGTATGTACTTAAAATTAAAATAAAACAATCGCTCTCACAGAGTACTGCGCGATACTGCCCAAAACGGTCGAATTATACTGCCGAGCAAAATATTGAAACGGCAGCCCTGCACGGTAATACACGGTGTTGTCGTGAAAGAGAGATAGAAGAGAAGAAAAATTATTTCAGAATTTGGCAACAGGGTGCTCTTTTCAAAATACGAAAAAATTAATTTGCGATATATTATCGTTAAAACATATTTGTAAACATTTTTGCCTTTCGATCTTCGTTTCTATCATCTGTTATATCAGCTATTTTGTTTAAATGATCAAATCACATGTACTCGAATATTTCAAACACTTGAAATACATGTTTTTTTTTAGAAATACCTTTTGTAGACTCTTCAATCGCTCGAAATTTGTTTATGTAATAAGTGTGGTTTGTTAAAACAGTGGAACAACTTTCGCTCAACCAAAAAATGGAAAAGGACGAGAAAGTTTTCGTATGGACACATGTACATAATTACAATTATTTAATTTTTTTGTAATTTGTGGGCACCATAGCGCAAGTGGTTAGTGCATCGGACTACTGAGCCAGCGGTCTTGGGTTCGAATCCCGTCGCAAACATCTAAAAAGTTTTCACAGTGCCCACCTCTTCCGAATGCCTGACAAGCGTTCAAGAGTATCATTTGTCATGTAAAGCTTCCCAACTCGCCGTTCGGAGTCGGCAGAAAACTGTAGGTCCCTTCCATTCGTGCAAAAATATAACACGCACACATAAATGGTTGCGGGAAGCTAGGCTTGGTTCGACCTAGGACTGCTGAAGCCAAATATTTATTTTTTTATTTTCAAATTAAAGCCCGCCTTTTTCTTTATTTTATATTTGATAAGTCGCAATTGAAATTAAAAATGCAATGAAATGTAGTTGTTTATTTATTTATAATAAAGACTGAATATATAATAAAAAAATAATGTTTTTTTTTCACAAAAATAGTCGTTTAGCAAAAGATATTCAACTACATATTATAATGATACTTAATTTCCCAGCAAAATACTTCGATTTTTTCGTGAAAACACTTCGCATAAAAATTGACAAACGGCAACGCTGTTTGGGTATGAAATGCGTTTTCTTAGAAAAGTATATGTAAATTATGAATGGATTTACGAAGATCGTCCCATAGTTATGAAGAGGGGTGAAGAGTAAAGGGAACATGTCACTATATGCATACACAATATTATATGAAATAGACTCCAATAAACACTCAGCTTCAACATTTTTCATTGTTTTTTCTCACACAGAGTGACGTGAGATGGGAAACCGAATGAAAAATAGGGTTACCGATAGACGATAAACATTTATCACCAAATGGAAACTCTTTTACGGTTGGTTCCGTAATGACTATATTTAGCAAATAGTGGATTATGTACCCCCTTTGCCAATATAATACTGTAGGACCAATTTTTAAATTAATTGATTTAAAGTCCACATTTTTTTCTTAGATTCTTTGATTTACATCAATTTTTTTCTAAAATTGATCTAAATTATACTAGATTTTTAAAGTTCTTTTAACTTATAAAAAGTTATCAAATATTAGGTCTGTTCCTTTACTTGAAAATTATTACTGATTCTTACTGATTCTTACTGGTTTTAGATAAATCGCGTTCCTTTACACAAAAAAGTAGTAAAAGAGAGAGGCAACGAGAGAGTAAAAATTTCCTCTCACTAAAAAATCTTACTATTTCTTACAGGACAAATTTCTTCCAGTAGAAATTGAACTATCTGTCAAAGTCAGCGGTTTCACTTGTTTGAATTATTTGCATTTTTTTATTTTAATTCAAAAAGTAAAAAAATGGAGTGAAAAGGAACATAGATGAAAGTTGAACGTTCTGAATGTTGAAATTTGCATTTCGCAATATATTGCATACTGTATTGGTTCTGGGTAATCATCAGGGGTGGACTTTTCTGTAAAATCCAAAATCATACAACAACCATCTGTTTACTTTTGCTTCACATATGTTTATGACATTTCGTTTGTAGCAGCTTTTGTGGTTAATCGCGTTCCTTTACTTTTTGGTGATTTTGCCTTACTCTGAGAGAATTTTACCCCCACTATTAATAGGTCTGTTCCTTTACTTGAAAATTGTTACTGATTCTTACTGGTGTTAGATAAATCGCGTTCCTTTACACAAAAAAGTAGTAAAAGAGAGAGGCAACGAGAGAGTAAAAATTTCCTCTCACTAAAAAATCTTACTATTTCTTACTGGACAAATTTCATCCAGTAGAAATTGAACTATCTGTCAAAGTCAGCTGTTTCACTTGTTTGAATTATTTGCATTTTTTTTATTTTAATATAAAAAGTAAAAAAATGGAGAGAAAAGGAACATAGATGAAAGTTGAACGTTCTGAATGTTGAAATTTGCATTTCGCAATATATTGCATACTGTATTGGTTCTGGGAAATCATCAGGGGTGGACTTTTCTGTAAAATCCAAAATCATAAAACAACACTCTGGTTACTTTTGCTTTACATATGTTTATGACATTTCGTTTGTAGCAGCTTTTGTGGTTAATCGCGTTCCTTTACTTTTTGGTGATTTTGACTTACTCTGAGAGAATTTTACCCCCACTCCTTGAAATTCAATAATTTACTATTTTTGGAGCAAAAAGTAAAGGAACAGACCTATTAATATATTTCACCGTGTGTGTGTATATTTCATTATTTATTTAGCATGTTTTTGTACCGAAGTGCGTTTTTCAATTTACCCATCGGTAACTCTGGAAAAATTTGGCGGAGACAACACAACCTCCCCTGACAACTGCCATTTTGGCACCAGAGACTGATCTCTCGAGTGGATTCGCATGTAGATGAGAGAAGAAATCTGAATATTTTTTTGTTACTCACGGTGTAGTTGTTCCTCGGTACACTAGGGGCACCACCATCGATTTGTCCAAGAGATAGTACTATTAGTTTCATATACAATGGTTATAGTCAAAAAACTTTAACCGACTCTCCTGAAAAATAGTATAAATGCACTTAGTATCTTTTTGCACGAGACCATCGATTTGCTACTCAATAAAACGCTTGGTACATAGATGTCCTGTCCAGGGAAACTTATCTGTAGTTGCTCTTAATACCCGTGTTATTCCATGGCAGACAATAACAGATGTGTTACATTCGAGTACGTAGCTAAGGAGGTCATTATACTTCTGGTATAGGTGGTAATTCTGCTTGTGTCAGTGTTAGTGGTTTTCATGTTTAACGAGTAGTTGTTCTGTTAGCCACCTATCTACCTATGTACATATGTTTATTCTGATGATTGCGTTAAGAAAGACGGTTCTTACTTGCAATGAAGATGTTCCCTGGCCTTCTTTTCAAAAGCAAACAACAATAGCTCACTATATTTCGCTACAAATTTTAAATTCTAATGCAATTGTGTTATAAAAAAAACATACCGACAATTACACACTAATGTATAAAATAGTTGATTATTCTGAATTCTCACGGAACCATGTCATCAACAGATACAACTAATGTAACCAATTAAATGACGTCAATATGTTTCATGTTTCCATAATATAAAATAACAACCAAACTAGTATTTAAAACAAAATAAACAAATTCATCTAGACCAGTTTTCCTAATCAAGTATATACGATCCGGTTCTAGGTTTGTCAGAAATTCCCCGAACACCTCAAGGAGTCTCGGAATCTCTTCAGGTAATAAACTTAGCTGGCTGCATCATCTCCACAAATGATTTCATGGGTGCATAATCGGACTCCTAATCCGGTTCGCTTTGAACAGGTCTCAAAGAACTTCACACGCAGTTGATCTTGAATTCTTGATATACGTCGTACATGGTACACCTACCCCTACTGAATGCAAAAAATGTAAGGTTGTAAAATGAAATTGTTGAATGCTAAGGCCAAGCGAATAATCAGAGACTCCCTTCGCTCAGGATGTTTATAAGGGCTATGCAATACATCGTTTAATCTCTTAAGCAAATTATTAAAAACAAAGAAATAGAGTTGGGCTAAGCCGTGAATTTATGTTCGTAGGTATAACTGTGAATTTGATATTTTATTCACTGTGAATATAACCTGTGAATGTGAATTCACGACGATGCGACTATGAAACTACATAAACTACTATAAAACTACATATACCTACTATCGTTATTAATGCCGTTAAAAATTTCGACGCAATAATTCAAAAATTAACTTACCCCAGAAACTAATGATATTAACGGATGCTTGGTTTCCAGATGCCTTTTCAAATTGCACAAATTACATTTTGCGAAACTATCGTCTAATTCAAAGAAATTCCACAAAAAACAAGTTTTTCTTCGCTTTGTTATTAGCGGCATCTTAAAAGTCTGTTTTTTTTTATTTTTGCCTCAGCCATTAAATCCTCCCGTCATGTAAAGTACATCTGCCAAATGTACCTCCCCATCGACAAATCCAGATGCGCACGTACAGCTACCCATTCGCTGCCACGCGCCAACTTTCTTGTTGTTCTTACTTTGTTGCATTGCTACACATATACTCTTTCATGAAAGAAAAAATAATGTTTTCTGCCTCTACTTCACATTCTTGGTGATTTTCGTTTTCTAGTTTTGTTTCTCTTTTTTTTTTCGTTATCGTCGTTATCGTTATCACGCACATATACGTGTGCGCCGTACAGGCAGCTTTTTGCATTTTGAGTCCCGTATCCCCGTCGTAAAATGTCCCCTCCTCAACCATAAGTCAAAGGAGTTTGGGATTGGGATAGAGTAGAGAAAAGAAAAGGCACCGTAGCGCAAGTGGTTAGTGCGTCGGACTACTGAGCCAACGGTCTGGGGTTCGAATCCCGCCGCAAACACCTAAAAGTTTTTCAGAGTGCCCACCTCTTTCGAATGTCTGACAAGCATCAAAGAGTATCATTTGTCACGATTGAGCTTCTCAACTCGCCGTTCGGAGTCGGCAAAAAACTGTAGGTCCCTTCCATTCGTGCAAAAATATAACACGCACACACAAATGATTGCGAGAAGCAGGCCTAGGTTCACCTCGAGCTGTAGCGCCAACTAAGTAAGTAAGTTAGATAGATAGATTTTTATTGTAGCAGAGAAATAATACATTGTTCTTAAAACTATATTGCACAATTTACAGAGATATGGTATAAGCTACCTTACTACTGAAAAATTATTAACAATTGTGGGAAAGAAGATATTACAATTAAATTTTAGAAGGAAAAGCTACTTAAAAACCTTCCATTAAAACTAGAAGCTAGCCCAGCTACCCAGGGAGAGAGAAGAGGAGGCCAAACTTGATTTCGAACTTTTACAGTTTATCAAAGTGATGATAGTAAGTATATAATAACAAATTTTAAATATCTTATAAAAACAGATAGTAGGTAAATAAATTAACAATTACAAATGAATAATAAATAATAAATAATAAATAATAAGTAATAAATAATAAATAATAAATAATAAATAATAAATAACAAATAATAAATAATAAATAATAAATAATAAATAATAAATAATAAATAATAAATAATAAATAATAAATAATAAATAATAAATAATAAAAAATAAATAATATATGACAAATAATAAATAATAGATATTAAACAATAAACAATAAATTAATAATAAATAATAAACAATATACTAATAACAAATATGATACATAATGAATAAATAAAGAGGAATAAAGCAATTTATTAAGCAACAAGGTTGGAAATCAAGTGGTTGTCAGAAGAACTACACGATATATTATAACGATCATTTAGTTTTAAAATTCTTTGCGGCACTTTTTCAATATTTGCCAAGACATGTAGGTCTTCAGTGGAAAAATGCCAGGGCAAATCATACATCATTTTTAAGAGTTTATTTTGCGTAATTTGAATTTTTCTAATATGTGTTATTGCACATTTACCCCAAACGGGAGAACCATAAAAAAGTATTGCTTGGAATATAGCCTTAAATATTACTAATTTATTTTCTATGCTTAGCTGCGACTTGCGGTTTATGAATGGATATAATGATCTAATTGTTGTATTCACCTTATTTATAGATTGCTGTATATGTAAGCTAAATGTCAATGTTTTATCCAGGTGTACCCCTAAATACTTTGCGCTGTGTCTCCACTCTGTCTGCACTCCATTAATTTGAAGTCTGTTACTTGGTAGAAAACAAGCTTTTCTTTTTCTAGTAAAAAAGACAGCCTGAGTCTTTGAAGCATTAATTTTTATCTTCCAATCATTGAAATATGTTTGGATTGTATTCAGTGCAGATTGCAAATTGGTTTCAATATTAAAACCAATTGTATCTGATGAAAGAATACAGGTATCATCGGCAAACAAGGCGGATTCACAGTGTCTAAGTCGTGGAAAGTCAGAGGTATATATTATAAATAGGATTGGGCCAAGCACTGAACCTTGGGGTACACCTGCAGCAACAGAAAAATTGTCCGAGAACCAGTTATTAATGGAAACCTTAAAAGTTCGCTCAGATAGAAATGACTCAATCAATTTAATCAGGTAGGTCGGAAAATTGAATGTGATTAGTTTGTGTAGCAAACCGTCATGCCAGACAGTATCAAACGCTTTTTCAACATCCAGTAGCACCATACCTGTGCTTCTTCCTAAAACAAGATTATTTTTTATGAAATTGCTAATGCGATGTACTTGATGAATCGTATTGTGATGAGCCCTAAACCCAAACTGTTCTGGTGGTAGTATGTTATGAGTACTTAAATGAGCTAACAATTTATTTTTAATTACTTTTTCAAAGCATTTGCTTAAGCAGCTCAACAAACTAATAGGTCTATAGCTACCGGCCAAGGCGGCATTTTTACCCGGCTTCAAAATCGGGATAACTTTTGCTGATTTCCACTGATAAGGAAAATATCCTAACTTAGAGCACCCATTAAACAACCGTTGTAAGAACTTTATCCCTCGATTCGGGAGATTTTTGATGAATAAGTTTTTCAGTCCATCAAACCCGACAGCTTTATTTGGTTTTATGCTTGATAAAATATCTTTCAACTCAGTGAATGATACAACATTCTCACCTATGGTTACTGGAAGTGAATAAAGGAGGTTCATGGAATGCGCAACTGTAGAATTTGTGCTATTGCTGCCAACTAAGCTGTTTGTTGTGTGATGATTGGAAAAGAACTCACGCGCTAAAGTATTTGCCTTTTCTGTGTTGGACAATATTACAGAATTTCCATCTTTTAGTGCAGGAATAAGACAATGTTTTTTTTTAATTACTTTCACGATATTCCAGAAGGGCTTGCTACCCTTCTCCAGTCGCTGGAGCTTATTGTTCCAAGCAGTGTTTCTAAAATTTGAGATTAATATTTTTATATGAGCATTGAGGATTTTCATTTCGGAAAGGTAACTATGGTTTCTAGTCCTTATCCAGTACAATCTGAACAAGTTCCTCACTTTAATAAGCGTAAGTATATAAGATGGTAGTGTGCTCCCACTGTCTCGATTTCTCGGTTTTTTGGGTACTGCTTGGTCAATGCTCTCCAGTACTGCAACCGTAAAGTTATCGATGGCCTGATTGATTTGAGGTAGATTTATTCGGTCTACAGTTACTTCATCAAAGTCACTTAGCCTTCGTGTCATAATTCTTTTAAAAATATCCCACTTGGCATTTTTAAAATCAAACACTAAATTACTGGTTTGTACAGGGGATAACAGGACACTATATAACACTGGTAAATGGTCTGAGCTAAGTTCATTTATAGCCATGGGCTGACTGAAAAGATCTGGAAAATTAGTCAGAAAGAGGTCAAGCGTTGATGGACTTGATCTACTGTTTGTAGGGATATAGGTGGGATGAGGAGGATACAGGATATGAAACGGATGTCTAGCATTTAGGTCAGCAAGCAAGTTGCCCCATGTATTTGCTCTCACGCATCCCCAGTTTCTGTGCCTACAATTCAAATCTCCACCCAGAAGAAAGGTTCGTCTTAAATTTACTAATTTTTGCAAGTCATTGTTTAAAATACAGCGTTTACTCGCAGATGCGGAGCCACCAGGAAAATAAACTGAATATATTATTAGGGATCGACCATTAGTAAATGGTATTTCTATACCAATATTTTCAATTAGTTTAGTTTTTATCACAGGTAGGACTTTATGTTTGATATTACGCTTAATAACCACGGCAACTCCACCCCCTCTTCTCTCTTCTCTGTCTAGGCGATAACATTTATAATCTTTATTCGAAAGATTTACATTTGAACTTAACCAAGTTTCAGTAACTAAACAAACATCGATATGAAACTTGCTTAAGAAAGCAAAAAATTCTATTACTTTATTTCGAATGCCTCTAGCATTCCAACAAATTATATTCAAGTTTGTATTCATTATTTACCTTGATAGAGATACTTAATAGCTAATTGTGCAATTGTATTAAATTGTTCAGCTTTTGTAGTACAGTTGCCCAGAAGCGTGATCATTTCAGTAGTAAGCGCATTAATCTCTTCCAAAGAAAATAGTGCATTGACTTCTTTCGGTCCGGCGTTGATGTTGTTGTTGGTCCATTGATTAGGAATATTTTTGCAGCCAGTTGCTGCGGGTAACACGGTGCTGCTCATGCTCCTACGCTGCGGTTTGAGAGCAGGGAAGTCATGCATGTTCGCTGTGAACGATTGTTGGTTCTGCACATGCACAACTCTCTGCGATGGTTGTGTTTTGTTTTTCGCTGATAGCCTCTCTCTTAATTCATGGAAAGTTTGGCGACTAACGCAAGATGGATCAGTTGATTTATGTGTTCCCTTGCAGTTAGCACACTTGATGTTTTTAGAGTCGCATGCTTTGGTTTCGTGGTTCTCAGAACAAATAGCGCAGTGTGTTTTGATGTGACAATTGCTTTCACCGTGGCCATACATCTGGCAATTGTAACACTGAGTTAGTTTATTTTTTTGCCTACGAGCGAAGTCCCATTTCACTTGTGTTTTAAATATGGATCGCACATTTTTCTTAAGTTCATACAATCTTATTGAACCGATCTCTAGACTAACCAGATAAAAAACATCGGTTATTTTATCATACTTCTTTTTAATTGTTTTAATGTTTTGACATTTAAGTCCACGTGCAATAAGTTAATTTTTCAGAGTGTCAGTAGGAAGTTCGTCTAGTCCGTAGAGCATGACTTTAAATGACCTTGCTGATGGCAAGTCATGAGTGAAAAATTGTAGATAGACATTTTCTTAATACAATAATTTTCCAATTTTACTTCACGTAACAAACAGTGCACATTTTCACTAGTTTTTTGTAGGACACATATGGATGGAATTTTTGATTTTTTGTTTGATACCGATGGGGCAATAATTTCATCACATTCGATCTCGTGCAAAATAGTTTGTCTTGGAGACTTTATCCTTGTCTTTTGAAGACATTTTCAGATTTTTCGTATTTGAAGACAATAAATTGTCTTCAATACTAGGGGAACGATTTCTTTTCGGAATTATGGATTTGTTTTGTTTTTAAGTACTTTACAGAACAGAACAGAACAACGTCAAACGGGTTCAAAGCGCCGATTCGTACTCCTAAGTAAGTAAGTAAGTAAGAGAAAAGAAAAGAAAAGAGAAATAGGAATTATATAAATATATATGCCGCATTGGAAGGATGGCGTGATCGTGGAATGGAAAATTACCAGAAGGAGGTGTCACCTTAAAGCAATGACAGAGACAGAATATGTATTGCAAAGTAGAGAGCAATAGGAGGGAGTAGTGCAGGTAGTTGTTTTGGGGTCGAAAAGGGAACTGCGCTGCCGCACAGTGATGAGCGAAGTTTGATTGGGCAGTCGAAGTTTGGTAGCTGGTTCAGCCGGTTGACTCATGGGACAGTGGCATCTCTTCCATCTTCTGGTTTTTCATTTCTTCTCTGCGCACGGAGTAATTATTAGTGTCGGCGGGATTCGGCCATCCGTGGCGCATAATAAGAATATCTCTTATTAAATCGGGTAAAACAAATCCGCCAAAACGGCGAGGATTCGGGATAGTACCAAAGTACCCAAAAGTGCGGAGAAAATTTCACTCGGCCACGTGATCACAACCAATGCTCATAAATTTTGTTTGTGTAACCGGTGCGACATCGAACAGTGCCCAAAAGTGCGGGAAAAGAACGTATACAAATTTCCTCGGCCACGTGATCACAAACGACGCGCATAAATTTTGTGTGACTGGTACGACACCGAACAGTGCCCAAACCGGTGAGACATGCAACAGTTGCAAAAAGGTGCGTAGAAAATCCTCCACCCCCTAGTGCACATACTGAGTGGAAATCTAAACCCTACCACGTGATCACAACCGACGCGCATACATTTTTTGGTGTGACCGGTACGACACTAAACCGTGCCCAATTTGCGACCAATGGCGCCTCCTAAGGTACCACCCATGGAGATGCAGATGGCAAAGCGGAGCAGCTAGTATCGAGTCAACAAACCCAGGACATCGCGCCCAGATTCCCGAGCCGCCAGCCTCAGCAACTGATCCAGTGTGATTTTTTTTTCTCTTTTAATTTTGTTATTGTGATAATTCGAGCCTATAGTGTAGTATTGCTTTCTGCACTTAATAATTTCCTATATAGTTTTTTTTTCATATTGTAACACTAGCAAGCCGGTAAACGTACCCTGCTGAATGACAGCTGCTGCTGCCGCTTTGAAGAATGTAACAAGAAGGAGAGAAAAAGAGAAGAGGAAATAAAGAAAGAAGGCAGAACCACGCGGGCGATTTGCCGCGGTTGTAGAGAAAATTAATAGAGTTGTTTTATTTCAATAATTTAATTTTATCCTTCCCCAGATATTCCGAACTCAGGAAAATTATTAACATTGGTGTCAGAAGTGGGATATTTGGTCGATATGTCGCAAGAATTTTCACCGAAGTTGGACGAAATTCTCTGTCAATTAATCTCATTAAGTGAAAGCGTGTTAAAACAAAACGCTGAAATAGCCCAGCTACGCTTAGTGGTACTACATTCCTCGACAAGGTGTTCGAGTGTTCAACTCCCGAAGCAGGTCCAATGAGACAGCAGGAACACAATGGGAATCCAGGTGGTAATACAACTACAACTATTATTCACAACCCCTGCAAAATCAAATCCCAACCGTTTGATAGCAACACAGCTGATTGGCGTGATAACCGCATTCAGTTTGAAATTGTTGCCGAGGCAAACTGTTGTGACAGTAAGTAGAAACCACACACATTAGCATCTATGCTTCGTGGAGAAGCTGTGTCCATCTTATCCAATCTTAGTGCCGAGGATCGTGGTGATTACCAGAAGTTAACTTCTGCTCTCGAGCTAAGATTTCTACCTCAACAAAAGCACGTTTCACATGCAATGTTTCGTTCCAGGCGTCAACGATACAAAGAAGACCTTGGAGCTTTTGGTAGTGACGTTCAGCGACTTATGCGGATCTTATTCAGTGATTGTCCACCGGAGGCTCAAGAGCGAATATCGCTTATGCAGTTTTTAGACGGGTTCGCTGACCGCTCCCTTCAGGATGCTATTCGTATGGCGAATCCGATGACTTAACTAGAGCTATTTTGGTTGAAGCTGCACACATGGCAACCCAAACTAGCCATTTAGCCCGATCTGCTGAATGCGCAATGGAAGTAGAACGGCAGGGTGCTCTAAATCATTCCAATCGTAGAATATGGGGTCAACGAGATGCACACCAGCAACTACCGAATGAGAGATCTAATACTCGACCCGTTTCGGGAAACGGGGAGCAGTCAGCGTCGAGGGGCGGACGTTGACACAATCAAGCTGTCCTCAAGTTTTCAATCCTAACAACGAAAATCAGTTTAGCGGATTCACAGTTGCTGCTTTTATCGGTAATGTGCCTTGTCGATTATTGGTCGATACCGGTTCGTCAACCGCGCTGGTGAATCGAGAAATAATTCCATCTGGTACACGTTTACATACTTCAAAAGCTGTGGTCAAAACTTAACGCTGTAACACAATTAATGTGTCAAATGAATGGCGAACTACTATACAACTAGGCAAATTGAAGCGAAGTGTTAGGATTATGGTGGTTGATTTTTTAGTATCCGTCAATAGCCAAGGAATTCTCGGAATCGATGTTCTTAAAGCATCTTACTTTTCTTCAAACCTGTTATCCATTGTCGGCCATGATATCCCATTAAGCAGTGAATGTAATCCTACATTGGGATCTGAACACGGTTATCCTGTTGAAGACACCGTACGGGCCTTATATCTGGAAACCACGGATTCATTAATTATTCCCCCACGAAGGGAAACAATCATCTCTACTAGTGCTTCCAGTCATGCTCCTGCCGAAGGTAGTCACTCCCGTGTATACCGATCTTCCTAAGGGAATCCTAGCTGGTAAGTCGATGAACTGCAACAGAGAGGGTAAACTCTTTGTACGAGTGGCAAACGTTGTCGATTATCCTATTACACTTCCATCTAAATTAAAAATTGCTACTTTTGAAGAGGGTGTATGGCAAGATGCGGGTCATGCTGATAATAATATCGTACAGTCCCATTTAATCGAGCTCTTCACTAAATCCCAACAACATCTTCAACCGTCACAATCCGAGGCCATTAGATCGCTACTTATGGAATTTTGTGACATTTTCTTAGGAAGAACTAACATCGTTAAAAACCGAATTGATGTTGGTAATGCAAAACCCGTCAAACAATCTCCACGCCGTTTACCATTAGCCAAGCACGAGGAGTCGAAGGCTATAATCGAAGACATGCTGAAAAGAGACATAATCGAACCTTCTTTAATGCACCTACTACATTTAAACGGCTAATGTCCAACGTGTTTAGAGGACTTTCGATGGGCACTTGTCTAGTTTACTTGGATGACATACATGGTAAGAGCTTTGATGCTTGATAATTTAAAAACTGTTTTTAGTCGTCTACGAGAAGCCGGGTTGAAAATAAACCCTTCGAAATGTAGTTTGCTCCAAAAGGTAGTTCGTTTTCTGGGGCATATGATTAATGAAAAAGGAGTGCTTCCTGATCCGTCGAAAATTAAAGATGTCATCGATTGGCCTAGCCCGGCAAACATTTCCGAGGTCCGCAGTTTCGTAGGTTTGCGTACCTATTACCGACAATTTGTTTCTCATTTTGCCGAAGTTGCGCGCCCTCTCCATCGTCGAACGGAAAAGCATGTTTCCTTTAATTAATAATGGGACATGTACGCCCCGACTGCGAGTTTATTTTAGACACCGACGCATGCGATCAAGGGGTTGGGTTGGCGCGATTTTATCGCAAAGTCAGGATCAAAAAGAGGTTGTAATTGGTTATTTCAGTAAGGCTCTCAGCAAACCAGAGAGAAATTATTGCACCACACGCAAGGAGCTTTTAGACATGATCAAGGCGATAGAACATTTCCATGTTTACTTATTTGGGCGTGAGTTTTTAATCCGCACAGATCATGCTGCTCTTAGCTGGTTACTGTCTTTTAAAAACCCAGAAGGACAGCTCGCGCGTTGGTTGGAAATGCTACAGCATAATCACTACAAAATAAAACATCGTGCTGGGCGGAGTCATTTAAATGCTGATGCACTTTCTCGAAGACCATGTATAGCAGATAATTGTAACCACTGCACGTCAAAGGAGATGCGTTTTGATGGGGGATTAATTCATTCGGTCAAAACCTTACTGCTTATCGACAGTGAATTTAATTCTGAACGGTTGGCAGAGGCGCAAAGAGAGGATGATGTTTTGTCCCGTGTCATAACGCGGGTCAAAGAAGGTAACAGACCAACATGGAACTACGTGTCTGGCGAAGGCAATCTTCTGAAGGCATATTGAGCACAATTTTCCGCGTTACGGATGAGTAACGAAATTTTATGTAAGAGATGGGTTCTGGCAAAACGTAATGAACCTGAGCGTTTATTGGCAATTGTACCGAAGTCATTAAATTCCGAAGCGATTAAAATGTTTCACGATACCCCTTTCGGGGGACATTTCGGTTCAAATAAAACACTCGAAAAGGCAAGAAAGCGGTTTTATTGTGTCGCAGTTGGCAAAGATGTAGTTCAATGTTGCAACGAGTGTGACATTTGTGCGGCGAAACGAGGTCCTAAGAGTAGGACGAAAGGTAAGTTTCAACTCTATCTTTCAGGTGAGCCATTTCAACGAGTCGCTGTCGACATTTTGGGTCAGCTGCCTCCTACGAAAAAAGGAAATAAGTACTTTTTAGTGCTGATGGACTACTTCACGAAATTGGTCGAGGTTTTTCCTCTTTTGGACCAGACTGCTAACACTGTAGCCAGGGAATTGCTTAACGAAGTTTTCTGTCGCTATGGGATACCGCGGGAATTGCACTCGGACCAAGGTAGGAATTTCGAGGCCGAAGTCTTTCAAAGTGTTATGGGAATTTTGGGAATCAATAAAACCCACACCACTCCATTACATCCCCAGTCTGACGGACTCGTCGAACGCATGAACAAAACCATTTTGCATTTCTTAGCCAAATTTGTAAGTGACAAGCAGGATGATTGGGATGATCTTCTCCCTTTGTTTGCAATGGCATATCGTCCGGCTCAGCATGATTTTATAAAGCAGTCTCCACACACAATGCTCTTTGGAAGAGATATGCGACTTCCTCCGGACCTACTCCTTGGAAATCTGCAACAACTTGGGGAAATTCACGACAGAGCACGACATCAGATGCATCAGGCGTCAAAAAGAATCAAATCCAGGTATGATCTTACTTCAAATGCACCTCGCTTTCAGGTCGGAGATTTCGTTTCGTTCCATAGCCCTAAACGAAAAGTGCGCATGTGCCCGAAACTGCAATCGGACTGGGACGGACCCTATCAGGTTATGAGCTTACTTACTGATATCACCATAAAAATCCAAAAACTTTCGAGGTCGAAACCAAGAATTGTTCACGTTGACCGATTAGCTGTTTACCGAGGAACGAATCTCAATGCTTGGGAGTCATGAGCAAGATCTTCTGCAGGCTGTGCTCCAGTTCAAGAAGGGAGGAATGTAACACTAGCAAGCTGGTAAATGTACCCTGCTGAATGACAACTGCTGCTGCCGCTTTGAAGAATATAACAAGAAAGAGAGAAAAAGAGAAGAGGAAATAAAGAAAGAAGGCAGAACCACGCGGGCGATTTGCCGCGGCAGTAGAGAAAATTAATAGAGTTGTTTTATTTCAATAATTTAATTTTATCCTTCCCCAGATATTCCGAACTCAGGAAAATTATTAACAATATTTTTACTTTACTTTTAGAAACATTTTTTATTAATCCATTTAAACCAATATAGACTTACATGCTAGAAAAAAATTCTTAAATCTAATTAAAATCCATCTATATTACTTAATTTAGCTTACTGGCCCTTAGGGGGCACTCTAGGCTTAACTTCATTATTACAAACTATTGCTTTTCAGCTTTAACCTAACTTTATTACGACTACGCTAATCTAACAGTAATATCCCAAGAAAAGTTTGGAAATTTGGGTTCCATATCAATTTTTCTATTTTTTCCTTAAACCTACAAAAAACTTAACCTACCTAAAATAACCTAAGCTACTTAATCTAAACTAACTGTAATCGGGGTGGTAAGCGCTCGTTGCCTAGTGCCCCGAGTGGTCACCATCCTGATTGCGTCGTTGGGCGCATGGCCCTCGCCATTACGAAGCCCCCTCGCGGCACCGGGACCTGAGCGAGGCCGCAGCGTCGGTCAGCTCTTGGAGACGATGCATCGCAATAGCGGGCCCGGCTACTCCGCGAAGACCCCCTAGCTAACCTAACCTACATAACTAACCTAACTTAAGAAACTAGGATGTTACTTTAGTAACGCATCGACCTGGGAGATCGCATTATCGACCCCCTCCTCATCAACAAGCCACCAAAATTCGGTGTATTGCTTTTCAGTATCCCATTTATTCCGGTCTGCAATTGCGGTACTAAAACTGAGAATCTCATGAGCATTGGCGTCGAGCCCGCCGTGGATGAGCCGCCTATCTCACGCACCGCGGTGGCGGTGGTACAATACCGGAATACCATCTCTTTTTTGCACTAACCCTGAATCGATATTAAGAAATACCTCTGGTGGAATAAAACCCGATAGGAGCGTACTCTCGTGGTACATTTCATTGGGGTAATAAGCCCCGAAGATCAGGCGATTGTCGCTGGTCATCGCCCTCGCAATATGCCTTCGAATCGCCTTAATGAGGAAATTGTCAATCCTGTTCAGTTGTGCCCCATTGTATAGGACCTTGTTGGGATAGTATTTTATGTACTGGGACTCTGGTGTTCTGTACAATCTGAGACAGGTCCTAAGACATTGCCTCTCAAACACCCGAATCTTTTCCAAGTAGTAAGGCGCCACATTGAACCACACCGGACAGCCATATGCTATAATTGGTCTGATTAGGGCAACGTAACAAATTACCTTCACCCTGGATTCAAATGTTGAACAGTTTCGGAGAATTAACCGCACCTTGTTGTAAACCGTTTTTAATATCAAAGATTGAAGTTACGTTGCCACATTTGACGACTTAAAATAAATCACTTAAAATAAATCAGAATGAATGGGCAAGGGGAGATAAAGAAAAAGAGGATAGCCGCCCATTTGGAAGAAACCTTTAAACCGAACGATGGTCAAGTGGTTCATGACAACATCAACATCACGAGGGTAGTAGTTCCACCATCTGACGATTTAACGCTCACATCTGCGACGCTTAGAGAACTCGAACGTGAGATCGCGAAACTAAAACCTAAGAAAGCTCCTGGTTATGATTTGATTACCGGAGAAATTCTCAAAGCCTTACCTAGAAAAGCATTTATTAAGCTTTTCCATATTATAAATGCAGCGCTCAGATTAAAACACGTGCCGAGCCAATGGAAAGTTGCGGAAGTCATTATGGTTTTAAAACCAGAAAAACCGCCATATGAAGTAAAATCTTATAGACCAATCTCGCTTCTTCCAGTCATATCCAAAATCTTCGAGAGGATATTCCTAAGGCGTCTTCAACCGGTTATAGAAGAAAATAATCTCATCCCTGACCACCAGTTTGGGTTCAGAAGTAAGCATTCGACTATTGACCAGGTGCATAGAATTACTAACGTAATCGAAAAAGCACTAGAAGAAAAAAAGATATGCTCAACCGTATTTCTTGACGTCTCGCAAGCCTTTGATAAGGTGTGGCACGATGGCTTGAAATTCAAATTACGACAAGTAATCCCCGTGTACCTATACGAGATTTTGGATTCATATCTCGGGAATAGACTCTTCCGTGTTAGAAATGGAAACGAATACTCAAAGAAATATCGGCCGGCGTACCGCAAGGAAGCGTTCTGGGGCCGCTTCTTTATCTGTTATATACTCGTGATATACCGAAAGAAGATGGCACTATCCTTGCTACGTTTGCCGACGACACAGCTATCCTAGCAGTAGGTAAAATAATCGAGGAAACGACTGCCAAACTGCAAAACGCATTGAATAAAATAAATGAATGGACGAGGGACTGGCGGATCGCTCTTAACGGAACTAAATCTGTTCACGTGAATTTCACTTATAGAAAAATTAATGACTTGCCAATTTTTATAAATTTGGCCCGAATACCTTTTGCAAATGAAGCCAAATACCTGGGAATGACACTAGACGCAAGGTTGAAGTGGAATTCGCACGTGAAAATGAAACGTAAAGAATTAGAAATCAAATATAGAGAAATGTACTGGTTGATCGGGAAACATTCCCACCTCAGTACCGAGAACAAACTGATTTTATACAAGCAAGTGCTAAAGCTGGTATGGACCTACGGTATACAACTTTGGGGTTGTACCAAGAAAACAAATGCCAATATTTTACAGACCTTTCAAAATAAAGTGCTTAGAGAAATTGTCCAAGCACCGTGGTATGCTAGAAACGACGATATCAACAGGGATCTCGGAATTCCGACAATCGAAGCTGAAACTAAAAGCTTCGCGCTAATCGGACATGTCAACAATACAGTCCTACTAATTTTGGATGAGAGCAATTTATTGCGCCGACTACAAAGGAAACCTTTTGACTTGGCGAGATAAGGATTAACCGCATCTAAATTGCGGAACATGCAGGATCTTTCATTGGAAAGTAACCTGCCAAACGTTTATATTTCTTGATGGAAAAATTGCTTGGTAAGTATAACTTAGTTGCAGTAGCTAACAAATTTATATCGAAGAGAGGTGTTCTTGTTTTGAAGTGAATCAAATATGCACAAGAGTTCATCTTTTTGCACGAACAAATGAGGGTTAGCTCGATCATCGGCTTATTAACAATGGCGCAAATTCATAGTCAGCCCATGAATAGTGCCTATAGCCGACTATTGTTACAGCCGGCTATAAATAAAAAAGCCGGCTATAACTTTTCGTTATTCATAAACACATTTTTGCCTGTGTATAAGTTAGTATCGACTTTCATATGTTTTTGTAAAGTGATTTGAACGAACAAACCCAAACGTCAAACTATTATATGAGAAATTTATAGCCGACTGTAATTATTTAAAATGACGTTTGGGTCATTTTAAATTTCGAGCCGGCTATAAGTGACTATGAATAGCAAAAAGTATATTTTAGGTTATGTAGGTGAATAAATTCTTTTATAATCGGCTCTATCTGACTATGAATTTGCGCCAATATATATATCCATGCGTAACCTGCTCATATCGTTTTAATTCTCCGTTGAATGACGCGATGAGTGAAAACGGGACTTTTCGATTTATATCGGGGTTCGCCCACCCCTTGTAAAACTTTCTTAAATTTATTTCTACCCCCTACAGCGCTACAACAAGGAATCCTCTACACCAGGCCTTATGCAGGAATGACCAGGTAAGCGTACGTAAAATGACATATTGCTTGGGTTTTTTTTATTCGGTTTGTTAAGCTAACCATTGGCTGTTAGTTTATCTTGACAAAGTTTTTTTTTCACTCGTACTTCGTACATCGGTACCACTAGGGATACCGTGTTTTTTTTTTGACTCTTCTAGACGGTGCCTCGGAACAAAAAAGTTTTCGTATGGACACATGTTATTACAATTATATAATTTCTTTTGTAATTTTTCTTAAATCTCACAATTTTTCGGTACGCTAAAATACTGTTTGATTTTAACTTTTAAAAATGAACTACAACTTTTACTTTTACTTTTCCTTTTTAACATTGCTTTCATTTGAACTTATGACCTATGTGGTTTTCGATTGGAAAAAAAACACACTTTTAACCTCGAGCAATTTTTATCGTCTAGTGCAATTTATTTTTCATGGGGCAAAAAAGCACATTTTAGTGTTCCGTTTTGGTATCGTACGGACGGACGGAATCAGTTCGGTGTCTGTCTGTCTGTCTGTCCGTCTGTCACAGGTCTTTTTCTCAGAGACCATTTGACGAAGACTATTGAAATTTGGAATAGCTGTAGCAATAAGTGGCCTAAACACTGACCTGAACTTAAAAAGTTGAATTTCGACTTTGGGGGATAAGTGAAATATTTAATTTAATGTTGAGGTCATCGTGTGTAATGTCAAATGAAAGCTACTTAAAGCACGAATTCAAAAATGTATAAAATGTTTTTTTGTGTTAGTTTTTTTATAACACTTTTTCAAAAAAAACCTTAAAAAATCGCTGTCCGAGGCTCTATCTCCAAAAATATCGATCAGAAGAATCTGAATAAATTCATAAACATTGAAAATAACGTGTAGATTTAGGAATGATTATCAGAACTGCACTACGTTCTACAGTTTTTTTTTTATTAATTTTTTTGTAATTTCACCTTCCCGAATGTTTGAATATACTGAAGTGACGTAACCATATCAAAATCATATAAAAGTGAATACGTGAAGGGAAATTTGCATGTGTGAGAGTAAAAATTGAATGGTTGCGCCATTTGCTTCCAAAAATTCACTTCCGGTATAACTTTAGTGTTTCGTAACACCAATAAAACACAACACTAAAAGTATTACTTAAATTATGTTTTTATTAAATAAAGATACACAGTTGTTTTTAGGTTTTAATAGTTGAAAAGTTAAAAGGCGTCGCTATTTCATCAGAAGGATGACAATTGAGAGAGATGAATCAAAAAATGAATTTTAAACGTATTGTATACTTCATGGTATTGCCAAACAAAAATATTAAAATGAAAATGAACGAATATTAGTATATGTTAATCCATTAAAAATGTATATTCACCACAATATCCCCCACCTAGTTATCGACTAACGATATTTAAGAGGAAATCTAACATGTCTTCCAGATGATGTCTTCTTTGTTTGTGGCTTGTTGTCGGTTTTCGATTGTTTTTGTTTTGCATCATTTGATGTAGTAATATTTTTCGAAGCGATGTCGTTCTTTTGTTCTTTACTGGTTTCCTGTTGAGGTATTGCTGTTGGTGTTGTTGTATCGTCGAATATGTATGCGGCCTTTAAACGATCGATCGATATTTTTGTCACTCGCTGATTTATTTTTAAAACGAAGTATTTTTCAGATTTGGATATTACTTCAAACGGACCTTCGTAGTTGAATTCCAAAGGCGTTTTTACACGATCGGTCCTGATAAACACGTATTTGGCGTCTCTTAATGCTGGCTGCACACAATATCGTTCCATCCCGTGTCGTACTGGTTTCGTCATTGGTAACTCGAGCATTGATTTTCGAAGTAATTCCACGAACTCGGTTTGGCTGGTTTTGCTTTTTCGCGGCATAAGGAACTCACCAGGGATTCGTAGCGGCGCTCCGTACACCATCTCTGCCGGACTTAAACCGATGTCGCTCTTAATGGTTGATCGCATTCCCAAGAGCACTAGTGGAAGCGCTGAACTCCAACAATTCGTCTCCGAACACTTGATGGCGGCCTTTAATGTTCGATGCCAACGTTCTATAATCCCATTAGACTGTGGGTGGTACGGTGTTGTGCGTAAATGTTTGATGCCGAGTATTTGCGTTAATTCTTGAAAAATAGCCGATTCGAATTGACGACCCAAATCCGTAGTAATTCGTAAGGGGATACCAAACGTAGATATCCAACCGCTGATTAGTGCACTTGCCACACTTTGCGCTGTTATGTCTATTAGCGGAATCGCCACTGGCCATCTTGTATATCGGTCAATGCATGTCAGACAGTACCGAAATCCATTTGAAGTTGGCAGCGGTCCGACAATGTCGATATTTATGTGCTCGAAACGGACATCGATGGACGCATAGTCGCTTAAAGGTGATTTCGTGTGTCGATGTATTTTTGCTTTCTGACACGGAATACATGAACGGACAAATGCAGCTACATCTGTGGACATCGAAGGCCAGACATAGTGATCAGCTACCAGTTGTTTTGTTGCTCTGATACCGGGGTGTGATAAAGAGGGGTGTGATAAAGAAGTGAAGTATGAATCACTGTTTGACGAAAACACTTCGGTACGTATGGTCTTATTTTGTCTCGCAGAACGTGGCAGAAAATCTCATACGTCGAATCTGGAATGGATAGTTTTGATAACTTTATCGATTTATCGTTACCTTCGCTTAAAAGAGTCTGCAGTTCTGGATCTGTTTGTTGTTGTGTGGCCATCTCATCGAAACTAATTATTTCTTTTTGTACAGTATTAATGCGTGAGAGTAAGTCTGCAATGTCGTTGTCTGATCCTGGTAAATGACGAATGTCGGTTGTATACTGACTTATTAAATCAAGTTGTCGAGCTCTTCGTGGCGATGCTTTCTCACTTTTCTGCTTAAACGCGAAAATGAGTGGTTTATGGTCTGTGAAAACCATAAACTCTCTGCCCTCGAGTGCGTATTTAAAATGTTGAATTGCCTGGTATACGGCTGTTAATTCTCGATCATACGCGCTGTAATTTTTCTGCGCAGGTGTAAACTTTTTTGAGTAGAATCCGAGTGGTTGAATTTGGTCCTTGATGATCTGGTGAAGAACAGCGCCTACAGCATCGTCCGAAGCATCAGTCGTGAGTGTTATTTGTGCTTCTGGTGCCATATAGTTCAATAGCGTTGCATTTGCGAGATCGTCCTTGCAAGCAACGAAAGCGATCTCAGCCTCGGGTGTCCAATTTACAACACTGTTGTCATTCTTTTTGTTGCCATTGACCAATCGTTGTAATATATGTTGATTTTTCGTGGCATGCGGAATAAACGGACGATAAAAATTCAGCATTCCTAGAAATTTCCTTAAATTTTTTGCGACTTTCGGTTGTGGAAAATTTCGTATTGTTTTTACTTTATCTTCTGGCGGTTTTAATCCATCTGAACTGATTGTGTGGCCCAAAAAAATTAGTTCTCGTTTTCCGAATTGACATTTATTAAAATTGATAGCCAGGTGTGCTTGACGAAGACGACAACATACGATGCGGATGTGTTTTACATGCTCTTCTACCGATTCCGATGCGATGAGGATATCATCAATATAAACGAAGATAAAATCGAGACCTTTCAATACTTCATTTATATGACGCTGGAACGTTTGAGCCGCATTTCTCAAACCAAATGTCATATAGAGAAATTCAAATAAGCCAAATGGAGTGATAATAGCTGATTTGTGAATGTCGCACGGTTCCATCGGAATTTGGTGGTATGCTCGCTGTAAATCGATCGTGGAAAAAACTTTTTTGCGATATAAGATACTGGTGACGTCGTGTAAATATGGTATCGGATATCTGTCGGGTACTGTGATATCATTCAACGCACGGTAATCACCACATGCCCGCCACTCTCCGTTCGTTTTTCTTACTAAATGCAACGGACTGGCCCAGTTGCTTTTCGAGGGTCTGCAGATGCCTTTTTCCAACAGATATTCAAACTCTTTTTTTGCCGCTTGTAGTTTATCGGTGGGAAGGCGACGAGCACGTGCATATGTCGGAGGCCCCTTGGTAGTAATATGATGCGTTACTTTAGAGTCGGTCGGTTTCTTGTTGGCGTTAATTGTAGCGAGGTCTTTGAACTCATGTAGTAATTGTGCGTAACGTTCGTGCGTATCGTATGCCACTATTTGTACAACATTACATAAGATGTTTTTTCCTTTTGATTTGAGCATTGTCATTCGGTCGATAAGTTGGCCTTCCTTAATGTCGACTAACAGATCGAAATGTTTTAAAAAATCGGATCCAATAATAGCACAGCTGACGTCAGCCAGTAGGAACGTCCAGGTGAAATTTCGTCTTAATCCCAACGAGAGTGTTATTCGCTTTTCGCCGTATGTTTGTATCGGTGTGCCGTTGGCTGCGAACAGCTGAGTTGATTTTGTTGTTCTTCGCTTAATGGTGTTATGGGCTGGTAGCACGGAAAGATCCGCACCAGTATCTATCAAATATCGTTGTCTTGAAATGCTATCGTTAATAACTAGGCGGGCTATCCGATAATTGTCTTCAGATCCGCCCGCTTGATCGGAGGACGTAGTTAGTTTTTTGGCGTATTTTTTCGATAAGCACACGGATCACGACACTTGCGAGCGTTTTGTCCGAATTTTTGATGATACCAGCAGAGTTCTTCGTCGGCATGTATTGACACGTTGGAGTGATCACGGGATTTTTGACGTCTAGAAGAAACTGAACGGGATAAACGTTTGAAGTTGCTATTGTTTTTTATTAAGCTGTTTATTTGTTGTTCAATACGCCCTAGACGCTTGTCTATTTCAGTGTTACCTGAGATTGATGGTTGCACATTCGAAACGACAGCTAAATTGTGAAACTCACCAACTTCCATAATTTTGTCTGCCAATTTTGCTAGTTCGGATAGATCAGCGTCAGATGCTTGTAATATGGCTCGCACTTGTATTGGCAATCGTTGCAGCCATAATGACTTTAAAAAATCCTTGGTTATTTTGTTCTTACCAAGAGCGCTCAACTCATTTAACAATTGTGTTGGTCGTTTGTCACCCAAATCGATGTCAGATAGTAATTTCTGTGTTTTTTTTAATTCGCTCTCACAGAAACGTTCTACAATACACTTCTTTAAATTGACATACTTATCTTTTTCAGGCGGATTAAGGATTGCGTCAGATATTTGGACCAGAACATTCGATTCTATTGCAGCAACTACGGTGTTGAATTTGGATGCATCGCTTGTTATTCCGGCAACATTAAACTGTGCCTCGACTTGTGCTAGCCAAATTTCCGCATGATCAGGCCAAAAAGGTGGAACCTTAACAGCTACACGGTTCACAATTGGGCCGATGTTCATGGCTGTGGCGCCAGAGCCCGTGGACGTAGAGTCTTTATTTTCGTTGTTCTGCGTTTCAATCATTGCAGATTCGGTGCAATAATTACCTTAAAACTACTGGTGTTCGTTTGTCGGGGTCACCAATTTAGTGTTTCGTAACACCAATAAAACACAACACTAAAAGTATTACTTAAATTATGTTTTTATTAAATAAAGATACACAGTTGTTTTTAGGTTTTAATAGTTGAAAAGTTAAAAGGCGTCGCTATTTCATCAGAAGGATGACAATTGAGAGAGATGAATCAAAAAATGAATTTTAAACGTATTGTATACTTCATGGTATTGCCAAACAAAAATATTAAAATGAAAATGAACGAATATTAGTATATGTTAATCCATTAAAAATGTATATTCACCACATAACCATTGAGCTTAGACGTAAACCGCACAAAGGAATTGAATTGAATTTCTTTATTGTGACTTCAATAAATATTACAGAAGAGTGTACATTTCATTTGGAGAATTAAGAAAAAATTGCGGCTGTAATGTATTGCCGTCTCTTTCAGATAGTAAAATTTGGAATGCCACATGGCTGTCATTTACAGATTGGTTGGACTGCTCTTGCTCATAAGCGATATATATGCGATTACATATTATGACTGTTGTCATGAATAGATACAATATTTTCTTAATCTTACTTAAACTAAACTAATACAAAAGAGGAAAGAGTCGATTGTATACGAAGTATGCGTATGTTTATCTTGACAAAGTTTTTTTTTCACTCGTACTTCGTACATCGGTACCACTAGGGATACCGTGTTTTTTTTTTGACTCTTCTAGACGGTGCCTCGGAACAAAAAAGTTTTCGTATGGACACATGTTATTACAATTATATAATTTCTTTTGTAATTTTTCTTAAATCTCACAATTTTTCGGTACGCTAAAATACTGTTTGATTTTAACTTTTAAAAATGAACTACAACTTTTACTTTTACTTTTCCTTTTTAACATTGCTTTCATTTGAACTTATGACCTATGTGGTTTTCGATTGGAAAAAAAACACACTTTTAACCTCGAGCAATTTTTATCGTCTAGTGCAATTTATTTTTCATGGGGCAAAAAAGCACATTTTAGTGTTCCGTTTTGGTATCGTACGGACGGACGGAATCAGTTCGGTGTCTGTCTGTCTGTCTGTCCGTCTGTCACAGGTCTTTTTCTCAGAGACCATTTGACGAAGACTATTGAAATTTGGAATAGCTGTAGCAATAAGTGGCCTAAACACTGACCTGAACTTAAAAAGTTGAATTTCGACTTTGGGGGATAAGTGAAATATTTAATTTAATGTTGAGGTCATCGTGTGTAATGTCAAATGAAAGCTACTTAAAGCACGAATTCAAAAATGTATAAAATGTTTTTTTGTGTTAGTTTTTTTATAACACTTTTTCAAAAAAACCTTAAAAAATCGCTGTCCGAGGCTCTATCTCCAAAAATATCGATCAGAAGAATCTGAATAAATTCATAAACATTGAAAATAACGTGTAGATTTAGGAATGATTATCAGAACTGCACTACGTTCTACAGTTTTTTTTTTATTAATTTTTTTGTAATTTCACCTTCCCGAATGTTTGAATATACTGAAGTGACGTAACCATATCAAAATCATATAAAAGTGAATACGTGAAGGGAAATTTGCATGTGTGAGAGTAAAAATTGAATGGTTGCGCCATTTGCTTCCAAAAATTCACTTCCGGTATAACCATTGAGCTTAGACGTAAACCGCACAAAGGAATTGAATTGAATTTCTTTATTGTGACTTCAATAAATATTACAGAAGAGTGTACATTTCATTTGGAGAATTAAGAAAAAATTGCGGCTGTAATGTATTGCCGTCTCTTTCAGATAGTAAAATTTGGAATGCCACATGGCTGTCATTTACAGATTGGTTGGACTGCTCTTGCTCATAAGCGATATATATGCGATTACATATTATGACTGTTGTCATGAATAGATACAATATTTTCTTAATCTTACTTAAACTAAACTAATACAAAAGAGGAAAGAGTCGATTGTATACGAAGTATGCGTATGTTTTCCTTCTTTTGCGAAACGAAACGAAATGATTATTTTCTTGTGATTCTTGTAATGGTATAGTGATTTTTTATTTTTTTTTTTAAAGAGCGAGTGTAAACTAAATTGAATACATTTTATACATTTATAACACGAAATGTGTCTGAATTTGTTTACATAAATTGATGATAGGTTTAGGCAATTTTCTTGTGATTATCTTTAGTATTGTTATAGTAAATCGAGTAAGAAATCTGTTTATAGGTACATTGGTGGAATTGAATTTGATGTTTTTATAGATCGAGTACGTTGTATGTTAGATATAATACAGTGAATAAATATATAAGTATCACAGAATGAGTTACTTGGATTTGTTTCATTGATTAAATTCTTTAACATAGAACAAACAAACATATAAACATATAAACAAGATAAACTTAAGTATCATAATCCTAAATTTAATGTGAGGAAAGTACGGTCCTCCAATCATTAATGAGTTTTGTATTGTAATATAAAGTCTTTCAACTTTTTTATTTTAATTAATTTTTTTTTTTTTTTTTGGAGTTTGTTGCTTTTCAAAGTAATAAATCAGGTAAATTTAAAGTAATAAAAGTGAGGTAGGTAAAGCATAGTTAAACGTATTTGTATCAACCACGATTCTGCCCTGAAATAGTTTTCAGGTAAAACGGAGGAGGAATGTCATCGGAAGCTGATTCGAGATCTATCTGGGAAATACAGACGGGTGAGGGATATTTTTCAGTATCCCACGAGGAACCTGCCTGCGAGGATGGGATTTCTTTCACCAGGTCATTATCCATACAATTAAGATTCGAGATGTTTTTCTTCATGTGGGATAAAACATACCTCAGAAGCGGAATGATGTTTGTGTCGTTGTAGATGAAGGTATTCTAAAAACGTTTGGTTCTGGATATATAGTTTTTATTTGCGCATAGTCGATAAATTTTCCTCTCCAGTACTTTCATTTCCAGGGCTACTGTGGGGGAAATTGCAAACCAGATAGGGAAGGCATAAGTCAAAATTGGCCTTACTAGGGTCTTGTAAAAGAGTAGCTTTGTTTTTTACTAAGCGATCTGTGTCTTAGAAAAGGCGTAAGCAAATTGGCAACTTTCCTAGCTTTTGCTAAGGTAAGTCTAGCATGGTTATGGAACTTGAATAAGTTGTTGAAGTGTACACCTAGATATTTTATATTATTTTTAGCCCGAATGACATATTCATTGATTCGTAGTGAGAGATGCTTGCTTACACCAGCCACACCTGGGGGGCCTTTCGCACTAGCATTACGGAAGCAAATAAACTCCGATTTCGGTTTGTCGATTTTTATGCCCCATGTGCTGTAATATTTGTTAATGAGTTTGATGTGCTTTTCAAGATGCTGAAGCGCCACCGCTGGGTGTTCGTGGCTGGTGTATGCTATAGTGTCATCTGCATACAGCAGTCCTGTTGAAGCTAGACTTGCTTCGGAGAAGGTGTGTGGAAAGTCGTGTAGAAATATGTTATAAAGAGATGGGCCCAAAATAGAACCCTGGGGGATCCCACTGTCACAAGCACAGATATCCGATCTGGAACCCTGGATCTGTAGGAAAAATTGTCTATTATTTAAGAAACTGTAAAGAAGGTTAATAATATGTGGAGGTAAATTGATAGCCGCTAGTTTCGTTAGAAGACCCTCTCTCCTACACTATCGAATGCTTTCTCGATGTCTAGTGAGCACGCCACGGTGCAACGCTTTTCCCTTAGATTCAGGGTGACGTCGTTGTGAATTTTGAGTAGTGCGTGCACCGTGGAATGACCTCTATGGAATCCAAATTGGAAGTCCGGTATTGGATCGATAGGGTTTTCGATAGGGGAATTCATATTAGCTAACAATATCCTCTCCAGAATCTTGCCTATATTGGAGAGCAAGAGAGATAGATCTAAAGTTATTTATATCATGATCGTTGGGTTTGTTTATGGTAGGAATAATTCTGGCGATTTTCCATACATCAGGCAAGTAACCATTGTTTATGCAATGGTTGAAAAGTACCATCAGAAAACTTATGGCTGAAGTAGATAATTTAAATAATTTTGCAACAACTGGACGTAAAGCTTTGTTGAGTTGAAGTGAAAAATGTGTTGTGGTATTGAATGCTTAATCGCCCTCGCTGACTGTTTTACATTTTCGGTTAAGGCTTGATTGAAGCTTGGGGTATTTTCTTTGTAGACCTCATTGAAATAGGTTTCGAATGCTTTGACGATTTTTAGTTCTTCAGTGAAGTTAACATTGTTGACCGTGTGTTAGATCTCTTTTGATCTAATTAAAACAAGTGGATTTGACCGCAGTCGTAGAACAAGTGATTTTTATTGTCATAATGTTTTCCTTAAATACTAAATTATAATCTATACGATGGTGGGAAATAACTATGGGAAATATATTTTGGATATCCATTACTGCAACTCATCAAATTTGATTCCCGTATATTCGCCAGACGTAGTATTGTATCAGAATATGGAATACAATCCTACGTCTGGGAAAACGTGTGAATCGGATTTGATATGTCAGCAGAATGAAGTGTGGGAAAGGTAATGTTGATGTTTTTGGGTGATATTGGAGGATGTATATGGTGGTGCGTAAGATAAGGTAGCAATATATGTTGGTTGTGGATATGTTGGTTGTGGTTTTAAACATCCTCCCCGACCTTGAGATCCTGGAGCTCAAATTCTGGTTCTGGTTCTGGTCCTTGTGACTTCCTTCTTTTCCATTTTTTGATGCTCAAAAAGATGATAAGTAGGACAACCATTGTCAGGGCGATGTAACTAATGGAGTACTGGTGTACGTCATAATTTGTGATAGGTTTTGGTAATAGTTGGTTGCTTTTAATGTCTGCAATCCTCCTTTCCAAGTTCGTCATCACCACGCATTAAAAAGTCTTTGGTGATGAGTTTATCCCTTGGTGCTTGTAGTTGTTGCATCGCGAGTTGGCTTAGATTAAGCGTTGGTACAATTGAGGCAGTGGATTCGGATAAGTAGAAATTGTGGGCATTAATTATCATAGTAGGTTGTTTTATGACACAGTTTTGCGCTAGTTTTAATAGCCAAATGCCTTGAAGTTTGGTAGTTAGAGTGTTAGCCCCACAAACAATGGAAATGACGTCTTCTTGCTGGAAGGCAAATATCCAGTGATTTGGATTATGGAGCTGGATCCACATTCTTTCTGGACTATTACTTCGAATATGACAATAAGGTGATAATTGCTTCCTATGATTTAGTAGATGTATTTCACATTGATTTTCCGTTGAGTGAGTGTTAAACAGAGGATGCCGTTGCTTGCAGATATATTTGCGCTCATTTACCTCCAGGCATTGCTTGTATTCCTCTCTGGACAAGGGGAAGTATTGATCCCTATATGGACTGATGGCGAGAAAAGCGGTAGATGGCTGAAGAAATATGAAGGAATCGTTTCGTTGGACCGGTAATGGTATAATTTTGAATATCTGGAAGTCTTGGATGCCCAGGAGCGATAGTTTGATCAAAAATACGATTGAAGATGGCGTAACCCGTGCCTTGACTCTTAAAAGCTCATATATCTTTGCGACATTATGTTCATCATACCCAGGAAGTGTTACACTGGTTGGAATATTTCTGCGAACCTTACTGAGTTCCTTTAGCAGTTGGCTTGGTGATAAAGTAAGTGAGCTTAGTCTTCCATGATGGGTATCGGTAACGGCTTCCAGTATTGCAATTTGGGTTCTTTGAAAGCTATCCATTAGCTGAGACACGTATATAGAAATGTAGTTGAAAATTTGTCCTTCATCTATTGCATGGGTCACGTTGTAGAGTTGTGTTAATTGTTGATTTATTAAAGTAAATTGCCCTGTGATTGCTGCAATAGATTTGTTGAGAACATTGGCGGTTGACTCAATTATTGATGTTTGGTTTTTAGTTAACTGGAGAAGATGAGCTTCATTTGTAGATACGTTTTGTATGCTTTCTTCCATGTAATGAGCAAAGTCCTGGTCTAGGATTCCAAAGAGCTTGTTTGTCACAGTGCCAATGAAGTCGAACGGAGATCTTTTGTTACGTATGGTGATTTCATTTCGATGCTTTAAAATTTCGTTCAGGCTATCTGTTCTATAATATGCGCACCACTTCAACTAACATCACAACAATCACCCTATTTTCACCAGCTGATTAATTGTATTTAAAATGTACTGCTTACTTGCTTAACTCATCTTCTATTTACACGTCATTATTATAATCTCTTTAATCTAATTTGTTACTTCTATGTTATACGTCATTATTATACTCTCTTAAATCTAATTTTGTTGCTACAATGTTACTCTCATTAATACAGTTCACTTTTCTATTCCTTTGTAATCAACATACGTGGTTCTGCCTATTTTGCTGCTGACCATCGATTGAATAACATCGCTCCAATTAAATTCAATAAATCATTTTTTGTAACGTTTTGAGATTTTTGGCTTTTCTTTATATTAACACATAAAATTATTAAACATTTTTTGGTCCTTCTGATCGCGGATATATTGAACTTAATCAAATGTTTAAATAATAACATACAAATGGTATGAGAATAATGGACAAATGGTATGGTTTTTTTTATATGAATTTTTTTTATATGTGATTTGGTCTGAGTGCATCAGTACACGTGTTAAATAATTGACTTATAATCAAATTTATCGAACTGTGCCCCTGCGTAATTAAATTTTTTAAACGGACTTCGATCGCACGTTGTAAACATTTTCGGTTTATTAAATTTTTCGGCATTTGTATAACATAAAAATGAACTTCATAAAAATAAAACGTGGTCATGTTAAAGCGGCTCTGACTAGAGCGGTATCATTCGCTGAAAGCGTAGACGATCGTATGTCTTTAGAATTACTCGAGCTACGGTCGCAAAAACTCGAAGAAGATTGGACAGATTTCGGTTTGTTGCAAAATCAGCTTTTAGAGCACGCGGGTGAAGACGATCTAGGGAATCTAGAGTTAGAGTTTTCTGAATACGAGAACAAGTATTTTTTAGCTCAGTCTAGCCTTACCAAAGTGATTCGCGGTAGAAAAAAAGCTGAAAAACCCTCCGTTAGTCAATCGGCTATCGATAAATTGGCTGTTCAACAAGCCTCCTTACTCGAAAATCTGAACTCTACGCAATGCACCTCGATTTCCCTCCCTAAAATCGATATCCATCCTTTTTCCGGTGATTATAAAGAGTGGCCAAGTTTTAGAGACATTTTTCAGAGCACCATCGATACTAATAAAAAGCTATCTACCACGCAAAAATTCCGGTATTTAAAATCCTATTTACGCGGTAAAGCAGCAGACCTTATTCGGGACATAACGGTTTCTGATGCTAATTATTTAGATGCATGGGAGCGGTTAGAAAAGCGATTCGATCGCTCCAATTTGATAATTCAGTCGCACATTCAATCGTTCCTTTCGATGCCCAGCATGAGTTCCTGTAACGTTTATAATCTCCGCAAAATCACCGACTGTATTGATGAAACGATTCGGGGATTAAATGCATTAGGATCTACCAGTCGCGACCCTTGGATCATTTATCTACTGGTCCAGAAACTCGATCAGGACACGCGACAAGCATGGGCAGAAGAGGTCGCATCTAGGGACTATTCTAAAGTATCTGAATTAGTGTCATTTTTACAGCTTCGTTGTGATGCTTTAGAATCATGCCAGACTATCTCTAATTCTAATCCTTCTCGTGCAAAAAACCCCAAACCAATACATACGCATTATACAGAAACTAAGCTAAATTGTCCTAAGTGTAAATCAGACCATGTCTTAAGCAAGTGCGCTAACTTTTTGTCCTTCGATATCAAAACACGTCGCGAATTCGTTAAAGACAATTCCCTATGCTTTAATTGTCTACGGCCTGGACATTCTGCAAACAAGTGCCGGTCTAATTTTCGTTGTAGAACATGCCAATCACGACATCACTCACTCGTTCACCTCCAATCGTCATCGTCAAACAATCAAGATTGTGTGGTTCCCCAATCGTCGTCATCTCCACCCACTTCGCAATCCACTTCGCAATCCACCTCGCAATCCACCTCGCAATCCACCAACTCGCCACCCTCAAATCCTCTATCAACAACGGATCCATCATTCTCGCTTTGCTCATCTATGCCACCCAACGACAATACGTTTAATCACTCTCGCTATACCCAAACGTTATTGCCTACAGCTATTGCTCATGCCCATGATAAGCAAGGAAACACTCAAACCGTTCGGTTGTTGCTAGACTCGGGCTCACAAGTGTCTTTCATTACTGAAAACACAGTCCAGCGCTTAGGTCTAATTCGAAAGCCCGCTCGCATTCCAGTATTAGGAGTTGGTTCGACATCCGCGGGCGTCACAAATGGATCTGTAACGCTCAATCTATTCTCTCGCTTTAGTCATCAGTTCGTTGAAGTGCATTGCTTCGTTATCTCCAAACTTACATCCCTATTGCCTGCATCTGCCCATAAGATCTCCGACAAAAATGTCTTCTCTTCATTCAGGTTAGCAGATCCTAATTTCAATGTGCCTGGCCATATAGACATACTCATCGGTGCCGACAAAGCGTTCAGCATATTTAATGGCTCAGCAGTTCGAAGTGAGCAAGGAGTACCTGATCTCATACCGACGATCTTTGGTTGGGTTGTTTGTGGTAATATGGACACTTCAAACTGTTGCAGTCTCGGTATTTACTGCACTCAGTTAGACACAGACAACACTTTTGATCTCGAGCGTTTTTGGCGACTTGAAGAAGTTGATCAAAAGCCAAGACTTTCGGTTGACGACCAACGTGCAGAAGACATATTCGTCAACACTCATTCGCGCCTACCTAAGGGCAGGTATATGGTTCAGTTACCGTTCAAAACTGATAAAGAAACTGATTTCGGCAACAGCTTTAACGTCGCTTTGAATCGCCTCAATTCCACAGAACGCAGAATAGCTTCTGACCAAAATTTGGGGAATGAATACGTTCGCTTCATGGACGAATATTTAACCTTAGGGCACATGGAAGAGATTCCCTCCAGCGAATTGCGTGCTTCTTCAAGCCAATGTTACTATTTACCCCACCATGCTGTATTGAAGGAAACCAGCAGTACTACCAAGGTGAGGGTAGTGTTTGATGGTTCGGCAAAGTCTTCCACTAACCAATCGCTAAATGAGTCTCTTCTTGTAGGCCAAAGTTACCAGCGATTTTCGATTTGTATCCGATTTCGTCGTCATCTCTATACTATATCTGGAGACATCGAAAAAATGTTTCGCCAGATACGAGTATCGGATAAAAACACTAACTTCCAAAGAATCTTATGGAGAAAATCAACTGATCAACCGATAAAACATTACCGGCTCTTAACCGTGACTTATGGCACAACTTGCGCTCCCTTTTTAGCTGTTCGAACCTTGTACCAATTAGCCCTAGATCATCAGCAATCCTACCCACGTGCATCAGAAGTATTATTGAATGATTTTTATATGGACGATGTAATGACGGGCGCGGACTCCATTGAAAACGTTATTTCCCTTCGGTCAGAACTCGTAAATCTACTCGCAGCGGGCGGATTTAACCTACGGAAATGGACGACTAATTGCTGGCCTTTACTTATTTCCTTACCAGTGGAGCAACGTGAGCTTTCTCCAGTTGAGTTTGAAGAATTCTCAACCGTCAAACTACTTGGCATGCAATGGTGTCCATCAAAGGATAGCTTTTTCTTCAAGGTACATTTAAACAGCTCTATTGTTTATACCAAACGTCGTATACTATCGGAGTCTTCGAGAATTTTTGACCCCATTGGATTTTTAGCTCCCGTCTTCGTCGGTATTAAGATACTTTTCCAGGATTTGTGGAGAGAAGGGATAGAGTGGGATGAAGAAATAAGTACGGATATCGCCGAACGGTGGAGATTGATTCGTAGCGAACTTCATCTACTTGAATCTATAGCAATTCCTAGGATTTTGTGGAATAACAAACTTAACTTCGAGCTGCATGCATTTTGTGATGCATCATTGGATGCATACGCGGCTGTAGTATACTGCCGCAGTGTAAACATATATGGATTGGTAAATGTTTCGTTAGTAGCAGCCAAAACAAGGGTTGCTCCTATAAAAGTACTATCTCTGCCTCGACTTGAGCTCTGTGGAGCTACTCTTCTAATTCGCCTTATTAATAAACTTAAAATATCTTTACAGGAGAAAGACATTCAAGTTTTCGCATGGACAGATTCATCCATTGTTCTGCATTGGCTTTCTGCACCACCCAAGAGGTGGTCAGTCTTCGTGGCAAATCGCACGTCCGAGATTCTGACGTCAATTCCTCGCCAATGTTGGAACCACGTCCGATCAGCCAGCAATCCAGCCGACATTGCAACTCGTGGAGTTCCACCATCTTCTTTAGAGGTAAATGAGATGTGGTGGAAGGGTCCATCTTGGCTACGGGAAGAAAGGATGAAGTGGCCAGTATCAGACCCATGCATTAAGGAAGTTTCTGTTCCAGAGTTAGAAGAGAGAAGTAACCCAAAAACTCAGGTATTACTAACTAATATACAAATAAGTAATATTCTCGAAGACATTTTAATGAAATCATCAAATTGGTGGAAATCTGTTCGCGTCGTGTCATTTATTTTACGCTTTATATCAAATGTTCGTATTAAGATCGGTCGTCAATACAACTCCTTATCGACAGAAGAAATTTCGCAAGCTAAAATAAGACTTATCAAATGTGCGCAAAAATCGTTATTTCCCTACGAAATCAGTGCCGTCGAAAAACATAATCCGTTGTCTAAAAAACATAAATTGAGATCGTTAGCCCCTTTCTTCGACTCCAATGGAGTGCTTCGCGTTGGCGGTCGTTTAAATGAATCTAATTTAACCTATAATGCTAAACATCCTATAATTCTGCATAAATCCCATCCAATATCTCGTCTCATTGCTGAATATCTCCATAGAAAATATCTGCATGCTGGTGTATCTCAGTTGTTCGGTCTAATAAAACAAGAATTCTACATACTTGGGGGCAGAAATCTACTTCGCTATATAGTACACAAATGTGTGATCTGCTTACGTCATCGACAGCATTCCTCAAACCAACAAATGGGAAATTTACCAAAGGAACGTATTCGGTTTGCACGCCCATTCAGTAAAGTCGGTTGCGATTATGCTGGCCCATTAACTCTACGTTTATCTCATGGAAGAAACCCAAAATTCATCAAGTGTTACATCGCCTTGTTTGTATGTTTCGTAACAAAGGGTATTCATTTAGAACTTGTCGGTGACCTCTCTACTAACGCCTTCTTGTCAGCCCTCGATCGTTTCGTAGCTCGTCGTGGTAAGCCAACCGAAATTTGGAGCGACAACGGCACCAACTTTCATGGTGCCAAGAGATTGCTCAATGAAATGCATGCTAACCTCCTCAGTCAACAACATCAATCCATCGTAGCTGATCATCTTTCCAGAGACAACATCTCGTGGAAATTCATACCTCCTTCTGCACCTCACTTTGGCGGGCTGTGGGAGGCAGGTGTTAAATCTGTGAAGACCCATCTGAAAAGAGTCATTGGTGATCGTGCTCTTACTTACGAGGACCTGTATACATTGTTGACAAAAATTGAGGCATTGCTGAATTCGCGTCCAATGTGGCCAACATCCGACAGTGAACCCACTGCATTAACACCTTCGCATTTTATGATTGGTGAATCGTATACTGCGGTTCCCCAACCAGAAATAGAATTCACTAATTCACCAAAAACTAATTGGCATCTTTTACAGATTCTTATGCAGGGCTTCTGGAAGAGATGGCATCAAGAGTACCTCACATCACTGCAACAGCGCCCGAAGTGGCAAAGTGCTCAACCAGACATCAAAGTAGATGACATCGTGCTTCTTAAGGAGCCCAATTTGCCGCCCTCAAGGTGGGTTCTTGGTCGTATCGTTAAAACTCATCCAGGCAAAGATAATAAAACTCGTGTCGTGACTGTAAAAACCAACTTTAAGGAATACATTCGCCCCATAGTAAAGATTGTACCATTTCCTATATCTGAAAGACCGGAGTCTTTCAGGGGGGGCTGAATGTTCTATAATATGCGCACCACTTCAACTAACATCACAACAATCACCCTATTTTCACCAGCTGATTAATTGTATTTAAAATGTACTGCTTACTTGCTTAACTCATCTTCTATTTACACGTCATTATTATAATCTCTTTAATCTAATTTGTTACTTCTATGTTATACGTCATTATTATACTCTCTTAAATCTAATTTTGTTGCTACAATGTTACTCTCATTAATACAGTTCACTTTTCTATTCCTTTGTAATCAACATACGTGGTTCTGCCTATTTTGCTGCTGACCATCGATTGAATAACATCGCTCCAATTAAATTCAATAAATCATTTTTTGTAACGTTTTGAGATTTTTGGCTTTTCTTTATATTAACACATAAAATTATTAAACACTATCTGTATCCGTGAGACGTTGTTGAAGTTGGTCGGTCACTGCTTCACAAAAGTTATACGCCTGCCCTTTTATTTTATCACACCTTTGTCTTAGTCCGAAAACACTTTCTTTGATCCCTTTATATTCGTGCCAGTAGTTGGACATGTTAAAGTAAACAAATAAATTCCATTCATCCGTCATCAGATTTACTTGGCCTAAATCTTCAAAATAGATTCCAGGGTTGTCCGTGAATTGTTGAACTTCCACTGGATTTTGTTGTTTTGTTGGTTGACTGTATGCAGTGCCGAGTAGCAGGAGGCCCAGCACAAGCGAGGTAAGTGGATTCATCTTTAGCTTTTGGGTTTTTTGAGGGGAATTCTCAGCTTTGCGTTTTAGATTTTGTGGGCTGTGACAGTCAACTGGCTTTGATGTTTGTATCGGTCGAAACTGTCCCTTGAGTGGATGGTTTACTTTGATTTTGTGATGACCAGCCAAATTTTTTGGAAGTAAAGATGTACCTGATTTTAATATATTCGGCTGGTCCTCCTTGGAAGGTAGAGCTGTAGATGCTGGCGTATTTGGTTGGCTTTCGGTAGGCAGAGGACATATTTTAAAGATGGATCTTCTTACTTCTCCAGTGGATGTTTTGATATCCACCACCCTGGTTAATTTGTCTTTTCCTGGGATAGTCCTTAAAATTCGTCCCATCTGCCATTTCAACGGTGGGAGGTTATCTTCTTTGATTAATACAAGTAATCCTGGCTGAATTTCTTCCTGAGGGTGCTTCCACTTATATCGATTTTGGATTTCTTGTAAATATTCTTGGGTCCATCTACGCCAGAATTCTCGGTGAATAGATGTCACTAAGTTCCATCTGGTTAGCCTGGAAATGTTTTTGGGCCGATAATCTGCATCAATTATTGCTGTTAAGGGTGCACCAATTAGGAAGTGTCCTGGTGTAAGGGCTTCTAGATCGTTAGGGTCGGCTGACATTGGTGTTAGTGGCCGTGAATTGAGGACTGCTTCGATTTGAGCCAGCGCTGTTGTTAGTTCTTCTTGGGTTAATGATGCACTTGCAAATATTCGCTTCATGTGGTATTTTGCAGATTTTACCGCAGCCTCCCACAGACCTCCGAAATGTGGCGATCTAGGTGGAATTGGTCTCCATTCAATACCCCTTTCAGAGCAGTGACTGCTAATCAGATTCTGTCCTTCCTTGGTGAAGATTTTTGAGTAGAGGTCGTACAGCTCATTCCGAGCTCCTATGAAATTAGTTGCATTGTCAGAGAAGATTTTTGCCGGAAGACCACGGCGTGCAACAAATCTCTTCAATGCTCCCAGGAAGGCTTGAGTAGTTAAATCCGTAACTAACTCAAGGTGGACCGCCTTTGTGGCGAAACAGATGAAAACTGACACGTATGCCTTTGTTGGTTGTTTACCCCGTATTTTGTAATGAGTGTAGACGGGTCCAAGAAAGTCAACTCCCACGTTTACAAAAGGCCTACAAGGTTGAACTCGTTCTGGTGGCGAATTTCCCATTAGCTGTTCAATGCCCCTTGGTTTTGCCTTGAAACATTGCAGACAGTTGTGGACAATAGTTTGTGCAAGTTGCTTGCCTCTTAGAATCCAGTAAGTTTGCCTTGATATCGCAAGTAAAGCTTGGGGTCCTGCATGTAGGTTCTTCAAATGCAAGTGCTTCATCAACAACCTAGTGAAATTATGTGAATTTTTTAGTATCACTTGATCCTTGGCTTCGTACGGCAACTTCGAGGCTTCTAATCGGCCTCCGACACGGATAATGTTTCTTTCATCCAAGAACGGTGTTAGTGAGCTTAAACGGCTTTTCTCAGCTACACTTTTTCTTTTCTGTAAGGCAGCTATCTCTTCTGGGAATTCAGAGTTTTGAATAAACTGAACTATTACCGTCTGCGCTGCTTTTAATTCTTTAATAGAGAGTATTTGGCCTCGTAACCTGTAGTTTGGTGCTCGCTTTAGATTGCTAATGAAGCGTATGATGTACGCCGTTATCCTCTGCAACGTTGTAAATGAATTTTTGTGATTTATATTTTCCAGAAAGTGGTCACCTTGACGCGATGTAGTCAATATGGTTTTCATAACTTTTACTTCCGGTAGATTGGGTTCACTTAAAACTGAAGGTTGCGCTGGCCAATTGGTCTGTGCGGTTTCTAAAAATGATGGTCCGTGAAACCATAGACTTGAATTCAGTAGACTTTCATGGAAGACTCCACGTGATAGGAGATCAGCTGGATTATTTTCTGAATTTATATATTTCCATTGGCTTCGCTTTGATTCTTCTTGAATAAATGAAATGCGGTTAGCTACGAAAGTTTGTAATGGTGATTGGGTGTTTATCCATGCTAGGACAATTCGAGAATCCGTCCAATAAGTAGTTTCTGCGAATTTAATAGGCAAACTTTCCTTAACGAACCTTACTAACTGCGTTATCAACCTTGCGGCGCAAAGCTCCAGGCGAGGAATCGTTTGCTGTTTTATTGGTGCTACTCGAGATTTAGAGCAGACCAGTTGTACTTTTATTTTTCCTTCTTTATCTACGGATCGTAGATATACGGCAGCTCCATATGCCCGTTGCGACGCATCCGAAAAGGAATGAAGCTGAATATCCTTTGCATCCGGCCATAATATGTGCCTTGGCACCTTCAAGTTGTTCAGGTTAAGCAGTTCTTTCCTGAAATGTATCCATTTTGTGTGCATTTCCATTGGTACCGCAGCATCCCAATCAAATTTCGACATCCACAATTCTTGAAGAAAGATTTTAGCTAGAATGATAACTGGACTAACAATTCCTAAAGGATCGAAAATGTGTGCGGTGTCGGCTAGAATTGATCGCTTGGTTACTTTTGTGATTTGTTGCCATTTTGTTTTGATGATCAATTGGTCTGATTTTGGCATCCATGTGAGCCCCAAAGTCTTAATTGAACCTTCATTTTGATCGTGTAAAATGTTCTCTGTTTCGCAATCTTCTTTTGGAATACCCGCCAGAAGTGATGGCTTATTGGAACACCATTTTCGAAGATGAAACCCTCCTTTCTTTAGTAAGCTGTTGAGTTCTGCTTGCATTTGCACTGCCTCCCGTAAGTTATTGCTGCCTGTTAATACATCATCCATATAGATATCGCGCTGGAGGATGGTCGCTCCCAGATAGTTTGTATCTTCTGCTGTTTGCGCCAGATCATGGAGGCATCTAATCGCTAAATACGGTGCTGACTTCGTACCGTAGGTGACCGTGTTAAGTTGGTAAGCCTTCAGGGGTTGATCCGGAGACTCTCTCCATAGGATTAGTTGGAATTGCTTGCTGTCATCATCCATAAGTATTTGGCGGTACATTTTAGAGATATCGGCCGTAAAAACATATGCATGAATTCGAAAGCGCAGCAGAATAGAAAAAGATCATTTTGTAAAGCTGGTCCGGAATGCAATATCTCATTAAGTGATATATTTGTAGACGTCTTTGAGGATCCATCGAAGACTACTCGTAGTTTTGTTGAACTGCTATCTGGACGAAGAACGCAGTGGTGTGGAAGGAAATAGTGAGGTTTTGTGTTGAATTCTGCGTTGTAGTTAATCTCTGTCATGTGGTTTAAGTTAATATATTCTCTCATAAATTGAATGTATTGTTGCTGGACATCTGGTTTCTGCCGTAGCTTTTTTTCCAAATTGAGGAATCTTCTGGTAGCTATTGCTCTCGAACCTCCAAGGCTAAATGGACTGTGTGAAAATGGCAATTTTACAATGTACTGACCATTTTTTGTGCGTATTGTCGTTTTCTTGAATAGTTCTTCACAGTGACGTTCTTCCTTAGTAAATCGTTTTTGATTAGTTGATGTTCCAATGGCGGCTTCCTCCATAGACCAAAACTGTTGTACTATATCGTCCAAGGGTGGGGACTTCTCTGCGATGCCAGCAAACGGTGTAGATGGAACTTCGAATGTGGCTTTTCCTATCACTACCCATCCTAACAAGGTATTTTGAAGTGTTGGGAATTTCTTGCTCAACTTGATTTGCCCCACAGACATAAGCTCTGGATATAGTTCTGCTCCAATTAGTAAGTCGATCTCTTGAGGTTGATTGAATGTGTCGTCCGCCAATTTAATGTTCTTGGGCAGGTGCCAATGGCTCGTATTTATATGCTGATTTGGTTGCCGAGAGGTTATGGTGTTCAGTATGAATACTTCTAAATTCGTGCTGTAACCAGTAACTCTTGATCGCAGGCAAATATTCACCTTCTTCGAGATTTTGATTGTGTTGTTTCCCATTCCTGAAACTTCTTGTGGTTCGTGTTTTGGAGTCAGCTGTAGTTGTTTGGCTAATCTCTCTGTGATAAAATTCATTTGAGAGCCTGAATCCAAGAGTGCTCTTGCCTTGGTCGGGCTGTTAGTTCGATTGAGTACGTTCACGATAGCCGTCCCTAAGAACACGTAATTTGAATCCCTTCTGGCTGAATTGACGGCTGACAAATTTGCTCTGTTGTTTATTTGAAGAGTGCGTGCATCGGCGTGCGGTTGAAACTCCGAAATGTGGAGCAGAGTGTGGTGAAATTTATTGCATTTTGTGCAATGTCCAGCTTGACAATTTGAGGCCTGGTGGCCAAATCGTAGACAATTGACACATCTCTTTAAGGATTTAGTTTTCTTAATTCTTTCTGTTATAGAAAGCTGGAGAAACTTTGGGCATTTATAGATGGGATGATTTGGATGATCGCAAATGAGGCATTTATTTCCATCATCTGTGATTGCCAAGAAGACCTTGGATGATCGTTTTGGTTCACTCTGTTTAGTTCCTAGTGCCTCCAGCATTTGGAAGCGACCCTCTAAGAACTTGAGCAAATCCTTCATTGTTTGGAGCTCCCTAGGTTTAGATAGCGATTGCTCATACAGTCTATGAGTATCTTTATCTACCTTTGGAAGGAGGAGGTGAATCAGAAGTGGGTCCCAGTCTGCGATCGACACTCCTAGATTGCTAATTCCGAGTAGGCACTCGTTAGTAACATCGTGCAACTTCTTGACTGCAGCGGCCGAATCTCCAGTGATTATCGATTGACCCAATAGTTTGTTGAGTAATGCTGCAAGAAGCAATCGCTTATTGTTGTAGCGATGCTCGAGCGTTGACCACGCGGATTCGTAGTTGTCTTCGCATACTTGGAGGTGCTGGATTAGCTTGGCTGCTTCTCCAGATAAGTTTGCCTTTAAATAGAACATTTTTTCCGCTTGACTCATTGCTTGGTTATGAATAAGCTGTTTATATAGATCATGGAATTCCTTCCACTGCAGATAATTTCCGCTGAATATGGGAAGCTTTATTTCTGGCAGTTTTAGGTTAGTGTTGAAGCTGGATTTGGTGGTGCTGGCCACCTGTTTGTCTAAATGTTCTTGAATCTTGATGAGGAGAGATTGACAGCGGTCCTCCAGCGCGTTGATATCTTTCACGCCATAGTCGAAGATTTTCTCTTCCCCAATAATTTCTAAGTGTCGGGTTGTAATAAGCGACCACTGCTCTCTAATACTCTGAAGTTTCTGCTTTTAATAAGCATTTGATTGGTTCTCCAACTTTTCTTCCGTGGTGGAACACAAATGGCTTAAAGCAGTAATTGAGGCCTTTTGTTGCCGTATCAGCTTCTGAACTTCGGTGTCCTGAGTTGCGGCATTTGTTTCCTCAAAATCTGCCAGAGCCTTCAATATGAGATTTTTGTACTCCTCATATACCGCTTCCAATTGATTGTAGTAATTCCTTTCAAAGTAGGAACTATCTGGTCTTTCCAGCTTAAATGGTTGTAGCTGAATATCGCGCTTCTCGAACTCGCTCCATTCGAATTCCAAGCGCTCTAGTCGCGAATTTAAATACACGTTCGTTCGTCTGCTTGGTCCCGTCATCTTGAAGTTGGAGAGCAGCTTTGTAATCTTCTCTGCTGCTCCGACTTGCTTTTTGATGAGGGATTCCATATTTTACTGTTCTACCAGGGAATGCTTGTAGCTAATAAACTACACTGTACCAGTGTTTGAAGCCCTGGTACACGCTTTTGTGGTGATTTGCTCCTTACCGCTGGTGGGGAAGCAAATTCACGTCTTAGGCTTTAATCAAGTTAGATTAAACCAAACCAGTGTTTGAAGCCCTGGTTTACGCTTGTATGCTTGTGATTTGCCCCTTACCGCTGGTGGGGGGAAGCAAGATCACGTCGGGTGGTCACCAAAATGTTAGATCTCTTTTGATCTAATTAAAACAAGTGGATTTGACCGCAGTCGTTGAACAAGTGATTTTTATTGTCATAATGTTTTCCTTAAATACTAAATTATAATCTATACGATGGTGGGAAATAACTATGGGAAATATATTTTGGATATCCATTACTGCAACTCATCAAATTTGATTCCCGTATATTCGCCAGACGTAGTATTGTATCAGAATATGGAATACAATCCTACGTCTGGGAAAACGTGTGAATCGGATTTGATATGTCAGCAGAATGAAGTGTGGGAAAGGTAATGTTGATGTTTTTGGGTGATATTGGAGGATGTATATGGTGGTGCGTAAGATAAGGTAGCAATATATGTTGGTTGTGGATATGTTGGTTGTGGTTTTAAACACCGTGACCTTTCCACAGAAGAACTGTTTTTTTCCCCATCATTTTAAAAACTTCTTTGAAAGCATATCAAGCATAAGAGGGAAATGGTCTGAAAATGAAGGAAGTGTATTCACGGAGAAATTCTGATCAATATGGTTCAACAGGTGATTCGACACTAGAAAGTGGTCCAGGAATGATGAGCTCCTCGGGAAGGTCGGAGTCTGCGAGGTAGCCAGGCTTCCACAGTTCTCCCGTTTAGGTTCAGTAAGGAATCACCCCATCTGGGACTTTTCGCGTTTAAGTCACCGCCGATGATGGCCCCATCAAATGAATTTGCAAGTGAGTCGAGCTTGGATAATTCAGTAGACATAGTACTGGATGGAATGTTTGATGGAAAATAGACTGAACCCAGTAGGATTTTGTTAATAGTGTTATTTATTTTGATATTGATGCTTACGAAGATACTTGAAAACTGGGAAGGCGCCCATTCCACAATGTCGTATTTAATGTTTTTTCTCACCGGAATGGCAATACCCTGAAGTTGATCATTCCAAAGAAAGTTAAAGTCATCTATACAGACCTTGTGATGACCAGCGTTGCCGCAGGAAAATTATTTTCCGTGCCACGAATGGCAAAATAAGGTGCTATTTTGAGCCATTGCGTGCCAACGGCTAAAATATATAGAAAAAAACCAATGAGGTTTATTGAAAATGAATTTGTTCAGCGCAGCGTATGTAAATATTGTGAGCGAATGCAAAAAGTAGTGCCGCGTTTAAAAAATTTTCTTTTAAGGAATATTTTTGTGATTCCACCATTTTATTTTACTAATACCGAAATCAATGTGAAATCGTGCCATATGAAATCTTAAAGTGCCACCGTGCCATTTAAATTAAAAAGTGCCATAATGGCACGATCGTGTCACATCGGCAATCCTGGTGATGACTATTTAGGTGTGTTTCTTGGATAAATGCAAAGTGTGCGTCACTACGTTGGAGGATCTTGGAGAGCTCCAACCTTCGTGAGTGATTTATTAAGGACGAAATGTTAAATTGAAGAATTTTTAATAACATTAATAATCACTAACTATTAACTGGTTAACCAGTTCCAAGAAAACCACCCTTTTCTGGGCAACAGAGGCGAAGTTATCAAGATTGGCCATAAATAATTAAATTTTTCCTATAAGTGCGTTCATTTCCACTCCGAAGAGATCCTTAGACAGGTCCAAGAATTTGGTGATTACGCTTGTGCTGTGTTTTGATTTAGAGGGGAGGTTCCGGTTGTTGGGCGAGGTGTTAACTTCATTAATTACAGGCGTTTTATTGAAATGGCTTGCGAAGGTTACACCGGGAGTGACTACATTACCATTTGAAATAAAGTTCGAGAGCACCCTGGCGTTGCTCCTTCTTTCCTTTGCGTCCCTTAGAATGCTTTTCCTTTCCAGATCAAAATCCTTATATGCACTGCACCCTCTGAAGTTTGCAGTGTGGTTTTCACCACAGTTAACACAAACCGCCTTGCTCCCCTCTACCAAAGCTACAGGGCAGCAACCCGGCTCATGTCTGTTGTTACACTTAACACAGTTATAATTGTTTGCACAATTTTTGGCAAGATGGCCAAACATTTGACAACGCCTGCACTGTAGTGCACCTCTGTTGCCTCTGGGTTTTTCCCATTGAGTTTTTGTATTGAAAAGATATTTTACCTTCAAAAGTTCCTCGGAGTTGGTACCCGGGAGGAGTCGAATTAAAAAAAGATTGTGTACTAATTTGTCCCTTTTCGAGCGAAGGGTTTCAAATCTGGATACTTTGTCTACGTTACTCACTATGTTTTTCAACTCCTTCAGGATCTCAGACTCCGGGAAGTCGGACGTTAAGCCTCTTAAGATAACGTTCGTGGTTCGGTCCTCCTTCATAGTGAAGGAGTACGCCTGCACCTCGTCAGAATTCCTGAGGATTTCCATAAGCTTCCGATGGGCCCCACTGTTATCTACGTATAGTATACTTGTATTTCCTCTATTTATCACTTTGTAAGAAAATTTAGCCTCAATTCCTTTCAAATCGGATATAAATTTACGTATATTTATATTTTTCATAATGATTGGTGGACAGTACTTACCCCTTACAAGCTTGGATTGGCCATCAGGATTGGTGTTGGTTATGCTGTGTGCTGCTTCGTTGCTGGAGTTGATGTCTGGTCGCTGGGTGATGGATGGCGGCGTCAATGGTGGTGGGTTGCTCCGGTTGTTTGGTTGGGTGAATTACTAAATTGCTTAGTATTTCAAACTGATTTTCGTTGTTGGTGATTGATGATGTTTCCATTGAGGTGTGACGGTTTTCAGTGGCTGTATGCCGCCTGTCGGGAGTTAGCCACCCATCATTGGATTGGTCAGCCAGAGCGCGTTGGTGCAAATCATTGCACTCAAGTGAAATGGTGTTGGATACATGTGATGCATCCGCACTTGGTTCAGCATTCGATTTACTAAGTGCCAGGAGATGTTGTGCTGCAGCCCCTCTACTAGGACTGTTAATAATGTTGGGCACATATTTAAACCTGCCCGTGCCTTTATTTTTGTGGTTAAATACAGCCCTTCTTGGACTGACGGTATTAATTGCTGAGAATTTAGAGCTGCTTGCTCTTTCGTGATTGATTAAGTTGTCGTTGCTCATATTACGGCATTTTGAAGTCGCTTCCGGTATAAAAGAGCGATGCTGCATGGCGTGGTCTGTGCCACGAGGTGAGACTGGATTAGAATCCAGTTTTAATCTTGAAAAAATGTGCACATCCGCACTTTAGTGCATGTGGATTTGCAAACCAATATTTGTAAGAGTAAAATCCCGATTTTATTTTTAAAGAAAAAGCTAAAACTTTGTAAAGAATTATTTTTTAATTAAATAAAATTTATACTTTGGAATCGCAATAGGATAAAAGCGTGTGCCTTCGCCGGCTGTCAAACTCCAAAAAACTCCCGCACATGGAATGTTGATGGTTTCGTATACATTATAATGTAGGTGTCTTTACTTTTGCTATGATACATTGGGAGAAATTGAATTTGTGTACAGACTAGAGGTGGGTCGCTTTCGCGGTTAAAAAACGAACAAAGGTTTAAAAAAATAACGAAAAAACGATAACGTACGGGTGAAGTAGTTGGTGTATACATCAGGGGTGGAATCATGTTATGTACTATTCGTTTTTATTCTTTATGCGTTTTCATGTGTGCGTAACAGAATTCATTCCCATGCCTGTGTTGAATTGTGTGTATTCTTTGGTTTTATTTTAGTTTGCTGGGTTCGTTTGCTTTTGGTTTTTGTTTTTTACTGAATTTTCAATGTGCAAAGGAGATACCAGAAATGTAGTTACTTTTTAAACTTACGATATTGTTCTTTAAGTTGTATGAATACTAAACGTACGGTACGTTTTAGTGTTATTTTGCTTTGTATGAAGACTAAATGTACGGTACATTCTAGTGTTCTTTTTCTTTGTATGACACAGAGAGCAAGACAAATCGCCAAATTCTACGCAGTTAATACGAACAAATAACGAGACGAAAAATGAAATCTGATGTTTATTTTTTTTTTTGGGTGTGTGTATAACTATTCTTCTGCGCAGATGAGAAAGGACTTCAGAAACATAAGTATGTACATGCATGCGTAGGAAATTTGATCAAGTTTCTTAAATTTGTGTAGGTATGCATTTATGTATGTACTACATATTATGTAGGTACAAATTTGAATTTATTTTTCGCAAATTGTGCTCAATTTGTTTGTATTGAAATGTGTTGTGCACCATAAAACTATGTACATATGTACTTACTCGTGTCTGCGATATACAAGTACATAGTATGTTTATATACATATATATACGATATAGGTATGTATGTACATATGTACACACGTGAGTATCGAACAAAGTATCATTATATATTTATTACGTATCGTATCGTTAAAAAAGGGTTCATAGATCTATCAACATAAATCTATGACATACATATATGTACATTTCTATGTATGTAGTTAAAATAACTGATCCATAGTACGGAACACTTATTGCGCAAGTATAACTTGCACTTGACCGGATTTTTTTGCTCGACATCAATTTTCCTGAATCTTGATTCCAACTCGAGATTCACGCCTTCTTGCACTTGCACCAAAACATTTTATAAGAAATTAAAACTCAGTACATCGAAATGCTATCAATCAACACAAATATTATCAGAAACTCCATACAAAATTTAGAAAATATAAAGAATGTGTATTTAAAATTGTATTTATTACTAGCTGTTGCCTGCCCGGCGTTGCCCGAGCTTTAAATCAGTCGCGTTGTTTGATTGTAGCATGATAGAAAGGAAGTAGTAGGAAGCGATATTATTTAAATTAAGATTCTAAAGAACTCTGAAGTCAATACATTAGGTATAATCTGAACTTAGTGGTTGTTCCCTATAGATGAAACGATTGCATAAAAAATTGATGAAAATGTAGTATACCTGTGTACAAACACATCTACGCACATATGTACATAATATGTATTATATGAGCATCAAATAATGGTACTTTCTGGTTTCTCATATCTAAGAGTTGTACTTAATGTTCATAGTTAAAGTAATATTATGTTAGTGACGAATATATTAGGCTTTGATGTAAGCATTGGTCGTGGAGTAACTGGTAAGGTTTGTCTGAAATAACCAGCTATTTACTGATTTTAAAATTCAACAACGCCTACCTACCCCTACTAAAATATATGTATTTGTGAATTGAAGTAAAAGGCGAAACTTTATTCTAAGGTAATACCACTGTAAAGTGACAAAAAAAAAAAAGAAAGTAAAAAAAATTGTGCATTTCCCCCTTTCCGTCGATCTAGATCCGCACGCTGATAAAACAGAAACACAACTAACTAAAGTCGGTAGCAAACAGAGAATATCTTATGTTCAACACTTTTCAGAAGCTTCATTTGGCATAGCACAGCATAGCATCTTGTCCAGAGTACAGCGTTACCCTTCTGCGACTAAAGTCGCAATTTGCGACTTTTTTGACTGGCCTGCGACTTTGATACGAATTTTCCAAAAATCTCCATATTTGCGACTTTTCATAGAATCATTGAGACTTTTTGTGGTTTTCTGCGACTTTTTTGTCAAAATGTATTTATTTTCATTTAAATCTTTTAAATGCATCAGCTTTCAGATTTTTCTTAGATCTATTTTTGTGCGCAGTTTACTGAGGACAAACTTTGGTATACTAGATAGCATTGGCAATGTTAAAAACCACCTCGGTAACCAATTATTTTCAAATTTGTATAAATAGTAGTGCTTGTGCGGAAAGGGTTTTTTCAAAGCTTACAACATTAATGCAAAATAAGCAAACCAACCGTCTACATATTAAAGCATTGTAATAATCACCCCAATTATGCAAGTCGTATTTGAGAGTCACATACGAACATAGTCGTATTTTGTTATTATGGAAGTCGTGTCACTACGAACATACTCGTACGCTAATGACTTTTCAGCTGTCAACAGAATCGGATGCCATCGCATACGACTTTCGGCTGATATCAGCTATTATGCAAGTCGTATTTAGTCGTATTTTGAACGTTTTTAGTGGTATTTTCTTCGGCTGCGATTTCTTAAGTGACTCTATACGAAATTCAACGAACATGAAAAATAAACAATTGTATACTCTTGAATGGAAACAATTTAATGTTTTTCGAAGTTATTGTACTACTTAAATTACTTTTACTTTCTAAAAAACTTAAAAACAGCAACCAATTCGAAGCTTTGGTATATGCTACGGAGATTAATGTCGGCATCGCAAAAGACAGATGTGTGCTGCACGTTCATCTAAAAGATGAACAAATGGTTGTCAACAGAATAGTTTTATTAAACTGCAATGGTCCATTATTTTTTTAGTTAGAAAATTGTAATTTAAATTTCGGAAAATATATATATATATATATATATCTTAACAATCTGTGAATATAATTCCTTTTAAGGATATTCCTTCATGTGCTCATTAAAGAATAAATCTATTGAGTTTGTGGTGACATCTTTCGGGAGCAGTTGTAATAAGACATCCCCTGGACCTCGCCGGCAAGGAAACCAGTACTGACAGGAAAAAGTTCAGTTTGAAGTGCGACGTAATGCGTTGCTAACATGCAGCAACTTATATGGAGTCGTATTCAACACATACGACTTGCATAATAACAAACGAAATACAATACGATGCGAGTACGACTTGAAGTGAGATACGAGATACGACTTACATAATTGGGGTGAATGTTATCTGCAAAGAACATTTTCGAAAAACAATTAAATTGAGGCTTCGGTGCCTAATAACAACCTTATCGATAAATACAAGAAAGAAAGGACTGAGAAGTAATTTATTGCACCTTTTGTTATATTATAAGCTTTACAGACTGAATTATTTAATATTGACTGGCTTAATACTAAGTGACTTGCTGTATGTTTTTTTTTAACTTTTAATGTACCTATTTAACTTTTGAAAACTGAATGGTAATAGATATATAGATACTAAATCTATCTATTTTTTTATAAGATTTATACTAACTTCACTTTGTGTGAGGGACAAATTTGGAAATCGATTATAAACCCACTTCCAGATATCAGATCATGCTGAAATTTTGCACACGTGTATAAGTCCGGTGACAATGCAATATAGTATGTATTTGATGATCTTGTAAATCTAATATGGCGGACTCTCCAAGATGGTGGATTACGTTATCTTTACGACCTCTTTGATATGGGTAACAAATGAAAGGTTTTGACGAGTAGAATCTTAATACATTCTGAATAAACTTTCTCATCACAAACCCACCCAAGCCAATATACTGTGCGTACGTATCGACTTAAATTTGTAAAAAAAAAGTCAGATACTAAAAGTAGAAAATAAATACATACATATCTGGGATACATTTTTTTCTTTAAACAATACATATTTACATATGTATCTGACAGTTCGCTCATCAATGACATTCTTGGATTATCTGGTATCATGACGGGCCAACATACATATGTGTGTACATACATACATATGTATAAATGGATGAAATCACATTAGGCCCATCGGTGGCCGCAGTGATAAGGTGACAAGGTTCTACCTCTACCAACAATCTACAAAGCTGTAAAAAAAACGTAAGCGCCCCAAGCTTTAATTAATAGTCACATATTGGTGACTCGGAACAAAATTATTTGTATAAGCTCCATATTTTACTTGCTTTTAAAAAAAAATGTCTATAGTTTTTTATTATTTGTTTGTTTTGTTTTCAAAATAAAATAAACTAGTGGACCAGTGCGAGAAATCTCGCATGTAGAAACCCTACAACCCTTTTCGGTTTACGAATGAAAATAAAGAGAACGTAGGTATAGGTAATAATGTTTTTTCGTAATAACTTTACTCATATGCACTTTTTCAAAATTGTTTATACTCATGAACAAAGTTAAGTTGATAAGCATTCGATCAGTGTTAGAATGATTAAAATCGGTGTAGAAATAAACTCTCAGGAGGAATCACAAGCCCTTCCGCTAGTGATTTAATTATATTGATGATGTTGAGACTTTTTTGAAGTCTCTGAGACTTTTTTTGCGACTTTTTTTTAAGTCTATGCGACTTTTTGAAAATTCTCAGCGGTAACACTGCCAGAGTATATCTAATAATGAGTAGGGACACTCTCCACACATATGCAATTGCTACTAGTACAGAGCAAAGCCTGAAAAAAATTACCCAATAAGTAAAAGCAGCTCAGAAGGATTGATTTCAACCCTTACCTGCGATTGTACATAATGAAAAGAGACGGCAATAGCTTTCAGCAGCACCTCCACATGCGGCTACCTACGTAAGATAAATTGCGTGTGGTTTTCTCATAATGCCTTTGTAAACGCGTCCCGAGTTGAACGCCCATGTGTGAGTAAGGCAGAGCATGTCATCAAAGATGTGGTGTGGCCGCATTTGCTGCTGTTAATTTGGTTTCATTTATGATTTTGTTCATTTGTTTTTTATTAAATAGGATTAGATATGGATGTCTCAAATATATATTTCAATGTCAAATATGAATATTAACATTCGTACATTGCAATAAATCCTCTAAAGCTCCTATTAGTCTTATATTAAACACTTTCCAGAAGCTACATTTAGCATAGCATCTTGTCACACTACTTGTGCAGTCACATTGGGGTGGGTTTTGTTTACATTTTTTATACACGTATTTTAAACGCGTCCTGACTTGGGTTTTTATCAGTTGAGCGAAAAGGCAGCAAATAGCATAGAGTAGGGTGACACGGATTACTACATGCATGCGGCAAACAAGTAAAAGGTTTTATGGTCACGTGTAAAAAAATAAAATCGCGATCTTTGTTTTCGGGATTTCCTATTAAGATGAATGAAAATTCACAGCCGCGAAAATAGGTAGCCATTAGCGTAAGATATTGACTAGGAAATTACAAAATAGATATTTTTTATTGAGAGTATGTTTATAACGTTCACATAAACTATTGTCGTTTTCTATTGGGCTCTTCAGGTTTTGCTCGCAGATTTCAGATTTTTCGTGCTGAATTGAAATCAAACGAGATTGATCTGTTTTTCTGCATTTGCATTCTTGTGTCATTTTTGATTTTACGAACAAAATATCAAATGTCAAAAAAAAGAAAAAATAATAAATTTAATTTTAAATACACTTTCTTTATATTTTCTAAATTTTGTAGAGAGTTTCTAATAATATTTGTGTTGATTGATAGCATTTTTATGTGGTGAGTTTCAATTTCCTATGAAATGTTTTGGTGTAAGTGTAAGTAGGTTTGAATCTGGAGTTGGAATAGAGATTCACGAAAATTGATCTCGAGCAAAAAAAGCTTTTTATAATAATAATAATATATAATTTAATAATTTTTATAAGTGCTTCGAGGTAGAAAAACTGAAATTCAAGCGTAAAATATTTTAGTGTACCGAAAAATTGTGAGATTTAAGCAAAATTACAAAAAATTAAATTATTGTGATTGTAATGTATGCATGCTAAAATTTTATTGTACTTTTCCATTTTGTAGATAAGGGAAAGTTGTTTCACTTTTTTAACAAACCCCACTTATTACATAAACAAATTTCGAAAGATTGAATAGCATTTCTAAAAAAAAAACATGTATTTCAAGTGTTGGAATTATTCGGGTACACCTGATTTGATAATTTTAAAAAAATAGCTAATATAACAGAAGGTAAAAACGAAGATCGAAAGGCAAATATGTATACAAATTTTTTAACAATATTGTATCACAAATTAATTTATTCGTATTTCGAAATTAGCACCCTGTGGCAAATTCTGAAATAATTTTTCTTCTCTTCTATCTCTCTTTCACGACTACACTTCTTATTACCGTCTATTTCTCCGTGTCTGTGTGACGAAAAATGGAACTGATAAGAAACACGTGGAGAGTGTCCCTACTCATTATTAGATATACTCTGATCTTGACACACTATTTGTGTAGTCACATTGGGGTGGTTTTTGTTTACATTTTGTATGCACGTATTTTAAAGGCGGACCGAGCACGAATGTTATCAGTTGAGAGAAAGACAGCAAACAGCATAGAATAGGGTGACACGGATTACTACATGCATGCGGCAAATAAGAAAAAGGTTTTATGGACAGGTATAAAAAAATTAAATTGGATTTTTTTCGGGATTTCCTATTATGATAAATGAAAATGCACAGCTGCGAAATTAGGCAGGTATAGATATTAACTAGGAATATACAAAATAGATTTTTTTTATTCCGAGTATGTTTATGACGGTCGAATAAACTATGTTTTCTATTGGGCTCTTCAGTTTTTGCTCTCAGATTTAAAATTTTTCGACAAACGAGATTGATATTTTTTTCTGCTATTACATTCATGTGTCATTTGACATCTTGTTCGTAAAATTAATAGAAAGGAAATAAATCAAAAAAGGAAAATAATAAATACAATTTTAAATACAACTTTTTTATATTTTTTAAATTTTATTTATCTATTTATTTACATCAAACAGATACACATTTACATATAATATCTTATAGACTACAGAATAATAACATTGAATATAAGTGTAACAATTTAATAATCATAATAATACAAATTTAATTTTAATTTAATCTATTACTTGAGCAGTTATAATATTCAATACTTTAATTTTAAATGCATCCCTACTCAAATTTTGATGAAAATCAATAGAATTACAAACTAAGTTTGAATCTCTTAGGCCTCTAGTAAGAGGTTCATTTAGTCCATAGTTGACTCTGTGAAAGGGTTCACGGAATAGATTACGGAGTCGTAGATCTCTACCAGGAACATTCAAATCTATTGATGATAATAGGAATGGACAGTTAATATGGGAATTTAATACATCCCGTATAAAAATTATTGAGAAATACTTGCGGCGTATGTCAAGTTGCTGAAGGCCAATTAATTTACATCTAGATAAGTAGGAAGGCATTCGGATATTCCAATGGAGCCTAAAAATAACAAATCGAGTAAAGCGCTTCCGGATCTTTTCAATCCGAACTGAGTGAATATTGTAGAACGGATTCCAAACAACGCAGCAGTATTCAAGAACTGATCTTACGTAAGAGGAAAAAAGTGTTTTGAGAGTGTAAGGATCAGAAAATTCCTTAGAGTTGCGCTTTATGAAACCGAGCATTGAGTTGGCTTTAGCAACAATTAAATCAATATGTAACACAAAACTTAGTTTGGCATCAAACATTACACCGAGATCCTTTTTGGAGGTTATCCTGGCAAGAGAAAGGTCCTCGATTTTATAAGAATAAATAACAGGGGAAAGGATACGGAAAAAAGACATTGTTTGACATTTAGAGACATTCAGATATAGTTTATTACAGTCACACCACTGTGACAACCTCTGTAAGTCTTCTTGAAGTAGAACACTATCAGATTCGGACTTGATGGTTCTGAATATTTTAATATCGTCCGCGAACATAAGGCAATCAGAGTTTTTAAGTATATTTGGAATGTCATTAACAAAAATTAGAAAAAACAGGGGACCAAGGTGGCTACCCTGTGGAACGCCAGATGTTGCATGAATAGGTTCAGATAAAATACCGTTTATACGAACAAACTGTGTCCGCCCATGTAAATAAGCTTTACACCATTGTAGCATGTTAGAATGAAAGCCAATGAGGCTCATTTTTCTTATAAGAGAATCGTGGCTGACTCTGTCAAAGGCCTTGGCAAAGTCAGTGTAAATAACATCGCATTGATAACCATCTTCAATCGATTGTGATACAAGTTTACAGAAAATGGTTAGATTTGATGTCGTAGATCTACCTGACATGAAGCCGTGTTGATTGGGTGAAATGATTTCTTTTAAAAGAAAGCTCAACTTTTTAAAAATAATTTTTTCAAAAAGTTTAGGAATTGACGACATTTTAGATATTGGACGATAGTTACTTACTTCTTGCTTAGGTCCCGATTTATGAATTGGTGTAATAAATGAAACTTTCCAATCGCTAAGAAAAGTACCTCTTTCCAATGAAGCATTAAATAAATGTTTTAATGATTCTGAAAGAGCAACAGCGCAGTTTTTCAAAACGATAGGTGGAATTCCATCTGGACCAGATTGTACCTCATCTTTCAAAGAGTTAAGGGCAGTCTCAACATCTGAGATACTTAAATATAAGCAACCGATATTAATGGAACTTTCGAATGAAACGCTGGAAGAGCTGTCGTCAGAAGGAGAAGAGGTATAAACCGATTGAAAAAAATTTGCAAAAAAATTACATACAGTTAGAATGTCAGACGAAGTAGTACCAGAATATTGCATACAATTTGGAATACCATTGGATTGCTTTTTGGCATTTATAAATTTCCAGAAACATTTACTATCCTTTTTCAAGTTTGATTCAGTGCGAAATACATAGTCTTTATAAAGAAAATTACTTAAAGCATCAAACTCCTTTTGAAGACGAGAATAATTGTCTAACAACAGAGCATTATTTTTCGATTTTCGGAAAAGCTTATATGCTTTGTTTTTGCGGTTACTCAAATTAATAAGCCTCTTATTAAACCAAATTGGCCTAGAACTCCGAATCCTTACTACCTTCGGTACAAAACGATCAACTGCCTCTTTCAGAGTATTCAAAAATAGACCATATGTAACGGAGAGATCATTCGATTCAAAAACAGAAACCCAAGAAGTTGAATTAATCATTTCAATAATAGAATTAAAATTAGCTTTTTTATAATCATAAATAGATAACCTATCATATAAGGGCTTAAAATACCCAAAAAATTTAAATTGAATGCATAATGCTATGTGATGAATTGAATTAGGAAAAATCGGGTCAATACATTTAATAATATTAGTACAAAATTCTTTATCAACAAACACAAGATCAAGGCAACGATTTAACGTATTCTTAAAACCATTAATTTGTATAAGATCAAACTCTAAAAGTGAATCAATTAATTCGACTTCACAATCTGATTTTACATTAAAAGGAAGTAAACACGCTTCATCTGGGTCGAATACCCATTCTAAATTACACAAGTTAAAATCACCTAGAATGATTATGTGTTGATTTAATTTTAAATTATTGACAATTTCGCGGCAGTTATTTACATGTAATGTATATAAATCTAGAGAACTACCTGGCGGAATATAGCTTAAAATAATTAATAAATCATACACATTATTAATTGAAACACGAACAGCGAGCTGGTCAACGTCTTACACATTAGAAGCAGCAGTTAAAGATGAGAGCAGCGGAATTTCAACGCTAGAAAATGATGAGCGTACGGCGATCAGCACCCCACCACCTCTTGATACATTCGTTTTAATAGAGCATCTGTCCTTGCGGTAAACATTGAAAGAAGTCGTATTAAAGATTTCTGAATTATGATGAACATTAGTAAGCCATGACTCAGTCACAGCAACAATATCGTAAAACGATGAAGATGTATAAAAAAGCATTTTATCCAATTAAGTTCGAAGTCCGCCAATGTTTTGGTAGTACAGCAAGAAATCTTTCTGAAGGGAATGAGAAGTGTACGAAGAATTCGCTTCTATGTATTTATCACAGCTGTCAGTGTATCGATGTTTTTTCTCTGAGAAACAAAGATTTTTACTTGTACAGAGAGCGGCCAAATAGATGGGTGCATTGCACTGTGGATCATATTTGCTGGAACACTGACCTTGAAGTTGACGAATCTCAATTTCGATTCTTCTGCATCTTTTTTTATTAGTTTAAAGCATTGAATTAAAGATGATGGGATGCTCGTTTTAGCTGAGATGTGCTTGATAATATCATCAGGATTTGTATCAATTCGAAATTTAGATATATGAAACCATTTAAAGTTGTGCACCACATTAAGAGAAGAAGAGAGATCTGTTCCGAAAGTTTTGTTGATTTTTCCGGGTTTTGTCTCTTTACTCTTTTGATTAATAGCAGTTTGCTGATCAATGTTATCGTTGTTGTTGATGACGGTGGAAAAGCTTTCTTCCTGAGATGACTCAGAATTTAAGAGGTTAGAAGAAATTTCAGGTGAAAGCTGAGAATTCTCGTTGTGGGAATCAAGATTCTCTTTGTTTAACTCCAATGGTTGAATATTTTTTTCTTGATTAATCGGCAAGGTATTATGAATGTCTCTATCATTAATATTGGGGTTAAATGGCGATTCAACAGTGTTTAATGAATGATTTTTATCGATTGTATTAATAGGAATATTTAGAGATTTTGTATGGACTTTCTGATAATATTTGTGTTGATTGGTAGCATTTTGATGTGCTGAGTTTCAATTTCATAAAATACGCATTAGCTCTATATTTAGTTGTTATATCTGAACCTTACCAACAGCTGATATTTTTTAAGTTTTTATACTTTGTAAATTTTTTTTTATAAAAAATAACCAAATATTTTACTAAATTGATCTCGAGCAACAAAAATTTCATTTATTTATTTAAAAGTAAAAGTTGAAGTTCGATTTTAAAAGTTAAAAGTAAACAATGCGTAATAATTTTTATAAGTGCTTGGCGGTAGGAAAACTAAAATTCAAGCGTAAAATATTTCAGCGTACTGAAATATTGTGAGATTTAACCCTCTACTTCCCAATTTAATTATTGAAAATCTTGATGGTTCTAAAATAAAAACTCCTATAACCGAACTTTAAAGTGAAAAATACGAATGCAATATTAAGAATTCATAACAAAATTTAATAAGTTGTTTTTTAAATAAAATAATGAAACCATGCCAAAAGGCTGCATTGGGCATAAACGGATAAAAACTATTAAAATATTTTTTACAGAAGCGTGCCTAGAGGCACTCTTGGGCACTAGAGGGTTAAGGAAATTTACAAAAAAATTAATGATTGTAATTACATGTGCGCATACTAAAACTTTATTGTCCTTTTCCATTTTTTAGATGATCGAAATTGTTCCACTGTTTTAACAAACCATCTACGAAAAGCATTTCTAAAAAAAACATGTCTTTCAAGTATTTTAAATATTCGGGTAAACCTGATTTGGTCATATAAAAAAATAGCTAATATAACAGAAAGTAAAAACGAAGATCGAAAGGAAAAAATGTTTACAAATATTTTTTAACAATAATGTATTACAAATTCATTTTTTCGGATTTCTTAAAAAACACCCTATTTCAAATTCTGAAATAATTTTGCTTCTCTTCTATCTCTCTTTCACGACATCACTTCTTATTACCGTCTATTTCTCCGTGTCTGTGTGACGAAAAATGGAACTGATAAGGCAGCCCATACACAATTCAATTCAATTGTCAATTGAGTTTACAACTGAATTGATATTCGGCCACACACTGCACCAACTGAGTGGAAGGACTTTGTATAAAATGCCACAAATATCTGGAATTTTCTTTATGTGTGCGTTTTAAGTCATCTTACTGTTTACTTTTCGGTCACACACACTTTCACAGATTTTACAAGCCTAGTACAAATTCCCCTCAATTTGACAGCAAATCAAATGACTTCCTCACACACAGTTCAACTGAGTTGAAATCAACTTCCAAAAATCAAAATCTTTTAATTTTAGATTGCGTTCACGTTGTTGTGGGGTACATACGTATCGCAAAGCTAGTAATATTTTCTTATTATATTCAATAACAAGTACAAAATAATATTAAATTAAAGTAACAGCTATCATAACAATTTCCAATGATGAATTGTATCTGTGATAAAAAAGTTGTTAGAAGTGATTCTAAAATTGAGTGTTCCGATTGCAAAAACATTTTCCATGGGAGCTGTGTAAACGTTTTGCCTATAGACATAGAATTTATGAAAAAATCAAGTAAGACTTGGCGGTGCTCTCAGTGTAATTCTTCTCGCAGACTCTCCATATCCATGTCCACTGACAGTATATCCATCCCTGTCCCCCCAAAATCTACACTCGAAAATCAAATCTCAAGTATCACAACAACAATGGAATCTATATACAATGAAATAATTGAACTAAAAAAAATAAATCAAAGTTTTAGGTCTCTCATTACTGGGCTCCAAACGGAAAATTCTGAGTTGAAAACCAAAGTGTGTGCGCTACAAGATAAAGTTCAGTTCTTAGAGCAAAATAATCTATCAAAAACCATCGAAATCGTTAATGTGCCAAGTGTTGACAGTACCAATACAATGCAGACAGCGCTGCAAATTGTCCGTGATGGTGTGGGTGTACAAATAAATGAATCAGACATAGACTCTTGTTTTATTAAAACAATAAAAAGACCTTCCAGTGATAAAAACCCAAAAAACCAAAGATCTAATTCTATAAAAAATATCTTGGTCGTTAAACTTATCCGTCGTCAAATAAAAGACAGTATTATGGAAATGAAGAGCAAAAACAAAACAAAATTAAACACTACGATCTTTGGTGATCACCATGATGGAACGGCTATTTACATCAACGACAGTATGACTTCACTCACCCGAGAGCTTTTCAATGCAACGAAGAAGATAAAGGTAGAGAAGAACTACAAATACATGTGGATGAGAAACAACACGATATTTTTGCGGAAGAAAGAAGGAGATGCTGCAATTCGAATAAGGTGTTTAACTGATCTCTGTGATTTATAACAATATTTTATTTATTTATAATTATGAATTCAAACTCTATTACTTCTTCTAATTACGCAAAAATACCATGTAATAAACAAATAAAAATATCCACAAAGTTAATCCATCAAAATATTCGTAGCATGAGAAAAAATTTTAATTCATTTCTGGCTCATATAAGTACATTCGATTTTCAAGCTGATTTTATCATTCTCTCTGAAATTTGGCTGTACGACCATGAACTATCCAACTACAATATTCCGGGTTATGATCTCTATGGCAATTGCAATAATTTTTATAGTTCAGGTGGTGTCGCAGTATTTATAAAAGATTCGTATCAGTGTAAAGTTAAGTGCTATAACTTGGGTAGTGCAGATATAATCCATATTAATTGCACCTTGGGTAGTGAACAATTTGTTATTCTTTGTGTATACCGCTTGCATGAGAACAATTTGAACAAGAACATATTTATTGAACATATGGATAGTATTCTAAGAAGCATAAAAGCAAAAAATCTATTGATATTAGGAGATATGAATATCGATATTCTAAAAAGAAACAATGATTCCGATAACTAAATACTTACTTCTTATGTCATCTTTTGGCTTAGAATCAATTGTTAATGAACCCACTCGAATTTCAGATCAATCTCAAACCTGCATTGATCATATTTTTGTAAGACTTCAGAAAAATGATTTGCACAGAGTAACTGGTGAAGTCCAAGACCACAAAATTACAGATCACTGCATGGTAAACTTAAGCATTGAACATTTAGTGGAAAAGAGATCTAACAGCAATAAGTACATACCTTTTCCTGTAAGAACAAAAATTGATTTTGAGAAGCTGAAGGAGGATCTTATGTTTGAGTTCTGGAATCAGGTTTATGAGGAAACCGATCCTTCTTTAGCCTACGATACTTTTCTTCACACTTTCAAAAGTTATATCGAAAATGCCACAACTACTCAGTCAGAGGCACCTAGGCTAAGAAGAATTAGACCTTGGATTGGGATTAGCTTACTCAAATTGATAAACAAAAAAAACGCGTTGAGGAAAAGGTGTAAGCGACACGCTCAAAACTCGAAACTTCGCAAATATTACAATAAAATATGTCAGGATGTGAAAAAGGAGATAGAAGCTAGTCGGGATAGGTTTTACTCCAATAAATTAAATAATTGCAACGGCAACATAAAGCAAGAGTGGAAAGTTGTTAACAGTATACTGAATAAGAGCGAAATAAAAGATAGAATGCCAGAAATAGAGATTGAGAATGTGTGTGTTTCGAACCCAATAGATATTGCTAACAGCTTTAACAAATACTTCGCATCAGTTGCTGCGGAACTTAAACCCTGTCCCCCTCAAAGGTATTGCGAATGTGACTTGTTTCCAGATTTAGTCAGAGATACATTCCAAAGCAACAGTTTTGTATTCGAACCATTTACCTCGCGTGAAATATATAAAACCATATTGAATCTTGACAACAAAAACTCAAGTACCTCCGATGGTGTCACTAATTGCCTTCTGAAGCACGTCAGCCTTTATGTAGTTGATATACTGGCTCATATATTTAACATGAGTGTCAACTGTGGTACTTTTCCCAACTCCTTAAAACCTGCTGAAGTTATTCGTTTGTTCAAAAAGGGTAATAGAAAACAATTGAGCCAATATAGACCAATATCGTTGCTTTCAACGTTCTCTAAACTATTTGAGAAGTTGATGAAAGGTAGCATAGTTTCATTTTTAAATAAGACTAACTTTTTTGATACTACACAATATGGTTTTCGGGAAGGTAGATCAACTGAAGATGCTATCCTCAAACTGTGTAGCGAAATATACGAAGGATTCAATAATAACAAAAGCACTATTAGTCTATTTATTGACATGACGAAGGCGTTCGATATGGTCAATCATAACATTCTGTTGGATAAACTTTATAGGGCTGGTTTTAGGAGCTCAGTTCATGAGTGGTTTTCAACATATCTTAAAGGAAGGTCTCAACGGGTGAAACTTGACGGTGTCTTTAGTGATGAGCTTGAATTAAGCATTGGAGTTCCTCAGGGTTCGGTCTTAGGTCCAATTTTATTTCTGATCTATGTGAACTCTATTTTTCATCAACAATTTAGTAGCAGAGTGACAGCGTTTGCTGATGACATGACATTTACATATGTCGACAATTCTTTATTTGCATCCATAACAAATCTGCAGAATGACTTGCAAATCTTAAGGCAATGGTTTGCAAAACATGAGCTTTTAATAAGTGAAAAAACCAAGCTTATGATTTGTAGTCTAAAGGGTTCGGAGTTGGTTGATTGTGACACATATTTTCACTCTTCATCGTGTGAAAAACTTTTTCTGCCTTCTCACACTTGCGGAAAAAATAATTATTTTCAAAATGTTCCATGTACTGCAAACTGCTTTAAAATAGAATCAGTTGAATGTTTAAAATATCTAGGAATTTTAATAGACAAAAATCTCACTTGGAAGGCACATGTAGCTGATTTAAGAAAATATATGTTGTCCGTAACCCGCAGTATGTTTATGCTAAAACCCTATTGTTCCACACAGCTTTTACTTACAATGTATTATGGACTTGTAAATTCGAAGCTACAATATGGCTTATCAAGCTGGGGTGGGACCTACTCCAATACCATAGAGCCTCTAATTGTAGCGCAAAAGCATATTATTAGGATTATCTGCAATAAAAGTCGACTAACCAGTAGTTGGCCACTTTTTTGTCGTCTTCGTGTTTTACCTTTAAGACATCTTTATGTTTATAAAGTCCTTAAAGTGTTCTTTTTACGAGGCGGTTATAGCTCGACGCTCAGAAGCTCGGTCATATATAATTTAAGGGTAAATGCTAGAAATCTTGTAAATGTGCCATCTTCAAATAAAACACACTAAACGAATTTTTTCACTGTCCCAGCACCGAAACTATACAATCAGTTGCCCTATGACATTCGAGTATTAAGAGTGCGTTTTATCTTCTTAAATAAAGTTAAAAATTGGCTTTTTACAATGGATAGTTTAATGGTCAAAAATTTGCTAGTAAGTTTGATTTAATAAAGCTATTCAACTTTGAAGAAATTTTATTGTAAACGTAAAACTCATGGCTTGTATCTGTTCTGTTTCTAAAATGTATTATTCACTTTTGTCTACAGATAAATTTATTGTAATAGATATTTCTCAAACAAAAAAAACAATAAAAAACTTTACGTAACCCCACACATCTTATTTGCTAGATATGTGAAAGGGTCATTCGCCACTAGTCATTTATGTACATGACTAAAGAATGACTCCATTATTCTCTTATTTTCAAATAAGTTACTTTATTTATAATCCTGTAATATTAATGCCTATTTTCTTTGTAAACTTAATGAACTAATGGAATAAAAAAACAAAAAAAAAAAAAAAAAAAAAGATAATTTCGTTGGACTTTGTGATTGAAAAAAATAATTTCTTTGACAGCAGTTTATAAAAGTGCGTGATTTTTTTGATAGTTCATCAAGTTTATCTGAATATTTGGAATGTGTAAATTAGAAAATTCAATGTTTTTTTTGGTGGATTTCCTATCTTGAATAAAGTATTTACAAAAATTTAAATATACAAGTCTGATTGATTTTTCAGTAGTCGGAACCAGTTCTTACCCCTATGTTTTCATTTTATCAATCTAAGATTGTAACAGAATGCCAACGTAAATAATTCACAAAAGAACAGAACTAAATTGTCAACCACTACTTTGTATAGTCATCTCTGTCAAACCGCAGTTTGTGGTTTCTCGCTCTAATTTGCCTTCATCAATTTGTCACGTATACCATTCTCGCGCTTTAAATTCACTTATAGTCAAAAGTTCCTTCGAAGAGGTAGCGAGCGAGGAGACACAAACTGCGGTAAGAATTTCTTTGGATTTATATGTCACATGTCACATTTGTATTTAATGTAACTTTTCTTTAGAAATAAAATCTTTCACATTGTATTTCCACAATTCGTATGGATTAATTTCACGTCATCTCGCTCGTCTAAGTAAGGAACAACTTTTATTTCGAATTTGCATTTCCTTTGCCGCCGTGGAGTGCAGTGTGAAACCGCCATTTGCCAATCCTGAGACTCCCTTAGCCGCCGTGGAGTTAGATTAGGAAACTCAATAATTCCCAACGTCATGTCCTCACCAGGAGATAAAGAAACTCGTAAAGAGTTGATAGGATTTGCCTCAATGAGTCGCACACCGCCGAGGAAAAGTCCACGCCTTAATCCAACAACTACTACTGCCTGCAGTGAAACGGAGCAGATGCCAGATCCTATCGCCGCCGTATATACCACAGCTTCCACCACCACATCCATGGTCATGTCGTCTACAGCACAACAAGAAACCTGTGAGGAGCAAATGAAAAACCAGCTCAATGAAATACAACGTCAACTCAAAGACGCACAAGAACAAATCAAGGTAAGAGATTTGCAGTATCAAATATTATTACAGGCAACAGAAAGAACCACTAGCTCAGTCATTGTGTCGTGTGCACCGTCGTTGTTATATGCGTCATCCGCTTCAACGGCACACAATAACCGTACGCCAGTAACTGTGTCAAGTGCACAGCTAGTATTCCCGACATCTGCTTCTACTCTGATAAATCCATCGCCGTTTTCAACACCATCTTCAACGCCATTTACTACGACACTTACAACGCCAATTGTCACGCAATTTAACGCCGAAAGTTCGTCATCATTAAACGGAGGATTAGTTCCTAATTATGTTGGGCCGCAACCAGTTGTGTCCATGCCAACCACACGTCCGTTATCATCAACAGCATATCAAATACCGTACACAAGGAGTAACAGCATACCAGCCAATGGAGTATACAGCAATAACGCTGCATGGATTTCTTCTGCGCCGATGCCAAGACACAATGATCATCCAATACAGCCTCAGTTTAACCACCCAAGGAAAATACAAGATTTGCCAGAGTTTTGCGGTTATGCTGAAGATTGGCCAATGTTCTTCACAGCATACAAGGAGACAACTGAAGCATATAATTACAGCAATTTGGAGAACAGTACGCGCCTACAAAAATGCCTAAAGGGTGAAGCGAGAGAAATTGTCAAATCGTTGCTGATACATCCAGATAACGTGAATGCTGTGATGGACCAACTGCGTTTTCATTTTGGTCGACCGGAGCAGCTTATACGCACGGAGTTACAACAAATAAGGGAAATAGCTCCAATTTCTGAAGGTAATGTGGAAAAGTTAATTCCATTTGCCACAAAGGTAAAACATTTTGCAGTGTTCTTACAGTCTGCGAATGGTCAACAGTATTTATGTAGCTCCACGCTGTTAGATGAACTCATTGCTAAGCTTCCCATGAGTAAGAAAATTGAGTGGGCTGCCTACGCAGCTCCGATACAACCGTTTCCAAGTGTTCTCGATTTTAGCAACTGGGTAAGTGCAGTTGCAAATTTGATTTGTACCGTTCAGGATTACAGTGGTGGTCGTAATATTTCAGAATCAAGACGGCGTGTGGTACTTCATGCAGCAGAAGAACAAAGAGCTGATGCAACAAAATGTCAAATATGCCAGGGTCGACATAAAGTGTATGATTGCAGAAGATTTCTCCAACGAACTGTACGTGATAGATGGACCGATGTTAAGAATGCTCAGTTATGTTTCACTTGCCTTGAACCAGGACATTCAACATGCAACTGTCGTCGCCGAAAAGCATGTAGTGTCGCTGGTTGTAACCGAAGTCACCACAAGTTGTTGCATGAACTTAGAAGTCAGACCGTTGCGAGGCAACCATCACAATCTACGCAGACGCAAACGACCACAACAGAAAACGAAGCAGTCCTTAGTTGTTCTAACAGCCCGTCGTCGAACTCATTGCTATTTCGTGTACTGCCCGTTACACTTTTTGGACCCATGAAGCGAGTTGATACCTATGCACTACTGGATGAAGGATCGTCCGTAACATTGATGGATAGTGTTTTAGTTGAAGATCTTGGTTTGAAGGCCATCAACAGCAGTTGGACATTCAATGGTTTGGAGGAAGAGCAGCCCAGGAGCCTTCAACAGTGGTCAACTTACATGTCAGTGGAGCACAGATGAAAAAGAGGCATCCATTACGAAACGTCTATTGCGCGTCAAACTTGCGTCTGCCAACACAAAGTCTTAATGGCCGTGATATTCAAGGGAACAGCAGCCATATAAAGCGTTTGTTATCCCAGCCGTATTCCAACGTTATGCCGCAGGTACTTATAGGTTTGGATCATTGTCATCTTGGATTGGCGTCTGAGATAGTGCACCTGAGTGATAAAGGTCCGTATGCTGCTAGTACTCAACTAGGATGGGTTATTTTAGGCCCGACGAAGAAAGTCAACCCAACAACAACGATGGAGTCATGTTTAATGATGAGTACTACAACCGATGATACCCTACACAATTTGGTAAAGGATTATTTCGAGACAGAGAGCTTCGGAGTGCGGCCAGCACCAGTTTTGGAAAGCGAAGCAGATATGCGCGCCAGAAATATCCTTAAAGCTACAACAGTGAAAGTCAATGGCAGATTTCAAACCGGACTCCTTTGGAAGAGTGACAGTATAGAGTTGCCAGATAGCTACACCATGGCCATGAGCAGACTGATTGGAATCGAACGCAAGATGAAGAGGAATAATTCGTTTGCTGTCGCCTACAACGAAATTATTCAAGATTATGTCGCTAAGAATTATGCACGGAAACTTCAGCCGTCGGAAGCCGCTATGGTAGGACCGAGAACGTGGTACCTTCCACATTTTGCCGTGACAAATCCCAACAAGCCCGGCAAGTTGCGCTTAGTGTTTGACGCCGCCGCCACCGTGAAAGGGATTTCATTGAATTCTTGCCTTCTTAAGGGACCACAACAATTGCAGCCGATGCCATCAGTCCGATTTAATTTCCATGTAGGAGCCATTGCTGTATGTGGTGATATACGGGAAATGTTCCACCAGGTGGTAGTTCAACCGGAGGACAGATGTTCTCAAAGATTTCTCTGGCGCAGTGGGAATGATCTTCAGCCACCAGATGTTTATGAGATGCTAGTGATGACATTTGGAGCTGCTTGCTCGCCATGCGCAGCTGAATATGTCAAGACGCAGAACGCTTTGGAACATCAGGACCACGGCGTCCGAGCAGTTGAATCTATACTTCGCCACCACTACGTTGATGATTAGTGGACAGCTTCGAGTCGTATGAGGAAGCCATCAGAATTACTCGCCAGGTGTGTAAAATTCACAAGGACGCTGGATTCGAGTTGCGCAGTTCTACTTCCAATTCACTAAAGGTAATGCAAGCTTTAGTTGTTGCCGTGGACTCCGACACATGTAACATTCGTCGACCTATAGAAGACAGTTTAACGTCAGAAAAGGTGTTTGGTATGTACTGGCAGCCAGCCAATGATACATTCAGATTTGAACTTAAGTTTAATCATGTGGACGCAAACATCATCGAGGGGAACAGGTCCCCTAGCAAAAGAGAACTACTGAGTATCATCATGTCTGTATTCGATCCGTTGGGTTTCTTATGCAAATTTATGATCACAGCGAAACTGTTAATGCGAGAGGTATGGAGACATGACATTATGTGGGATGAGCCGTTGCCTACGGATATCAACAGAGCGTGGAGGAAATGGTGCCAAGATATTAGCCGCGTAGCAGAGTTCCAAGTACCACGTCACTATTTTTTCAACACTGTTCCGAAGCAGCTCCAGCTACACGTCTTCTCAGATGCCAGTGAAGACGCCTTTGCCGCCGTAGCATACTGGAGGATGACAGATGCCGATGGAAAAGTTGCGGTCGCTTTAGTGTGTACTAAGACTAAGTGCGCACCATTGAAGCCGATGACGATACCGCGACTCGAGCTCCAGGCAGCCATCTTGGACGCGCGCCTTATGAAAACCATAATGGATGAGCATTCTCTGCAAGTAGACAGCCGCTTTCTTTGGAGTGATTCCAAACCATAATCAAATGGATTAAATCCGAAACTCGTCGCTGAATTGCTGAGATTTTAGCCGTCACCGAAGTTTCTAATTGGAAGTGGCTACCAACTGAATGTAATGTCGCCGATGAAGCCACCCTACCAAATAGCCAAGTCAACTTTAGCCCTTCGTCCAGATGGCTACGAGGTCCAGAATTTCTATGGGAATGTGAAGAAAACTGGCCAGCTGATCCTGCCGATGTCGATGAATACGTTGTAGAGGACGATGAAGAGCTTCGACCGAAGTTTACTTTGTTAACCGTAAGTCATAGCCTTATTAAATTTAATCGTTTCTCCTCTTTCATCAAGTTGAAAAGGACTACTGCACGGGTCATTCGCTTTATTAACCGATGTCGAGTGAGCCCTGGAACAGACAGTGGTTTGTCTGTAGCTGAGCTAAAGGCGTCCGAACTGGAATTATGTCGTCATGTGCAGTCCAAAGTATATACCGCTGAGTTGCAACAGTTGGAAGTGGGTCAACACTTAGACAGAAGAAGTACCTTGAATAGACTCTCACCATACAAAGATGACGAAGGTGTCCTGCGCGTTAATGGTCGTATCGACGTAGCCAGCTGGCTTCCGTATAGTGCAAAACGCCCTATAATACTGCCGCCGGATCATGGTTTTTCATATCTCGTCGTACATCATCACCATCAACAAATGAAACATCAAAACATTGAAGCAGCGATATGCGGAGTACGGACTAAATTTTGGATACCTCGTTTAAGGCAGGTTATGCGCAACGTGATTGCGAACTGTAACGTCTGCAAGATAGTTCGAACGCCTATTATGGGGCCACTTCCAGAAGACCGTTTGACGGCTTATATGCGACCGTTCTCCTATACTGGATTGGACTACTTCGGCCCGCTTACCGTTTCAATTGGTCGTCGCACGGAGAAGCGATGGGTAGCGTTGTTTACGTGTCTCGCAGTCAGAGCCATCCACCTAGAAGTCGCTTCTGATCTTTCAACAGATGCGTGCATCGCAGTCATCAGAAACTTCATCAATCGCCGAGGAGTGCCCGTGAGAATACGTAGCGACAATGGAAAGAACTTCATTGGTGCGGACAGGGAAGCGAAACGCTTCTCAGAGGTCTTTGATTGCAATCGCATCCAGGACGAGCTTTCAACGCGAGGAGTGGAGTGGCTATTCAATTGCTCAAACAACCCTTCTGAAGGTGGTATTTGGGAACGGATGGTACAGTGCGTGAACAAAGTCTTGCGCCACACGCTGAAGGAAGTAACACCTCGCGAGCACACATAACAATGTCTCATTATTGAAGCTGAGAACGTGGTCAACTCCCGTCCTTTGACACATCTACCGATTTCCGTCGATCAAGAGGAACCGCTGACTCCGAATCATTTCCTTATCGGATCAGCTAACACCGCACAAACACCGAGTTCACGAGAAGACCCACAGAAACTATGCAGCCTCCGGAAGCAATGGCGAATTGCCCGTCTACTGAGGGACAGATTTTGGAAGCGCTGGATAGCGGAGTACTTGCCTACTTTAACGCGTCGAGTCAAGTGGTGCCAGAAGACAACACCACTGCAAGAGGGGCAACTAGTTTTCATTTGCGATCCGAACTTGCCGAGATCACAGTGGTGTCGTGGAAGAGTGGAACGAGTTTACCCTGGAGCTGACGGAGAAGTACGCCGTGCAGACGTGTCCACAAAGTCAGGAGTATTACAACGACCTGTATCTAAGTTGGCAGTTCTTAGCGTCGATGATGGTGAATCATGCTGATCCACGGGGCCGAAATGTAACAGAATGCCAACGTAAATAATTCACAAAAGAACAGAACTAAATTGTCAACCACTACTTTGTATAGTCATCTCTGTCGAACCGCAGTTTGTGGTTTCTCGCTATAATTTGCCTTCATCAATTTGTCACGTATACCATTCTCGCGCTTTAAATTCACCTATAGTCAAAAGTTCCTTCGAAGAGGTAGCGAGCGAGGAGACACAAACTGCGGTAAGAATTTCTTTAGATTTAAATGTCACATGTCACATTTGTATTTAATGTAACTTTTCTTTAGAAATAAAATCTTTCACATTGTATTTCCACAATTCGTATGGATTAATTTCACGTCATCTCGCTCGTCTAAGTAAGGAACAAAGATTAAAGAGTCATGTAAAGAAGATCCACTTTGTAAATGAATAACAATTTTACATATGCATTAAGTTTTTATATTGACCAAACGCAAATTATTAATATTTACACAGCAATATATATGTACTTATGTATGTGCAAGTTCTGCATAGTAGGTCTTCTGTTAATAAATTTCAAAATAGACTAACAATATCTTTCGTATGGACTTCTTAATTAAAAACGTTACAATTCATATCAAAATTCTGAAATGGTCGATTGGTGTTGGTGTAAATTTTTTTTGTTTCTCTCCCAAAAGTCTATTGCATATGGCTTTCTAAATTTTTGATGTGTAAACATCTAAGCGCGCGTTAGCAAAATTTTTAGTGGATAGATTCCGTGATTTCGGGGAGTAATTCCGTGATTTCGGGGACGGAATTCCGAACGGTTACGAAATTTGGAACTCAAATTTCATAGCAGCGCGATGAAATATGGACATAGTGATTGCTTATGTTCCTGGTCAACTTTTATATATTCATTTTTATCCCGGAAAATGGCATGGTTTTCAGAAAATACTGAAAACACTGCATGCTAGGAGGGAAAATTATAGTTATACAGCCCTAACTCAATTATGGCTTATCGGATTGAAAAACAGAAAAATATGTGAAATTAGTAAATGTGTCCCTGATTCATTTGAGATATAAAACATCCTCCTGCGTTGTCCTGAAGCTGAGCAATGTTCAAAACAATTATTCAAAGCATCGCCCACAGTTTTCTTTCAGTGGTGACCACTGCCAGCAGTCGGGCAGCAGTGGGTATCGTTGCAATAGTGTGTGTGTGAGTACATGTGCGCGCTCTAATATATGATCATAATCACAATTTGCGGCTCTCCCACTCAACCAATCTTAACAAATGAGGTGTCAAAAGAAAGCGGATTTTCTAGAGCAGTGATTTGGGTTTTTAGTTTAAAAATATTATTAACAATCTCGCATATAGAAAACCTAAAACCTATTTACGAATAAAATGGCTACCTACTGGCCTCTAGTGTCCCAGTGGCACCTTGTTCTAAAAAATAAGAGCTACTTTTCGTGATAGAGATCCTGATAAATATTAAGATGAAGTGTAAACAAATTGTTTATATTTATAAAATCAGAGTGCATTTCGTCATTGCTCCAAGACATTATTTATTTAGACCTCATTTGTGAATGTAGTTACGTTGAAATAATGTTTTTCCATAATAACTCCAAAATTATTTATACTGATGAAGCCTTCAATCAGTGTTAGAATCATTGAAATCGGTGCAGAAATAAACTCTCAGGAAGAATCACAAGCTCTTGCGCTAGCGATTTAATTATATATCTAGATAAGATAGATAAGGCGGTTTTTTTTGTTTTGTTGTTGTTTTCTTTTCTTTTCTATTTTTCTTATTCGTGATGAGATGAGAGTACATATGTACCTACAAGCTTATATTATTTATGTAAGAACTTGGATGAAATGTTTTTATAACCGTGGCGGTTGAGTGTGTAGTGCGTCGGTTTTTCTACTTTTGGCGCAGTAATACTGAGCTTAGGGGTACCAGGTTCGTTTCCTGGCGTCGACTGCTGCGAATGGAGTGGATTCGATGAGTATATACATATGCGATTGGCATGCATTTTATCGAACATAGACTAGTTATAATTTACTTTCTTTCCAATAAAGTAAAACTCTACACCCCATCCGCGTGATGTTTACACATAGCTCGGGACTGTTGGATACAGTCGTATCATTTTTTTTTAAATGTTCGAAAGCAATCTAATCGGCTTTTAAGAACTGCTTTAAATTTACAATGGATATTAACGCGGATTTATTTTCGTTCACCTCACAAGGACCCTCAGATATAAGTTCAGGTCCCGTATCATTGTTGTCAATTACGTCTACTGTTTCGCTACTCGTACAATCAATATGAATCTCATGGATTTTCTTTCGTCGTATCATTGTCTATTGAATAAGACTCACTTAAACGTGCCAAAACTGAATAAGGCAATGCAGGCAGAATAATTGAAAATCGTAAACAGGAAATCCCTAAATTTGGGCTTTCTGCGAAGTACTATTTATAACATAATTTTGTGGCTCGTGGCCGTTGCTGAGGGGTTCGCGTTCGTCGTCCGGCAAATGAAGGACATGCAATGCAACTAGGTATTAATTTTAAGTAAAATACACGAATTCTTTTCATGATTCATAAGTATGCATTCATTGGGCAAATCGGCAAAATTATGGATTGCAAAATTATGAATTGTGTAGTTGGAAAATCGCACTAATTGTCAACTGTGGTTAAAAAAGCAGGTAAAAAATCATTTTTTCGCTTTTTACCTGCTGTGGTTTTTTCCAAGTATCATAAAACCTGTGAATTTTTCAGCATACTTATCACAGACTTTTTGTTTACAATTGTTATGTTCATAAGAAAAAAATAATAAAACGGTATGTTTATTACGCATTTAAAAAACCGATCTGAAAGTAAAAAAATTGCATAGGCAATATAAAGAAAACTGACTTAAAAGTAAAATATCTGGAAAGCTAAAAAAGTTATCGGTTTTATTTAAGAGCAGTTATTATTTTAGATTATTATTTTTTCTAAATTTAAAGACCTAATTGAAGTTTATTTAGTAATTATTAGCGGAGATATTTGTGTAAGCATGGGTCAAGGTACACCAAAGTAGGTCTTTTCTAAAATTCTCGATAAATGATGCCCATGTTGGAGATACAAACTACCTAGTTGTTATTGTTCGTCTGATTTTTCCTCTCCCACCTTTTGTAATAATCTGACCTGTAGTGATCAATGTTTCTTAGTGGAGAGAGTTAACGATTTTAAGTATTTAGGAATTACACCTGATTCCAGGATGAGTTTTGCGAATCACATAGATGCTTTGAAAAAGTACTTTCGATACACCCTTCGACATTTTTATTATTTACGTAACGTATGCTCAACTAAGCTCTTAAAGATAATTTTTTATGGTATTTTCAAGTCTAAGTTACAGTATGGTATTACGTGTTGGGGGTGTGTGTATCGCAACAAAATACATCCACTGTTGATTCTACAGAAATATGTCCTTAAAACAATTTGCCGAAAATCTGGTAGACATTCCAGCTTCCCGTTGTTCTGTGCGCTTAAAATTCTTTCTGTTCGTCATCTGTATTGTTTTAAGGTGTTAAAAATATTTTTTATGAAATCCTGATAATCGCAATTTTCGTTTAATAACGTCTTACAATCTTCGTGGAAACCTTTCATGCATTTCATCTGTACCAAATGTCCGAACCACTGCTTATCGTAATTTTTTTTCTGTTCGATCTATTCGGTTATTTAATGAACTGCCTCAGTCTATCAGAGCAATAACAATACCTGGAACATTCTTAGCCCGCATTAAGATGTGGCTTTTCAGCTTGGACTATGTTGTGTTAGAATCGCGTATTTCTGATGTTTTGGTTTAATTTGTTGTTTCTTTTTTTTCTTTTGTACTTGCACTTTTCACAATTGGATTTTTTTTTCTCAATTACTTAAATTTTTCATTTTCTTAATTCTTTCAATTACTTTTATCTATATTTATCTTTCGAATTAAATTATTTCTCGATTTTGTGCTTCTTGCAATATTTATAGTCTACTCTTTACTGTATTCTATCTACATTGAATTATAAAGGGTCACTCCACCCAAGAAATTGTATTTTTAGTGTTTTTGCCTATTAGAAGTGGCATCGATTCTATTTATTAATTTAATCCTTACATCCTTACATAGTATAAAGCAAAGTCCCGATCGGTGTCATATTACGTTTGAAGTAAAGGATCTCAAGAACCGCTGAATAGATTTTAACGATTCCTTTGGTATAAGATTACTAATTTCTCGGAGAAGGTTTATCAATTAGCTTTGAATTAGATAAAATTTTAGTTTTAGAGTTTAAGGAACTTCAAATGAGAAAACGAAAATTCAATTTAAAACAAATGGCTATAACTTCAGAACAGCTTCTCCCATGTGATTGATATTTATTCTAAGCTTAATTACATTCAATACGCAGATTTAAAGACCAAAATCATAATTGTGCAATTACTAGAAGCTGAATAATAGTACAAAATGCATTCCAAAGTCGTTTTTTTTTTAATTTTTTTTTTTTCAAGCAGAAGCTGAATCACAGAACTCAGTGGCAATCGTGTGGCGTTGATGACGAGTTTTTTTTTGTAATTCTCTCATTGCATTCATTATCGTATTACTCAGTGCTGCCACTAAGGGAAAAATTCCCGTAGCAAATTTGCGTAGCAAAACCAAATTTTGCGTAGCAAAACTCAATAAGTCCATAATATGCCGTTTTTCATCGACAACAAACTGAAAACAGCTTAGTTCTTTACTAAAAATAAATAGCCTTGGAAGGACTTCTATGGTTTGTATAATGATGCTATTGCAATACCAGTCCGGTTCCAGTCATATTCAAACACATCCGAAGAAATATATACTGCCTGTGTAGTGTACGATAGAACAGTAACATAAGTTGTTGCTGTAGGAGTGAATGTTTCAAAATATGTTCGTTTCTTCTTTTTTTTTTATTTGTAATTGTTATTGTGAGAGGTTTAAAAGTTCCAAATTGCTGTTGACAGTTCCTATTTCAAAAAAGCGTAGCAAAATTGGGGTATGTAGGTAGAGTGCGTAGCAGCGTAGCAAATGTGACTTTTTCGTAAATCGCGTAGCAGTTTTGCTACGATCGTAGCATAGTGGCAGCGCTGTTTCTAACATGCGTAGTGGATTTTTGATTTTTTTTTCCAAAGCATACTGAGTGACTTATAATGTGTATCACAGTCGCAGGTAGTGTTGCCGTTTCTCCTGTTATAACAGGAGTCTACTGTTATTTAGCTCAGAAAAAGTGAAATCTACTGTTTCCTGTTCCCAGACAATCTTAAGACCATTTCTCCTGTTAGTTTCCTTTTTTTCATTAAAAATAAATGTCGAAATGGAACGCTAATATAAAAACGAACAGCAACAAATAATCTACGGTGTAAGCCCATATCAATAACATTCCTGGTTGTTGATTAGCACTACAAGTCTACAGTTCGAGTAGGTCCTTCGCGTATGTTCGCAAAACTGCGAAAATCTATGAAAACCCGTTCGCTTACGCAAAAATGTCGTTGTTTTCCGTAAAAGAGAGTGCTCACGAGAGCAATAAATCTCACCATGCTGCGAATTTTAGCACAAGAAATTTCTTTGGGCAGATTACATGAAAACTGTAAATTTTTTTGTGATTCAACGCGTTCGTTTCCTTTTTCGGAATTTTCCTATCTTTAAGAGAATTTCACCTCCACTCTTCGATATTTGACATAAAATACATATTTGATGCAAAAAGTATGCGAACGGAACTAGTGATATTGACATTGACATCTATTTCGCAATTTGAATAAAGTAAAGTGGCCGTTGCTAATTTCCGTGATTTTAGTTTTTCTTGGCTTTGTATCTAGCCCGTTTTTAAGTTTAATCCAGCGAAAAAGGCAAAGTATTATATAGTGTCTCTCGTTATCGTCCTTCATGTGCTCGCGCTATGTGTAAACATTAAAAGGGTATTCATATCCCCTTTAGCGTGTGTAGATTATAAAAAAAAAAAATAGTTTTACTTTAATTTTCGCAATAAAAAGCTTTATTGCTCGACGTTAGAATGAAAGAAAGTAAATGTTTATTGTTCGAGGTTAAAATACAAGCTGACAATCTTATAATTACAAACGGCTTAGAAAATAATTACTAACACTTGCAACTAAGCATGACGCTGCTCTTATCTTTATCTTCCCACGAAGATGAAGTTAGAGCAAAAAGCGTGGGCGACGATCACCAGCACACTCCATATTCGATGCTCGAATGAACAAGTGTCTGCTGCAAGAAACTTTTTCCTAATGCAGTAGACATTTTACTAAAAAACCTCGTATTTTACAGGTTTTTGGACGATATTTTAAATCTCCTGTTACTTTGGTAAATCCAACAGAAGATCTCCTGTTTTTTCACATTTTCACGGTGGCAGCACTGGTCGCAGGTCGCAGCCCAGGCCAGCATACAGTGGCATTGTGGCAATCGTGTGGAGTTGATGATGATTTTTTTTCTCCTCCGAAACGTCTCGACCGATTTTCATGAAATTTTTTGTGTATGCATATTTTCTAGGTAAGGTATGAGAGTAGGTTGTAAAGTATATTTACATATGAGATATGACTTCTAAATTTATGCACCAAAAAGGCTCATATTCACAATATATGTTGGTCCAATGCCAAAAGAGAAAATTATATAATAAAATCTGGACCCGATAGGTGGCGCTGGAGTTAAGTTATTAGATCTATATATATAAAAATGAATGTATGTACAATGTACGTACATATTTATGTATGCCTATGTATGACTCGAAAACTACTCAACCGATTTTGGTAAAATTTCCAGAGTACGTTTTTCTTAATATAGAATACAACATAGCATCAATGCAGTTACTCAACAACCGGCGGTTCTGGTACCTGTCATACAAAATTTCGTAATTTCAGGTGAAATGTGAATATGAAATATTTTGGTGAATTAATATAGACTTGGGGACAATGTAGCGCAAGTGGTTAGTGAGTCAGCGGTCTTGGGTTCGAATCCCGCCGCAAACACCTAAAAAAAAGTTGTTCACAGTGCCCACCTCTTCCTAATGCCTGACAAGCATTCAAGAGCATTCAAGCAACTAGCCGTTCGGAGGCGGCAGAAAACTGTAGGTCCCTTCCATTCGTGCAAAAATATAACGCGCACATACAAATGGTTGCGGGAAGCTAGGCTTGGTTCTAGCTAGGACTGCTGAAGCCAAATATTTATTTATTTATTAATATAGACAGATAGACAGACATACAGCTAGAGAGATAGATATATTGACAGACAGACAGACAGGCAAACAGACAGACAGACAGAGCGTCCGATTCTTTGAACTAAATGACAATGTATTATGTATTGAAAGTAAAACTATATTTTTTGGACACGGGCGGCCCAGCTAGTTTTATTTAAATACTGAATGCCACCAACCTTTCTTATATTTTCTTCCTAAAAACTCGAATTGTAAATTTCAAATGTATCCTAGAATTTATAAGAAATAAATACATCTATCTATCTTCAGACCCTTGCTGTGGCACGATTTTTTTCTTAGATTATATCAAAGAATCAGTTCCCAAAGTATTGACATTTAGCTTCGTAACACGCTGTATAGTAAACTTAATCTGAATGAAAAAAACCCTTAATTCATTTACAGAGAGAAATTAATATTTGTATATAGGTAATGTATGATACATAAATAAAAACTAGCATGTTGCAGAATTTGGTTCAAATCAGTCAACCAAGATAAAATTCAAAATTACAAATTACAAAAAATAATCACATCAAGCTACAAATAAAATAACAAGCATACATACTGCATGCACCCAAACATCTTCCCAGGTATCCGATCTACACGGATCAATATTTATGAAATCCACCGTACCAAAGTACGTGCCGGCATCAGCACTCTTCATCCGCAGTCCCCTCCCCATATTCATCAGTTAAAATAAGCATACAGAATTCCTTTTGTTTTGTTCTTGCAATAGAGGCAGCGTTGCCGATGTGGCACGATCGTGCCTTTTTGACACGGTAGTTCCCTTTAGGCACGCAGGCACGAAAATATAAATTTTGTCACGTTTTTCTTATTTCCATTATTTGACTGAAACTTAAACTCATAATAAATAATATAATTTTGAAAGTGTAAGTACGGTTTTTACTAATCATCAATAGAATCAGACGCGCTCGTTCAAAATTATAGCATGAATGCACTTAATCCGGAAAATAATTTAAAAGAAGATTACAAGTCTGTTCAATGAGACTGTTCTGGGCAGAAAAAAACAGAAAAATACCTACACTGTTTTCGTGTTCAATGAGAAAACTTTCTGTCCGAGATTGATCTGCTTTGTGTTCAATGACTCTGAGCTGAACAGTTTTTCTGCACCTACTCTTGAGGTAGAACAGATTTGTGAGAAATGTCAAAATCACTTTTGATTGCATATTTTATTTTTTTACTTGAAGTGAAAAGTATTTCGATGAGATTTGAATTTACCAATTTGAAGAAATCGAAATTCAATCGGAAAAAGGTTAAGTTATTTTAAAATGTAATAAATAATTTGGAAAATATTAAGTACAATAATCGACAGTGAAGTTGTCATCTGTGACAAAAAACTATGGCTATCATTTTCTATTCTATCTTGATCTGCTGTTTTTGACAAATCTGTGCTGTTCTCCTATTTCCTCATTGAACAAAGAATACCTATGTTATTTCATATTGATGATATTTGCTATTACACACATTATAAGCCGATACGTAGGTATATAATGATATTTTTATCGGCAATAAATGTACAGAAGGGTTTTAAAATTTAGAGAAAAATTTTCCCAACAATTTTGTAAAAGTTGTTTGCTAAAATGAGAAAAATATTTGAAATTTTTAAAAAATAGAAAAACCTGTAATTTTTTTTTGACTCGCTTAAAATGGCACGGTATTTAAGCGGATGAGACACGATATTTTTTTTTGAGCGACAACACTGAATAGACGTATTCAACGCAACGTGGTGTCTTGTGTGTGTGTGACAGAACATGGGAGAAAAAAAATTTTCTGTGTATGCGAACTTTTGACGGCGCACAGTGGTTCAGGTTGTATGGAAGCGCCGAAATAATTCAATATCTCTAAAAGTACTGGCCCGATTTTGATGAATTTTTTACCAAAGTATTTGTAGTTTTTTACTACTATTTACTACTATTTAAAATTTTATATAATACAATTTTAAATAATAAAATTCTTTAAAAATCGGCTAAAAACTAATATAAGAATAAATATTAATGATTTTTTTATAAAAATAAATTCAAATGTATTTACCTATATTTGTATTCTTTTAACTTTTTAAGGTTCCGTACCCAATGGTAACACGGAACCATTATAAGTTCGCTCAAAATCTAAAATATCTGTCACGATAAAAACATCAAGAAACGTTCTGCCTAGAAATTTGAAATTTAGCTCACTCATACATCACGGTGGCCCACATATTTAAGACAACTTATCACTGAAAAATATTGTGAAAAAAAAAATTCTGAAAAATATAACATGTTGGATATCATTCGAAAGGGCTTGAAGCACAGATTTAAAAACTATTTTTTTCCATTCCCCGCGCTTATCTCCGAAACTACATACTTAAATGAAAAAATCACGGTCGCAGCCTAAAATTATTTCTACTATGAGCTAATTAGCACACGTACTAGTTCAAACGATAGCTATCAAATGAGGAAAAAACTAAATTGCTTTGGTGGGAGGGTGTAGTGAGATTCCCATCTCCATATAACGACAAACTGAAAAAGAGCTGACTTTTCAACGGTATTATTGAGCTGATAAGCGGGGTCGCAGCTTGACGCAGCTGAAAATGGTACTGTTGTTTAGGTTAGACTCTAAAGAATATTCTAAGTGAAGAATCCAAATGGAGGGGAGTGGAGCACGTTTGTTCTGCTCTGCTGAACTTTCAAACATATTGATTTTTAGATCATTTATTTTAAAAATTCATAGCTGCTTGAAGAATAAGAAAATTAAAATTACGATAACGTTTACGTAATCTTTAGACATATTGTAAAACGTATTTAAAATTTTAAAATTAATATCAACTTGTCGCGGAACATATATTTACTAGAGTTCAAGTCACTTCGCTATATGCACTAAAAATGGTTTCATAATGGATCAATTTTAAAGCAATCGCAACTGTTACCATAAGTGTAAATTTTTCTCCATTCCATCGAAATGTGTTATCCAACTTATTTACTTTAAGAATGCATAGCCACTAAGTGTTTCAAACAATTTAAAAATTTTGATTTTTTTCGCCTCTCAAACCACTGTGCGGCGTGGAGTAGACAGAGGGAAGGAGAATGTCATTATCAGCGCAACTTACATTGCATTTTTTTTCGACATGTTCCACCAAATGGACTTGAATGAATTGTGGTGCAGTGTTAGAATAGATATAGACAATTATTTTGTATTTTTTTCAGAATGATCAACTAATAAGAACCAGTAAAAATCAATCATGCACATTTTTAGCTGTTTTTTTTAAATATTTGTCCTGAGGCGTGCCCTTTCAAAAATAATTGTTATATAAACTTTAGAGTATGGTTTAACTATAGCTTTTTGTTTTATTGCCCTATCTTCTATAGTTATAGAAACATAGCGTTCCGAAAAAAAGTCCCTCGGACGGTTTTTTTAAATATCTCCTAAGTAAATCAATACAAATCGGAAATATCTATGTGCATTAATTGCTACTGATCTCCCCTACAAAACCATATGCATAAATATATAATTCCTTCTGTGGGCAAATTCACTATGGAAGTACGGCTAAACCTTTTGTAATAAAAGTAAATATGATTGTCATCCATAAAAAGTACCAATTGGAGAGGCTCCAATTCCTAAGAAAGAGGGGGAGCAAGTACATATACTAAAGTGACAAAAAACATTAATAAATTAATTATTACTGAACTTCAAAATATGTTGCAAACAATTACATTAGCTAAGGTAGGAATTTAAAACCCATCAATCCTAAACTTGCACGAGATTAAATGAATTACTGAACATGAACACGAAAAGCTGACAATAACTGACTTAATGGACGTTTCCAAATTTAAAATAGTCCAAGATAAAGATACAATAGTAATATATATTAAATATCCAATTGCCAAAAATAATTGTAAACTATATGAAACAAGAGCCATCAGTCAAAAAGACGGAAAATTTGCAATCGATAAAGAAATTATTAAATGTAAAGCAAAATATTTTAATGTTGAAAATTGTAAATTGGAATTAATAAATACATTCTGTTAATTATCTTTAAAAGAAACATGTTTATCTAATTCTTGAATAATGAAAAAGGACATTGTATTTAAATTAAAGAAAATGACAAGAACATTGAAATTATTAAAGATGGTGTGATTTTAGTATCTGGAAATCATACAATCCATGGAAATCACATTAAAGGCGTATATTTAATAACATTTGATAATAATACCATAATTAATAAGGTTACTTATGAAAATCCAACTGCAATTATTACGCGTTATTTGAAAACAAGTAATTTAAATAAATATAAGGTCATAAAATATATAGAATCTGAAAATGAAGAATTGAAATTTAAGAATATAAATGTAATAAGTTCCATGAAAATAGAAGTTGAAAAATGACAATGATATGTTTAATCTTAAGCTTCATATTAATTTTTGTATTGTATAAAATTATAGCACGTTGCAAACATCTGAACAAGAAAATAGAATTATATCTGATGAAATAGTTTTCCTTGAAATGAATGATAATCACCCCAATTATGCAAGTCGTATCTCGTATCTCACTTCAAGTCGTACTCGCATCGTATTGTATTTCGTTTGTTATTATGCAAGTCGTATGCGTTGAATACGACTCCATATAAGTTGCTGCATGTTAGCAACGCATTGCGTCGCACTTCAAAATGAACTTTTTCCTGTCAGTACTGGTTTCCTTGCCGGCGAGGTCAAGGAGATGTCTTATTACAACTGCTCCCGAAAGATGTCACCACAAACTCAATAGATTTATTCTTTAATGAGTACATGAAGGAATATCCTTAAAAGGAATTATATTCACAGATTGTTAAGAGATAGTTGAAACGCAATAAGTGCCAAATTCATTGTGTATGTATGTATGTATATATGGATGTATTTTCCGAAATTTAAATTACAATTTTCTAACTAAAAAAATAATTGACCATTGCAGTTTAATAAAACTATTCTGTTGACAACCATTTGTTCATCTTTTAGATGAACGTGCAGCACACATCTGTCTTTTGCGATGCCGACATTAATCTCCGTAGCATATACCAAAGCTTCGAATTGGTTGCTGTTTTTAAGTTTTTTAGAAAGTAAAAGTAATTTAAGTAGTAAAATAACTTCGAAAAACATTAAATCGTTTCCATTCAAGAGTATACAGTTGTTTATTTTTATGTTCGTTGAATTTCGTATAGAGTCACTTAAGAAATCGCAGCCGAAGAAAATACCACTAAAAACGTTAAAAATACGACTAAATACGACTTGCATAATAGCTGATATCAGCCGAAAGTCGTATGCGATGGCATCCGATTCTGTTGACAGCTGAAAAGTCATTAGCGTACGAGTATGTTCGTAGTGACACGACTTCCATAATAACAAAATACGACTATGTTCGTATGTGACTCTCAAATACGACTTGCATAATTGGGGTGAATATTAAATGCATTACAAAAGAGTTCCAAGAAACGGGACGTTTCTCTTAAGAAAGAGGGGAGTTAATATGACGCTTTACCCTATGATATAAATGAATTAATGTCATTATCAGCATTAATTATTTTCCAATAGATTCCAAATGAATGGACATAGAAATAGATAAATGATATTGTAAAAAAATAGAGGATGCTATATTCTGCTATATTCTGAAGCTAGATCATTCATACAAAGAGCGATATTTAATACTAGATAAACAATAGACAAGTGCTTCCTTCTGAGGCATTGTCTGGTGCAACTATAGGCGTGTTTTTTTTTCAAATCTATATAGGCTTAGCAGAAAATGAGAAAAAAAACGCTGAACAGTGACTTGGCAGGACTATGCTAATTGACGTTTGACAGTTTCAGAATGGTATTGTTTTCATTGTAAGTAGGCCGGTAGCTATCAAGCGCTCAATAATAAGTAAAATTTTTTTCGTCAAATCTAGTTAAATATATAGTAAAATAAGGAACATGTTCACTTAATTCATTATAATTTTCTTTTACTTGTCGGATAAATTCGTATTTCTTTCTTTTCTACCGATTTTAAAATGAACAGAAATAATTTAAATTTGAAATGACAACAGAGTTCGGTTGAAAGCTACAGGCCTTCATATTTCTCCCTCACTTTCGATAACTATCGACGAAAAACAGTTTGGTAGCACATTTTTCTATCCAGGCAAAGCACCTAAGACTGGATAATTATCCAGGTTTCGTAAGCCTATATAGGCTTAGTTGTTAGTGTAATTAACATGGAAAATAATTTTCTAAGCCTATATAGTTTTGAAAAAAAACACGCCTTATGATGAAATAATGATGAGACTATGTTTCGCCAGATGGCTCTTGGACCTCTTCAAGCGAAGAAACAATAGACCTACTCCTGGATACACATTTTCCTGGTAGCTTCTCTTCTCCACTTAGTAGTTCGTCTAATAGCACACAACCTACTCAACTTACACAAAATAACATCAATAGTCTGGTCACAAAGGACAAACTGCTTTGGGCACTACGCAGCTTCCAACCAAACAAGTCTGCGGGACCTGACGGCATAATACCTGCTGAATTCCAGTCGGCAACTGACATAATTCTGCCCTGGCTGGAAACTATACTCAATAGCCAAGAAAGAGTAAAGAAAGCTACCATAGCACTCTACTCCTGCAAGAAAGCCATCGGCAGCAAATGGGGTCTTCAACCCCGCATCGCCCACTGGCTCTATGTATCTATCATCAGACCGATTCTGATGTATGGCGTAGTGGTCTGGTGGACCGCCCTAGATAAAGCTATACATCGCGACAGCTTGGGGAAAGTACAAAGATTAGCGTGTCTGTGCATTAGTGGAGCATTAAGATCAACACCCTCCGCAGCATTAGACATCCTACTATATCTCCCACCCCTAGACTTAATTGGTAAGCAAATGGCAACCAGTTCTGCCATAAGACTCAAAAGAATCTCACAGTGGTCAAGTAACTACACTGGCCACTCCATAATACTAGACAATCTTACCCTTCCCTACAACATAGACTACACTGTACCCAAGCCCGATTTTGACAAAAACTTTAAAGTCACTATTCCAGATAGGTCCTTCTAGGATGACCTAGGTGCTGTAACAGACAAGTCGATACACTTCTATACTGATGGCTCTAAAACCAATGATGGTGTAGGAGGAGGTGTTTTCTCAGACAGATTAAAACTAAATCTCTCCTTTCGCCTCCCTGATCACTGTAGCGTGTTTCAAGCGGAGATCATGGCGATTTCGGAAGCACTGTCCTGGATCAAGAGGAATGTAATATCCACTAACGATATTAGCATTTTCTGGGATAGTCAGGCGGCGTTGAAATCTCTGGAATCAGTCTCATCCACTTCTGAGACCACCTCCAAATGCCGTTCATCTCTCATAGAGATGGCTAAGCAGTTTAACATTCACCTTTGTTGGGTGCCGGGGCACAGAGACATTCCAGGGAATTGCAAAGCTGACGAGCTCGCTAAAATGGGAACAACAATACCTATTCTACCCGATAAGAAATATATATGTATGCCACTCGCTACTTACAAGCTAGCACTCAAACTTGACACAGTCAATAAAACCAACGCCAGATGGGAAGGTGGAACCACCTGCCTTGCTACAAAGCAAATCTGGCCTAGATTAGATCTTAACCGCTCTAGATACCTTTTGTCACTAAAAAGACTGCATATAAGTACGATTATCGGTGTCATCACAGGACACTGCCTTAGACACGCTACTAGACTTGGCGTCATTTCGAATGACTTCTGCAGAAGCTGTAGAGACGAAGAGGAGGAGGAAAGTCCAACACATCTCCTCTGCTCGTGTCCAGCTCTTTCCCGTAGTAGGAAACTTCACCTTAGAGAATACTTCTTCGATGATCTAAGTGATCTTACACAAAAAGACGTAGGAAGCCTTCTTCGTTTTGTACAAAGTTCCAAATGGTTCACTTGAGTAGCGGGGTGATTATCCCCAAGATCCTTGGTATCACAATGGGCCTCTATAGGCCTAAGTGTGCTGGTACTTGTTACTGGCAGCCACTGCTACCTAACCTAACCTATGTTTCGCCAACCTCTGCAAAAATATAGCTATAAATATTAAGAAATCGAAATTGTAAGTTCAGTTTAGTTTTATAACCCAGCGGTTCCACATCGGAACAAAATAAAGTTTTTTAAAACTTCGACTCAAAATTAGAATTATTAATTTACATACATGCTTGTGTGCGCAAGGCAGCATTATTCAGTATAGTATACACAATATCGTTCACCGCGTTCTGCTTTGTTCTACGTATCATTCACTGCCTCGCACCTCATGCTCATACTCACGACCGCGACTTTTGTTGTGAAATCGTTATTTGCGAATTCCAAACTGTGACGTGAAACTATTTACGTTTTAGCGATTCACTGTTTATTTCCAAGTCGTTAACAGACTGCGACTATTATTTTTCGTTCACGGTGAATAATTCACTGATAGTGATTTTTTGCTCATCACTACAAAGAAAACCATAGGTTACAGCATATGTACATACAAGTAAAATAAGGTTCGAAGCGATGTTTGAAGACCTATCCCCCACCCCTTATCGATTACTATCTCGTCTCGACTGTAGACAACAAAAAATAATAAAAGCTCTATCAATCCGCTCTGAAGATCACTAAAGAAACTGGTATTAAACTTTTCGAACCCACCTGAGCCGAAGTTAGTTGCGTCCAGACCGTGGTTCAGCTCAAATAGAAGTCAAAACGTTTGCAGTGCGCGTGTGTATCTCAACCTAAGAGAAATAAAAATTCAATAAAATAAATAAATAAAAAAGTATTTTTAAACAAATAAATTGATTAGTTAATTTTCTAGTAAAAATGGGTTCAAAAGTTATCTATACAATTGCTGTTGCATCGATAGTGCTGCTGGGCCTAGCTATGCTAACCAACGGCCAAGGTTTGTTTATAAATCGATTATTATTCCTACATTAACTAATTGCTATGTGAATATATTCTATCCATGTTTGTGAGAAATGAATTTAATTATATTTAGAAATTACGTGAGCGTCGTTTCTCGAAGTGTGTCTATGAAAAGTAGAAAACAAAATTGCACGAATCCAGATTGAAATAAATCAGAGACAGATTGTCTGAGACATGTAGGTGGTATTGAGTTTCACCTTGTCGTGTATTTAGAAAAATCCAGCATTTTTTCAAATGCATAAATACTATTTTAGGTTGTGTAAGAATTAGGATTTTTTTTTTTGTCGCCTCAATAATCTTTTTGAGTCCTTAGCTGTGGAAGAAAAATAAAACACACGCTTTTCCAAATTTCCAAAAAAGAATGATGACATTTCATCATTTATTCAGTGTTGCTTTAACTGCTCAAATATGTTATGTATTTGAAATGTTCTCAGCATCACCCCTAAGTCTGAGTAGTAGTGTTTACACTTTTATCATCTTGTATGCTATACATCATAAGTATTCTCCTAACCTAGACTATAAGTAGATCTTAAGCTAATGACATCTCTCTCTCTTACTGTGACCGGCAATTAATAAAGTTGTTACTCCACCATAACCGCGTGTTTGATTCAACATTGGCGACGAGGATTTTTTTTTCTTAAAGTAACCCAAATTAAGTATATTAATTTTTTTTTGTAAATCATAATATGTCGCGTTTGGTGGGGTGTATTGAGCCGTTTGTAACTGGGAGCAATTTCAAGGCGTATGAAGATCGCCTGAGGCAATTCTTCAAAGTGAATGACATAGGCGAGGAAGCAGAAACACCGCTTTTCATCACAGTGGTGGGCGCAGAAATCTATGAAATTTTTATGTCGCTGACTATGCCAAGGTTGCCCAGTGAGATGAAATTTAATGATTTAATCGCACTACTGCGAGATCACTTTGCTCCAAAAGAAAATAAGAGGGCCGAGAGGTACAAGTTCAACAAAATTCAGCAAGAAGATGGTGAGCCGCTATGTGAGTTTATTGTGCGCCTTAAAGCAGCATCACAGACATGTCAGTTTGGAGATTTCTTGGAACACGTGAAAACTGAAATAAAAGCTGGAAGTGATAATCTGAAGGAAAAAGTTAGTGGTGGTTCGGTTGCTGCAGGATCTGCAGATACAAGGGCTGGAATGTACAAGTCATACATATTGGACGAGGCGTTGACCGATCGCTTCATAATGGGCGTTAAAAGTGAGAGAATGCAAGAAGTGTTGTTGGGAGATGATGCTCTGACGTTCGAGAAATGTTGCGCGAAGGCACTGAATATGGAATTATCCGAAAGAGCATCCAGATCTATTCAACCTATGTACCAGCATGCAGTTTATAGTGACAACAAGAAATTCAACGTGAAACATCGGGATTCAAAAGCACAGCTTGGGGATAAAAAAGTTGGCGTACAAAGAAGTGATCGCGGGAAGAAACGGAAATGTGGTAGATGTGGACGTACAGACCACATGGAGTCAAGGTGTCCAGTCCGTAATTGGCAATGCTTCGCTTGTAATAAGAAGGGCCATGTAGCAAGCAAGTGTCGATTCAATAAGAGCAATATGAATCAAATTGGAGATACCAGCAGTGAAAACCCCTCCCAAGAAATTAAAGTGGTGGTAAATGGAGTAAAGTTATCGATGGAGGTGGACACGGGAGCAGCGGTGTCGATTATCAACGAGAAGGAATATTTAGATAAGTTTAAAAATGTTAAATTAATGAAAGCAAGTACTAATTTAGTTTCGGTCACAGGTTCAAGGTTGAGAGAGCTGGGAATCATGTTCGTTGAGGTTAGTTCTGGCAGTCACATGGTGAAGTTACCATTAGTAGTGGTGCAAGGAGAGATGCCAAGAAAAGGTTTAATTGGACGCACGTGGATTGATAAATTGTTTCCGAACTGGAGGAACACGTTTCAAAACAATATTATTTCAACAGTAAGTACCCAAGCAGAACTTTTAACTCGTATTAAGTCGCAATTTCCGAACATAACCGTTCAAGAGCTGAACCATCCGATTGTGGGGTATGAGGCCGATATAGTTCTTAAACCCAACCAAACACCTATTTTTCACGCACCATACAGGGTACCATACAAGTTACGTGATAAAGTAGAGGCTGAATTGGAAAGGTTGGTTAAAGAAGATATATTTATACCAGTGGAATTTAGTAAGTGGGCTAGTCCGGTAGTAATCGTTCTGAAAAGTGACGGCACTATTAGGATATCCGTAGATTGCAAGGTGACATTGAATCGATGTATAGAAACCCAGTACTATCCGTTTCCTTTAGCTGACGATATTTTTGCAGGGCTAGCGGGTGGTACACATTTTGTAGTTATTGATCTGAGAGGTGCTTATCAGCAACTTAGGGTATCAGAAAAATCTCAAGAACTCTTTGTTTTAAATACGCTCCGTGGGCTGTACAAGTGCACTCGTTTGATCTATGGGGTAAAATGTGCACCTGCAATTTTCCAGTCGGTAATGGATCGCATCCTAAAAGGATTGCGTAGAGTTTTTTTGCTATTTAGATGATATCCTGATCGGAGGTTCATCCCCTAAGGAATGTGAAGAATTGTTGTTTGAAGTTTTGAGTCGTTTACATGCACATAACATACACATAAATGTTAGAAAGTGTAAATTTATAGTAGATAGAGTTGATTATTTAGGGCATACGTTGTCGGCAAAAGGAATAAGTCCAAATGAGAAAAAAGTTCAAGCTATTGTGGAAGCACCACCCCCAAATAATCTTCAACAACTTCAATCGTTTTTAGGTCTACTTAATTACTATAACAAGTTTTTGCCAAAGTTATGTAGTAAAGCCTACCCCCTTTATAGGCTGTTAAAAAAGGGAGTTCAGTATGACTGGACAGCTGAATGCCAATCATCTTTCGAGAATTGTAAAAAATTGTTGTTAGAAAATAACATTTTAGAGCTCTATGATCCAAAAAAGACAATTGTCGTGATTGCAGATGCTAGTCCTTATGGGGTGGGAGCGATTTTGTGCCATATAGTTGACGGGGAGGAGAAACCAGTCTATTTTGCATCTTGCACTTTATCTCCGGCTGAACAAAATTACTCTCAACTGCATAGGGAAGCTTTAGCAATAATTTTTGCCGTTAAAAAATTCCATACGTATATCTACGGACATGAATTTCAGATATGTTCAGATCACCAAGCTCTCAAAGAAATTTTCCACCCTCACAAGGGGAATTCGCCTGTCGCATCGGCGCGGCTTCAACGTTGGGCGATAATTCTATCTCAGTATAGTTATACTATTTCGTATAGGAAAGGCGCTAAGATGTCGAATGTAGATTGTCTTTCGCGTTTACCTCTGAAAGGAGATTCGGAGATAGAAGAAGCCAATATTTTTTATTTTAGTTCAGAAGAAGGCTTAATAGATATGGAATTAGTACGGAAGTTCACAGAAAAGGATGAGTGGTTGAAAAATGTGTATAGTTTTTTACAGTTTGGATGGCCAAACTGCCAAAATATTCCGTGTAAGTTAATACCATTTTTCAAAAAACGTAACTCCTTAGCAATGGAAAATGGATGTGTATTTTATGCACACAGAATAGTAATACCAGAAACGTTGCAGGAATCAGTTCTCAAGCTATTACATAAAAACCATACAAGAATTATACGTATGAAAATGTTGGCACGGTCTTTTGTATGGTGGCCTACCTTAGATGAAAACATCAAAAGGTATGTTCAGAGTTGTTTGGTATGTGAACAAACGCAAAACCACCCCAAAGAGATTGTTCACACCAAGTGGGTTGAAGCGACATATCCTTTTGATCGAATACATTTAGATTTTTTTCACTTTGGTGGAAAAGCGTTTCTTATAGTCATGGATGCATATTCAAAGTACTGTGACATAAAGTTAATGCCAAAAACATCGGTATCAAACTTGATAGAAGTACTTTCAGCATTGTTTCTAGTTTTTGGCCTGCCTTCTAATATAGTTTCCGATAATGGTCCGCCGTTCAATTCGTTTGTTTTTCAAAAATTTTGTAAGGGTAAGGGAATAAATATTATGAAGTCACCCCCATACCACCCACAATCGAATGGTTTAGCGGAACGAGGAGTTCAGACAGTTAAATCGGTACTCAAAAGGTTCTGCTTGGAGCTGAAAAATGAGTCGTCGTTATCAAATAAAATTAATGAGTTTTTATTAAATTATCGAAACACTCCTACTACAGTGACTGGCAGAACACCCTCTGAAATTATATTTAATTATCAACCTAGGACTGTATTGCATTTTTTAAATAATACGATAAGTAAGAATTGTTTAACGGATAATTCAAGTGAATGTTTGGAAATTAATAAAACAGCTGGAAAAGATAAGAAAGTTTTAGATCCAAAATTTAAAAAGAAAAATAATATTGTTTTTGAAATTGGAGAGGAAGTTCTCTATAGAAATCATTTTGTAAATATGATTAAGTGGATACCAGCTAAGGTTACTAAAATTGTTAGTAAGAAAACATTTATTATCATTGTTAACGGCTATGAAAGATTTGTACATGAAAATCAACTTAAAAAGATGTGGTTAAGAAACAAATCGTATTTAGCTGATATAGATCCTGAACAATTTAAAGTAATTAAAGATAACAAAATATTTGATGAAGTTAAGGAAAAGGAAAAAGCTAAAAAAGTAAAACCGAAAATACCAGACATGATAGAAGTCAGAAGATCTTCTAGAATTAAAAATAAATTAAAGAATCCGAGTAAAATGCATAGATGAAAATATTATAAGTTAATAATTATAGATACTCATTTATTATAGATACATATGATGGAACTTATATTAAAAGGGGGAAGATGTTATGTATTTGAAATGTTCTCAGCATCACCCCTAAGTCTGAGTAGTAGTGTTTACACTTTTATCATCTTGTATACTATACATCATAAGTATTCTCCTAACCTAGACTATAAGTAGATCTTAAGCTAATGACATCTCTCTCTCTTACTGTGACCGGCAATTAATAAAGTTGTTACTCCACCATAACCGCGTGTTTGATTCAACAAAATAAAGATTGAGTTATAAAATGAAGAGTTGTTACTACAGGGCTCCGCCGCTAGATTGGACACTATCGATAACGTGCCTGAAAATGAACCCTTAGTCCTGATCTCGTTTCAATTGTGGCAGGAAACATTTCTCGCATCTATGATGTGGTTTCCGAAGTTAAGGGGTCACCAGTTGTCGCTACTGGGAATGGTGAAAACTGTGAATGCTTTGTGTTGTTTGATGATTCCACCGGTACTGAAGTGGCTGATTCATGAATTTCGACGAACGCTGGTTTTAGTCGGTCCGGTCCACTGACACGTTAACTTTACGTGGAGGCATTTTATATTTGAAGAACATTTCCTCTTTTTTCAGCACCTCAAAAGGTGGTATGGTGGTTCCAATGGCGCGCGAACTCGATCAACTCGTACAAACACGTATTTACATTTCGTACATCTGGTTAGATAAATATACCCTTCCAGCCATGGTATGATGTGTTGTTTTGCCTTAGCGACTACATGTGAAAACGAAGTCTATTCACGAAATCCGTCTCGTTCCTTACATCTTTGCTGTGATAAAGAAATTCTCCCGGGATTCGCAGCTGAGAACAGAATAGCATTTCGGCAGGACTAGCTTTCAGGTCGTCTTTCTATGTTGTACGCAAAAGTAGTAAAACTAGTGGCAAAACATCACTCCAGTCCATCGTGCCTGTACCATCGCTCGATTAACCCATTGCACTCTGGATGATTAGCCGTCGTCTTAAAACGTTTAACGCCCAAAACCTTCATTAACTCGGAAAAAATGGTGGACTCGAACTGGTGACCCAAATCGCTGGTTATGCGCAGAGGCACGCCAAACAATGCAATCCAGTTCTTGATTAAAGCCGTGGCAATAGTTTCCGCCCCATATCTGGTAATGGGATCGGCGTTGGCCATCTTGGAAAATATGTCGATGCAGGTTAGACAATACCGGTTCCCTTTAGACACGGGTAGTGGACCAATTATATCAATATTGATATGATCAAAACGTCGATCTGTTGGTCCGCAGTCTCCAATCTCGGCCCTGTTGTGTCGCTGAACTTTACATTGTTGGCAGGGTATGCAAGCCTAAACGTATCTCGCGATGTCTTTTATCATCGAGGGCCACACGATCCGCTCCGAAATCAGTTCTTGTCGTCGATATAGACAAAAGCGAATTCAAAGCCTTTCAGCACATCATGCATGAACCTCTAAAAGGTTTGAGCCGCATTTCTTAATCCAAAAGTCATAGAGAGTCGAATAAGCCGAATGGCGTTGTTGTAGCAGTTTTCGGTAATCGGCCAAAATATAGCATTTAGACACCACCTCGAAAGAAAAATTTCGAAATAAAAATCCTAAATATCGAATTTGAAAACCCACCCCTGAAAACCTGAAGGCGAAAAGTAGCAGAAAACGAGCACCTGATGAATGATTTTGGAAACGGGGTCAAGCCAAATATTCGAAATATTCATAAGAGCATTACATTTCCTCAAAAGGCAGAATAAAATGTGGAAGCAAGGTTTTTAAAGGGGCAAGGTATGCATTTTTTTTATTTTTGAAATTGGATGCAGAACAAGGCAGTGGGACTTTTTGGCAAAGAAAATAACTTAAAGGTTTTAACTTCAAGAAGGACCTGTACAAGAATGTAGCTTTAGAGCTCTAGAAGTTTTCCAACCACATTAATACTAAGAGAATTTAAAATATTTTTTTATATGTTTTCTTCTGTGTGAAATAAAATTAACACCAAATAGTATATTCAAAGGTTTGATTTAGGCAAATAATACTTACTGCAATTTAATAATAATACACAATATTGCAGACCTAACTCCATATCGAAAAAAAATTGTAAAAATTATGAGAGCAATAAGGCATTCAGCTTAAAAATCAGTTATAGTCAAAAAACTTTAACCGCCTCTCCTGAAGAATAGAATAAATGCACTTAGTATCTTTTTGCACGGGACCATCGATTTGATACTCAATAAAACGCTTGGTACATAGATGTCCTGTCCAGGGAAACTTATCTGTACTTGCTCGAAGTACCCGTGTTATTCCATGGCGGACACTAACAGATGTGTTACATTCGAGTACGTAGCTAAGAAGGTCATTATACTTCTGGATTAGGTGGTAATTCTGCTTATGTCAGTGTTAGTGGTTTTAATTTTTAACGAGCAGTTGTTCTGTTAGCCACCTACCTACCTACATTTTCTGATGATTACGTAACCGTCCTTCTTACTTGCACCTGGCCTTCTTTTAAAAAAACAAACAACAATAGCTCACTATATTTCCCTACGAATTTTAAATTCTAATGCAATTGGGTAATAAAAAAAAACATATCGACAATTACACACTAATGCCCAATTACAATCGGTATAAAATAGTTGTTTATTCTGAATTCTCACGGAACCATGTCATCAACAGATACAACTAATGTAACCAAATAAATTACGTTAATATGTTTCATGTTTCCATAGTATAAAATAACAACCAAACTAGTATTTAAAACAAAATATGCGAACTCATCTAGTCCTTAGACCAGTTTTCCTAATCAATTATATATGTTCCGGTTCTAGGTTTATCAGAAATTCCCCGAACACCTCAAGGCGCCTCGGAATCTCTTCAGGTAATAAACTTAGCTGACTGCATCATCTCCACAAATGATTTCATGGGTGCATAATCGGACTCCTAATCCGGTTCGCTTTGAACAGGTCTCAAAGAACTTCACACGCAGTTGATCTTGAATTCTTGATACACGTCGTACATGGTACACCTACCGCTATTGAATGCAAAAAGTGTAAGGTTGTAAAATGAAATTGGTGAATGCTAAAGCCAAACGAATAATCAGAGACTCCCATCGCTCAGGATGTTCATAAGGGCAATGCAATACATCGTTTAATCTCTTAAACAAATTATTAAAAACAAAGAAAGCCATAAGTTACAGCATATGTACATACAAGTAAAATCAGGTTCGAAGCGATGTTTGAAGACTTATCCCCCACCCCTTATCGATTACTATCTCGTCTCGACTGTAGACAACAAAAAATAATAAAAGCTCTATCAATCCGCTCTGAAGATCACTAAAGAAACTGGTATTAAACTTTTCGAACCCACCTGAGCCGAAGTTAGTTGCGTCCAGACCGTGGTTCAGCTCAAATAGAAGTCAAAACGTTTGCAGTGCGCGTGTGTATCTCAACCTAAGAGAAATAAAAATTCAATAAAATAAATAAATAAAAAAGTATTTTTAAACAAATAAATTGATTAGTTAATTTTCTAGTAAAAATGGGTTCAAAAGTTATCTATACAATTGCTGTTGCATCGATAGTGCTGCTGGGCCTAGCTATGCTAACCAACGGCCAAGGTTTGTTTATAAATCGATTACTATTCCTACATTAACTAATTGCTCTGTGAATATATTCTATTCATGTTTGTGAGAAATGAATTTAATTATATTTAGAAATTACGTGAGCGTCGTTTCTCGAAGAGTGTCTATGAAAAGTAGAAAACAAAATTGCACGAATCCAAATTGAAATAAATCAGAGACAGATTGTCTGAGACAAGTAGGTGGTATTGAGTTTCGCCTTGTCGTGTATTTAGGAAAATCCAGCATTTTTTAAAATGCATAAATACTATTTTAGGGTAAGGATTAGAGATTTTTTTTGTCGCCTCAATAATCTTTTTGAGTCCTTAGCTGTGAAAGAAAAAAAAAACACACGCTTTTCCAAATATCCAAAAAAGAATGATGACATTTCATTTTTTATTCAGTGTTGCTTTAACTGCTAAAATATAGATTGAGTTATAAAATGAAGAGTTGTCACTACAGGCCTCCGCCACTAGATTGGACACTATCGATAACGTGTGAAAAAATAAACCCTTCGTCCTGATCTCGTTTCAGTTGTGGCAGGAAAAATTTCTCGCGTTTTCGATGTGGTTTCCAAAGCTGACGGTTCACCAGTTGTCGCTACTGGGAATGGTGAAAACTGTGAATGCTTTGTGTTGTTTGATGATTTCACCGATACTGGAGTGGCTGATTCATGAATTTCGACGAACGCTGTTTTTAGTCGGTTCGGTCCACTGACACGCTAACTTCACGTCGAGGCATTCTCAATTTGAAGAACTTTTCCTCTTTTTTCAGCACCTCCAAAAAACCTTCGTATGGTGGTTCCAATGGCGCGCGAACCCGATCAACTTGTACAAACACGTATTTACATTTGTGTAAATCTGGTTGGATAAATACACCCTTCCGGCTTTGGCATAATGTGTTGTTTTGCTTTAGCGACTGCATGTCCGTTTCGTTCCTTGCAGCTTTACTGTGACAAAGAAATTCTCCTGGGATTCGCAGCTGAGAACCAAATAGCATTTTGGCAGGACTAGCTTTCAGGTCATCTTTCCAGGTTGTACGCAAACCTAGTAAAACTAATGGCAGAACATCAATTTAGTCCGTCGTCATATGGCATTTGATTGCTGACTTCAGAGTCCTGTGCCATCGCTCGATTAACCCATTGCACTCTGGGTGATAAGCCGTCGTCTTAAAATGTCTAACGCACAAAACCTTCATTAACTCGGAAAAAATGGTGGACTCGAACTGGTGGCCCAAATCGCTGGTTATGCGCAAAGGCACGCCAAACAATGCAATCTTACTTACTTAGTTGGCGCTACAGCTCGAGGTGAACCTGGGCCTGCTCCTCGCAACCATTTGTGTGTCCGTGTTATATTTTTGCACGAATGGCAGGGACCTAAAATTTTTTGCCGACTCCGAACGGCGAGTTGAGAAGCTTAATCGTGACAAATGATACTCTTTGATGCTTGTCAGGCATTCGAAAGAGGTGGGCACTGTGAAAAACTTTTAGGTGTTTGCGGCGGGATTCGAACCCAAGACCGCTGGCTCAGTGGTCCGACGCACTAACCACTTGCGCTACGGTGCCCAATGTAATCCAGTTGTTGATTAAAGCCGTGGCAATAGTTTCCGCCCCCGTATCTGGTAATGGGATCGGCGTTGGCCATCTTGAAAATCTATCGATGCAAGTTAGACAATACCGGTTTCCTTTATACACGGGTAGTGGACCAATTATATCAATATTGATATGATCAAAACGTCGATCTTTTGGTCCGTAGTCTCCTATCTCGGTCCTGTTGTGTCGCTGAAATTTGCATTGTTGGCTCCGAAATCAGTTTTTGTCGTCGATATAGACAAAAACGAATTCAACGCCTTTCAGCACATCATGCATGAACCTCTAAGAGTTTTGAGCCGCATTTCTTAATCCAAAAGTCATAGAGAGTCGAATAAGCCGAATGGCGTTGTTGTAGCAGTTTTCGGTATATCGGCCAAAATATAGCATTTAGACACCACCTCGAAAGAAAAATTTCGAAATAAAAATCCTAAATATCGAATTTGAAAACCCACCCCTGAAAACCTGAAGGCGAAAACTAGCAGAAAACGAGCACCTGATGAATGATTTTTGGACTTTTTGGCAAAGAAAATAACTTAGTGGTTTTAACTTCAAGAAGGACCTGTACAAGAATGTTGCTTTAGAGCTCTAGAAGTTTTCCAACCACATTTATTAATGTGAACTTTGTAGCATACCCCCTGCAAATCTTTGTTCTTTATTTTTACAAAGTTCAATTGTATTAATTTAAAAATAACAGCTAAAAATTATGTACACTACATATGGCGCCTACCCACGCCAAAGCCGCTGTAAACAACCGAATCGTCACTCACTTCACACCGGAGATAACATTTCACCAATCTATAAAAAGCCATGTGCAACCGCACTCAATCTTTTTTTTTTACTTGGTGTCAGTCAATGGAGGCGTGAACTTGAGCGCGAAATCCCGCGAAATTAATCACGTTTAATTTTCTTTTTTTTATTGTGCGTAGTGCATAAAATCAATATAATTCCTGTGCAGAATAGTTTTTTTGCGCAAAATTAGACTGACTCGATGGTAAGATTTGTTTTAAAAGAAAATTGGTGTAGGATAATTATCCAGTTTATAATTTAAATTACAGTGCTCGATATGCCAGGTGGGGACAGGAATTTAAACCTTACCACCACCTGCGCATCATACCAACTACCGCGAAGTGCTCTGCTCACAAAGAAAAGACCAAAAAGGCAAGCAAATAAATTAGGCTTGAAAGAATTAAAAAATATTCATAATTCGAGAAACGCCTTCGTCTCTACATCGTCTCCATACACACACACAAGAAAAAAAAAGGCTCGACGCACTTAAATCAGTACGCACGGAAGTCTCTCCAAAATATTCGCGAAAAACCACCCCTGGCGCTCCAAACTACAACTACTCAGAGCGAATGCACACGTGGCAGAAAAACTTGGTACTCCCCGAGGCCAATGACCCATCATTCATCATTCTGCATATGCTGTAAAGCACGTCACCCGCAAGGCGGCAAGATTCGCCGTGAACCAGCATTAGCCTCTTTCGCAGCAGCCGATCTACGGATCACACCAGCTAAGGAGAATATCGTGAGCCAGCGTACATATATACCGAACAGACAGAACACCAGTGTATTTTTCCATTCCGAATGTTAAGTAGTTAGGGATATGTATTATAGGTTAAGTACAAATTTATTTCTTTTGTCACATGTTTAAAGTAAGCCCAACACAGGTAATGCCATCTTGAATTTACATTTATCATATATTTAATCAAATCTTCCCATTCAGCTTGATTAAGATCGATCCGACATACGATTTGTGCGCACAAAACGGAGTCCCCTCATCTATATACGAGTACATAAAACCATTACGCATATACATACAACTAATTTCATCCTCGCTTTTGTTTCAACGCATCGCTATCACTCAAACATACGTAAGTGCTTGATACAAGTGTAATTTCATTTGGCATAATCCTAAATTCACCTATGTATCTAGTTTTCTTAGTCTCACCTAATTTTGAATACCATATAAAGTAAAGATATTAACATATAAGTAACATTTGGACAGAGACATACGTGTTAATTTTTTTTTTTGAATTATTTTTATGTAACCATTTGATTACAGTCAGCAAAGGCTTACGTAAATACAATGAACCATTTTACTTATACAATTACATAGATATTAGAGAAAGATTTGGCGCATCTTGCGTTATAAGATTTAATTGAATTTATGCTATCGGTTATATTTTTTTTTGAATTTAGACTTTAATTTTTCCTTCAAATTGCGTTCGAAGGGTTAGAATTTAGTAATAATAAAGCTGTGTGAATTTGAAAAAGAGATTAGTTTTGAGTTTTGAATGGCAGTAATGACGGCTATCATGATTTGGCAACTTTTATAGATTTTCTTGGCGAGGGCAGGGTGCGTCTAGTGACGAAGGGATGAAGTCGGCTTAACATATTACATAAAGGGGCTACCCTAACATTTTCCGGCGTACGGTAGCCACGGAGTTGTTGATAATTCTCAACAGACAAGCAGGGCAGGCCACCGCCAACCGAGCGTACAAGATTTACAGGAAGTGAACTTGCATAGGTCTAGGGAACATTTTTTTTTTGCGTTATTGTGAGATCGATTCTCCATGAAGTCCCAACGTTGCTAGTGATGGAGTAACGTGCAAGAAATAATTCAGCGCAGGGTGAGGGATGTTGTTATTTAGAGCGTATTTGAACAATTCTTTTGTTAGAAGGCTAAGGGCCACATTTGTTCGAGCGCGATAAAATTAATTTTTCTCACTCCTAGCCAAGCCCCCGGTGCCTACGCACTTCTCGCTCCAGTGGTTGGTCCGGCCCAGCGGATAAGGGTGGGTATAGCCGAAGATGCAGCTGGAGCATAGTCGCTGCATGGTCATCAACACCTGACCACCTTTTTGTTCACTTGTCTCGTATGTTCTCGGTTAGAGATCCCTTTCGGTATTGTGTTACCTTTCGTGTTTCTTTTATTTCTTCTTTCTCACTGTAAACCCGAACGGTTTACAACCCTTCTTCGGACAGGTTAAAGACGTTGAGTCACAATACAGTGACACCCCTTTTATGTGTCCTCGGATACATGGCACGTATCTATTTATTTGTAACCAGGAAAGTAGCATAAAGATCCCCCCCCATCCGACGAGCTGTCGCCGTGCAAACCGCAAGCGCGCCACCCACTGCTACAGGAGAAATTAACCACCTCTTTTTCCACTGGTGAACCCGTCCATGTACAGGGTTCCTTACAACTTATTAAAGAGAACTAAAAATATTTGTTTATATGTTTTCTTCTGTGTGAAATAAAATTAACACCAAATAGTATATTCAAAGGTTTGATTTAGGCATTCCAAATAATACTTACTGCAATTTAATAATAATACACAATATTGCAGACCTAACTCCATATCGAAAAAAAAATTTTAAAAATTATGAGAGCAATAAGGCATTCAGCTTAAAAATCAGTTAAAGTCAAAAGACTTTAACCGCCTCTCCTGAAGAATAGCATAAATGCACTTAGTATCTTTTTGCACGGGACCATCGATTTGCTACTCAATAAATCGCTTGGTACATAGTCCTGTCCAGGTAAACTTATCTGTAGTTGTTCTAAATACCCATGTTATTCCATGGCGGACATTAACAGATGTGTTACATTCGAGTACGTAGCTAAGAAGGCCTATTATTGATACGCAACCCAAAGTTAAAATTAGAAGTCGCAATAAAATAATCCACCACATGCTTGCAGTGGGCAAAATAAAATGGTGCAGGGAAATAAGTCCCCAGGAGGGACTTAGTTCTCATTTGATGGGAACTAAATCCACTTTAGTGAAGTGGACTTCGTTCCCATGCAACGTGGGCACGAACTCCACTTGCTTAGATGGAGGGATAGTATAAAATTCGATATAAAGAAACTTTGTATATATCCAACCTCGCATCTACCCCCAATCCAACAGCGACAAGTAGGGGGGTTGCAGGGGGCAGCATACCCCCCCATACATATTTCACTGTCTATGCACAAAACTCAAGATACCCGACTGCTTATTTTACTTCTTCTTGGTAAAAGTGGTAATTTATTTCGCATTTAAAGGGAATCAAAACCACACAGTTTTTTTGGAACTTAAATCCCACAGTGCATGGGAACGAAGTCCACTTCACTAAAGTGGATTTAGTTCCCATCAAGTGAGAACTAAGTCTCTAAGTGGACTCAGTTCCTGGGGACTTATTTCCCTGCACCAAATAAAATTACCTCAAAATTGAAGAAATGATTCTACTCCAGAAAATGCCCGATATGCCGTTGCGAAGCGATCTTCTTCAAAACAAGTGCAAACTAAAATTTCTACTTTTTGTAAAACTTAGGCTGTATATAAATACATGTGTATGTATGTACATACAAATAAAACTCCTAAGTGTACAGGCCAATAGAGCTTTTTAAATTGTTTTAATTTTCTGTTCGATTTGTGCAACTTTTCCAAATTTGCAACAACATCTGTTTTCATTAGTTGCAAAAATCGAGAGTGAACTGTATTTCCCATAGACCTGCAAGGGTTAAAGAAATAGTAGGTACTCGTAGCAAAGAAAAGTTGTAGCACGCGCCGGCGCGTCGGTGGCACTAATGGTTTTTTATTGAGTCGCATTTGCGTATTGGGTATTGCGGATGTACGTACATACATACAATTGCAGCATTTTATTTAAATATGCTGGGTAAAATCCTTTCGGTATGCTCAGAAAACAAATGGGTTCACTTCGTGTTTGCGAGGTTTTTTTGGTTATGACTTGGATTTGAAATTGGTTACTGGACTCATTTGCTCAAATGCGCTCAATAAAGTACAAACAATTATTATATGTTTGATATATGAATTTTTGATAAAATATGCAATTATGTGCATTTATATTGATATATGCCAAAATATGCCCTAACAAATGGCGCTCAAATGGCTTAATTTCTCATGAAACGGATAATTAGCTTAGTCACGTCTCAATATCATTGCTAAAAAAAAATATGCTTGTACATGCTATTGGTTGCCCTAGTCATTATACTTCTGGGATAGGTGGTAATTCTGCTTGTGTCAGTATTAGTGGTTTTCATTTTTAACGAGTAGTTGTTCTGTTAGCCACCTACCTACCTACATATTCTGATGATTACGTAGCCGTCCTCCTTACTTGCAATGAAGATGTTCCCTGGCCTTCTTTTAAAAAGCAAACAACAATAGCTCACTATATTTCCCTACGAATTTTAAATTCTAATGCAATTGTGTTATAAAAAAAACATATCGACAATTACACACTAATGCCCAATTACAATCGGTATAAAATAGTTGTTTATTCTGAATTCTCACGGAACCATGTCATCAACAGATACAACTAATGTAACCAAATAAATTACGTTAATATGTTTCATGTTTCCATAGTATAAAATAACAACCAAACTAGTATTTAAAAGCGAACTCATCTAGTCCTTAGACCAGTTTTCCTAATCAATTATATATGTTCCGGTTCTAGGTTTATCAGAAATTCCCCAAACACCTAAAGGCGCCTCGGAATCTCTTCAGGTAATAAACTTAGCTGGCTGCATCATATTAACAAATGATTTCATGGGGGCATAATCGGACTCCTAATCCGGTTCGCTTTGAACAGGTTTCAAAGAACTTCACACGCAGTTGATCTTGAATTCTTCATACACGTCGTACATGGTACAACTACCCCTACTGAATGCAAAAAGTGTAAGGTTGTAAAATGAAATTGTTGAATGCTAAGGCCAAGCGAATAATCAGAGCTCCCATCGCTCAGCATGTTTATAAGGGCAATGCAATACATCGTTTAATCTCTTAAACAAATTATTTAAAACAAAGAAAGTCATAATTTACAGCATTGTACATACAAGTAAAATCAGGTTCGAAGCGATGTTTGAAGACCTATCCCCCACCACTAGGATTGTCGATTACTATCTCGTCTCGACTGTAGACAACAAAAAATAATAAAAGCTCTATCAATCCGCTCTGAAGATCACTAAAGAAACTGGTATTAAACTTTTCGAACCCACCTGAGCCGAAGTTAGTTGCGTTCAGACCGTGGTTCAGCTCAAATAGAAGTCAAAACGTTTGCAGTGCGCGTGTGTATCTCAACCTAAGAGAAATAAAAATTCAATAAAATAAATAAATAAAAAAGTATTTTTAAACAAATAAATTGATTAGTTAATTTTCTAGTAAAAATGGGTTCAAAAGTTATCTATACAATTGCTGTTGCATCGATAGTGCTGCTGGGCCTAGCTATGCTAACCAACGGCCAAGGTTTGTTTATAAATCGATTACTATTCCTACATTAACTAATTGCTCTGTGAATATATTCTATTCATGTTTGTGAGTAATGAATTTAATTATATTTAGAAATTACGTGAGCGTCGGTTCTCGAAGAGTGTCTATGAAAAGTAGAAAACAAAATTACACGAATCTAGATTGAAATCAATCAGAGACAGATTGTCTGAGACATGTAGGTGGTATTGAATTTCGCCTTGTTGTGTATATATAATACATATAATATATATAAATACTATTTTAGGTTGTGTAAGGATTAGAGATTTTTTTTTGTCGCCTCAATAATCTTTTTGAGTCCTTAGGAAGAAAAATGAAACACACGCTTTTCCAAATATCCAAAAAAGTATGATGGCATTTCATCTTTTATTCAGTGTTGCCTTAACTGATAAAATATAGATTTAGTTATAAAATGAAGAGTTTCCACTACAGGGCTCCGCCGCTAGATTGGATAGTATTGATAACGTGCCGGAAAATGAACCCTTCGTCCTGATCTCGTTTCAGGTGTGGCAGGAAAAATTTACGTCTCGATCCTTACAGCTTTACTGTGACAAAGAAATTCTTCCGGGAGTCGCAGCGTAGAACAGAATAGCATTTCGGCAGGACTAGCTTTCAGGTCGTGTTTCCATATTGTACGCAATCGTAGTAAAACTAATGGCAGAACATCACTCCGGTCCGTCGTCTTATGTCATTTGATTGCTGACTTCAGAGTCCTGTGCCATCGCTCGATTAACCCATTGCACTCTGGATGATAAGCAGACGTATTAAAATGTTTAACGCCCAAAACCTTCATTAACTCGGAAAAAATGGTGGACTCGAAATGGTAGCCCAAATCGCTGGTTATGCGCAGAGGCACGCCAAACAATGCAATCCAGTTCTTGATTAAAGCCGTGGCAATAGTTTCCGCCCCATATCTGGTAATGGGATCGGCGTTGGCCATCTCGAAAATCTATCGATGCAGGTTAGACAATACCGGTTTACTTTAGACACGGGTAGTGGACCAATTATATCAATATTGATATGATCAAAACGTCGATCTTTTGGTCCGTAGTCTCCTATCTCGGCCCTGTTGTGTCGCTGAACTTTACATTGTCGGCAGGGTATGCAAGCCTAAACGTATCTCGCGATGTCTTTCATCATCAAGGGCCACACGAACCACTCCGAAATCAGTTTTTGTGTTGTTTTTCGACCTGGGTGCGATAACTCATGCAACTTTTGCATCACTTGGCGGCGCAAAGTAACCGGGACAAACGGGCGCATCTTATTCGCAGACCAAAATTTATATTGAGTTTGGAACGGGAATCTGTTTGAGACTTAGCGATGTTTGATTCAATTTCAGAATAGCTTCCAGTTCAGGGTCATGACTTTGCGTTTTTGCTATGATTTAGAAATCCAAATTACTGATGACATTGATTCGAGAGAGCAGATCCGCGATGTTATTGTCTTTTCCTGGCAGGTGTCGTATGTCCGTCGAAAATTGACTAACGAAATCCAATTGCCGAGCTCTTCTTGGCGGTGTTTTGTCCATCTTTTGAGAAAATGCAAATACTAATGGTTTATGATCAGTAAATATTAGAAACTGCCTACCTTCAAGCATATACTGAAAATGTCACACAGCCAAGTATATTGCCAACAACTCCCGATCATACGTAGAATAATTCTGTTGAGCTGAATTCCATTTCTTGGAGAAGAACCCCAAAGGCTGCGAACACCATTTCCTGCTAGATGCACCACCGCTCCTACAGGCGTTGTTGGAAGCGTCAACCGTCAGTGAAAGTGGAGCATCAGGTAATAAGTAGGATAAAAGTGTGGCATATGCGAGTTCGGTCTTGCAATCCTGAAACGCTATTATTGCCTCATCCGTCCACTCGATGGAGTTTGTGTCGTTTTTTACATTTCCCTTGATCAACGTCTGTAATTTACTTTGATTAACTGCCGCGTTCGGTATAAATGACCGGTAGAAATTAATTATTCCCAGGAATTTCTTAAGCTCTCTTGCGATTTTCGGTTTTGGGAAATTTCGAACAGCGTTCACCTTCACCTTCTCCTCCGTTGAAGTCCATAGGCGTTAACTTAATGACCCAGGAATTTAATCTGCTTTTTACGGAGCTGACATTTACTCATGTTAATCGTCACGTTGTTTCTACGAAACCTATTGAAAACTGCCCTTAAATGCTGTTTATGCTCTTCTATGTTTGCGGATGCAACGAAAATGTCGTCGATGTAGACAAAAACGAATTCAAAGCCTTTCAGCACATCATGCATGGACCTCTAAAAAGGTTTGAGCTACATTTCTTAATCCAAAAGTCATAGAGCAGAATTTGAATAACCCAAATGGCGTTGTTATAACAGTTTTCGGTATATCGTTTGGCTCTATCGGGATAGCGTATTATGAATTGCTACTACGACTCAGCGCACCCATTGTGTTGACATCGAGGAGGGTTTTAATAGTGTTTTTATGAATTTACATTTGTAAACCCTACTCGATTTCTGCGTTAACCTCGAGGAGGGTTTCGGTTATTCGTTTTCATTTGAAAACCCTACTGCATGTCAGCACACGTATGTATATTCCGCGAAAATACGCGTTTATATCGAGTTCTGTTGCGTTATTTGGATTGTTAGTTTACCATTACTTTTATTTAGGTTTGCAATTATTTCGCAATAAAATATTCTGCATTCAGTATTTCGCTTTACTTTAATTAGCAAATTATTATTTTGTAGTTTTAATTTGTTTGGCTTTCATTTTATCACATGTAAAAAATTTCGCGCGAAATTAAAGTAAACCGAAATACTGAATGCAGAATATTTTATGGCAAATTATTACAGACAAATAAACTGATAGCTGCCGTAAATTCATTGCATTAGTTCTCCTTCATTGGAAATAGATCGAAAATTTCCCTTAATACTGTTTTTTAATAATTAAGTATATATATATACAATTAATACAACCTCATCTGTGTCGGTTTGTGCTGACATGCAGGAGCGTTTCCAGATGTAAAATCATAACTACATTATTGAAACCCTCCTCTATCGCAACGCGGTGCCCCTTGGATGTGCTGAAATGCAGGAGGGATTTATGATACACATTTTAGATAAACACAATTGAAACCCTACGCATTTTTTGCGCTGAGCTCGAGGAGGGTTTACGAATGTACGAATGTAAATTCATAAATACACTACCAAAACCCTCCTTGATGTCAGCACAATGGGTGCGCTGAGTCGCACTGAGAATATATTTTTACCAGCAAGAATATGCGAACCGTCGTGCATGAATGGAATCGGGTAGCGATCCGGAGCAGTCTTCGCGTTCAATGCCCTATAGTCGCCACATGGCCGCCACTCGCCGTTAGATTTTCGCACCATATGGGGGAGGCTCGCCCAATTGCTGCAAGACGGTCTGCATATTCGTTTCTTCACCATATACATCAATTCTTTTTTTTGCTGCGCTAAGTTTTTCTCTCGTGAGCCTTCGTGGCCATGCGAAAACTGCCGATCCGTGAGTTCCGATATTATGAGTGACTTTCGTTGTAGCTGTTTGTACGTTGTGAATATGAATTGAGAGCTGATTGAATTCCGATAGCAACTGTGAAAATTTGTTGTGGGCTTCGTACGATGATACGCGTGTCGTGGACGGCCTAACGATTTCTCCCTTCCTTTGCAGCATTGTCTTTCGACTAATCAATGCTCCTCGTCTTACATCTACCACCAGGTAGATTACCTCGCTAGCAGACGGAGTAGTTGTAGTTGTCATGGCAATGTGTCCCATAGCGCCAACTTCTAATACATTGTCCGCTAGTTTCGCCAAACCGGACAGACTATCGTTGGAAGCTTGTAAAATGGCCCGTGCGTGCGGTGGAAGACGCTGAAGTCAAATTGATTTTAAGAAATCATCACTCACGCGGTCTTTTGCCAATGCAATTCATTAAGTAACTGTTTTGCCCGGCGATCACCGAGGTCAATGTCGGAAAGCAATTTCTGGATATTTTTCTGTTCACTTTCGCAAAATCGCTCAATGAGATTACGTTTGAGGTTGCGGATTTAGCACAGCATCAGTGATTTTCGAAATTCCATTTGATTCCATCTGTGTGGAAATTTGTGCTGTCAACAGTAATTCCAGCAATACAAAATGCTAGTTTTTATAGTTTAAAATGAAGGTTTTTTTAAAAAAAAACGAAAAAAAACAGCGGTATCTTAAATTGAATCGACTAATAATTGTTATTTTTGCCAATTTGTCGCCTCAATAATCTTTTTGAGTCCTTAGCTGTGGAAGAAAAATTAAACACACGCTTTCCAAATATCCAAAAAAGAATGATGACATTTCATCTTTTATTCAGTGTTGCCTTAACTGCTAAAATAAAGATTGAGTTATAAAATGAAGAGTTGCCACTACAATTTTATAGCAAAAAAAAAATAAAAATAATTGTGCATTATCATCTTATAAGGAGTACCCATATCACTTATTTAAATATTTTTATGACGACATCAGAGAATTTTTTTGTTTTGTTTTATTAATTTATTTTGTTATTGCTGATAATACTGATCGTCAAAAGCGAGCAAAACAAATAATTTTTGCTGTTCTTGGAAGGTGTTCCAATTGTTTTTCAAAACAACATTTGACAGTTTATCGATAATGGATGGGTTTTACAGTCATTAAATACAAAAACGTGTAATACGGCTCTAATCGACATGTTTTGAATATAAAATGTGGCTTTGCTAATATGAACTGAGTTATCTGTTTTAGAATTTATTTCGAGGATTGTTTATTTTGCTTATAATTATTTAATCGTTTTACTTTTTTAAATGAATGCATTGCATATATGTACATACACATATATACGTACAATAAATAACTTTTTAGATGTTGTCTGCTATTCTACTACAGTGCGTTTCAAAACGATAAGGTCACCGGCAAAATTGCATTATTTTACAACTGTATACCTTTTTTTTGGAAAAAGTGTAGATATTTGAAATTGATAACGGTACCAAAATGGACAAACATGCTGTTGTCGCGTGATTTTGTCTCAATCGCTCCACGTGAGAGGACGAAAAATGTATTTTTGCCTGAATTGCAGCGTTTCAAAATTATAAGGTCAGAATAAACAAATTGGCCCCTATTGTGAGTGTCGATCAACGTTCGTCATGACGATTGTCGATTGCGTCGTTTCATTTTGGTTTTGCTATTGTGTAAATCAATCGACAGAAGAATTGGTTATTGTGAATAGAAATGTGAATGTGGCATATTAACATATAAGTATAGTGCACTTGTAATACATATTAAGATCTCAATGTACTGTACTTTCTCTTACCATAATCAATATACTATAATAAACCTAAGATGCTAGTCAGTCGGAATCTAGTCTTTCATTATACCACTTGGCGCAGCCGGTCAGAGAGTAAAAAATTAACAAATCGTACAAAAGAAAATTTAATTTAAAATAATACTTGCTAAATAAGTGTTTGCAGAACCTTTAAAATAGTGAAAGATTTATATAAATTGTATGACTGAAGAAAACAAATTCATTCCGACTCAGCAAAATGTGGATTCTGTTCGCCGAGTAAAGCCGCTAGGCCTGTAAGGGAATCTAGCGGATAATTGGAAACGATTCAGCAATCGTACGTAATCTTCCAAACGGCCAGTAAGGTGGACAAGCAGTCATCAGAGATTCGGGCAGCAATGCTATTAAATGCATTGGGAGAGTATGCATTGGAGCTGTTACCAGCGCTAAGTTTAACAGAAGAAGAATTGACAAAGTATGATGTCATGTTAGCAGCATATGAAAAGTACTGTACACCGAAAAAGTAGGTAGTCTTCGAGCGTTTCATGTTCTACACACGAAATCAACAGGTAGATGAACCTTTTGAGAACTTCTTGAGGCAGTTAAAAAAGTTGGTAAAGTCATGCGAGTTTGGTGACCAAAAGGAGAATATGCTAAGAGACCGGATCGTGTTGGTAATTTCATCAAAAAAGACACAGGAAAAATTGCTGCAAGTGGAGACGCTTGATTAACAAAAGGCTCAGGATTTTTGTCGAGTGGTGGAACTATCCAGGGAGCACATCAAGCAAATACAAGGTCCATTAGAAATCGACGTTCTGCAAGTGAATAACAGGATCTACGGAAAGCATGCAGAGAAATACAGCAACAAAACACATGCGAAGAAGAAACACGCCAACGAAGATAAGTATAACGCTACAAACGGTTAATCGAGAAATGAGTACAAGTGTAAAAAGTGCAACACCCATCATAAGTACTGTCAATGCCCAGCTTTTGGGAAAAAATGTTCTAATTGCAACAGGTTAAATCATTTCTCGAATTGCTGTAAATCAAAAAAAGTAGAATGTTTGGAAACGAATACGAATATTGTTAGCAGTGATGATGAATATTTTATACATTCAGTATAAGAAAAAGAAAAAAATGTCGATAGTAAATCAGATAAATTTCGGACTACAATGTTAAAGATTGGAAATTCAGAAGTGAGCTTCAAATTATATAGATTCAGGTGCTGAGGTAAATTCTATGTCATTAAACTTGTTGAATAGTATTCTCGGTAAGATAAAGCTCGAACGGGCACCGTGTATCCTAGAAGGTTATGGAGGACAGAAAATAGTACCTATTGGCTTGTGCTATTTACTATGTAAATATAAAAATCTAAAAAGCCGTGAAAGATTTATAATAGTTAAAGAAAAGGTAACTCCAATTATTGGTTTGAGTACCTGTGAAAGATTTTTATTTAATCAAAAAACTTGATCAGCTTTCGGAATTAGACTCAGTTCCTGAATCGAAAGAAGAATTTATAAGGAAATTTTCTGAGACTTTTAGTGGGGTGGGTAAATTTGAAACGCCATATAAAATTGAATTAATGAAAGATGCCTCACCGGTTATGAAACCCCCTCGCAGGATTCCAATTTTGTTAAAGGAAAAATTGAAATCTTCGTTAAAAGAATTAGAAAAAGCTGAGATAATTTCGAAAGTGAATGGTAGTCGAAAGTGGGTGCATAATTTAGTAATTATTGAAAAGCCAGATGGTAGTTTGCGCCTATGTTTAGATCCTAGAGATCAGGTTAAAAAACAACAATTTCTGATACCAAGTTTTGATGAAATTTGTTCGAAGATTAGTGGTGCTGAATATTTCACAATTTTAGATTTGAAACAGGGATTTTGGCATGTAGTTTTAAATGAAGAGTCGCGAGGACTTTGTTCATTTAATACTCCTTGGGGTATTTATCAATTTAACCTTTAACTGGGTAGGTGGGGTGCTGACAACATCCCAAGACCCTATTTTTCAAAAATATTATACTTTGCGACTGACAACACCCGTTGTCGGTACAGTACCTTCCTGTTGTTTTCTATTATACAGACTCAGATGGTTTTAATAAAGTTTAGTTGCACAAGTAAGCCGTGACAGACTCTTCAAGCTACAAGGGTGCTGCCAACACCCCCACCTACCCAGTTGTGTATTTTTTTTTTTAATGGGTGAATTTGTATAGGTAATTTGAAAATGTCATTTGAAAAAGATCAGGAAAGCATTCAACTGTTATTGACACTATGTACATAAGTGAAGATTTAAGTGAAAAGCCGGACTTAATTGATACGGATGATGGTGAATTTGTTAAAACAAAAAATTGTTTCAAAAATTAATACGGAAAGCACTATTTTGGAAAGGACGGCTAAAAACTCTATAAAGGGGTCTTAAAGTTAATTCTTTTAACATTGTTTTAACCCAGAACGATATCTTTATGACAATTCCACCATAGAACCACTTACCAGAGGAAAGATAAGCGTAATAAAGTGAAATGTTGATGGGGTGTCGTTAGCACCCCACCTACCTACTCACGTTACTATTACTCAAAAGGTTAAAGGTTAATAGAATCTCCTTTGGGTTAAGCTCAAAACATTTCTGAGATCTCGCTGGGGTAGCAAACTATATTGATGATTTGCTAATAACTGGCAAAACAAAGAAGGAACATGATAGGCATCTGTCTGTAGTCATGGAAAGAGCAAAGCACTTTGGAATAAAATTGAATCCTAATAAAGGTCAACTAAGGTCCCAGGAAGTTAAGTTTTTCGGTCACAAAATAAGTTGTAAGGGAGTAAGCCCAGATAAGGAGCGAGTTGAAGCTATTTGTAAAATGCCAGATCCTATGAATAAAAACGATGTTCAAAAGCTATTAGGCGTTTTGAACTTTTTAAGAAATTTCATGGGTTGGGGTCACAATCCCGAAAACCAAAATCCCGAAAAGCCAAAATCCCGATAATCCAAAATTCCGAAAATCCAAAATCCCGAAAATCCAGAATCCAGAAAATCCAAAATTTGTCCTATTGTCCTACAACGTACGCCATCAAACTTCAAAAGCTTGTTCAGTAGTGTTTTGACTTACATGCCTTCAAAGTGCCAGGTAAAACTATTTAATCGCATACACGTACGTCATTAGAAAGAAAAATATTCTTTTTTGGTTTTACCGTACGTGCATACGTTTTTACTGTGACCGTAAAAAAGTACAGTACAATGCTTCGGTGCACATTTTTTTTTTCTACTATTCGCAATTTTTTCAACTATCGGCAACCTAATTTCTTTTAATATTTTTCAATCAGCTTCGATATCGGAGTTCAGAATGTGTACTTGTTGAATGTAGCAGCTAGCAGAATAAGACACACTCGAAAAGAAACAATTGAAATGTCGAAATTCTCGAAAAAGAAACGAAGCCGACAAAATATTAATAAATTTTGGCTCATTCATTTCTCGATTATGCTATTGAAAAGTAGCGGGAAGTAGTGGGGATAAATCAAAATTCAGTGAAAAATGTTCCATTATTCAGATTTCACAGGTTTTCACTATTATAAGAGTGAGTTTGTACGAAGAAAATCAAAATTGGCATCGAAAAATGTCCACAATCCAGGTTTTGCAAGATTCTTTTATTCGCAGATTCCACTATTCTCAAGTTTTACTGCATAAATAACGTCCTCTTTGAAAAATGTTTCAGTTGCTTCCAATGTCCCATCTTTTGTCGTAAGAGGACGTGATTGAAGATCTTTTATCGGAATCGATAAAAATGAACTAAAAAATTGAATTTTTGTTGCATATGTCTGAAAATCTTTAAGGAAAAACTGGAATAAGTTTATTACAAATATAAATGGATTGCTAGGGCTAATACATATCATAGTTTTAGTTGAAACGAATATCAAAGACGAGGAAAACAATTTTTATGAAATGAATGGTTTTAATGCAAAGAAAAAAAGAGTATAATTGAGCAGAAACATACTTAGACTAACAAATTTCAAACTCTGTTTCATCGCTATCGTGTTTATACTATAATTAAGAACGTCTGATTTGAATCAATCATACGTCTTTCTTCTTTTAAGTAATTTCTTGCTTAAATTAAGAAGGATCAGCTTATTTAAATTTAAAAGTACTTAGAAGATTGAACAGCAGTAGCAGTTTTAGGAAGGCACTCTCAAGTCACTACGGAAGATAAATTCACTCTTCATCATACTCAAAGCATGCACAATTCTCTCTTTTTCTTTTATTTTTATTCACTTTTCTTATTGCTTATATGTTTTATTTTTATCTTAACTTTTCTTTTTTAAATTCTATTTAATTTAATTTTTAATTTAAATTCTCTACAAACATCTTTTACATACATATCTTTATTATTAACCTAACCACAATTTTGTATTAGGTATAGATTTAAAAGACTCATATCATTGTCTTATTATACTTAATGTCATGAAATAAATAAATATCAAATATCAAATATCAAATATCAAATATCAAATGCAGTCAAATTAAAAATCATACAATGTGAGTGTTTTTAAATACAATTTTATTTCAACAATATACAGTGGTGGTCCAGTATAACGAATGCCGATATAACGAATGATCGCTATAACGTACACTTTTTTCAAATGCATTATCGGCTCTATATAACGAACGAACAAAAAAATGATATTCAATATAACGAATGTTGCTACAATATCTGTATATATGCTTTAAAAAATAGAAAGAGACAAATTTACCTAAGAAATATAATAATGTTTAGGAAACGATCGTTGGAAAAATGTGGGTGTTGTACATGCAACCGAAGGTAAGCTCCTTGGTCCAACCATTGGCTTAGCTAAGCTAAGCGGATGATTTGGAATCTTGGAACAATACTGAAATGTTTCTTCAATAAGATACGCGTATCAGTCCACTCGAGGCCGCTGAGAGTGTATTAACTGAGCCAAATAGAACAACGTTGGAAGTTCTGAAAAACTTGTTCTAATAAGTCTAAGGGAAACAGCTACAAATTTTTGCAAATTCAAGCAGCGGATGTATGATCAATGTACATACTTTCTGTTGTTTTGTCGGGACAGACAGTTAATCCATTCATACCATTGAGTTTGTTCACATTTCCCCCGAGCTGACCGAAGGTTAACCTACATGCGTAAAAATACAATTCCAAGATAAAGCTTCAGAGAAGATTTTTAGTATATCGTAGGTACCATGTTCTTAATGGCACCAATTAGACATCTTCATAAACAAATATCACAGTTACACAGACCTTGTACAAGCGGAACTTCATTTATCAAAATCCCAGTTCATTGCACGATCTCTATATTATAAAAAGATTCACATTGCTGTAGCGGTATACCCATAAATAATGTCATATGTTATTATGTGTGTAAAATTGTGTTGAATATTTAAAACCAGTTTAATATGCTCTTGGGGTTTTCCATTCAAGAATTATGAAGATAACACAAATTCTTGAAAATAACTACGCAAGGTCACAGTGTCGTTTAAAATATTATCTGCGATTAATTTTTTTTTTCAAGTCTTCCTTTAGCTACGCATTTAATTTTACGACATTTTATTTATCCGGAAATTAATTCGTTCGGTTTGCTTGTGTCCTATAAATGTACTTTTGCAATAATTTTAATCGCAAAAAAAATAATGTATCGCACATTTCTATACTCTCGGGTTAAGTAATCTGAGTTACGCTTTAGTCTGGTTTTTCAGGTTCTACCACGGCAAATGATTCATTATTTATTGTTATTATTTTTTTGTTTAGTAGATATTTTCTTATTATTAATTAAGCTGATCTATAAAAAAGTCATTAAAATAGTGTTCCCTTTATTATAGTAATAGAATAAAAGAAATTAAAAATTCACCATTTAATTAGAATATTATTCTACCATTTTATGGTTAATTTTTGCAAATCAAAATTAACCTACGAGTTTTCTATTTTTGTACGAGTGTAAAATGCTATGGTTATTTTATTAGGATTTCGTCAAAATGTTAATTAAAATTTATTATTAAAATACCTACTTCTGAATTTTAGAATTAAATATTCTAAAACACAAGCCGGACTTTAGATAAATTTGTCAGATCAAAGAACAAGAAAGAATAAAATAAACTATGACACAATATTTTTATATATATAATCTACATAAATTAATAAAATAAGAATTTTGCGACATTTTTGTTTTAATCGAAATATCAGATTAAAGATTCGAAATTGTATTATGTAACACAATTTGTAAAACCGGTTGGTTGGTTGTTTACCGCTTCGCCAAAAACTTAATTGCTTATTGGGATCGCTTGAGTAATAATCAAGCTTTTCTCCCGACGCGTCTAAGCCGAAACCATCAAAAGTAAGGGTATTCTGATTACGAATCTCCCAGGATATATTTGTATGTAAGGATGTCCACTAGTACAACCTGTATTACTGAACTGATTTTAACAAATAGGTTAGGTAAGATATGCGGGCTGACGAGAATGCTGACATCCTCATAACGAGCCAGCCAGACATACAGACAGACAGATAGACAGACAGGCAGATAGATAGACAGACAAACAGAAAGACAGACAGATAGACAGACACGTAGATAGATAGACAGATAGACATATAAATAGATGGACAGACATACAGATACACAGACATACAGATAGACATACATGTAGATAGACAGACAGATAGACAGACAGATAGATAGACAGATAGACAGACAGACAGACAGACAGATACACAGGCAGACAGACATACAAACATAAAGACAGACGGACAGGCAGATAGACAAACAGACAGACAGACATACAGACAGACAGACATTTCAAACATTTCATTTTGATTTTTGTACATTTATGAAATTAATTCTTTTTGAGTATTTAGTTTACCTTAATAAAAAACTGAATTTAATTCAGCTTATAAGTTGACACAATATTTATTAATTTTGAGGCGGTACGCCGGGTCAGCTAGTTTACTATAAATGTTAAGCTGTTGTTGCTGAGCTTAATATGTTGGTAACGTCGCTTTATTAAGTTCTGTTGTTAGTGAGTGTGGTGAATGAGTACCACTCATAACTCTTCCCGCCTTAGTGTGAACTGAGAGGATCGATGGTCACAGCAACGTTTGATTGAATTGATGTTTTGAATAATATCTGTGTGTGGTGATGAAATTGATGATAGAATGTGCGTTGATGGTGGTATGTACACATCAGAGTACAGTAAAACCTCTCTAATTGGGACACTGATGGGTCCAACTCTTTCCTGTCCCGATTAGGAGATGTCCCAATTATAGAAGTTTGTATAAAAAATATAGAAAAACACAACTACTTAAAAAAAAACTGCTATTTTCAATTAAAACAAGTATGGAACGCCCTATCTCGTTTACAAAATCATACCTTATTGAAATAAAACGACATTTATTTTATGAAAAGTTATAAAATTGTATGTAACAGTATCTCATTACGCGAAATTCAACGCGTATGCATACGAAAAAGTTTACAAAATGTATTGTATCCACACAAAAATAACTGCAACTGCACGGTACTAATATGCACGGTATGTCTAATATTAAATGAAAATAAATAAAACGTTGCTCTGTTGTTTTTTGTCTCCGATATAGTCACTCTTCTGTAAAAATATAACGGTTTGAAAATTTGTAGAATGAAATGCAGCTGCGAACATTTAGTTAATGGAATCTTACTGTCCCGATTAAAGAAGTCACAATTGCTTTTTTTCGGGTCTAGTGTCCCAATTGAGAGGTTCAACTCGAATTGTCCCGATTAGAGAAGTCATATTTCCTGACTTTTTTAATAAAATGTCCCAATTCGGAGGTTTGGCTCAATTATGGAGGTTCTAGGAAAGTTAGATTGAGTGTCCCAATTAAGAGGTGTCCCAATTTCAGTGTCCCGATTAGAGGGGGTATATTGTATGAAAACTTTTAGGGTTGGGAAATGGGTTGTCCCGATTGGGAGGTCGTCCCGATTACGGAGTGTCCCAATTAGGAGGTTTTACTGTATATCTAATAATTATTAGATATGCTCTGGTACACATTTGCTCTTGTAATTTAGACTGTGATTCCGTAATCCAGGTTCGTCCAGCCTTTATCTCTAACTTAGTGGTTTAGGAAATGGCGGGGGAAAGGAAGAAGGAAAATGATAGTTGGCTGCCTGGTTTGCAATAAATCTTATCGTACACTATTAAATAGAACTTAAGTGATTTAGTTTCATATCAAAAATAGTAAACAATGCTTTTTTTTGTTTTACATGTATATAAAATATATATGTATGTAAATATTATATAATTCATTGAACGTAATTTTCATTTCACTATTAGAACGTACGCACACATCTATGTATGGCTGTTTACTGCCTAGACAAGTTTCTTCTTTTCTTTATTTTTTGCTTGTGAGCTTTGCGTTTATTTGTGACTATGGTTATTTTATTATTTCAACTATGTGTTCATTAAAGCAAGGGGCTGATTTATTCCTTCTATCGTCAAGCTCATAGACCTTATCGTTTAGATTACAATCCGGAGGATCTTTGCACTTCTCATTTCTTTTGTCAATTATTTTCTTTTTATACGCTAAACTTCTATCGAAAACCATTTTACTAATGTGTTCATAGTTTCTTATATGTTCTTTAAAATAGTCCTGCTCCGTTCTGTTAATATTTGCGATAGTTGAAAGAAGATTAGACCTCTTTATATGACCTGTTAGAATCTCAAAGGGAGTGAGTTTTGTGACAGAATGTATAGAGTTATTATACGTGAGAATAGCTTCATCAACGATTTCGGTTATCGGTCTATCTGGATTCTTTGCTTATATAATCCTTATCAATTCTGTAAGCGTAGAGTGTAGTCTCTCTACTGTCGAGTTACCTGTCGAAGTTTTAACACATATAAGATGTAACTCTGTGTCGTATATTTTTAAAAAATCTTTGAAAAGTGTTGATATAAATTCACTACCATTATCTGTGATGATCTTCTTGGGAATACCATGTTGAGCGAAAGTGTTTTAAACATTTAATAAGATTAAAACTGTTTCTAGCAGGTAAGAGATACACGCTGGAGAATTTCCTGAATTTATCCACTATCGTCAAAAAGTTTTCTTTATGTATCAAGTATACGTCTAAATGCAATATCTCTAAAGGTTTGGACGGAGTTTCTGTAACTTCAAATTTTAGAGGGACTCTTAAACGATCATATTTGTATCATTGGTATATATCACAGTTATTGATAATATTTGTTATGACATGCCTTAAATTTGGAAAATAATATTTTCTTTTTAAGTGTTCCAAGGTCTCAGTAATCCATCTATGGTTAGCCTGTTCGTGATGTGTCCTAACTACAGTTTCCTCTTCATCCTTTTTTTATAACGTCTTGTAATAGAAAAGTACTTCTAACTAATTTCATTTGACTGTGATGAAAATTTTTTTAAAAACCCGCTTGTTCTGCTTGAAATGTTTGATCGTCTGTTAATATTGCTGTTATTCTTTTCGTTTTAGCGTAGTTTTTCAAAATTTCAACTATATTCTCCTCATTACTTATGTTCTTAAATTCTACTACATATCTTTTGTTTCGTTTAAATAAAATTTTGAAATTTGCAAGCCTTTTCTCTTTATTTTCATTATTTTTAAGTATTAGTTGGTTTGAGAATTCGTTATTTCGGCTTTCGGTTATAGGTATGCCATCGTTGTTATTTTCTAAAGCCGAGTGAATTGTGGATGAACGCTCAACTTTATCTATATTGTGAAAAAGGGAAGAATTGTCCGAGTTTGCACATAATATTATGATATCAGGTATCTCATTTGCTTAAAGCTCGATGCGTGACAAGGCATCAGCGTTTAAATTTAGCTTACCCTTTTTATACACTACAGTGCAGTCAAATTCTTCAAGCTTGAGGCGCCATCGAACCAGTTTGGAATTTGGTTCTTTCGAGGAAAATAGCCATGTTAATGGCTTGTGGTCAGTTACAATCGTAAATTTTCTACCGAAGAGATACGGTCGAAAATATTTCGTCGACCAGACTATAGCCAGGAGCTCCTTTTCTATAGTGCTATTTGCTATAGTTTTGTTCTGAGATTGATAATGTGCGACTTGCAATGCAAACCGGTTTACAGATCCTATTCGTCCTTGCGAATAGCACCTATTGCAACATTACTCGCATCTGTATTAAGATTGAATGGTCTGGAAAAATCGGGGTATTGCAAAATGGGATCATTACAAAGGAGATTCTTACAAGTTTCAAAGCATTCAACATTTTTAGAATCCAAGGTAATGCTTCTACCTTTGCGAAGACATTCGGTAAAAGGTTTGGGTAATTTAGCGAAATCTTTAACAAATTTTCGGTAATAACCGAGTAAGCCTAAAAATGCCTTTATTTGCTTCGAAGTCTGAGGTAGTGGGAGACTTTTGATGGCTGAGATTTTATCGGGGTTAGGCTTAACGCCGTCAGCTGTTAAAGTATTGCCTAAAAAAGAAACATCCTTAAGTATAAACTCCGACTTATCCAATTGAATCTTAAAATTAGCGTCCTGTAGTTTCTGTTCTTAGTGAATCAAACTCTTTTAGTAACATTATAGCTCCAATTTATGATTTTAAAAATGCGGATTTTGTTGCTATGAATTGTTTTTTTGAATCTGTAAATTGGCAAAATGTATTCGATAGTACTAATTTAGATGCAGCTTTTACAATGTTTCGAAACATTATAGATTCTGCTATTCTTAATTTTGTCCCAACGAAAATTTTTAAGAATTCTAAGAGACCAGTTTGGTTTAATAGAAGTTTATCCAGACTTAAAAATGTCATGAATAAGCTTCATAAAAAAAGAAAATTATCGGTTTGTTTTCGGGAACAATTTTATCAATTACGAAAGGAGTATGAATTTCTGAAAAAATTTATATACAGGCAATACATATGGTCTCTTGAATCAAAAATTAAAAATAATTCTAAATCTTTCTGGGCTTTTTTGAATAAAAAACGTAGATCGCTTGGGATTCCATCTAACATGACCTACAATGGAGTTTCTACAAATGATTTAAACCAAATATGTAACAGTTTCGCATCTTTTTTTCAATCAAATTTTATTGATATGAGGATTGATTGTGAAAACTGCTTTGGCGTAAACTCGATAACGGATGTCGGTTGCCTTCAATTATATGAGGATGAAGTAATGGCTATGTTATCATCTCTAGATAACAATATTTCCATTGCTCCAGATAATATTCACCGTTGCTTCTTAAATCCTGTAAGATGAGTTTAGCGAATCCTCTTTGCTTCATCTTTAATATGTCTTTACGACAAGGCAAATTTTTAGACTGTTGGAAGCATTCGTGTATAACTCCTTTGCACAAATCTGGTTCTAAAGGTTCTGTAGATAACTACAGACCTATAGCTAAGCTCCAGCTAATACCTAAAGTGTTTGAGGCAATCGTTAAAAAGAAACTCTACAATATTGTACAAAATCATATTTCAGAGTACCAACATGGGTTTGTAAGTGGTAGATCTACCACTACTAATTTATCCATTTTCAGTAATTACTGTCTTAATAATTTAGAAAATCGCTTACAAGTCGATACTATTTATACCGATTTTTCAAAGGCTTTCGATCGTGTACAGCATAATATCCTTATAAAAAAGCTTGAGCTGCTTGGATTTCATTCTAAGTTTCTTGATTGGCTAAAAAGTTATCTACTTGGACGCAAACAGTTTGTCAAAATTGGAAATTTTTTGTCTGAAGAAATTATAAACTTTTCGGGTGTACCCCAAGGCAGTCACCTTGGACCGCTCCTCTTTCTTCTTTTTATAAACGACTTACCGTCTCAGGTGTCCTTTGCGAAGTGTCTTCTGTATGCTGATGATCTCAAGATTTTCAGTTCAATAAGTTCTTTATCAGAGGCAACTAAAGTTCAAACCGATCTGAACTCTATAGTTGATTGGTGTAATCGCAACGGTTTGCATTTTAATGCTAGTAAATGTAGTGTGGTAACCTTCTCAAAGATTTTCAGTCCCATTTGCTTCCAATACAAAATTGAAAATCATGTCTTGCAAAGGATAACTAGCCAAAGGGATCTTGGAGTTATTTTTGACTCTCAAATGAATTTCTCTTTACAAATTGACCATATGGTTTCCCGGGCAAACTCAATGTTAGGATTTGTGATTAGAAATTCTAAGGTGTTTGAAGATCCGTACACGTTAAAAACTTTATATTTATCGCTTGTTCGGCCTATTCTTGAATATTGCTGCGTTATTTGGAATCCCTATCATCAAACTAGTATTTATCGAATTGAAAGAGTTCAGAAAAGATTTACGAAGTTTGCTTTGTGAAAGATTTTTAGAAATTCAAATGTTCCTACGTATGAGATCAGATGTAGATTAATTGGATTGAAACCGTTGGTCTCAAGAAGAAAATTATATTTGATACTTTTTGCCTTTGATGTCTTAAATTGTCAAATAAATTGTCCGCTGTTACTTTCAATGTTTAAAATTTATGCACCATCTCGTAGCTTACGACCAAGAGAGTTTGATTTCTTACATGTTCCTTACCATTTTACAAATTATGCGAGAAATAATCCAATTACATCTGCTTGTATTACCTATAATCAATTCGATTATGCTATAGATTTTAATATTAATAGATTAGCTCTTAAGAATATTATTAGGGAATTGTTATGATTGCTATTTTTTTCTTTTTTTTCTTTTTTATTCCGTAGTCTCTTAAAAGTTGTATGAAACTTGATTGACGAAAAAAAAAAAAATAAATAAATAATTAAAATCGTCCATATAGACGAGACATATCTTGCCTTGGAGGTCACGCAAAACATCGTCTATCACTCGTTGGAATGTGGATGGAGCATTTCGAAGGCCAAAGGGCATTCGTGTAAACTCAAAGTGGCAATGGTTTATTGAAAACGCTGTTTTAGGAATATCTTCGGGTTTCACATGAATTTGATGCAGCCCGGACGCTAGATCCAGTGTACTAAAATAGATAGACTTTCCGAGTCTATCCAGGATATCGGAGATATTCGGTACTGCCTATCTATAGCCAACGGTCTTTTCATTTAATTTACGGCTATCAATGACCAACCGCCATTTGTCTTTACCGTTGAGATCCTTTTTTTTCGGCACAATCCACACTGGAGAGGACCAAGGAGAGAAGCTTGGGCGAATTATTCCCTCTTTAAGCATATTGCTAATTTGCCTCTGTACTTCCTCTTTGTGGATGTGTGGGTGCCGATAGGATTTTGAATAGATATGTAAGTTATCCTAAGTCTTAATTTTATGCTTAACTTAGCTTGAGAACGATAGATTATCTCCATCTTTAAAGAAGATATTTGCATACTTCTGACCAGTGGCGTACGCAGGATTTTTTTTTGTGGGGGGGGGGGGGGGGGGCTTAGCCTTGATTTTAATGAGCTGTTTTGGGTTTTCACTATGACTCGGTTTTAATGATTTACCTGTGCCATATTTCTTTTAACAGACAAAATATAAGACGTTTTGATTGTTTTGTTTTTTTAACCTAAAATGAATAAGCCTTATTTTTGCAACGTTAGGTAGCAGTGGCTGCCAGTAACAAGTACCAGCACACTTAGGCCTATAGAGGCCCATTGTGATGATGCAACGTTAGGTACAGGAAAGAAAATTTCGCCGCGATTTGTTTCAACGTGGAAAAGTGGACATAGCAGACAAACATGACATAATACATAATTATAGAGAAAAATGTTCGCAATAAGGAAAGGCTAGCTGAGGTTATGGAAAAAAAAATAGTCAGAGGTGAAAATGGAAAATAGTGTTCATATGCCACGACACATAAATCTGTACCCAACCCACTGAGCCTTTGGGGTGGGCTGGGACTGGGGGGGCGCTAGCCCCTTGAGCCCCCCCTGCGTACGCCACTGCTTCTGACATAAAAATCTTATTGAGTTTTCTTCTTCATAATTTAAATGACTGGTTCTAATAAGGTTAGATAAATTTGAATCTGATAAGTCTTTAGCATGAGTAGTTATGGAGAAGTTATGCATTTCAAAATATTTATTGTGGTCAATAGGTTCAGCTTTTAGAGGTTGTTCGAGAATAATTTGCTTAGGAGAATCGGAAATACCAATTATGTGCTATGTAGATTCCATCACATACAGCAACGTACTGGTTTATATGTGTTGGCCCTATATAAATACATCCATTTTCTATATCAACAGGTAAACGAACAACTACCTTGTTTGGTTCTGGAATAATGTATGCTTGTGAGATTAAATTAGGTTTGTAATTTAAAGGAATCTTAATGTTTTTGTTCTCTAAAATAGAGTTCTCTAAATCGATTTTCATGCCTAGATTCTTCATCATTTCCGTACCTATAAGAACATCGAAATAATTACGAAATTTGAAAATCAAAAAGTGTAGCCAGTATGGTGACGGAATTTATATTTATTCATTATCAATATAACTAGTTTACAATAAAAAAATTTCAATCAAAATAAATAGGTTACAATAAGAATTTTAGATTGAAATATACAGTAATAAGAATAAATTCATTATCATTCTTTAACTTTAAAGTCAGTGTTGAATGATCGCCAAAAATTATAGTACATAAAGAATAACTGACGTGGGGTACCATCAGCTGTTCTTATGCTAAGAACAGATATCGGAAAAAGAGAAATAGAAACAATTATAGCAATATAAATAAAAGATGAATCTTGTTGAATTTTTCGTTAAGTTGTTACTTTTATAAGAAGCTCTAAGTTAAGAGCGTCCACAGTAAAAAGCCAGATTTTAAGTGATTTTAAAAATGAATGAAAGTTCTGATTAGATCGAATGCATATGGGAAGTTTATTGAATATTCTGCGCGAGGAAACTAAATAAAAGTTCATGAAATGAGTTTTGTGCACGCGTGGGATATCAAACAGTGCCATGTTACTAATTCGTAAGTTATAAATCGAGTAATTTCTAGAAGGAACATTATCGCTTCGTTTGAAAAACTCTTTTAGTACCTTAAACACAGAGATCTTCAGTGGCAATATACGCAGGCTAACAAAGAGAGGCCAACTTTCCGTGTAACGATTCTTACCACACAGAATTCGAATTATATACTTTTGAGCAATCAATAATGGCCTTAAAGCATTCATGTAGGTACCTCCCCAGCTCACGATTCCATATTGAAGTTTCGAGTGAACTAACCCGTAGTAGAACATTAAAAGAACTCTTTGCGGGCAGTATGGCTTCAAAAGATACATTTTACGAGATACTAGCACCATGTACGATTTTAAATATTGAGCATGAACCTTCCAATGTAGCTTGTTGTCAATGAAGACACCAATTTGAAGGAATCGACTGATTCGACTTTGAAGCAGCTCATTGAATAATGACCATTGACGTTAAAGTTGTGTCTCCCGCAGGTACATATGTAGTGGTATAAACAAAACGCTTCGCAAAGGCTTGAGTGAAAAATAAACTCAAAATTTTCTGAAAAATCTTGTGTTAGTTTAAAGTTCATTATTTTCGTTTTTTCACTGATAATGATTTTGTGGACGGTAAACCAGATTCGAAGCAATTGGGGATCAGCGTTAACTTTCGCGACGCATTCATGAATCGAAAAATCAGTGTACGTGAAAGCGATATCATCTGCAAATGCACTGCGATTGCCATAAAAGTTTTGTGTGAAAAGTGAGTTGATGTAGATAAATAATAATATGGGACCTAGCACGGATCCTTGTGGAGCGCCATTTTTAAGTTTTAGCGAAGTACTGAAAATACCATTGACTAACACCCTTTATTCTCTTCCCAACAAATATGACTTTAGCCACTCATATGCCATTCTCCTAAAACCAGCTTTTTAGAGTTTACATACTAATATTGGTAGATCCACCATGTCAAATGGTTTGGTCATGTCGATGAATAGAGCCATAGTTGATTGACTTGTGTTAACACCACTGAATAGATCGCAACAGACTTTTAAAATAGCATCTTCCGTGGATCTATGTACCTGGTCTAAAACCATATTGATCTTGTGAGAAAAAATTACTTTGTTTTAAGAATGAGAGCATTCTTGATTTCATTAATTTTTCCAGAAGTTTTGAAATCGTAGGAAGTAGGGAAATAGTACGGTAGTCGCCTATATTTTTGCGATTTCCCTTTTTGAACAAAGGAATAACTTCTGCATTTTTTAGAGAGTTAGGAAACTTTTCGTTGTTGATACTGAGGTTGAAGAGATAACACAGAACATCAACAATTTCCCAAGCATTTTTTTTCAATATAATGGCAGAAATACCATCACTAGTGCATGTATTTTTGTTCTGCAAAGTCATAATTGAGTTAAAAATTTCATAGGTAGAGAACTGGTGAAAACAGAAACTATTACTCTGCATTTTATCGTCAACTAAACCCGATGCGATATTACAGTTACAACTACTGAAAGAAGGCTCAAAGGGTTTCAAAGTTTCAGAGATATTGACAAATAAGTATGTAATTAAAATTGTTTGCTATTAAGGGTGGATCCGGTATAATTGCATTATCGGCCTCTATATGAGGAATGTCATTTGACTTATTTTTCCTACCCAAAATAGAGTTTACTAGACCCCATTCTTTCTTTGAATTTCCTCTGAATTGACTTAAGCAATTGGTGTAGTAAGTGTCACGTGCTTCAGCAACCATACTCTTATTTTTCTTGCACAATTTAGTGTAAAACATTTTTAAATTTATATTCTGTGGATGTTTTTTGCATTTTTTTGCGAATTCCTTTTGACGTTTAATACGATTTAATAGTCGCGGTGTCATCCAGGGTCTTAAAAATGTATTGCGTTGGCGAATATTAAGAACAAAGGTTGCACTATTAACATGGTTAATTAAAATGGAGATAAAATTATCATATGCAACAGAGGGATCATTTTCAGAAAAAACTGGTTCCCAAAATGCGTACCTGAGTTTAACGCACAGGACTTCATAGTCGACTTGAGTTTGTATCCTACTCACATTCGTCTTTCTAGATGAAATATCTATTTGGTATTTAAGTACTTATGTGAACTTATGATGATCAGTAATTTTATAATCATGAACTTCACTATCGAAACAAATATTATTATTCTTATGTAAACGCATAAAAATATAGTCGATGCTTCATTCATACTCTTCGATAAAAACAAATGCAAAGCATCGTATAGCTTAAATTTTGAAATACAAAATTTAATCTAATCGTGCACAATTCCGCTTTTTATGTAAACGGCTATACCACCGGCAGAAAAAGATACGTTGCAGTTACCAAAGGGAATGTTACCTTCTATGCTAAAAGAATCAAATTCACTTACATACACCCAAATTTCACTTAGAACAATAATTATAATAGGCAACTTTTCAAGGGACTGCATGTGAACCAAAGAATTATCGAAATTCTTTCTCAAGCTACGAATGTTTTGATGGATGCAAAAAGATTCTTCAGGAAAAGGAACATACATTACTATATTAGTTTGATTATTATTGTTTACATTGGAACAGAGGATGGGATTGTTTACATGCGAGTTAACTAAGTTCATTTCAGTTTCTGCAAATCAGAAGCACTTGTAGTTTTAAAAGAAATATCACCCTCTTTCTTCCTCATGTAAACGATCCCATTTTTTGTCCATAAAAATTTTAAGTTCAGACTGTTTCACTGCCGCTGCTGCTTTGTAGAGTTGACGTGAATTGTATGATAGACTTTCGTTGATGTGCATATTCTCAAGTGGTGCTTGTGCGCTGATAACAGTTGTCTTCAATGTTGCTTTCGCCTCTTTCTTCGCTCTCATTATCGTGTCTTTCATGTTCCGCGAGACAAATTTCACGTGCAAAATATTTTTTGTCTTGTTCACCGCTGTCACTGCCGTTGATTAAGATGAAGACGAACGATCAGCTGGAGGTGGGCGAAGTTTGATTTGCCGCATGTGACAAAAATCGATGTCTCTCTCACTGGCATTAATGTTCAGCCCATCGCGAAAAACTTCAAGAGCGAGTTCCGTGTTTGTTGTTGGTGTTGTGTTTACAACAGGAGCATTAAAGATATCGTTACTGCACCCAAGCAATTGCTGTTCCAGGTTATTGACCCTCTGCTCTAGAGTACTAATTTTTTCTTCGTATTGTTTGTTAGCAGTTGCAAGTGTAGCAATTTGATTACTTTGGATGGCTTTCATACCTACAATTTCTTTATAAACCATTTCTAGAGTTATTGTGAAATTGTTGTTTGGTGCTTCGTGATGATTGTTTTGTAAGTGTTGATTGACTCTGCTGTCCAGCTATAGCGGTAGCATCGTATTTGTGTTAAATTCTGATAGTCCATTTAATTTAACTTCCTAATTTACAAGTTCTGTGTCGAATATTGTTTTTATTTCTACAGGCTATATAGTATTTTCTTTTTTATTTATGCTTACATCCGGGCTTAGAAAGGATTTATTGCTGCCGGTATCTATAAGAATTTTTAGTGGTTTGTTGCTTATACTTTGAATTGTAATATAGGGCAGTAAATTCGAGTCATAATTGTTGATATCTAAGTAGGTACATATCCAATAGATTTTCCGAGGCTAGTGGATAAAAAATTGGATCCTGTCTATATCATTAGGATTTTGATTGGAAGAGAAATGCGTTTCTAAATTTTGATGAATGGTTTCATGGGATTGATCGACAAATTCTGAATTCGGACCTATAGGGGTGTTTGTGTTATTTGTGTAATTGTAGCTTTTTCTAATGTTGGCGGAATCGATACGATTATTTCAATGTGAGCAGCTATTTGTTTGAACAAAATTGACAACGTTCTTGTGTGTTGTACCACTGTAAGTATCCATTGGTTCGATTACTGGGAGTTGTCTATTTTCGTTGTATAGGGCACTATTTTGGTTGCGGGTAAAATTAGGGAAACGGTCGCTGTTAGTATTGGTATTTGAAGCAAATGTATTAGTCCGGTTTAACTGATAAGATGGGGCAGTTGCCCGTGCCTGATTAGTATTGTGGGTTGAAGTTGAATTATAGTTTGAAGAGGGTGGTCTAAAGTTATTTTCTTATATTACTATGTGTTGGTCTTATTTGATTGTTATTAGAACTAAATCGATTGTTATGGCTGCGGGGAAGGGGTATTGGTTGCGAATTTTGAAAACAACGGCAGTTTTGTTCATGTAGACACAAATTATAGGCCTCAGCAAGGCACTTAGGTCTCATTGACCTAACTGTGGAACCTAATGGTTCTTAGAACTGATACGAATGTATTTAAACACATTTCTGCATACAAACTAAACTTCGCTTTGACAACATTCTGGTCGTTTTCGTGGACTTTAACATTATTTGTCATTGCCGAAGATATATCAATAATTTTAGTATAAAACTGATCTAGGCTGTCCTGGTTTTGCCTAATTTGATGAAGATCACGAATGGGGCTTGTTTCGTTTCTTTTGTCCGAGTAATATATAATCAAATTAGTTTTAATCTCGTCCCAATCGAGTCGTGTCCCATACAAATTCAGAACCTCATTTGCCTGTCCGATAACTTTATTTCTTATTGCCCTCAATATAATTCTTGGATAGGTAGCAAAATGGATTAAAATCCATCACCTCAATATACAGTTGAAGTGTGCTGATCTGCTTTATAGTCCACTGATTTAGTTAGCTGCTTTTTTCACTATATAGCAATGGGTAAAGCTGCGACTGCGCCAGTTATATCTTCCTTGGTAACAAAAATAGAAAAAAAGTCAATAGTCAAATGCGAGGAATGTCTCTATTTGGCGATTCAACATAGACTGACTCTTGCTTAACAAAGTTCTTCAAAAAATAATAGTTTAATACAAGACGATAACGGACAACAGAGAGCTTAAAATATGTATGTATGTACATAACATAGTGAGTTTGACGCTACATGTTTACATCGTGCCGAACCCAAGCCAAGCTGTAGTTGTTGTCTCCATAAGTTTAGTCTCTTCTCTTGGTGTTGATGGGCTTATTTACTATAAATGTTAAGCTGTTGTTGCTGAGCTTAATATGTTGGTAACGTCGCTCTATTAAGTTCTGTTGTTAGTGAGTGTGGTCATAACTCGCGCATCGGCTTATCAATTTTTATTTAGTATATGGTTAGCATGATTGATTCATGATATTCTAGTATGAGAGACTTTAATTTATTTTAAACTAGCTGGCCCGTGCTTGCTTTGCTCCGCCTGCCTACCACATTTATGGGATGTAGTTGATGGAATTTTGATTTTCTTTGCTGTCCTAACAGACCAAGAGCCCCCAGTAATTTTGGTTGTGAATGGTAACCAAAAGACATACATATTAATATGCAGCCTCGATGAAAGAGATTTCAAATCTAACCAAGCCAAGTCCTTGCCAGATGCTCTCAATGTATCGAAAACCGTAAAACATTAATTTTCGGATTCATCGGAGGAATCGAGATAAGAGTCACTGTTACTCTTATCACGATTCCTCCGATGAATCCGAATCTGAACATAAAGATTATAGGGTGTCCCACTTTAAAGGTAGATATAATCCGTAAACTGTAAATTCCTGCAGTTCTAGCGAACAAAAATCGTATGACAGTGGGGTATATCTTCAGCCCCCACCAAGTTATAGTCCGTCGAAGTAAGGGACCTCCGATTTGATGGTAAGACCACTTTAAATGATATTACTTTTAAACTGCTACAGATACAAAAACAATTTCTTAAATTTCGGAGAGGCAATCAGAAGCGCATACGAAATGTTGAAGACTTTATGTACATCTATGCAGTCATAAAAAAGTTATGGCTCATTAAACTCAAAACTATGAAAAATGGTTGTTCCAATTTTTTAAATTGCATTTTTATCAAAACTTTTACATGATAAAATGTTCTTTTCTTACTAAACTTTTATCTTTGGCGAATTCTCTAAAATTTATGTTAAACAACTTTTTCACGTACGGCTAACAAAAGTGGTAGTAAAAGCCATTTTTCTCTAGATAAAAATGACAAAAAACCATGGAAAACAATACATATTTCATATTGGAGCCGGAATTTTTTCTTTCGGGTCCATGGCAGTGCAATATTCTCATGTGGAGTATTTTGCTGACCACTTGCTATATCAATTTGATGTAATCGAGCCTATTTTGGTAATTTTGCATTTCGACGTATTCGCCCAATATCAGGCCGATTTGATCGGTATATTCCGCTTTGAAATACAATTGCCAATGCCAACTAAATGATAAAACATGAAACAGAAAAGATAAAGAAGAAGAACCCTGCAAATAGTGCAAATAAAAAAAATGAGAACTCAATTCCAATCCAACTCAATAACATTAAAATTGCACTCAAATATAACACATGAAATACAATTACACGAATACGACACACCCCTCTACAAAACTTTTCCAGCTGCATTAACTCAACTATAACTTTTGTAGTGGATACACACATGCCTGAACATAATGTAAACAAAACAAAAAAGAAAAAAATGCGCACCAACAAAACCTTTGCGCTTGAGCGCTGACGCTGAGCAGAGCAGACACACACACAAATCCATTCCACTCAGATTTAACATGTATTTATAGGAAAAATGAGAAATACAAATTACGAAGAGAGATCGAAAGAAAACCAAAAGAAGAAAACACCACTGGGATTGGTTTCAGAACATTGATCAATTACCAAATTAATTAAAAAAGTCATTTTGCAAAGATGTTATTAATATTGCTCGGTTTGTGGAGCACGTAGAAATATAATTTTGGACTTAAAGGACGCATATTTTAAAGCTCTTAAAACTGACTTGAATCTCAATAAAATAGACCAAGGAGAAGTTTACTTTTTTTAAGTTCAATTATTATTGAATTTCTTGGATTTCGCACTTAAAATCAGATATGTACGAATCTGCTCCTTATCAAAACCTAATCAACACAAAAAAAATTATCAAAATCCGATTAGCCGTTTGCTGTGTAGGTCCATGCAAATGAATTTTCACTTGGTTTTGTATTATTAGAGATTTCAATGGAAAACACTGTTCATATTCATACGAAATTGGCAAAGGTAGGCTGACCAGACGTACTCTTTTTTAGGACAAAATACTCTTTCCTTTAAATTGATTTACTAATTCTCTCTTTTCCTCAATTATTGTTAAATATACTCTTTTACTCTTTTTGTCTAAAAATTAATAAAATTGTTTCCTTTTTCTCTTTGTCGGTTGCCTTTTGTCCAAAAAACAAAAGGTGATGTAAGTAAAAATAAGAATATATGTTCATATGTACAAAATACTTAACATTTTATGTATAAACATATTTAGCATATATATTCTTATTTTTATTCTATTTATCCAATACAAATTTATTCAGTAGACTAAACACTATCATTTCTGAAATGACATTCTTGCTAGAATGATGTAAAAATGACAGTGTGTAGCTTGGAATGAAAAATGATGGCGAAAATGATGAGGGTGGACATTTTTCATGGATTTTGACAGAATGCCGGAGAATGAGAATGATGCATTAATGATGTGTAGATAAATAAAATTAGAAAAAATGTCATTGCTGGAATGATAGTGTATAGAGATGAGAAATGACAGTTTAGGAATGTGGTTCACATATTTGAGACTACTTAGCACTTAAAAATATTGTGAAACAACTATACAGGGTGGCGAAATCTTAATTCGAAAAAAATCTCATATCTACTTAATATTACAAGAAAAGTAATCAGTTTTTTACTCTGTTCTGTCATCAGAAATAAAAAAAATCAGCTTGAAGATACTGATGCTAAGTGTATCCGAAAATTTAATAAAAAAATGCAACGAAAAATTTACAGATACTCTTTTAGTTTCAAAAATATCTGGTCACCATAATGGTAATGACAAGTTGTACGCACACGGACTTAAGTTGGCGCTCTGCCGAATATAATCGTTGTTTGACCGCAGCACCTTGACCGCGTATATGTTGTTACGGCGGCCCGTAAACACTAAAACATGATACGAGTAAATATGGTCTCACTAAAAGCCGCAGACGATGAAACCAAACTGACACCAATTCACTCGAAGATAGTTTTTCAGTCAGTTTTTCTTCGCATATGTTGATTGACAAGCACGCAGCCACTCAAACATGGTATCAGCAACACACAGCCCGCCCATAAACATCCACAAAAATCAAACTAGCTTTGATTTTAGTGAGACCAACTCTGATGTTGGTGAGACTCCGCAAACGATCAACATCAGCTAAAACTTGGTTTATTTTGCATGTTTACTCGTACTATGTTTTACTGTTACGAAGTTTTGGGATAAACAAGAAAAAATAAATATTTAAAATCAAAAATTACTTTACTCTTTTTGAAAATATTCTCCATGAAGATCAACACACTTTTGAATGCGTTTCAACCAATTTTCGAAGCACTTTTTCCACTCCGATTGAGGTATAGATCTCCAAAACATGTGATTTGAACGCATCAACCGCTTCTTCAGGCGTCGAAAAACGTTGACCTCGCATTTTATTTTTGATCTGCGGGAATAAGAAAAAATCATTGGGTGCCAATTAGGACTGTTCTGCGGATACCCATCAATTCGATGTTTTGAATGCTCAAACACTCACTTGTTCCAGCCGATGTGTGAGAGTTTGCATTGTGGTGCTGGAGAATGATTCGTTTTCTGCGATTGGTTTTCCTTATTTTTCAGAGCACTTTTGGCAAACTAATGATGGTGTACCATTCAGAATTGACCGTTCTACGTGTATCTAATGGCATAGTGACGGCAAGTCCAATTATTCCGCAAATAACATCCGACTATTTGCTTCGAAGTGCTGCGTGCGCGAACAACTTTTGTTGCAATTGGCTCGCCTTCCAGTTCACCATCTACCATTCGATTGCTGTTTAGTTTCGAGTTCATATTCATAGATCGATGATTCGTCGCCTGTCACGATCTTACAGACGTCTTTCGAAGCACCGCGATTGAATTTTGCAGGGCCGGTTTTAACAGTTTTAGCGCCTGGCTCAGAACATTTCTCGAACATAAACTCTAATTATGTATATTTGTTCTTATATTTGTTTATTTATTGCTAGTGGTAGTGTTGAAATGTAGCGTAGCCTAACCACTAACACCAGCACTAAATGATGAGCCTGTTGATGCATATTTTGCCCTGGCGAATTTCTGCTTATGGCTGTTGCTTGTATTAAGCACACCATGACACAGATCTGATAGTGTTTAAAAAAAAAAAAAAAAAAAAAAAAAAAAAAATAAGCGCCCCAAAAGCAATTTAAAAAATGTTTGGTCTTTTCCACATCACCCGAAGAGATAGAGCAATTGACGCGTTTACTTTAACATAAAATTCAACCCTAAATCTTTCTTGAGGGTCTAAAATTACCTCATCCCTATCCTCAAAGGAAAACTGAACCACTTTTTTCGGAACCGTAAAGTTGAAATTGCTGTAAAAGTGCAAGGAACCATAATTTCATTTGCTATAAGTCTCGCCTTATCCAAGAATTCAAAAAAACTTGTCATTAGTTCTTAGTTCGACTAAAAACCTTTTCATTGAGCACAAAATTTCAACTGCAAGCTTAAGACAAATACTGCTTTGTGTCTAATATTGTGTACTAAATATCAACACAACAAATAAATTTAAATTCGCTAAGCTTACTACCAAGAGATTGAGGCATATTTTGGACTTTTTGGTCATCATTTTCTGAAATTTCAACAAGAGCCTCATAAACATCTCCCAAGTATAGTTTTAGTGGTTTTATTGCATCTATTCTGCTTATGAGTCAAGCTACTAAGATGTTTTTTTTAAAACCGACCATCTGCCTACAGAACTTGAATAGAAAACATAAAGACTCTCAACTGTATCGAAGAATGCAACTGCATCAGAAGAGCATTGAACATCATCAAAGCTCTAGGTTCCAAAACTTTAATTCTCGCTTGCATACCACAATGTTTCCCTCTCATATAAGTACCATTATCATACCCTTGTCCTCTACAATTCACTAATAGAATATCCAAATCAGCAAGTTCATTCAAAACTAGGTCAGTTAAGCCAGACCCAGTTGTTTTTTCGCAACAATCCCAAAAAATATTCTCTAATTTTAAACTTTTTCGTATTTTGGTCCACTATTCTAATTACTTAAGTTAATTGCTCCTTTCTACTTATGTATATCAGGCGTTAAATCTACTGTAATCGAAGCCAAGGAGAATTAACGCATTACTAAACGCAGGGGAAATTGAATATGCAGTGGATTCCGCTTATTCCCAATTAAGCAGCTGTCCCAATAATGCGATGTGACGATCAAGTTAAAAACCAAACTGTTCTGTTCTGTTCCCTACCATTTGTCCCAGTTAAGCGGCTGTCCCGATTATCCGCCGTCCCAATAAAGCGGAATCCACTGTAATTACATACTAATTTTCAATATTTTTAAAAATGTGCTATCTACCACTTGAAGTGCTAATGTTCTGAATTCAATTATATCTTTTATTTTGGTATCCGCAGATTGAATTTTTTTATGTAGTCTTGTTTTTTAAATCAATTAAATATTAAATGCACAACATATAAGAAGGAAATGTTTTTTTATGGTTGAAAACACGACAATGCAAAAGGGATCCAAAAAAAAAGCAAATGTGCGTTCAATTTTATTTATTGTCGCGATCTGTACATGAATAATGTAACAATAAATTCTACTACGTATGACCTGAGTTTGACTCTCTTTCTCTTCAGTTAAATCGAACGTTTTGATATATCGAACAAGGTTGTGAAACCAAATTTGAGGTTCGCATCGTTTTAGGTAGGCGCATTGCATTGGCGCAAAATTTCAATCCTGCTCCACAACTTCCGACATGTTTGTTGATTTGTATGGATTTTGGTAGGCGCAAATGGAGCGGTATGATAAGACTGCTCCACAGCATGTTGGCAGTGAAAGTTTCGTTTTTGTCGACGATCTGAAAGGGTCGACTGGATATTTAATATGAAACAACAGAGTCTACTAAGGTTGCATCAGAGACAATGTTTGTCTCTGGCTGTAGTTGGGTACATATGAAAATTCTGCTAACTGGTCTTGTGTGGTAATTAGATAACGAAGCGAAAGAAACTCCAACGATGAAGGAAGTAAAACGAAGCGATTATAATTATTTATTACCGATTGCTGTGCTGGTCCAAATCCAAGTGGACGAGAAATATTATAATTTACATGAGTATGGTAGAAAAGAAAGTAGAAGCAAAAGAAATAAGAAAACATAGAATGACTGTAAATTGAAAAATGCTTTAAGCTTAGTGCATTAGAAGTTACGTTAGTTTTACAAAATAGAGAATGAGAGCGATCATCAAATTAAATTTAACTCATAAGGTACATTATGTCTTTATAGTGATACAAAGCGCATAGTATTTCTAAACATTCCGCCGCCCCTGGAATATTATTTCAGCATAAAGGTAGAAGTGCTAGCTTGTGTATAGGTCGAACAAAACTCCCATGAGCAGTCTTTAAAGTGACGACTCGCACATGTCCATCTTGGCCAGGATGTGTAGCAGTCACGCGGCCCTTGACCCACTTGCCAGGAGGTAGATTAGGCTCCTTAACGAGAACGACGTCATCAATCTTAAGGTTTTGTTGAGAAGACTGCCACTTCGGTCGATTTTGCAGTGATGTCAGATACTCCATGCTCCATCTCTTCCAGTAACCTTGAACCTTAGCTTGTATAGACTGCCATGATGACAAACGATTTGTTGGTATGTTCAGTGATGGTTCTGGAATTGCAGAATATGGTTCGCCTAGAAAAAAATGAGCAGGAGTTAATGGATCAATATCATTATCGGATGTTTGACATAATGGTCTGGAGTTTAAAATAGCTTCTACTTGTGTTAGAAGCGTATAAAACTCTTCGAAGCTAAGAACGTCCTCGCCTATTACCCTTCGAAGGTGATGTTTAACGGACTTGACACCCGCCTCCCACAAGCCACCGAAATGTGGTGCAGAGGGGGGTATAAAGTGCCAGGTAATACCGTCACGAGCTAAGCTTTCTTCCACCAATGAGTTATGATGCTCAGATAGGACGAGATTATGCATTTCGGATAGTGCACGTGCGGAACCTCGAAAATTGGTCCCATTATCGCTATACATATGCGACGGTTTCCCACGTCGCGCGGCGAATCGACGAAATGCTGCCAGAAATGCATCCGTCGTCAAGTCACTTACGAGTTCTAGGTGAATTGCTTTTGTCACCAAACACACAAACAACGAGATATATCCCTTGGTAGTAGTACTCCTTCTTCCATTCCTTACCTTGATGGCGATTGGACCGGCGTAATCACAACCACAGTGGGCGAAAGATCTGCATTGATGTACTCGTTGAGGAGGTAGATTTGCCATCATTTGGGTCGCGGTAGCCTTTCTTTGTTTGAAGCACTGCATGCATTCATGAGAAATCTTTCGCAGTAGGTTTCGGCAGCCGATAACCCAGTACTCCTGTCGAACGAGCGCGAATAGAGTGGATACTCCTGGGTGAAGAAATCTGCGATGCGCGTCGATTAATATAAGTTTTGTGATGCGATGTTCCTTGGGAATTATAATAGGATGCTTAGCATTGTATGCAATGTTGGCCTTTTCGATACGTCCGCCTACACGGAGGACCTTCTCTTCATCTAAAAATGGGGTAAGGTTTGCTATTTGACATTTGTTAGGATAATTACCAGTTTTTTCGAGGTGTTGCATGGATTTGGCAAAGTGCAAACGTTGTAACCATGTGATGACGCCTACTTTAGCCTTGCGAAGTTCATGAGCTTGTAGATGAAATGAACGAATACATGTGAGCTTACGACTGTTTGAAATAAAACGATTTAGAAATCCAACGCTCCGAATCAGCTTATTCCATGACGAAGACCGAATTGAGAGTGTTTCGAAGGGATGATCGGTAGTGACGACTAGTAGCGATTGTTGTGGTTGTTTTTTCTCTTCCTTCAGGCATTCTGGATGCTCCTTAAGTTGATCAGCAATAGGCCAATTATCCGAACTTTGTATAAGCCAATCAGGTCCGTGCCACCAAAGATGATGGTTAAATAACTTAGCCGGTGATGTCCCGCGAGACGCACAATCGGCGGGGTTTAATTCCGAAGTAATGTGGAACCATCGATTTCTAGGAATTGTGTTTAAGATCTCAGAGGTACGATTACCAACGAATACATCCCAGCGACGACAGGGTGAAGACAACCAAGAAAGTACGATTTGTGAGTCGCTCCACGCAAATACATTTGTAAATGTGATTCTTAAAGATTTTTGCACTGCTTCAAGAAGTCTGGCCAATAAAAGCGCTGCGCATAGTTCCAGACGAGGAATGCTAAGTTGCTTAAGTGGAGCAACACGAGTTTTAGCGGCTAAAATTTGGGTTTCGTATAATCCATTTGGCAGTTGATACCGAGAGTAAATAACTGCCGCGTAAGCGGAGGCTGAAGCGTCCGAAAATCCATGGAGTTGGAATGATGTGCTTGATAAGCCCATTGAGCGAGGAATCGCGAGTTGAGTTAGAATGGTGAATTCCTCCCGATACTTAATCCAGCGTGACGAAATCGAATCCGGAATACTATCATCCCAATCCAGTTTAAGGTGCCATAGATCTTGTAGAATGATTTTGAGAAGGATAACTGAGGGTGCTAAAAAGCCAAGTGGGTCGAAAATACTGGCTACATCTCTTAAGATTTGGCGTTTTGTAATACGTTCGGGAGGGCTCAAGTTCAAGCGAAAACTAAAAACATCCTTCCTAGAATTCCAATGCAAACCTAGAACCTTAACCCATGGGTCCTCATCGGTGTCCAACGGAATGTTTTCCAACTGCACATCGACTCGATCTTGCAAGAGTTCTACGCGATTGCTCTGCCATTTACTAAGGGTAAATCCTCCCTTCGCGAGAAGATCTATAAGCGATTGTTTCCTTATCAATGCATCGGCCAAAGTATCAGCCCCTGACGCAACATCGTCCACATAAAAATCATTTTTAACAATGTCCGATGCGAGCGGAAACTTATCCTGATAATCATGGGCTAGTTGTTCTAAAACACGAATCGATTGAAAGGGTGCACATGATGTGCCATACGTCACAGTGCAGAGTTGATAATGTTCAATAGGGTCCGTAGGTGATTTTCTCCAAACTATTCGAAGGAACTTTCTATCAGGTTCAACTATCCAAATTTGGCGGAACATCTTTACAATGTCCGCCGTGAAGACGATATTATGTTGACGAAATCTAAGAGTAACGGAGAACAGATTTCTTTGAATTGGTGGACCTATCATCAGGCGGTCGTTTAGTGAACGTCCATGTGCATCCTTACTCGATCCGTCAAAAACAACACGAAGTTTAGTGGAGCTACTTTCGGGCTTTAGAACGGCATGGTGCGGTAAGTAAAATACGTTGTCTCGATCAACCTCGGCCTGCGGAACTCTGCTCATGTGTCCTAACGACAAATACTCTTCGAGGAACTGAGTATAGCCACGACGAAGCGCATCATTCTTCTGGAACTTTCGTTCCATTGATTTAAGACGATGGATCGCGCCATGTATAGTGCCCGAAAACTGTGGTGGTTCTTTGAAAGGAAGTTCAACAATGTACCTTCCGTTGCGATCCCTTTGATGCGTTTTGAGAAAATGGTCTTCAATTGCTTTTTCCTCTTCAGAGAAAAACGCCTTGGGATTAATTTCTTCGATGCTCCAGAAAGCTTGTAGCCTAGAATCAACGTCGAGAATGGTATGGTGGGAATGAAAACTATCTTGTTGTCGATCACATGATAACTGCCCTGCCAATACCCAACCAAAGAGGGTTCGTTGAGCAATGGGGTAACCGGCCTCACTGTACTTCCATTCACCTTGCATAACTTCCCAAACTTTGTCTGCCCCTAGAAGCATGTCGATAGACTTTGAATTGTTAAACGACGTATCTGCTAATTGCAATTCATTAAGAAAATTCCAATCCTGGATGTCAAAGGAATGCGTTGGTAAATTTGCTGTGACTTGAGGCAATATATATGCATCAACTGAAACGCTGGCTGGTTCGAATGAAGAGTCAATGCACACCGAAACTATGCCCCGAGATGTACCTGCATTGGTAATGCCTATACCACTGATCAGGACACGTGCATGTCGTCGCTTCAGCCCGAGCCTTTGTGCACAGGATTCTGAGATAAAGGAGACTTGGGATCCGGAGTCTAGGAGGAACCGTACATTTTGATAATAACCTCTGCTATCCCTAACCCTGCCCGTAGCGGTAGGCAATAGGACTTGCGGCAGTCGATTTGGTTCACTTAACGAGTGATTATTAAGCAACTGATCTGAGGAACCCGGCATAGAAGATGATGAAGAGTTGGTTCCACTAGGATGAGCTTCTTGCCCGGATTGCGGGAAATTTGTGGCAGTTGCTTCTGAAGTTCTCGAATTGGGTAAGTTCAGATGCACTAAGCTGTGATGTCGATTATTGCACGTTTGGCATCGGGACTTAGACTGACATCTAGCTGAAGCGTGGCCGCTCCGAAGACAATTAAAGCATAGTCTGTTTGATTTAACAAAGTCTCTTTTAGCATGAATATCCAGAGCTGCGAACTCGGGGCAATGGGGCAACAGATGTGGGCCTGCGCATTTTGGACAATTAATCGACGAAGAGACATGCATACTTCTGATGGCACTAGTTCTACTTCGAGGTGAATCACGAATATTACCCCTGCAGCTTTCTAACGCCTCACATCGCCTTTCCAAGAAGATGAGAAATTTTTGCATTGTTGGATGGTTATCTTCGACGCTAGCCGCCGACCATGCCTGACGCGTTTCCATGTCGAGTTTATTCAGCAGAATGTAAATAAGCCACGGATCCCTATCCAACGACTTTATGGAGGTAAGTCCCCTAACAACCTCATCTGCCCCATCGGATATTCTGCGCAACGTGGTTACATTTGAAGTAGTCATCGATGGTAGATCAAAAAAAACCTTGATAAAATCGTGAATGGTCTGACGTGGCCGATCATAACGTGCCTCTAAACGTTCCCATGCTTGAGGGTATGTGGCATCAGCGATTGTAATATGACTCAACAGCTTCAATGCTTCACCGCGGAGAAGTGACTTTAAAAGATGAAATTTTTGTGTGGGAGATAAATGTGATCGATTGTGAATAGATCCCTCGAACATATCTCGAAAGGTGGGCCATTCTCGGTAGTTCCCTGAGAAAGGTTCGATACGAATTTGTGGCAAGATCATGTCTACTTGCTGGGGTGTATGCGACGCGGTGGAGGTACTTGGGCGATCTGCTATGGCTTCTTGTGATTGAACCTGCCGATCTCCAACAGGGACTTGCCGTTCAGATGAGTCATTTAGGGTAGCAACAAATTTTTTGCGAGTTGAACGTTCTCTAATTGCAGCGAGTAAAACTGATTTGACCACTAAATACTTGCTTTCAAACTCATCAAATTCAGAATCAGGATTTATATATCCCTCCTGATCAAAGAACTCATACATGTCATCTTGGGAACTTTTAAAATCACACCATAATTCGTTAACCTTTTCTAGTCGAACCTCTAATGCTTCTAACGTGACGTTGTCTGCAATTTTCTCCGTAAAAGAAGCGTGTTTGGTTAACGAGCCTTTTATGCGCCCACGTGAACTGCGCAACATAGCTAATCTAACTAGAGCACTCATCTTAGTGAAATATGTATGTTTATCAACGAGGTGAAGTGAGTTAACACGAGGTAACGAAAACTTTTGGAATATGCTAAATTTAATATTCGCTTGCTCTATCAATGAATAAACCAACGTTGTTAATGCGATTAAAAACGAGCACTTTCCACTATCTCCAAATAATTCACTGTCAGTATATATCCGAATTTCCGAAGAATCCCCAATAATCCACTGGTATTGTAATGCAAAGCAAATCCAAAGACACAAGTGATCAGGTTTTAAACCTAGCGAGCGTAATAGCGAAATATCCAATTAATCAAAAAAACAAATCCTTCAAATAATAATCCGGCTCGATCTGGACCAAAATGTGTGGTAATTAGATAACGAAGCGAAAGAAACTCCAACGATGAAGGAAGTAAAACGAAGCGATTATAATTATTTATTACCGATTGCTGTGCTGGTCCAAATCCAAGTGGACGAGAAATATTATAATTTACATGAGTATGGTAGAAAAGAAAGTAGAAGCAAAAGAAATAAGAAAACATAGAATGACTGTAAATTGAAAAATGCTTTAAGCTTAGTGCATTAGAAGTTACGTTAGTTTTACAAAATAGAGAATGAGAGCGATCATCAAATTAAATTTAACTCATAAGGTACATTATGTCTTTATAGTGATACAAAGCGCATAGTATTTCTAAACAGGTCTGTTATACCAATTAGCAGCTATGTAGAGAAAGAGAATGAAATGTTGTGGGAACGGGAAGGGACCTCCTATGTAAGGTCTGGCCCTGGTATTTTGTCAACATTTGTTTGCACTAATCGACATAAGCCTTTTTTGAACGATTGTCAAATTATGCGGTATCCAACGCGAACAAATCTTTTTGACGGCCAAATGGTCCTGCAATATTGAATGTATGCAAGTGGAACTAATGGCCAAGCGTGCCTCAATCTCACGGTATGTTACATGACGATCTTGCAACATCAGTTAACGCACAGCATCGATTTTTTCTAGAACAACAACCGATTTTGGAAAATTGTCCTGTAGCGAAGTGTGACCAGGATTGAATTCGGAAAACCGGCGAAAGATGGTGGCTCGAGATGGTTACCCAAAGTCGAAGTGAGTTGATCGGTATACTATTGTTAGTTTAATCCACGTCGACAGTCATAGAAAATCATCGCACGAAAATGTTTTCGACCAAGATGGATGTTTCAAGTACAAAACGCCTGACAAAACGTTTTGCGTACGATTACCATTAAAAATGTCAAACTTTCTGATGACAATGTCAGATTTGACATATCTCACAGCCTAAGTAGCAGCCTACGTATAATATTATTTAAACATTTACCAGAAATTGTCATTATTTTCCGAACATGGCTTTCGATTCTAGGATATACAAGAACTTCTCCCATCAAACAAAGCGATAGCTTTTGAGTTTAGCACTTGTGGTAACTGACTGGTGGCTAACGTTGTTCTGCATATGAATGCACATACTAGATTAGTGCTTACTTACTTACTTAGTTGGCGCTACAGCTCGAGGTGAACCGGGGCCTGGTTATCGCAACCATTTGTGTGTGCGTGTTATATTTTTGCACGAATGGAAGGGACCTACAGTTTTTTGCCGACTCCGAAGGGCGAGTTGGGAAGCTTTACATGACAAATGATACTCTTGAATGATTGTCAGGCATTCGGAAGAGGTGGGCACTGTGAAAAACTGTTTAGGTGTTTGCGGCGGGATTTGAACCCAAGACCGCTGGCTCAGTAGTCCGACGCACTAACCACTTGCGCTACGGTGCCCACTGTACCCCTTTAGCAATTATAATACTCTGGGACCAATTTTAAAATAAATTAATTTTTTAGTCCACATTTTTTTTGATTCACATGATTTTTTTTCTTAAATTGGTCCAAATAATATTAAATTCTTAAAGTTCATTTAACTTAATAGAAAGTTATTAGATACTAATATATTTGTCCGTGTGTGTATATATTATATTATTTATTTGACATCTTTTTGTACCGAAGTGAGTTTTTAAATTGACCCATCGGTAACTCTGTTGAAAATTGGCGAAGATGACACAACCTCCCCTTGCAAACTGCCATTTTGGCACTAACAAAAAACAAAGTCAAAGTAACAAACAACCACTTACTGATGTAGTTGTTCCTCGGAAAACTAGGGGCGCCACCGTCGATTTGCCCAAGTGATAGTAGTATAATTTTCATATCGTCCTCGTTGCTTGTCGTGCTTCTCGGTGAGAAAAGTTTATTTAATATGGTGCATTCAATTTTTTTTTATTGTTACCCTTAAGAGGAAAAAGCTATCGATATATATCGATAACTATCGATAGTCAAAAGCCAACTATCGAGAACTATCGATGGTACTGACTATCGATAGTTCTCCACCTCTAGACCTGCGACGTGTGCTTTGGGAAACATAAGGGAAGATTTCGTTCAATTTTGACATAAGCTGATGTTTCCCTATGCGCATTATGTTTCAGCCTTTAGTTTCGGGGCTGACCATAAATCTCTAGTCTTGCCCTTGGTTGAAATTCAATACACAGAGGTGCAAGAGTATATAAAGCTCATGGCCGGTTATAAACACCGTCAGCGACACCAAATATTTATATATAATATGTGTATGTGTACATGCATCAATAAAAATGAATTTTATCAGAAAACAGTCTAGTTAGTTGGTCTTTCCTGAGTTTTGCTTTAGCTTTCGTGAACGTTTGGTTGTCTCCAGTACTACAATATTATATGACTTGAAACTAAAGCTACGTGCATACGATATGTTCACTGTGCATATTTCTGATCATACGTTTGCATGTTCATATATGTTCATATTCAAATACTCATATGTTCATGCGGCGTATGATTGGTGTTCACACGATATGAACACTTTGTCCCAAAGTTGCAAATTTTTTTGTTGTGTTCATATGTGTTCAAATGTGTTGTGTTCATATTTTTTCTGTGCATTTGATTAGTGTTCACACGATATGAACAATTGGTTCATATGACAGATATGTGTATGAATATGAACACATGAACAAACAATTTATTCACTTTTCATTACTGATGTTGACACATGTGTTTTATTTTGGGTCTTCAAAATAAAAATAAAATTTGTTTTTTTTCTTTTTTGTGGGCTGCGACTGCGTCTCCGGTAAGCGCGGCTTCGGGTCAATTGGCACAAAATCAATTTCATCTGAATTACCGTCCTCCAAATATTTGCCATCCATTGTATCGTCGAGTATCTGGATATACATCACGCGCACCAAATAGACACCGAAATAAAAACACGAACATAAAAGAAAAAGTCCAAAGAAACCTAATAAAAACAAATTAAAACCGAAAACGAATTTAAATAAAATAAATAAGCAAAAAACAACAACCCGTTCAAAACCTACTGCAATGAGCATACATTTGATATATGAACATAGTTGAAACTACGAATGTGTTCAAATGTAACAACGTTTTCATATCTGTGTTCAAATATCTAAATTTGCGTGATAGTGTTCATATGGTCCCAAAAGTGTGTGCACACGATATGAACGTTACATGTTCATACGTATGTTCAGGACGTGTTCAAATGTGAGCATATGCTTAGTGTTCATACGTATGAACACAAAAATATGGTTTGCACACGATATGATCACTTTTGGGACAACATTTTACTCAAATATGCACACAAATTTGCTCAGTGAACATATCGTTTGCACATAGCTTAATTTGTTACACATTGTTTTTGATTTACAAAAAAAAAACTTTGTGCGCATCACGTAACATTCCAAAATATCATGATGCGCAACAAATAAAGCATCGTCTGTGTACGCATCACTGATGCAATGCGCAGTTATAATGCGCATTTGGTTTTAATTTTGGAAAGCAGCCATTTAATTAACATTAATATGCATAATAAATAAGTGAGGTTACGTACGATTCGCATAAAAATTTAATTTTCAATTCTTTCATTTGTAGGTCCTCGAGTTACAGACATCTGCCTCGGATGCATTTGTGAGGCAATCAGCGGTTGTAATCAAACGAAAATATGTACCAGCGGCGTTTGCGGGCTTTTCCGTATTACCTGGGCCTACTGGTCCGATGGCGGTAAATTGACATTGCACGGCGAGTCTCCCACTACAGATACAGGTAAGTGGCTAAGACTTTCGATATTGGTACAAAAAGAAATAATTATTTATTCCATTCGCAGCTTATGCCAATTGCGTAAACGATCCGTACTGTGCGGCGAATACTATTCAAAATTATATGCAAAAATTCGGACAGGATTGTAATCAGGATGGTGTGATCGATTGCTATGATTATGCTGCTATTCACAAGTTGGGCGGATACGGATGCAATGGAGACTTAAGTGGTCCTTATGCGACAAGGTTGAATCAATGCTTGGCTACTTTCAGTGGTTAAATTGGAAAATTATGAAACCACTAAAAAACAAAACTGACAAAATCGAATGCTTCATTAAACGCGTTTATGCTTATGTATTTTTTAATTTCATTCATTAAATAAAGTAACTTAAACATTTTAAATTTGATTAGTTCATGTATAAATGGATGACATAAAGATCAAAGAATAAGTAGGAAAGCATCTCTTTAAATAGTGATGCAATACAAAGTATCACGCTTATAGCAAACATTTATAGAAAACTAGCGGAACCCGGTGCGCTTCGCTTCACCTATCTTCTCAAAATTTGCCCGCGCACTTAAAGGGTTTTTCAATAAGAGCGCTACAAAAGTTTTTTTTAAATAAAACAAAAACGGTTTTGGATATCAATGAAATTCTTTATTCCTGTGAAAGTACGTTCGATGCCATAATGTATGGAACTCGATTTCTTTTGCATGGTCACCACGGGCACGCTTGCATAAGTTTATTGACGAAGCCATTCAGCCAGAAATGAGCCTCATCGCTGAAGATGATTTTTCGATGAAAATCCGAATCATTTTCAAGTTGTTGCTCAGCCCAATTCACGAACATACGACGTTTCTAGTGGTCAAGCGGCTTCAGTTCTTGCGTCAATTTAATCTTGTAAGGATGTAGGCCAAGATCTTCTCGCAAAATTCGCCACAACGATGTCACAGAGATGCCCAATGCTTGAGAACGACGTGTGAGAGACACATTTGGGCTTTCTTCAACTGAAGCCTCAGCGGCAGCACTATTCTCGACACTATGGGCACTTCTTTGTCTCACTGGCACGGTAACATTTTGTACTGTGCCTGTGGCTTCAAATTTTTCCACTAGACGCTCAATTGTTGATCTGCTAGGACGATTATGACGACCATAAATTGGACGTAGCACTCTTAACGTTGAGGCCACTGACTCCGAATTTCGGTAGTAAATTTTAATAATTTCGACTAGTTGTCGGCTCGTATATCTTTCCAGCATGAAATGGCAAACCTTGCTGAAGAGAAATGTCAAAAGAACGGCAAGAAATATGGCGTCGTTTGCTGTCCCTGTCGCTCTACTTTTGTAGCGTCCCTGTTGAAAAACCCTGTAGTTATTCGGGTATAATAGAAAGGAAGTACATAAAAGGATGTTTGTCTATCTATCTGCCTGTCTGTCTGTCTGTCTATCTGTCTGTCTATCTATCTATCTATCTCTCTGTCTACCTATCTATCTGTCTCTCTGTCTGCCTGTCTTTCTGTCTATCTGCCTGTCTTTCTATCTATCTGTCTCTTTGTCTGTCTGTTTGTCTATCTGTCTCTTTGTTTGTCTGTCTGTCTATCCGTCTATCTATCTGTCCGTCTGTCTGTCTGTTTGTCTGTCTATCTCTCTATCTGTCTGTCCGTCTGCCTGTCTGTGTCTGTCTGTCCGTCTATCTATCTATCTATCTGTCTGTCTGTCTGTCAGTCGATCTATCTATCTATCTATCTGTCTGTCTGTCTGTTTGTCTATATGTTTGTCTATCTGTCTGTCTATCTGTTTTTTTTTTTTTTTTTTTTTGTTTTTTTTTTTTTTTTTTTGTAAGAAAGGTGGAAAGCATCAAAAGCCTGTGTGTGGGACTTTAATCCACTAAAACCACCTCCTGCCTCTGTTCCCTGGTCCCCACGGTACCACTGTAAGTATTTCGTCATGGGGGGGACTTCAGCCGTAGCTTTTCCTCATCTTCACAGGTCTTTGTCAATGTGTCTGAAACTGTTCTGAAGGGTATTGTTCGTTTATGTATATGTCAGTACGTGTGGGTCTAGTCTAGTTCGTTAGTTTCGTATGGTGTATGCGTAAGTTCGTGTGTGTGTCATTCCGTATACGTTCATGTCTTTGAAGTTCGGTTTGAAGGTCCTGTTGTGTGAGCTATTGCCTGAACGGCATTTCCACGCTGTAGCCGCAGTTAATTTGTTACACGTCTGCGTCCCTCTGTGAGCGCATGTATATTCGTATGTCCACCTGTCTGTGCCTTTGCGTAGGTGAGTTTTGGTACACAGCAGCGTTACCGCTCGTTTCCACTCTGTGGCTTCTTCTTTCTCGCTCTAGTCTCCTCAACTCCTGGCATACATCTTTGGCATAGAAACTCACTGCGTTCCATCTGTCTTCCGATTCTAGCATGTGATGTACTAGATTCTCCGGAGTTGGTGTTTCTCCCAGCGCTGTTTCTGTCTGTCTATCTGTCTGTCTATCTGTCTGTCTACCTGTCTGTCTACCTGTCTGTCTATCTATCTATCTATCTGTCTGTTTGTCTATCTATCTGTCTACCTGTCTGTCTGTCTATCTATCTATCTATCTGTCTGTCCCGCCGGCTTCGCCCGTATACTAAAATAGTCGCGTTACTTATTAGGTAAAACACTGTTCTAGTAATGTGGTTCTGGATAGAAAATAAGAGCCGCAAAATTGGACAAACCACACCAAATGTTCAACGTGTTAATGAACAACTGCATAATTTTTCTATTATTTGGTTGTACTAAATTAAATGTTCGATTAAGTAACAAACACTTAAAATCTAATAATACTTTTTTATACCTTTATCTTTTATCAAAATGAAAGGGGTTTGAATCTCGGGTCCAGATACTTAGTTTATTCTTATTTATCCTTCCTCAGGTCCCAGACTATCTCTTTGCCAAATTACATTACAATCGGTGCAGCGGTTTAGGCGAGAAAAGTTTTTTTTAATAACTTGACTCCAGCGCCACCTAGCTGTCGGTTTTAATGCATATGTCCTTCCCCAGGTCGCAGACTATCTCTTTGTCAAATTACATTGCAATCGGTTCAGCGGTATTGGCGTGAAAAGATTTTGTCAATAACTTGACTCTAGCGCCACCTAGCGGGCGGTTTTTATACCTATCTCCTTTCTCATGTCCCAGACTATCTCCTTGCCAAATTACATTACAATCGGTTCAGCGGTTTAGGCGTGAAGAGTTTTTGTCAATAACTTGACTCCAGCGCCACCTAGCGGGCGGTTTTTACACCTATGTCCTTCTTCAGGTCCCAGACTATCTCCTGGCCAAATACCATTACAAATAGTTCAGCGGCTTCGGCGTGAAAAGGTTTTGTTAATAACTTGACTCCAGCGCCACCTAGCGGGCTGTTTTTATGTCTATGTCCTTCCTCAGGTCCCATGCTATCTCCTTGCCAAATAACATTACAATCGGTTTAGCGGTTTAGATGTGAAAAGGTTGTGTTAATAACTTGACTCCAGCGCCACCTAGCGGGCAGTTCTTAAGCCTATGTCCTTCCTCAGGTCCCATACTATCTCCTGACCAAATAGTATTGCAATCGGTTCAGCGGCTTAGGCGTGAACAGTAAACGCACAAAAATATCAATTCATTTTTATATATATAGGTAAGAAACTTGTTTATTATGTCTGTTCAATGAGGCATTTCTGGGCAGAAAAGTATAGAAAAATACAAGGTTTTGTGTTCAATGAGAAATTGCTGGCCCTCTCCGTGTTTCGTTTCGAAAGTGAAATTTTCCGAAAACGAATATTTTGTACTCTCTATTTCGATAGCGAAATGAAATCTACTACTTTCGGATTTACAATTACGAAAGCGGAATTTTGGTACCTGGTAACTCGTTTCCTAATGTCAAAATGTTCTTTCTACAACCAATTCGTTAACGGAAGGAATTAAAAGTACTTAAAAATGTAAGGTTTTTAAGAAAATCTTAGTGATAATAATAATTTAAACAAAATAATTTTAACTAACAGCGAAACTTCAATCAAAAGTTTGCATAAAAACAAATTGAGATTTTCCGTTTTATTTCGCTCATTCTGAAATTGATAGATATATTTTGGATACAGTATTTTATCTATTGCTCTACGTCTAAAGACTTCTGCAATAGCACTCGATGCTGTTTGTTGTGCCATTCTAATGTAATAGTCGTGTCCTATTTGCTGCTGGTAACCTCCGTGCGCTTCAGAGTAACAGCTACTTTCAAAATTAGAAGAACTCCAGTGATCGCATGGGAGAAGGAAGCTCATTTCGTATGCAATTTAAATCATACAAAGAAGCCTCCTTCGATAGGCGAAAGTTCTGAACAAAACTAAAATAATGATTAAGGCTGCGGTTCCGGTGCAAGCGAATTTTACTCGCACGAACTTAGCGAATGTAAGCGAATAAACTCGCGCACATTCGCGCGAACAGAGTGGTTCCGGTGCAAGCGAGTTTACTCAATCGCCTCGCAATTGCGCCATTGTTTCGCGTGCTGTGTGGCATGTGGCACCGTCTTGTTGAAACCACATATCATGCAAGTCAAGAACTTCCATTTCGGGCAAAAAAAAGTTTGTTATCATCGCTCGGTAGCGTTCACCATTGACAGTAACGCTGCGATTCGCATCATCTTTGAAGAAATATGGCCCAATAATGCCGCCGGCCCATAAACCGCACCAAACAGTGGCTTTTTCGGGATGCATTGGTAGCTGTTGCAATGCTTCTGGCTGATCTTCACTCCAAATGCGGCAATTTTGCTTATTTACGTACCCATTCAACCAAAAATGAGCCTCATCGCTAAACACAATTTTTCGATAAATGAACATTTCGAACCGAGCACGAATTTTGATAGTAAAATTCAATAATTTGCAAGCGTTGTTCATTTGTAAGACGATCCATGGTTAAATTGCAAACCAAACTGAAGCTGTTTGACAGTGACACAAGGTACTAAACACACGTCAGCTGTCAAAACCAGTGTTGCCAAAACCAAACCAGCTAAAAAATCACCCTTTATTTATCGAAATAGTCGTATGAAATGGGAACGAAACATTTATCTGCAGGAAGTACTGCGAAGTAGTCGTGTTTTGAAGTTTTGTGATTTGGAAAAGATTTTAATCATGTCATTGTCGCTTTGTGAAGAACAATTTTTGTTAGAAAATAGCTTCTTGAAGTATAAATACATTAAAAAGCATTGTGAAACTAATCTTATTTTTAAGAAAATACTGGAATGTGAAGAATTTCACAATCTGCACAATTCGTTGATCAAAGATGAGCAATTTTTTTTTTGAACATTATAGAATGACCAGATTCATTTCACTATATTTTGACAAGTAGAGAGAGAGCCCACAATAGAGAAAATGCCAACAATTTTTTTTACGCCGATTTTACCTAAAGAGAAATAAGGAAAACTATAGAGTGCGCTTTTGGGCATATAACCAGCAAATGGCGAATATTAGGGAAGGCAATTAAGACAAATGTTGAAACTGCTAAAACCATCACAAAATGTGTCTGCATTCTTCATAATATTATATGTATGTAATTGATAAGGAAGGTATCGACAAACAAATTTTATTCGACACTATGAATTCCATAGTAACTGGAACAGAAGCGCAAGCGCAGAGAGCTAACCAAAATCGATCTTCTTTGAATGCATTGGGAGTACGTGACTTATATAAATTTTATTTTGTTCACACCCATAACGGTGCTCGATTTCTAACTTCATAGAATAATTTTTCCGAATCCAATTTTGCATAAAAATCAGTACCTACACAACTAAGCAGTAAAGCACAAATCCTACTTAAAAACATATCTTGAATTCGCTTTGCTCGCGCGAGTAAAATAGAAATGAAACTATCGAACATTTTACACGCTTAGATTCTCTAAGTTCGCGCGAGTAAATTTTGTGCACTGGAACCACAACATAGGAAATGCGTACTTTTGAATGATTTCAGCTAACTTTCCGAATTCGCGCGAGTAATATTCTCTTACATTCGCTGCCACCGGAACCGCAGCCTAATGGTCATATGAATCCTTGGTACCAATTGAATTTTACCTTTTATCACTTATTTCCATAATATTTAATTTGTCCCGTATAATTTTTCACTCAATGCGTTCTTCATTTGTTTCTTCATCCATCCATAGTGCAACAGAGGCACCTAATTAGAGAAATCGCCACTGAAATAATAACAAAAGCACTGACTTACACAGGTTTTGTTTTTGCAATATTCCACAAATTCGCATACATCCCACTAGCATGACCAGCCAGCTCCAGTCTATGGGATGGACTTTTCGATACAAGTAAATATGAGTATATACCCGATACTTTTGTTTCGATCCAAGTACTTTTTGTACTCGATACTTTGATTTGAGTAGTTACTTGGTATCGGAGCCAGATTCCAAGTAACAAGTATTTCCAATTCTAAAGCTACGTACAGACGAGCAATCATTTGCGGCAAAAATTTGCAGCAAGTGTTTGCGTGGCTGATCACACGTATGCAAAATTTTCGTGCAAAAAGTTTGCTGAAACTCATTTGAAGCTTCATGCCAATTGTTTGCACGACAATTTGCCTCAAAATATTGCACGGTTATTCACACCGCATGAAAGTGCAAACAATAGTAGTTGCTACAAAATATTTGACATTTGCTGTTTCTGTTTCTAAAATTTAGTTTTTTTTTTTTATTTATTTTTGTGTTCAGGAATTCTAAGGATTTCCGATGTCCGTACACACTGAAATCGCTTTTTCTTACCATCGTTCGTTCCATGCTTGAATACTGCTGCATGCTGTCTGGTCCCCATTTTACAAAAATGCTTCGAACCGTATAAAAACAATACAGAAAAGGTTTACGAAATATTCGCTTCGGAAACTAAATTGGACATTGCCTCTACCACCTTATGAAACACGATGCAATCTTATATCACTCAAACCTCTTCAAACTAGAAGAATCTATTTTTTTGTCTTATTTGCGAGAGATGCTGTAATTGGATAAATTAATTGTGCTCCCTTGTCATCACTGTTTAAGCTTTATTCACCAGCTCAATCCTTAAGATCGAGGGCTTTTTACTTCTTTTCAACACCTTTTCACTCAACAAACTATGGCTGAAATGAGCCAGTCGCTTAAGCCTGTTATTACTTTAATAAATATGCTATGTTCAAAAATGTTATCATGAACGGAATTGTGTATGATTGAAAGGCATTTATACTTATGTACACATATATCTACCTATATGAAACTAGTAGGGTAGTGTGGGGCACTTTCGACGGTGGGACACATTTGACTTTTGCAATGGTTAAAAGACAGTTAATTTTTAAATAACACATTTTGATGGCATTGTTGGTCATTCTGTTCTCTCCTATCACATACGAATTTTCGAAGTTCTCTTTCAACAGTTGTGATGTCTAGAACGGTATTTTGATATTTAAGTGATTTTGTGTAACTTTACTTGGGCACGAGGTAAGCGATATTTAACTTTTTGAAAACAGAATTTGTAGAACTTTATTAAAATGAAATATAAAAGAATATAAAGTTTATTGTAGAAAAGTAAACGAATTTAAATTAAATACAAGTGTTGCCAACCTAATATAATAATGTCTGTCATGGCAGAATGCTGCCAATGCGCTGGTTGATATCTACTTCAATTCTCAACACGCCTTCCTCAAATAGGGTACCTTAACATACTGTCATACCGATTTCCTGCATACATCGGTAGTGTGTTGGTCCAGTGAGTGGTTTTGTAAATAGATCCACAGGCATCCTTTCAGTTGGAGTATACACGACGGCCATCTTTCCATCTTTCTACAGTTGACGCACAAAGTGATATCTGGTTGCAATATGCTTCGTACGTGAGTGACAAACTGCATTCTCGGCTATGTATTTCGCTCCTCTTTTATCTGTCCCAATAGTTATCCTGGTTAACTCAGGTAAATTCATTTCGATCATCAGGTTTCGAAGATATGCTGCTTCTCTAGATGATTCGGAGAGTGCAACATACTCTGCTTCCGTTGTCGAAATAGCCACTGACCTTTGCTTTTCAGAACGCGACGTGATCGCTGCTCCACTCAATGCAAACACGTATCCCGTATACGATACTCTATCTATCTCATCATTCGCATGATCAGCATCTGAGAATCCTCGAAGACCATGTGTGTCTTTTTTGTACACCAACCCGTAGTTCTCTGTACCCCGCAAGTACCGTAGAACACACTTCGCAGCTGACCAATGCACATCTTGATAGCTCTCGTTGAACTGTGCCAGCCGGTTAACAGTAAACGCGATGTCCAGCCTGGTCGCAATCGCCAAATACATAAGCGACCCGATGAGCTGCCGATGTGGTTTTTCGAGTTGCTGTCCTTCGGACCGACGCTCTCCACTCGGCAATTTTGCCTTCGTATCGCTCGGTGTACTAACCGGCTTCGAATCATCCATCTTGAATTTCTTCAACAATTCTTTAACGACGCACAAGCAATAACGCGCCGACCCGAGATCCTTAACTTCAAACGCAGCAGCAAGTCCTTCCCGTATACTGTACAGTGTCTTCTGACTTCTTGATGCATACAAAATGTCATCGACATACACTGCAACGACTGTGAACACTTCCTTGCTTGATCCATAGTAAAGACACGTATTATTAGTAGCCGATTTCAAGCCTAAGCCACGTAGAACTTTGTCCAGCTTTTTATGCCACTGGCGTCCTGCTTGTCGAAGACCGTAAAGCGCCTTCCTCAGCCGACATACGTTGTTACCTTCTCTGAGCTCATGGAGCATCTGTTTTGCCTTTCTTCCTACTCCATCCTTTTGCCCATCTTCCTTTACTATCATCTGCAACGCCTGCTGCAGATACTTCTTCGGAGGATTCATATAAATCTCCTCCTCTAGGTTCTCATTCAGATAAGCCGCAACGACATCCATCTGATAAACTGCCAACTTTTCACGAACAGCCAATGCCATTAGAAGTCTCATCGATTCAAGACGAGCCACAGGTGCAAAAGTTTCTTCAAAGTCTATCCCTTGGCGTTGCGAAAAACCTCTGGCAACAACACGAGCTTTCTTCCGATCAATCGATCCATCTGCCTTCAATTTATTTCGCAGTACAACTTTGCTGGACACAACAGCCCTATTCGCTGGACGCTCGACCAGGTCCCATGTGTTGTTTCTGATAAGTCCTCGAATCTCGTCGTTGATCGCCTCAAGCCAATTCTCGTGCCTCTGCTCCAGACATCGCATCCTCGAGCGACAGCTCTCCAATGTTCGCCATTTCAACAGTTCCGACCCCATCCAATAGATCGTTACAAACTTCGTCATCTGCTTCCTCCTTTTCCTCATCTATATCGTCTTCGTTCAGGCTCTGTTGTTCGATTTCATTTTCAACTATGTTTCGCGTTTGTACTGCTTTCGGGACTTCGAAACTCCCTTATTATCTTGTGGTGCCATCCTTATCTCGAGCGCATCATCTTCTTCTAATCGTTGCATTGGTGTCTGCACAGACACAGACGCTCTCGGACCTTTCGCCCGGAATTTCGAAATATTTTTCTTGACGTTCCAACCAGCTCGTTTTCGATGAATTTGACATCCCTCGCAAAAACCACTCTTCGCTTTTCAGGAACCCATACTCGGTATGCTTTGGATGCTTCGGAATATCCGAACATGATACCCTCGGTTGAACGCGCGTCGAACTTTCCCTTGCCAGGAGCTTTGTCCAGCACAAATGCTCTTGCTCCAAATACCTTAAGATGACTCAGGCTCGGCAATCTTTTCTTCCAACGTTCAAACGGTGTGTGGCCACCAAAACTGACCGTGTCCTATTTCGCAGATAATTTGACGCTGCTACAGCTTCTGCCCAAAACTTATTTCCAACAAATGACTGAATGAGCATACATCTCGCCATTTCGGCAAGCGTTCGATTTTTCCGTTCCGCCACCCCGTTTTGCTGTGGCGTATGTGGTCGCTTTATCCCATTCTTTCTCAGGTAATCGTCAAACTCGTAGTTACCGAATTCTCGCCCATTACCCGACATCAAACATTTAATTTTTTCGTCCAGTTTGTGTCTCTACGAGAGATTTGTAGTCCTTAAAGACACGGAAAACTTCAATTTTGTACACCTCTGATCTTTAAGGAAACGGCAATGTCGTCATTTTTCCGCGAAGACACACGTCGCATGACTTAAGCCTTCCATCGTCACGAATGTTTAATCCAGTTACCAGCTTTCTCTGCGACCTATCCAGCAAATCTCGCCCATTCAAATGACCAAGTCTTCGGTGCCACAAATCGAAATTCTTTCGAAACAACAGCTTTCTCCTTATCAAACGTGATGGTGTTTTCGTGATCCGTTATCCTCGCAACAGAAAGAAGACTAGTTCTCAAGCTCTTGATTAATAATGTATTTTGGAGTTTAACTGACCTTTCAGACTTCCCGTCTGTAGTGATAATCCTCGCTGTTCCTTTTGCATCAACACTCGCGCTAACATTGTTCGCCAATAGCAGCTTCTCTTGAACCGTCGTCTTAGGTGACGATAAAAACAAGCGTTCGTCATTGCACATATGCAACGTGCAGCCACTGTCCAGACACCATCGCCCTTTATCCATACTCTTCAGAATTCCCAAAGCTTGATTTCTTAGTTCCACTATGTGGAAATTGTTTTCTGCTTTGTTCGCTGCGAATTCACCTTTCGAGTATCTTTGTGGATTTTTATTGTTCGAACATTCTGACGCCTTGTGGCCCACCTGATGACATCTAAAGCACTTATACTTAAACTTTCTATCGCCTTCACTTGCAGTACCATATTTGTTCTTATGCGGTACGGTACGGTATGGTTCGTGTATATCAACACCCATACATTTCAGCTGTGAAACAGCATCGAAAAATTCCATTACGCAGATCGTCGCCTTCTTCCATTTTGGATGTCGCCACACGTTTCAGCAATTAAGCCTTTTTAACCGGTCCTGTGGATGTGAACTCAGACTTCAATCGCTCCCACACTTCCTTTGCCGTATTCAACTCTTTTACCAGCCGTAACAGACTCGGATCGATGGCTATGATAAGATCCGACTTTGACCTTGCGTCGTCATCCAGCCATTTTAGTAGTGCATTTTTGGACTCTTCATTTTCGTCCTTCAACACGGGTTTCTGTGCTGCTCTGCTAACGTGCTGCCATGTCCCATATTTGGTCATGACCGCTTCAATCTGCATGACCGAAGTGTCGTAGTTCTCACTTGTGAGTTGCCAGATTGAATTCATGTTTTTCGACATGTTTTCGCACTTTAATTCTTAGCCCAGCAGTAAACAAAATGAATTTTATAATTTTACCAAATTAATTTCTACTAGCGCAGTTATTTGGGTCTGGGTCCATAACCTGTAGAACTTTATTAAAATGAAATATAAAAGAATATAAAGTTTATTGTAGAAAAGTAAACGAAGTGCAAACAAACAGAAACTGACAAGAAGTGTCGTTGGAACGAATTTAAATTAAATACAAGTGTTGCCAACCTAATATAATAATGTCTGTCATGGCAGATATCTACTTCAATTCTCAATAGAATTTAATGGATGTCCAATTCAGGTTTAATTGTATATTATAAACTTTAGATTTTTATAACTTTTCATTGAGTTGTCTTTATAAGTTTCTTAAAAAATAATATTTTTTATAAAAACAAAGCATGAGGCACTTTCGACGAAACTATGTGGGACACCTACGACAAATGACAAAAGCAGTTGACATTAGCAGTTACAACGTACAACTATTTTTTTTTGTATTAATCGTTTCTTTTAACTTAAAAAACTCAATGCATTTTTCTTTGTTTTACTTTGTGATCTTATTTCATATATTAGTATGAAAACTGAACGTGATTTTTAGTTTAATTTTAACATTCATTTCTGAAGTATCTCATAGATTTTTTTTATGTTTTGTAGACATAAGATTGATTTATTTAAATAAATAAGTTTGCTCTTCATTTTGTGTCATTTGAATTGGTGTTGAAAGTGCCCCACCCATGGGGCACTTTCGACTTTTTGAAGTAGTTTTTAAAAGTATTTTTAATAAACAATTAGGATTGAGTAAGGTCTTTATGATTAACGTTTTTCTTTAGTACGATTATCAGGGCTTCAAATTAAATAAAAACTTATATAGAATACTAGCTGTAACCCGGTGCGCTTTGCTCCACCTAGCTTTTCAAAATTTACCCGCGCACATAGTTATTTGGTAGGAAGCAATCACTGCTGCTCTATTTTCAACTTCGATTTCCATTTTTTTCTCTATCTGTCTGTCTGTCTATCTATCTATCTATCTTTTTTTTTTTTTTTTTTTTGGTAAGCGGAGGGGGAACCTTCCATAGGCACCGATTCTCCATGAAATACGGTAGTGTGAGATTCTTACTCACTAAACCTAACCTCCGCTAGCTCAGATCTTCGCCCCGCGGGACTACCGTCAGGTATTACTTCGCGGGCGGATTTTCCATTTTTAAACGGTCGATCTTGTTTGTGCCTGTTCGCCTCTTCTGTGACTCTCCTCCCGTCTGAGTTCTTTTTGTATGCGAACTAAAAAAGTTGCTATCGCATTCCATCTGCTTTCCGATTTCAGCATCTCCGCTAATACATTTCCTGTATTAAGTTCAGTACTTAATTCATTTTCTAAGATTCTTTTTTCTTCAATGAACCTTAGGCAATTGAACACCACATGTTCTGGGTCTTCGTTGCGTCCAGCGCATGCAGGACATTCTGATGAGTCCTCGAGTTTGAAGCGATGAAGGTAACGGCGATAGCCGCCATGACCTGACAGAAATTGTGTCAGTTGGTAATTCACTTCTCCATGACCTCTGCTTATCTATGGTTCTATGCTCGGAATGAGTTTGCTAGTATATCTATTGGGATCATGCCTGCAATAACACACGCTGCCTCGTTTGAAATCGTTCTATAAGCACTTATAACTCTTAGTGCAGTCAATCTATAGACCCTAGTCATCAGCGAACGGTTTTTCTTAATGCTCAACGCATCCGCCCAGATTGGAGCTGCATAGAGCATTGTTGAGCTAACAACTCTACCCAATAAATGTCTTCTGCTACTTCTTGGCCCCCCAATGTTTGGCAACATTCTCGATAGTGCCGAGAATACCTTAGACGCCTTCTCCGCGATATATTCCATGTGGCTTCCAAAGTATAGTCTGTCGTCAATTATTACACCTAGGTACTTGATATTTTTTTTGGAGTGTACTGTGAAACTTCCAACCTTAACTTTTATAGACTCTCTTATTCGGCGGCTACTAATAAGTACCGCCTCCGTCTTGTGCTCTGCCAATTCCAGACTCATCGATTCAAGCCATTGTTTGACAACAGCAATAGTCTCATTTGCAATAAGCTCTAGCTCATCTAGGTATTTGGCCGTCACCACTATTGCTATGTCATCGGCGAATCCTATGATTTTCGCCTCGTCGGCGATTTGTAGTCTCAGTACGCCATTGTACATTACATTCCAAAGAACCGGTCCGAGAACGGAGCCCTGTGGAACGCCAGCAGTGATAGTGTACTCTTTGGTCCCTTCGTCGGTTTTAAACTGTAGCACTCTCTGGTGTAAGTAGTTGTCAATTATTCTCCTAATGTATGCGGGGGTATTTATATTTCCAAGCGCGTCCATTATATTGCTCCAGTTGGCTGTGTTAAACGCGTTTTTGACATCAAGCGATATTATACCGCAGTATTTCTTTTTTCCCTGTCTCCAACTGGAACCCTGTATCGATTGTTTGGCAATAGATACCACTTTATCAATGGCATCGATAGTGGATCTAGCTTTTCGAAATCCGTATTGTTGGTTGGAGAGACCTCCTTCTGATTCAGTAAACGGGAGCAGTCTACTGAATATTATCCGTTCTAGTAACTTCCCCATTGTATCAAGGAGACAGATTGGGCGATATGATGAAGGCTCACCGGGGTTCTTTCCAGTTTTTGGTAATAAAACTAGTCTCTGCTTTTTCCAAATCGAGGGGAAGGTACCATGTTCCAGGCATAGTTGCACTGTTTTGGCAAAGATTAGAGGGTTGCACCTTATTGCTGCTTTAATGGCTTTATTCGGCACTCCATCTGGACCTGGGCATTTTTTATCTCCCATCTTCTTGCTAGCGTGCAGTATTTCATCTACGGTAACTTCTGGTATCGCTGATATTTGATAGCTTCTATGTTCTTCACGTGGTGTGTGCTGCGGGAACAACGCTGTGACAATTTTTTTTAGTAGATCTGGACATTTCTCCTGTGGTATCTTATGGCCTCTGATTTTAGTCATCACTACCCTGTACGCCGAACCCCATGGTGTTTTATCTGCCTCCAGGCATAGTGACTTGAAGCTCTCTCGTTTACTTCTTCGGATTTCGTCGCGAAGTGCTTTTCTCGTGAGTTTGTACTCTTCTCGTTTTCCCTCATATTCTGGCCTTCCAAAAGATCTCTGTGTTTTTCTCCTGGCTCGAAAGCAGTTGGCCCGTAGCTCTGCAATGCTGTTGTTCCACCAGAAGACTGGGTGTCTTTTTTTTTTTTTTTTTTTTTTTATAATTCACGCGCGCTAAAGGGGTTATGAATACCCTTAAAATGTCTTGCACAGCGCGGGCCAAGGGAAATTTAGGGAGGATAAAAGAGGAGATACCGATGCGCATTGGTCTTAAATGCCTGTAGATCGTAACGGGAGGGAAAAATCGTGTTTGGTAAAGCATTCCACATTCGTGTTGAGCGGTTAAAGAAAGTATCTCTATATTTTACTGTACGTCCGAAGTTGGGCTTAAGGGTAAACTGATGGGCATTCCTTGCGAGACGTGTGTTGCGGGAAAATTGTTGAAGGGGAGGAATGCAGCTGGCTATTTCACTGGAGCACTGTTTGTGGAAAAAGCGATAAAACAGGGAAAGACAGGAAACATTACGACGGTGTTCAAGAGAGTCAATTGACTCAGTGATGTTTCTATCCCCTATTAGTTTTATCGCGCGCTTTTGTATTCTATCGATCAGGTGCAGTGATGTTTTTGGAGCACCCACCCAGCATTGTACTCGAGCTTGGGGCGAATATACGCCTTATAAATTGTAGCTAGATCAGAAGGGGTGAAGAATTTCTTACATCGTTGAAGGAAACCTAGGCATTTCGCGGCATTTTTGGCGACTTCGAATATGTGGTCATTCCAACGTAGGTTGGCATTAACACACATACCGAGAATGGAAAGCTTTTCGGTTTCAACGATGCAAGAGCCATTCATGGATAATGGCTGTTGGGTAAGATTACGCTTTAACGACAGAAGACAGCATTGGGTTTTTGAAGCATTAAATTCCACTCTATTATTTATACCCCATTTGGTTATGCTGTCAAGGTCGGAATTTAATGAGCTTAACATACGCAACCGTTCCAGTTCCACAGCCGAAGAGCAGGGACGTGAATCTGTAAACGAATATGTAAAGCTGAGGGTGCTATCGTCAGCGAAGGAATGTATTGGATTAGATGTGGCAGACAAGAGATCATTTATGAAAATAAGAAAGAGTGTCGGAGACAAAACTGAGCCCTGGGGGACACCAGCATTTATAGGGTGAATTGCAGACTTGAAACCGTCCAAAACAACTTGTATTGAACGGCCCGAAAGGTAGTTTCTAATCCATTGAAGAAAATGTTCATCGAAGCCATATGCACGCATTTTCGACAAAAGAGCTTGATGCCAAACTCTGTCAAATGCCTTTGAAATATCAAGTGCAACAATCTTACACTCACCAGAGTTATGAAGGGATTTGTTCCACTTTTCGGTGAGATATGCCATTAGATCACCAGTGGATCTTTTGCTACGAAAGCCGTATTGTCGGTCATTGAGAAGCTTTCGTGATTCAAGATATTTCATTAGCTGACGGTTTATCAGAGTTTCCATGACCTTGGAAAGGAGGGACGTAAGTGCTATGGGTCGGTAACTGGAGAGAGAAGAAGATTCGCCTTTTTTAGGGACGGGCTGGACAAATGCTGTTTTCCATCTACTCGGAAAGAGCCCAGAGGAGTAGGAAAGATAGAAAAGCTTACGCAATGGTTTTGCCAGCGTGGAAGAACACCGCTTCAGAACTATGGAGGATATACCGTCTGGACCGGCGGATTTGTGAATGTTAAGATTTTTAAGTACTCTTGCAACTGTACGAGTGCGAAAGTGGATTTGTCCCATGGAGTATTCAACGCTCTCAAGTACAGGCGGAGGCAAAGCGCAATCTGGAAGCGTTGAGCTAGCTGCAAAATGTGCAGCAAGTAGATTGGCTTTGTCCAAAGAGCTGACAGCTGGAATGTCATTGCAAATGAGCGTCGGAATCGATGACGAGGCAGAATTCTTAATGTTTTTTACGAATGACCAAAAATTTTTACTACCCTTGGGACACTGTAGTATTTTTTGCCTCAATTTTTGGTCATGGAAGAATTTCACACGTCGAATATGAGCATTGCAGTAATTTCTGGCTTGTTTAAACTTCTTTCGGTTATCCTCAGTGGGGTTGGCTTTAAAAGACCGAAAACTTAACTCCTTTATCGCGATAGCCTCTTTGCAGCTCGAGTCACACCACGCTTTTTCCTTAGGCTTGATACCCTTCATTCTGTTGGGAATAAAGGTTTTCATGCCAGAGAGAATAGTGTTTGTGATCATATCAGTGGCGGCGTCCAAGTCGCTATCGAGGAAACATAGCGACCAGTTAAAATACCTAAAGAAGCTGTTAAGGCCGTCCCAGTTGGCTTTCTCGTATTGCCAAACTATTCTTTTAGGTATTTGTTCTCTAACTGTGTGGCTGGAGTACGAGAAATTAGCTGATATGACACAGTGGTCTGACGAGCCAAGAGGCGATAATACATCAATGGTGTATTTATCGGGGTGGGAGGTAAGAAACAAGTCCAGGGTGTTGGCGGAATGACTTGCAATGTCTGGTATGCGTGTTGGCTCATTTACAAGCTGAGTAAGATTGTTTATCTCAGCGAAGATCTCAACATACCTTCCTTCGGGTGTTGTCGGTCCAGAGTGACGAAGCCAAGAAGAATTGTGTATATTGAAATCACCCGCAATTGCGATTTCAGTATGAGGGTAATGGGCGACAATTCTTGTGATGGAATCAGACAGCGCATCAAACTCATTACAAGATGAATTGCTGTCCAAATTTGGGCTTCTATAAATAAAGCAGTAATGTATTAAATGCTTACGGACATTAAATTTTAACCACATGAAATTAAATTCCGGATTGGAACAGTGGCCGAATTGAGGTTGAAGCTGGTAAGCAATATCATTACGGATATAGATGGCGAGACCGCGATGAGGAAAGAATAATGGCACTATATTATATCCAGGCAGGGATAAAACAGAAGTATCTGCATTCTCACCCACCTGTGTTTCACATAGTGCCAGAACAGCTGGCCTGTAATTTACAGTGTGGACGTAAGTAGCAAAGTGATTAGCTTTCAACCCACGAATGTTGCTAAAATCAACACGAAAATTCCCTACCATGACAAAACACAAACACAAAAAACTCAACTCCGACGCTTACTAAGCAGAGCCGCGAAGTGAAAATCATACATTAGTTTACCAAAACAAATTATCATAGGTGTTATGCCCGTATGACAATATGCATTGGCTCACCAACAAGAAAGTCACCCACGACCCGCTATCCGCCAGAAGTTACACAAATTCGGTCATTGCACCACCGCGTGAGAAAAAAATCTCACACAGTGCTTGCAATAACCGAATCTATGCGACCGCAATCTTTGGTTTGTCCTTGCTCTTCTTGTCATCGAAGCATCGCATCCCTCCTTAATGCTGTTCGCTAAGACCCGTGCCGCGTCTATCTATCTATCTATCTACCTATCTATCTATCTATCTATCTATCTATCTATCTTTCTATTTATCTATCTATCTATCTATCTATTAATCTATCAATCTATCTATCTGTCATGTCCTGTTTTTCTCTCTATCTGTCTGTTTTTTTTCTGTCTGTCTGTCTGTCTATCTGTCTGTCTGTCCATCTGTCTGCCTGTCTGTCTATCTATCTGTCTATCTGTTTGTCTGCCTGTCTGTTTGTCTGTCTGTCTGTCTGTCTGTCTGTCTGCCTGTCTGTCTTTCAGTCTGTCTAACTGTCTGTCTATCTATCTGTCTATCTGCCCGTCTCTCTGTCTCTCTGTTGTTCTGTTTGTCTGTCTGTCTGTGTCTATCTATCTATCTATCTGTCTGTCCGTCTGCCTATATTAATTGACCAAAATGATTCACATTTCACCTGAAATTAAATTTTGTATGACAGGTACCGAAACCACCGGTTGTTGAGTAACCGCACTGATGCTATGTTGTTTTCTATATTAAGACAATTGTACGGTAAAAATTTTACCGAAATCGGTTGGGTAATTTCCGAGTCTATAAAAGGCAAACATACCTACATATTATGTACATTAATTTTTATGGTATATAAATGTAGATCTAATAACTTGACTCCAGCGCCACGTAGCGGGTCCAGATTTTACAATTTTCTCTTTTGGCACTGAACCAACATATATTTTGAATATGAGCATTTTTGGTCCATAAATATAGAAGTTGTTAATAACTTGGTGGGCACCGTAGCGCAAGTGGTTAGTGCGTCGGACTACTGAGCCAGCGGTCTTGGGTTCGAATCCCGCCGCAAACACCTAAACATTTTTCACAGTGCCCACCTCTTTCGAATGTCTGACAAGCATCAAAGAGTATCATTTGTCTCGATTGAGCTTCTCAACTCGCCGTTCGGAGTCGGCAAAAAGCTGTAGGTCCCTTCCATTCGTGCAAAAATACAACACGCACACACAATTGGTTGCGAGAAGCAGGCCCAGGTTCACCTCGAGCTGTAGTGCCAACTAAGTAAGTAAGTAATAACTTGGCTCCAGCGCCACCTAGCTTATTTTGAGCACTTTCTCATGGCTATATCTTTGATAACCGTATGGATATTTTTTTTTGCCTTCATCAAATTATTGGTATTGATTGGGGAAAAAAATGTGCAAAACAAACTTACCCAAAAAAACTGCATCAAGGGAATCAAAATCGTAAAAATGTAAATTTTTCTACCATTCTTTCACATTTTTCTACCATTTTTAGCCTATAACTAGTACGTGTTTGCACTAACACCATCAATTGAAAAAAAATCAGCCCAAGCCATTTCTTACATTTAGTTTACAAACAAAAAAAACGTATTTCTATATAAAATGAATTGAAACATAATTGTTACAATATATTTGTGGACAATGTGGCGTATACGTAATTTTTTTTCTTCTTTTTCATTGTTCGCTTTCTCTGAAGGTTTTTCTTCCTCTGGGCATTTTTAAGATTTTGAGGCCCTGGATGCAGTTTTTTTGAGTCAGTTTGTTTTACACATTAACAGTTAACCAAGATATAGCCATGAGAAAGTGCTCAAAATAACGTTTGAGCCAAAATATTCATGAGGCTATAAAATACGTTTGGCAGCCAATCTGGCAAAACGAATGATGCAGAGTTTCTAGTTTTGGTAAGTACTTTGAGGGTCAATACTCAGATCTTAGGCACGAGACGATGACCTGAAAAATGGCACACAGTGTAATGGGCCTAAGATTTTCAGTTTTAAAATCTATATAATTAAATCGCTAACGCAAGATCTTGTGATTCCTCCTGAGAGTTTATTTCTGCACTGATTTTAATGATTCTTACACTGATCGAAAGATTATCAAGTTTACTTTGTTCATCAGTGTAATCAATCTTGGAAAAGTGCATATGAGTAAAGTTATAAAGTTATTACGAAAAAACATGATTACCTATACCCACAGTGTATCAATCTCAGATTCATACACCAACTAGAATAACATTGAATTCCTGATCAAAAACGAATTGAGATATTAAGTTAAATATAGTATATTATTGTTACTGGATACAGGATACTGAGCAATTGCACTCAATTTAGTTTTGACAGTAGTAAACATTCACTTTGGTTTGGAAATAGGAAAAAGTAAAAAATGGACAAAAAGGAGTTCAATTTCGTTTTTGTACACCGATCGTTTATTCACAAAAAAATAAAAATTGCTAATTTATTGCTTTTCAAAGTTGTCTTTTGCATTGAATTATTATTTTTCAAGGTGAGCGTGAAAAAAAAATAGTTTGTAAGATTATTCGAGATTTGTTCGAAAAATGTGTAGAATGCAAGGTGAGATCAAATTAACTGAGGGAACGGATAATCAGATATAACGGAGTAGGAAAATCTTATAGTGTGATATCGAGTTTGGTAGGTCGGCCAAGATCAACCATCCAAACAATCATTAACTGGTTAAAACATGAAAACCATATCAAAAATAAACCAATAAATGTATTTACAGACGAGTCTACATTTAATGATCATGGGTCGGATGGCAGACAAATAGTTTGGCGAAAAAGAACTACCAGATAGCTTCCACATAACAAGGCGGACAGTCAAACATGATGTGTGGTTCGGTAACGTTTTGGGAGTGTTTTTCCGCAACTGGAGTGGAGTGGAATGACTAAATATAATTTAAGGAATAAATGGACTATTAGCAATACATTGAGATATCGAACCCAAATCTGAAGGAAAGTTCTGTTCAAAACGGGCTCGGGAACAATTCTACCCTTTACCAGGATAACAACGCCAAGCATAAAGCTTATTTATTTCGAATGTGACTTCTTTACCACTCTCGAAAAGTATTGGAAACACCGGATATTAATGTCATAATGAATTTTTGGGAGGATTTGGACCACAGATAAAGAAAATTTGGTATACGAAACGAAAATATCTCAAAGAAAGTCTTATTGAAGAGAAGAAATTACAGAAAAATTAGGTAAATCCATGCCCAGCCATCTTAAACAGGTCTTAGCTAACAAAGATATTTTGATTCAAAATATTAGTTTTTAGATGTAATGTAAACAAATTGACTAAACATCAAAGTGTTCGAATACGAAATTGACCATATTTTTCTTAATTTTATGTTTTCTTATGAACAATTTTCAATATTTTATTTGAAATATTTGAATTAATTGAAGTCATAAAATATAATAATAATAATAATAATAATAAAAATAATTTTTCTATTCTTATGTTTTCTTACTGAAATCAATAAAATTTTGCAGTATCTGTCCAATTTGTTTGATTTTTCCTTAAATAAATATTGCCACATTAGGTGATACACTGTACGTCCTTTTTTTCATTCGTAAGCCGTAAACGGTTGAAGGGTTTCTATTTCTACATGCGAGATTTCTCGCACTGGTCTACTAGTACTTTCATTAAAACGTAAAAATAAAAGTCACCCCAATTCCCAATGTCGTATTTTCTACTCGTATTCGACTTCAGTCGAATGTTCTTATTCCGAAAGTCGTATTATGCGACCATACTCGCATGTCAAATTGCCTCCTGTCAAAAGGAAAGCATCGCATTCGACTCTTGGTATTCCCAATCACGTGTTTTGCTCGTATTTGTGGCGTATTATAGTCGTCGAGAGCTCATTTGACTACGAGTGGTTGCTATTTTTATTAAAAAAAAAAAAAATGGAAAAAAAAACAAATGTAAGTAAACAAATTAATAATTTTACATTGGAAAATGTGTCTTTTAAATTTATTTCGAATTATTAAATATTGATTAAAGTTATTTGACTATTCCATATGTATATATATTTTGCAAGGTAACGAATCGTAGCCGAATGGAGTATGTATCTTGAATCGCCTGAAATGTACACATTGAATGATTAATTTATTTGTTTGCTTTGACATGAATTATACCTAATATCCAGGTATTTGTTTCTCCTTCCTTCGTTGTTCACGGAACGGCTTTATGTGACAATTCGTCCATTGAACGAATCATGACAAGATCCATGATGTCTTGCAAAAATACGTCTCCGCATCTTGGACTTTTCATCCACAGTGAATAAATGAATTTAAATGCTTCTTTGGAAAGCCGAAATGTATTTGTAAAGCTTTAATATTAAATTAAATTTGCCACAACACTTGCACTTCAGCTATTAAATTTTAAAACATATGCACCAGGAATTTGGTAGTTCTAATGGATTGGAACAACTATCAGGAATTGTTCTGTGAGCCAAATTATAATTTTCCACAGTGTCCTCTCGTCGTCGTCAAAAAAAAGATCCACTGAATACATTTTTTAATTGATTAAAACATAAAAAAAAAGCCAAACACTTTTCACGAAATGTTCTTTATTGATATTTCATATCTGACACTTGGTATTTGACATTTCAAATCTGCGTTGGAATGCATTCCATGCGATGGGTTGTCGCATTCGACTTTGGGAATAGCAGCTCGGATGCGATACGACTCTCAATACGACTATGAATACGGGTCGAAGTAAGACATTGGGAATTGGGATGAGTAAAACGAAAAAATGCATCAATAAAAGAAGTTGTTGGGTTAAAGATTGGATTGCAAAACAATCAGAGCTAGAATTTCACCACCAAGTTTTAAATGAGCTGAAAAATGAAGATGAAATCTAGTTTTGTAATGAGGCGAAGAAACATCCCATAATTCGGGAAAAGTGTCATATTTTTCAATCAGTTGTACTACTCCGATGTCCGTTCAATATTGCGGCAAATTGCAAACAATGAATGCAAACACGCAAACAATATAGGCAAACAAAACTGACATGTTCACATCACACGCAAAAATATTGCCGCAAAAGTTTTTGTTGCAAACTGTTTTTTACACCGTTCACACAGGCATATTTTATTGCGGGCAATAATTTGCTGCAAATTTATTGCTCGTCTGTACGTAGCTTAAGTATAAATATTTTCATTTTAAAGGGACAGGAACACTTAAATTCCGTTATGTTACAAATTGTATAATTTTTAAGTTTTTATAAACTTCTCTTTCCAACATACATACTCAAACCATATTAAAAACTAGGCAACAAAGAAAAAAGAAAAGGACACCGAATGTCTTCATAGCGTTTGCCTGCTCTTTAGCCGCGTTATCTGTCATTGCCACAAGAGCTTCTAGTTCTATGTATCCACCACCACCAACTTTTCCATAATCCATAAGATAGGTACAAGATAAGTACTAGCAATTGATTCGATACGATTACATACTTAATACTTTTATACAAGTAAATGAGTAGTTTCGATACTTTGATTCGATACGAGTAATGAGTAAAAGTATCGATACCATGGCGGTATCGAAACTTCCCTATCTATGGCTGAATGAATATGTGTGGCCCAGAGTATCTTATTAATATATAAATCTCAATGTGACGCTCTTACCTGTCAATCTTACGATTAGATAAACACAAAAACTAATGCACACAATGAAGTAAAACTTCGTATTCCAGTTCATTAACATTCTGTGCCTATTATTGGCCGATTTTCAAATTAATTTATTCGCATTATTATTTAAATTAATGGCAAAATAAAAACACTCTAACAAATACCACTTTCTTGCGAAATTTCACTTATTCAAACTACAAATACTTAGAATCCACACTTGTGGATTGTATATATTGATAGACTGCAAACATTGGGGCGCGTTCGCACTGTCTTTGATTCTACGAACAAAATGACAGTACATGTATTGCAACAGCGCCTCCTATATGTGAAACAGGCCGTAATGCTACAAAACTACACGTGGAGCTCTTGGCTTACAATTTCGGCTGCCAAACATCAAATCGTATGGTAAATTCGGGAAAACTATTCTTTCCGAAAAAAGAATGTAAAAATTCGTAGTGTTATAATTAAGAGAAAATAGTGAAAGTGGTCTCATATTATTCCTAAAAACACGATGTGCTAAAAATCTATTCGAAAATATTTTTGAGATTTGTGTGTTTTAAGACTAAAGTTTGTTTCGGGCATTAATGGCAGCCATTGCGTAGTTCCCCTTGTGTATTTGTCAAATAAATGCATGCGGTGCATATTATTGATTCTTTTTATTTGTAATTCGTTTAGGATTTAAGCATAAGTATATTATATATTTGTTAATTATCTGTATATATCATTCCATGAGTATCTCTGCTTTATTTTGTTACTTGTGAAATTTATAATGCTTTGTAGTAGGTACCTATGTACATAATTTAAAGAATAATTGACATTTTATTGAATTAAAAAAAGTATGAATTGCTTATAGCATTGAAAGTCCATGTGCCTTATTTAATATTATCTAGAATTATTATTGCATCAATATTGTACAAATCTTTGAAACAAAGTGTACATCTTGCATTTATTATAAATTAAAATAAATATCCCTAGGATAGGCAACTGGGTCTGGCCAGACCAAATTTGACTTTGTCGTACAATAACTTTTTTTCCAGCCAATGTAAAACCCTGAAATTTCTTGACTTCTATAAACATAGTTTTCTTAATCGAATTCACCCATTGTTGGGTTAAATCGGATAAGTTTATGGTAGAAACTTTTTTTTCAAATGAAGCAACTGCTAAATAGACCACTTGGTCTGGCTGGGCCACACCAATTTTTCTAGGAACATATTCGGGCATATGTACATAAAATGATCATATTTCAGGTACAGACATGTCAGACATTACCTTTGTGATGATTGCCAAAACTAATGAAATAATTATTTTCTATATTTTACCAATTTTCTACCTTATCTGGTGGAAATAAGCATCATTTTGTACTGAGTGAAAAATAACAAAAATGGCGTTCATTAAAGTTTTTTTTTAATTTTTTTTCTCCAATTTTCGTGAATAACCGTGTAATTCCTAAAGCTGTTACCAATAAATACAAATATGTAATTCCGAAGCATAATAGTACAGCTGGCAAGCCAATAAAAGTTTATATAGGCCACAACTAATGCCAAAAAAATATTTGGTCTGGCTGGACCAAGTAGTATAACTTACCGCCCACAAAGTAGTTGCCCATCCTAGGGGTATATATGTAATTAAAATCCTAGTCATATATTTTATTGTCGTTTTGTTATTAGAAGGTGGATTTTCTTCGGCTTAGGCACAAACAAAACAAGTAGGTAAGTATGATAACTGGATCATATTTTTCATCCAGGAAATCACAATTTATTTGAGATTGATCTGTTTTTCTGCAATTGTATTAGTGTGACATTTCACATCTTTTTTGTAAAAGTAAAAATACAATTTTAAAACACTTTCTCTATATTTTCTTAATATTCCACACAGTTTCTGATAAATATTTTTGTTGACTGGTATTTATTCTGATTTCATATAAAATCTGCTTGTGTTAGCGCAAGTATGTGTAGATCTCGAGCTGAATCCGAGATTCACAACAATTGATCTAGAGCTTTTTTGGTCGGATGGAAAATTGTACTAGAGCGATAAAAATTGCTCGAGATAAAAAAAAAGTGCTTTTTTGCCCAATCGAGGTCCACATTAGACACGGGCGAAGCCGGGCGGGACAGCTAGTATCTAAAGCAGCCCATACACAATTCAATTCAATTGTAAATTGAGTTTACAACTGAATTGATATTCGACCACACACTGCACCAACTGAGTTGACGGACTTTGTATAAAATGCCACAAACATCTGGGATTTTCTTTATGTGTGCGTTTTAAGTCCATCTTACTGTTTGCTTTTCGCTCACACACACTTTCACAGATTTCACAAGCCTAGTACAAATTCCCCTCAATTTGACAGCAAATCAAATGACTTCCCCACACACAGTTCAACTGAGTTGAAATCAACTTCCAAAAATCGAAATCTTTTAAGTTTACCCCAACCAACTCGTCAACCGTCAAATCAATCACTTGACAGCGCCACACACGGGTTGATTTCACCATGAACCGACTAAGTTGACGTGTTTCTACAACTTTGTGACAAAATGACTCCTCAATTTTTCTTTTTATAATTCAAGCGCACTAAAGGGATTATGAATACCCTTAAAATGTCTTGCACAGCGCGGGCCAAGGGAAATTAAGGGAGGATGAAAGAGGAGATACCGATGCGCATTGGTCTTAAATGCTTGTAGATCGTAACGGGAGGGAAAAATAGTGTTTGGTAAAGCATTCCACATTCGTGTTGAGCGGTTAAAGAAATTATCTCTATATTTTACTGTACGCCCGAAGTTGGGCTTAAGGGTAAACTGATTGGCATTCCTTGCGAGACGTGTGTTGCGGGAAAATTGTTGAAGGGGAGGAATGCAGCTGGCTATTTCGCTGGAGCACTGTTTCTGGAAAAAGCGATAAAACAGGGAAAGACAGGAAACATTACGACGGTGTTCAAGAGAGTCAATTGACTCAGTCATGTTCCTATACCCTATTAGTTTTATCGCGCGCTTTTGTATTCTATCGATCTCTTGATTTGTTCCCTTGAAATTTGTTTATGTAATAAGTGTGGTTTGTTAAAACAGTGGAACAACTTTCGCTCATCCAAGAAATGGAAAAAGACGATAAAGTTTTCGTATGGACACATGTTATTACAATTATTTAATTTCTTGTAATTTTGCTTAAATCTCACAATTTTTCTGTACGCTAAAATATTTTAAACTTGAATTTTAGTTTTCCTTCCGCCAAGCACTCATAAAAATTATAACTGTTTGAATTTTAACTTTTAAAAATGAACTTTAACTTTTACTTTTCCTTTTTTACATTGCTTTTATTTGAACTTATGTGGTTTTCGATTGGAAAACGAGCAATTTTTATCGCTCTAGTACAATTTATTTTTAAATGGGCAAAAAGGCACTTTTTTGCCCGAGACCAATTTTCTGAATCCCGATTCCAACTCGAGATTCAAACCTACTTGCACTTACACCAAAACATTTTATAAGAAATTGAAACTCAGTACATCGAAATGCTATCAATCAACACAAATATTATCAGAAACTCCATACAAAATTTAGAAAATATAAAGAAAGTGTATTTAAAATTGCATTTGTTATTTTTCTTGTTTTATTTTTTTCCTTTATTTTAATTTTACGAACAAGATGTCAAATTAATCACACACGAAATCCCGAAAAACAAACGCAATTTTATTTTCTTATACCTGACACATAAGACCATTTACTTACTTGCCGCTCAAACTCAAACGTGTCACCCATTGTTTTCCTGTTTGCTGTCTTTCGCTCAACTGATAATAACCCAATTCGGGATGCCTTTAAAATACGTGCATAAAAAATGTAAACAAAACCCACCCCAATGTGACTACACAAGTAGTGTCCTATGCTATGCTATGCTAAATGCAGCTTCTGAAAAGTGTTGAATATAAGACTAATAGGAGCTTTAGAGAATTTATTGCAATGGACGAATGTTAATTTTCATATTTAACATTTAAATATATATTTGAGAAATCCATATCTAATCCTATTTAATAAAAAACAAATGAAGAAAATCATAAATAAAAGCAAATCCACAGCAGAAAATTTGGTCTCACCATATCTTATGATGACATGCTCTGCCTTACTTACACACGGACGTTCAATTCGGGACGCCTTTAAAAAAGCATTATGGAAAAACGACACGCAATTCATCTTACGCAGGTACTTTTTTTACTTTTAAAAACATTTTTATTGTTCAATTTTCAATATTTATTTACATACTAGACAAAAATGACAAAAATCTAATTTAAAACTAACAAAAATTACTTAATTTAGCTTACTGGCCCTTTGGGGGCACTCTAGGCTTAACTCTATAATTACAAACTATTGCCTTTCGGCTTTAACCTAACTATATTACGACCACGCTAATTTTACAATAACATCCCAAGAAAAGTTTGGAAACTTGTGTTCCGTATCAATGTTTTATTATTTGTATCTTAAAACTATAAAAACTTAACCTACCTAAAATACCCTAGCTACTTAGCCTAACCCAACTGTAATCAGTGTGGTAAGCGCCCGTTGCCTAGTGCCCCGAGTGGTCACTATCCTGATGGCATCCTCGGGCGCCTGGCCATCGCCATTACGACGCCCCCTCGCGCCGCCGAGACCTGAGCGAGGCCGCAGCGTCGGTCACCTCTCGGAGACGATGCATCGTACTAGCGGGCCGAGCTACTCCACGGAGACCCCCTATCTTACCTTAACCTACGTAACTAACCTAACTTAAAAACTAGGATGTTACAAAAGTAACGCACCGACCTGGGAGAGCGCGTCATCGAACCCCTCCTCCTCAATAAGCCACCATAATTGGGTATATTGCTTTCCGTATCTATTATATCCCGGTCCGCAATTGCGGTACTGAAACGAAGGAGCTCATGAACATTGACGTCGAACCCGCCGTGGATGAGCCGCTTATCTCGCGCACCGCGGTGGCGGTGGTACAATAGCGGGATACCATCCCTTTTTTGAACTAACCCTTTAGCATCAATATGAAGAAATACCTCTGTTGGGATAAAGCCCGATAGAAGCGTACTCTCATGGTACATTTCATTGGGGTAATAAGCTCCGAAGATCAGGCTATTGTCGCTGGTCATCGCCCTTGCAATATGCCTTCGAATCGCCTTAATAAGGAAATTGTCAATCCTGTTCAGATGTGCCCCATTGTTGGGGTAATATTTTATGTACTGGGACTCTGGTGTTCCGTACAATCTGAGACAGGTCCTAAGACATTGCCTCTCAAACACCCGAATCTTTTCCATGTAGAAAGGCGCAACATTGAACCACACCGGACAACCATATGCTATAATTGGTCTGATTAGGGCAACGTAACAAATGACCTTCACCCTGGAGTCAAGCTGACTGCTGTGAAACAGTATTCTTGTCAGAGCAAAGGCCATTTAGCCTTGGCGAGACCAGCATCTATATGTTTATCAAAATACAGGTACTGGTCGAGCCAAATATCGAGATATCTAACCACACTTTTCACAGCCAATGGCCGCCCGTGCTGTCCAATGATGCCAAATTTTTTTCTGGTATCCCTAGAAGCACTAATCAATGGAGTCCTGAACCAAACTGTTTCCGTCTTTTGGAAGTTGATCTTCAACCTCGCAATAACATTTAATTCGATCGAAGTCACGTTGCAAAAGAATATTAATAACCTCGATTTTTGGACCTGATCTGTACGCCACCAAATCATCTGCGTACGCTATACCAAATTTAAGCGAACCTACAAAATCACTTTTATAAATACTGAACAGTATCGGAGAATTCACCGCACCCTGTTGTAAACCGTTTTTATTATCAAATATTGTACTCGAAATTACGTTGCCACATTTGACGACAAACTTCTTTCCCATTAACATATCGTAGATCATATATAACAGGGGTTTTTGCATACCCAGCCTGGTCAGCTTATAGAAAAGCCCTTCTAACTATACGGTGTCGAAGGCCTTTCGATTTCTTGTTTTTAAGTGAATCAAAGATGCACAAGAGTTCATCTTTTTGCACTAACAAATGTGGGTTAGCTCGATCATCGGCGATGATGCCGTTTGCAAGGTTTTCATCATTGAATTCGGTAAAACCGTTATTCTCAGATCGCAAATTCTGGAGTTCAGTGCGCAGATAAAAGTGATTCAGAAAGGCTCCATTCTCAAGCTGGTGGTTACGACAAACTGGATTGTTTACCGTATACACCGATTCGAAAAAGGCGCCCATCAGATCCACCTTCTCCTGCGGGTCTTCGATCACGAAGAAACCGTCGCCTGTGTCGACATTCTCCGGACATAAGTCAGCAGTCAGTAATGTTTGTCTGTTCTCTGTTGTCTGGGGAATTCGGACAAATAGTATGTCATTGTGATCTTTTCTCCTGAATAATTTATTTATTTGCGGGAACATATTCGGACTACTGGATTTTATAGCCCGAATTTTATTGCCCCAATGCAAACTTACAGATTTTCTGTAATTTTCTTTTATCAACTGTTTCAGGTTTTTCATCACAGACTTCAGTGTCCTTATCTCCTCGTCGTTCCTGTCTGTAAACTGTCTGTGAAGCATTTTTAACCTCGAGAGCAGTCTACTTTTTTGTACGTTTAGTGCGTCGATTGTTGGTGTTCGGTACTTGTCGGTCTGATCGTCGGATCGTTCTACCCTAGAGATAGTTTGATCCATAGTTCGTCTTATGACGTCGTCCATTTGAAGTAGATGTCGGTCAATTTCGTCGTTCGTCATGTTCCTGTTCGTTGGAGGATCGATCCCGCTCAGACGCAATTCACGCCTCAGAATTCTGGAGAAGCGTGACTAATGTGTCCTTCGGTAATCGAATGAACACACTGTGTCACAGCTGTGTTCGTTCGTTAGGGATCCTTATTACGGCGGCGAGTCCGTAGTGGTCACTATCGTACTCAACCGTCCGCAAACAATTCCGCGTTTGTCGGTCTACGTCAGTTAGTTCAAGCCTAGCGTCCACTAGCACTAAGTCCAGAAAGGAGCCGGCTCTTGGAAAAGACGGTCTATCCGTCGCGTAAAAATCTAGTTTGTACTCAATCGTATTGAGACCCCACCAATTGAGTAGTAGGTTACCCCTAGTATTCGGAGAGTCATTTCCCCATGCCGCATGTTTTGCATTAAGATCTCCGGCCAGAAAGTAATAATTTTCCTCCGAGTGAAGCTGGAGGCAACGAAAAAGTGTCTCGAACTCAGTTATAAATTGAGTGGGCTGAGGCGATGCCAGCGCATAAAGGGACACCACATACATTCGTCTCCTACTATGAAGAGGAATGCATATGATGCACGCTTCCAACACCTGAAACCTACGCACATCCCCGCTATATATTATTCTATGTCGCAAGCTTTTACGTAACAAGATACCGACCCCCTTGCGTAGAATGAGGCCGGTCTCTTCTAACTACATGGTACTCCTTGTAGCCTAATTTGTGTCTCTGGTTTAGCTTAGTTTCGCTAACCAAAAGCACATCCGGGCGTTCGTTTAACAACAAAGTAGAAAGGGTGGTTCTTCTCTCGATCCTGACCAGTGAATTAACATTCACGGCATGGATCTTCAGGTTTGCCTCGTATAATGTACCCATCATTGTGGCGCGCCAGACTCTGCAAACAGCGTCGAATAGATGACGTCTATTCGGGCCGCTGGTTCACTAAGCTGTTTCTGGAAATGGTCGAGCTTTCCGTGCAGAGACAGTAAGATCGCTTTCAGATCCAGATCCGCTTCGGGTGCCTTTTCAGCAGCCTTCGGCATGTTTTTTGTTGTGGTTTTACCTGGTCCAGCTGCCATTTGGGCAAAGGACACATTAGGTGCCACAAAATTAGAGAATGCGCTACTTTTTTGCCGCTTCTCTTCTTCAACCAAATGTTTCCGGGCCTGGACCTTTGTCTTCAGTTCTTGGAACTTGGCGCATCCCCTGAAGTTGGCGGGGTGCCCCAAGCTCTTGCAGAGTACACAAAGGAGTTTGCTCCTATCCTCGACCCTATCACTACCTAGAGGGCATTCTCCATGCGTGTGGTCCTTTTCGCACTTCACGCATCTGAACTGCATATTACAGTTAGCTGCGGCGTGCCCGAACTTTTGGCAGCGCATACATTGAAGTACACGATCTGCCCTTTTTAATTTTTCCCAGCTAACAGCATGATAGTATAGGAATTTGATGCTTCTCAAGCTATCAATTTTTCTGTCGGGCGTTAGCTGAACTAAAAAGAATGGTAATTTTCGGTTGCCACCCCTTGCCGCGGCCGTGGAAAACGGCTTGACCCCAACGAACCTAAGGTCCGCGCTCTCAAAATGTTTAAGCTCCTTTTCGAGTTCCTCCGTTTTAATATCGGGATCAATGCCCTTTTAGAGGACTGATTGTAATTTTTCTCCTCTGGGAGTATAAGTAAAATATTCCGTCTCTGATTTCCCCAAGGCGGTGCGTACTTTTTTATGTTCTTCCAGATTTTTATACATAATTATGTGCTTATTGACACTTAATCTTTTTACATAAAAGTCCTTAGAAACTAACTTACATAATCTTATGCTATCATTAATTTCAAGGTTACCCACATTAATTGGAGGTACTTTTTCCCTCCTTTTTTGCTGCTGTTGTTGTTGCTGCGGCTGCTGCATCTGTTGTTGTTGTTGTTGTTGCTGTGGATGCAGCTGCTTCTGTTGTTGTTGTTGCTGCGACTGCTGCGTCTGTTGCTGTTGTTGTTGCGGATGCTGCTGCTTCTGTTGTTGCTGCGGTTGGTGCTTCTGATGGAGTTGTTGTTGTTTTTGTTGTTGTTGTTGTGGTTGTGTTTGTTGATTTTGGTTCTGCTGCTGCTGTTGCTTTTGTTGTTCTTGCTGCTGTCGTCTTTTTTTTTCTCTCAGGTGTTCTCTTTTGGCCAGCAGCTTGTCGAGCTGGGATTCCTCGTCATCGATTTCGTTTGCGTTGCACTGACCGTTGTCATCGTTATCGTTTTCATCTGCCGATAACTCTTTGAAAGAGTTCCCTTCTCCGACGTATCGGCACTCGCCCCCTTCAGATTCATACGAGTAGCTAAGTCCCTCGCCGTCATCCTCCGTTTCTGCAGCTGAAGGGATCGCCAGTGGCGTCATACTGCCGTCCTCCACTGCTTTCTTTTTTGCCAGTAGATTTGGTTTTAATTTAATGCGGCGACGCTTCTCTTCTTTAGCTGCTTTTGTTGTTGCTGCTGTCTGCTGCTTATCTTTGGTTGATAAATTATCATCCGATTTTGCGGTTAATGTAGCTTTTGCTGAAGTTGTTCGCTGCTGCTGCTCTTGCTTCTTTGTTTTCTTGGTATCCCGCTGAGTCAGCGGTCCACCTTCTTGCGGGACCTTGTTTTGGACAGTGTCCATCGCTGGTCTGCTGCCTTCCGGCACTTCTTCACTTTCTATTTTTAATTTAATAGAAAAAAAAGACACTTTTTTTTTTCCCCCGGGCTGGGATTCAAACCTCACACCTCTCGGTTCAGAGGCAATGCTCTTATTCATTTCATTCATTTTCAATGCATTTTTATTCAGTAATTCAGTAATTTCTTATATGCTAGACAAAAGAGCTTAAAACTAGCTTAACTAACTTAACTATCTTACTATAACTTACTGGCCCCACACGGGCACTCTAAGCTAAACTTAATACTTATATTATGTCTTTCGACGTTACCTAACTTAAGCTATTTAAATTTAATTATAATGACAATTTAAATACTAAGAAAAGTGTTTTTGAAAAAACTTAGTAAATTGACGTTTTATTATTTTTTGCTTAAAATTACCTTAAATAAAACTTACAACTACTTAACCTACCTTAACTCTAGCTACGTAATTAAATACGTACATTTTTTTTTGTTTTTTGTGCTGTGTTTATTTTGTGATTTTTTTTGTTTTTTCTATTTGGTTTTATATTTTTTTTTGTGTTTGCAAAGTGCTGTGCAGATTTTTTTTAAATTTTTTTTTGTTTTTTTTTTATATAAAACTTAATAATACCTATACTACCTAAACCTATGTAAGCCGGCCATGGCATATCTACATGAATAGACAATACAAAAAGCGGCCAATTATGCATTGGGGTGTCTACCCCGGATCAAACGGAATCGACGAGGGAATTCTACTCTTTCCAACAGCCACCAGAATTTCTGATGCTGCTGTTCAACATCGTACCCATCGCGCCCCGAAACCGACCTACTAAACCGAAGGCGCTCCGTTTGGCTCTATGCGACGTCTCGGTCGTAGTTGAGCCGCCTATCCACAGACGTGCGAGCAACATGGAAATTAGGCGCACTGCTAATCTATCATGGATCAGACCCTGTTGGTCAAAATAGAGGAACGCTTCTGGTGGAACGAAGCCGTTAAGGCGCACTCTTTCGTGGTACGTGAAATTAGGGTAATAAGCCCCGAAGATCAGGCTATTCATCGAACTCATTGCTCTTGCAATGTGCCTTCGAGTCATCTTGATCAGGAAATTATCCACTCTTATTAAGTTAGCCCTCTTGTATAGGACCTCATTGGAATAGAATTTTATGTACTCGGACTCTGGTGTTCTGTATAAACGAAGGCAAGCCCGAAGACAAGTCCTCTCAAACACCCGAATCCTTTCCATCGAACTTGGTCCGACGTTGAACCACACGGGACATCCATATGCTATCATTGGCCGTATAAGGGCCATGTTGCAGATAACCTTTACCCTCGCATCGAGTTGGCTGCTATAAAACAGTCTCCTTGTAAGATCAAAAGCGCCTCTGGCTCTGCCCAGAGCAGCATCTATATGTTTGTTAAAATACAGATACTGGTCTAGCCAGAGCCCGAGGTATCTGACTACATTTCGACATGCAAGTGGGCGCCCGTGTCGTCCAACGGTTGCAAACTTTGGCCAATTCTTTCTGGTGTCCCATGAGGCCACAGACAACGGCGTCCGAAACAAGATGGCTTCTGACTTCTGGAGGTTGATCTTCAACTTCCAGTCGTCACAATATCGCTGAATCTTATCGAAGTCACGTTGCAAGAGAATTGCAATGACCTCGATCTTTGGTCCTGATCTGTACGCGACCAAGTCATCTGCGTACGCAATAGCATGGTGAAGAGATCCTACGAGATCACTTGTGTAAATATTGAAAGGGATCGGCGAATTAACCGCACCCTGTTGTAGACCATTTTTAATTTCAAAAGTGCCAGCAGAGGACACATTGCCATTTTTCACAATGAACCGCCTACTGGTGAGCATATTATAAAGTATGTACAGAAGTGGTTTACTTATGCTCAGCCTGCTCAACTTGTAAAAAAGTCCCTCTAGCCAAACGGTGTCGAAAGCTTTCTCCAAGTCAACCAAGCAGGCACCCGTGCATTGATTCTTTCTTTTGTTCCATTGAATATCCGATAAAAGCTTAGACGCGGCATGTATGGTATCATGCCCCGCCTAAAAAACCGAATTGGTTATCTGAAATTATATGTTTGTCGTCAACCAACTTAGTCAGGGCTCTATTGATCACTTTTTCGAATACCTTGCTGATGTTCGGAAGGAAACTTATTGACCGGAGATTTACCGGATTGGAATTGTCCTTACCCCTTTTAAGGATAGGATGCACTACTGCTGTTTTCCAATGCGCTGGATAATGTGCATTATTCACCACATTATTAAACAAAATGCAGTAAATGTCTACCGCTTCTAGAGGGAGATGTCTAAGCACAATGTTAGATATTCCATCGATTCCCACTGACTTCTTTTTTCTCAATGATTCGAAGATCGCTTGGAGCTCTACCTTCGATAAGAACGGGGATGTATCCCTTCGTTGGCGATGGCATTATTTGACCTATTGTCTTCATTAAACTCGGTGAAACCGATATTCTCTGATCGCCATTGCTGTAGTTCATTTCGAAGGTAGAAGTTGTGCACAAGGACTCGATTCTCCAGGTCATGGTTAGGGCAAATACTGCTATTCACCTTATACACTTCCTGAAAAGTCGCTCCTATAGCCTCAACCTTCTCCTGCGGATCTTCGATCAAAAAGAAATTGTCGTCATCGACTGCGTTTACTGGATCTATACCTGCTGTCACAAGTATTCGTTCGTTGTCCGTATTTCGAGGAATTTTGAGACATGGAAGGTCGTTGAGATTTTTCCTCCGAAATATTTTATTTATTTGCGGGAACATACTGGGGTTTTTGGCTTTTACAGCCCCAACTTTTTTTTTCTAGTGCAGATTTACCGCCAATCGGTAGTTTTTTTTATTAACTGTTGGGGGTTTTTAATCAACGCCTTCAGTGTCCTTATCTCTGAGGTTTGTCTGTCAGTAAAACTTCTGTACAAGGTTTTTAATCTCGACAGCAGTCTACTTTTCTGTTGGTGTAGTGCGTTTATTGTTGCGTTGTGGTATATCCCTACATTGTCAGTTTGTTGATGTCGAGGTATCGTCCTGTCCATCGTTTGATTTATTGTCTCGTCCATTTGTTTTAGGTATCCGTCAATCTCCTCATTTGACAGATTCCTATTGGACGGTGGGTTGAGCGGATTTGAGGAGAGTGCTCTTGTCATAACTCTATTATAATTGTAGGGATGCGCATGAACAAACGCTTCAAGTTCCGCAATCTCGTTGGGAATTGTAATTTCGGCACTGAGTTCGCAATGGTCACTGTCATACACAAATGTATGAAGGCAGTTTAAAGTTTGTCCGTTCGTGTTAGTCAGTTGTAACCGTACGTCGAACAGCAGGAGATCTAGATATGATCCGCTTCTAGGAAACGACGGACTATCTGTCGCTTTCAAATCGAGTCTATACTCGACACTGTGCTGACCCCACCAATTAAAAAGTAGGTTCCCTCTAGAATTAGGAATATTGTTTCCCCAATTTCTATGTTTGGCCTTTAGATCCCCGAGAGGCAATGCTCTATCAACAAGGCTAAGACAGTACTTAGAGTCCGATCGCCGAAATCACGACTTTATAGCACTTGCACGTTTACAAGTTTTTTTATTGAACAATTTATTTACAATTGACTTAAGACTAGTTTACAAAATTGTTTGTTATTCTAATATGTTGGCCCAACGGTTGACGATTGTTTTTTTTTTTTGTTATTGATAATACATAATGAAATTTTTTAAATAGAATTAAATCTTAAAATACGATGACTATTTGCACCTCAGGTTGTTCAAATCTGGGTGTTAATGATTATAACACTTGCAAATTTACTGAACCACTAACTAGTCGTCTAAACACTACGGGAGTTGAGAAGCGACTGTTCGCGGATACGGTCTTAGCAGATCAATGAACAACCTCTGCATAGGACGCTCTGAGACGATCTGCTTCGTAATTGGAGGACGAAGAATCACATTTGGTGCTTTGATGGACTTACACAATTCACATTGACTCACGAAAACTTTGATGTCATTAATCATCTTCTTCTTCTTCTCGCGTAAATAAGTTTTTGAGAAGCCACTATGGCAACACAACTTAGTGTTATGAGTCATCTCAATAACCGTCTGAGTCAATGTGTTTGGTATCCATAGCCGCCACCGTGAATCTTCGTCTTCAAGAGCATCACTTCTAAATCTATCTCTTTTGTATATAAATTTGTCTAATACAACTAGATCTGGAAGTGAGTCCTGGCTTTTGGCGATTTCCTCTCTTAGATTACTGTACTACATAGAATCGAGCTCAGGTAAGGTAAGGTCTCCTTCTTCACCAATATCTGTAGCACATAACTCTTCCATGTCTCCCCGCGATAGGGTATCCGGTACAACATTCAGGGAACCTTTACGATGTTCAATAATGAAGTCGAAACGTTGAAGTTCCAGACTCCATCTCGCAAGCCTACCGCTGAAGTCTTCAAGTGACATAAGCCACTTGAGGCTGGAATGATCAGTAAGGATGCATAAAGGTGAACCCTCTGTGTATGCATGGAATTTCCTTACGCTAAGGACTACGGCGAGACACTCGAGCTCTGTGACCGTATAGTTTTTCTGAGCCTTATTCAACTTTTCGGACATGAAAGCGATTGGTTTCTCATTGCCATCTGCGTCAAGCTGGGAAAGCACACCACCTACTCCTTCCGACGAAGCATCACACTGAAGTCCTTTTTGAAGTCAGGTTGTGACAACACTGGAGGAGAGGTAAGTGCTTGCTTCAACTTTTCAAAAGCTTCTCTAGCTTCAGATGACAAATTGAAACCCTTCCTTTTTTTCAGGCAATCGGTAACTGGAGCAGGAAGTTCCGAATAATTTTTGATGAAGCGCCTGTACCAACCAGTCATACCCATAAATCTACGCACTTGCCTGGGTGTTTTCGGAAGTGGGAAGTCTAACATCGCGTCTATCTTTTCAGGACTTGTTTTTAGGGTGCCCTGACCTACGATGTATCCAAGATACTTGATCTCTCGCATGCAGAACTTGATCTTACTGAGGTTAATGGTCAAGTTCGCCCTACATAGACAGGCAGCCACTTCCGCCAATACTTGAACATGTGTCTCGAAATCCGCTGAACATATTAACAAGTCATCTAAGTATACGAAGACATGTTCTCGGAGTCGTGCAGGAATTACACGATCCATGAGACGACACATCCTTTGTGCGGCGTTGCATAACCCGAATGGCATAACTTTGAATTTTCACAAAGGCCGTCCTAGTACAGCAAATGCCGTTTTCTGTTTGGACTCTTCATCAAGTGGGATCTGCCAAAATGCATCTTTTAAGTCCAGACCTGTGATAAAGAATATGTCCTGTAATCTACTTAGAAGAACGTCAATATGTGGAAGTGGATAAGCATCTTTTTCCATGACGCTGCTCAACTGTCGACTGTCTAAGCAAAGACGTACTTTACCTGGCTTTCTGACTATCACAATCGGGGAACATCATGGTGAGTTACTCTCCTCAATAACTCCAAGATCTAACATGCGATCAAGTTCTCTGTAGACCTCCTCCTGCCTCACCGGAGACAATGGATAGTGCCTAGACTTGATTGGCACTGCGGTACCTACATCGATTTGATGTGTCTCGAGTTGAGTTTGGCCGAGACCAAAATCAAGGAAGTTCGGAAGTTGCCGCTTCACCGCATCTAATCTAACTCTCTCATCTGCAGTAAGTACCATGATTAGATTAGATTTTTATTTTACAGCTTAAATATTTGTTATGATGTTAATTACAAAAAATCGGTTGGCATGGCTTTGCCGTCTGCCTGGTTGACAACAAAATTTAACTTCATAAAGTAGAATAAACTCAAATATATTATAATATGTTAGGGGAGTACGTTCAAGTAATAGAAATTTCTGTTGAGAATCCGCTCTCGATACTGTAATGCAGTACCTGGTTAGTTTTGTAACATTTGTTTCATTAAGAACCTTTTGGACTTCGCGTTCCGATAGAATATCGCTTTCAAAGATTTCCCTCCTTGTCTCCCTGAGGATTGGGCATCTGCCAAGGAAGTGCAAAACGTATATAATTTAATTTTAGGAACTCTCCACGTAGCCTCAGCACCGTCGCTATTTCCTCAATACTGTGCTCATCACGGAAATAGTTATTCTGTTGTAGATTGTGGCAAAGTCGACTGTATATCATTCTGTGCTGCGACCCAAGCGCACTCTCCACAAATCCTGCTCTGGCCTGTTCATCCACACCTGTGATGAGTTGGTATAGTTTCGAATTCCATTCCGTGGTATTCTCGAGATTTAGCTCTACTCCACACCTAGTTGCTAGCTCTATCCATTCCATGTACCATCCCGTTTTGTGCCGCATTGTGTGAAACGCTGCTTTTTTTGGTAGTCGATGGTCTGGCATTTTCAGAACTTTGAGCACGTAATCACCCTGGAGTCTTAGTGTTTTTACGAACAGTGGTGATAGTCCTGTTTCCAACATGAGCATATAATTTGGCGTGTTTGGTGGAAAATGAAATGCTCTCTTTAAGTAGTACTGAAGTAACTTCTCAAACTGTCTCATATGGCCTGTATCCCCAAACTTGTGCCGCGTATAAAAGGGTAGATTCTGACACAGCTTCAAATACTTTATATTTCCTACTATGGGCAATGTTTTTGTTCATGAAGCATTTTCTCCAGACTGTATTGATGGCCATTTTTGACTTCTCTAGTTTTTCCTTAAGATGTCTTTCAATATTAAGGTTTCTGGTGAGATACACACCAAGGTACTTATACTCCTTTACCACTGCAATTGCTTCTCCATTAATGTGACATTTCACGTTTGAGCAGATTCGGCCTTCTCCGCTTTTGAAGATCATTATTTGCGTCTTGTTCAAATTAACCTCCAGATTGCACATATTACAGTAATCATATAAGCGATTGATCATCAGCTGCATAGATTCGGGCGAGTAAGCCAGCAACACTATATCATCCGCAAACATAAAGGCTTTAACCAGTAGACCCGCATACTCTACTCCTCCAGGCAGCAAATCAACTAAGTCTTCAATGAAGAGAGCAAATAAACTCGGGCTCAAAGCACATCCCTGTCTTACTCCAGACCACGATTGGAACCATTCTGATAGAGTATCGCCATTCCATACAGCGGCTTTAGTATCAGCGTATAGGTTTTGTATGGTTCGACCAAACTTATGTGACATACCCATGCAGTAAAGCTTGTAGGTTAGCGCATTCCGGTCCACTGAGTCGAAGGCGGCCTTAAAATCCAGAAAGAGTGCATATAGTTTCTTCTTCCTCAGTAGAAATGATTCTACAACACCCTTTAGGACAAATATATGGTCAACAGTGGAGTAACCTGGCCTAAAACCCGCTTGGTATTCTTTCAGCATCTTATTTGCGTCTATCCATTCTGTAAATCGATTGTGCAGAATCGCTGTAAAGATTTTGTAAGATGCATTCAGGAAGGAAATACCTCGGTAATTTGCAGGATCCATCTTACAACCCTTTTTGTGGATTGGAAAGATAAGCGCTTCTTTAAACCTATACGGGATCATTCCATTATCCATGATGTCATTGAATAGGTAGGTCAGTCTGTTTTTAAGCTCATTGGTGCCATACTTGTAAAATTCAGAAGGGATCCCATCCGATCCTGCTGCTTTTCCATCTTTCAGTCCACTAAGAGCCCCAACAACTTCGTCAAAAGTTATAGGACTATCCAAAATATCGTTCTGGAAGGCAGGTGCAGCGTAGTGGAAGCTAAACCTAATGGGCGATGGGTTCCACAACATATAAAAATGTGTTTGGAGGATGTTCGGGTGCAGGTTCCTGTGTATTATGTATCTTCCACTATTTATTCTCCTGGCTACTCCTTACTACATTGAGCCAATCTTCGAGCCTCTAGCTCAAGTTTGTTTTTCCTTTTTTCCCTGCAAAGGGGCTTAAACTCTCTATTAGCTTTAAGATACATATTTTTTGCAGCATCATCGTTGAGGAATCAAAATAATTTTAGCTAAGCGAAGGATACCTGTTTCGCCTCTTTACACTCTTTATCAAAACACGATTCCCTAAAATCGTTTTGAGTAGTCCTCCTGCGGTTGCTGGTTGGGTTCAGATCCTTGATAATTCCTTCAATTATACTGAGGTCAACTTTCTGATGTGGTGTGCACCGTAGCGCAAGTGGTCAGTGCATTTCTCTGACATCTATATCGGGTGAAACCGTGTGTGCAAAAGTGACCGCAATTGGAAGGTGATCCGAGTATGGAACTTACTTTACTTCCAGATCCGTTATGTGGGCGCCCCAGTCCCCTCCTATAAGGCAGTAATCAATGACGGATGTCCCTTGCCTTCCCACAAACGTGAAGTTACCACCCTTATCGCTTTTGGTCGTTCCATTTAGCAGTCGCAGTCCAAATGAATTACAGAAATCCAGCAGCTTTTTACCTTTTGCATCACAAATTTTATCTTTCGATTGCCGTCTTATGTCCGCTACGGTGTTTTCGTATCCTTCTTCTTCGCCCACCCTCGCATTCAAGTCCCCTATCACAATCACGTTTGAATTCTCGCAGCACGTCGTTATTTCATTTAGCATTGCGAAGTCTCTTTCCCAATGGTTGCAATTCAAATACGAAGGCAGTATACAGAATTTCTTTTTATCAAATTCCACGCTTAGCTATAATATATTCTCGTTGCTTTTGAACTCGCAGTTAACATCCTTAAGATCTCTTCTGAAACCAAAGATGCAGCCTCCACTCACTCTTCCTTTCTCATGCAATCTTGATGCCGGAATCCACTTGTATTCGAAGTTAGAAAATTTGTTTTCAAAATTACTATCTATCAAACTATCTACAAACGTTTCATATAAGAAAATAAAATCGAATTAATCAATAAAAACATAATATTCATTAAATAATGATTTGTTGTTTAGTCCTGCTACGTTATATAATAAGATTAATAATTCTTTAAGCTTAAAACTATTATCATATATTACTACTATTATTTGGGCAGACGGCATTACAAGCACTGGAAAGCACTGGATAACTCCATTGTGTTTGCACCATAGGTATTTTCGCTTGCTCCACCACCTGTCATCGTCATTGGAGAGCTGTCATTAATTATCCTGTCAAGTATTGACATTCCACTTTCTCCATCACATGTCAAGCGGTTGTTGTTGTCAAAATAGAATTCTTTTTCGCCTACTTTTAATTTTTGCCCGCGCAATTCAACTTTTAAATTCTTGTTTCTCGCAGAAATTTCGTTTTTAATTTTAATCAAGCGCCTCCTTTTATCCCGCGAAGCCTCCGTGTAATCCCTATGCATCGAGACACCAGTTCCACGGAGTTTTTTTTGCTGAGTTTAAGATGCGTCGTACATCCTCTCTCTTGCGCAGTCTAATAATGACATTTGCAGTGTTGTTTTTTAGGCGTAAGCCCCGTGCATCTGCGATTAATGAAGAATCTGTGGCTTGCAGCAGTTCCAGACATAATTCTTTTGCTTTTGCCCCGGTTCCACCCCAACTTGAGCAGGCATATGCACAACAACATTTTTCTAATTGGCCTTCATCTCCAAATAATCTACTTTGCCTTCTAGTGTGATGCACCGAGCTTCCATATATTGCACTTGCTCTTGTAGTGCCGCGTTGCTCTTTTGTAGTGTTTGTACTTCTGTGGTGATTCCTTCTAAGTCCGCTTTCGTTGGCATATTTTTCAATTTGACGTCGAGTAAAGTTGCCAATGAGCTCTCTACAAGAGCCTGTAAATCTCGGACGGACATGCTTCCAACTGTGACGTTTTGATGAGCAACCACTTGATGATCAAAGGAAAACTCGAGGGATGAGTCAACAATACGCCTTTTTGCTTGCGGGACCGGTGTGCTGTTGCTTTTTTTTGGTGGAGTTCGTTGCATTTTCGAGCCGTTATTCATTGCCACAAAGATATTGGTGATTTACGAAGTGAAAAAGTGTGCAACTCACCTTATTTTGAATTTAGGGGGTTTCTTGGGAGTGTACTTTTAGTATCAATTGCTTGTTATTTTAAATAAACGATAAAAACCTATTTTTTAACTTAATATTTCGGAGCTATTCTACAAGCAGTTATATGTCAGCGAACGGCGTTGCCAACTCCGTAAGTACCAACTTACAACTTTTCTCCAAAAAAGCTCGCGAGTCTATTTCGCTGATATGCGGGATTAAGTTGAACTCCTTCCAGAAATTCATGCCAAGATAAACCTTCTGTGTCAAGTTAGGAATTACATAGAAAGTAATGGGCCTTGTGACGCTGTTAAGTGTGGTTGGGATCTCACAATATCCAACTATATCGTGAGAACTCCCGCCCGCGGTCTTAACAAAGTTTTTGTACGGGGTCATCTTTATTCCATTCCTTTCTATGAACTCAAAACATGATTCCCCTAAAACAGAGATGGATGCACCGCTGTCTAACAAACCAAACACCTGTTCGTTTTTCAACTTGACGCTGGCATACATCCTACCATCTGTTTCCGAGGATAAGATGGCCTCGACTATGAGTTTCCGAAAGAAATTCCGCTTTTTAAACCTTTCCCTGCATTTGGAAATGCGTTTGTTGACGGTTGCATTTTCCATAATCTTAGCGCGCAGCCGATAATAGTTTTTCTTCCATTCGTGAGGCGATTTTAGAGAGAAAGTGACAATTGGGTGAAAATCCGGTGTTGTAACTTCGCGTTGCAAAATTTTTACGGGAGCATAATTGGGTGCCTGCTCTACCTCATTTTCAGCAACGGCGAGTTGGCCTATTTGTTGGCGCAGTTCCTCTGGAAACGACTCTCCCCGGTTCTGTCGTTCCACTGACGGTTTCCCTGATGTTTTGGACACTCGGGTGTGCTAACTTCTTTTTCGCCGCAGAGGAAGCAAAAAAGTTGTCTATCCCATGAGGGACACTGGTAGAAAGTGTGACCTTTTTGGTCACAATTCCAGCATACTATGGTAGCCGTCGATGGACGATTGTTTGATCTTTGGATAACCGCTATCTCATCGGTCGGTTCTTCATCTTCCTGCTCTGAATGGAGTTCATGAACAGCTCTTCTTTCCATCCGTTTGGATAAGAAGCGTTCAGCCTCTCGTCCTTTGGCTCTGAGCTGTTCCAGATCCTGGATGTTGGCAGCTAACAACACCTCTCCCAACTTGTCTTTGGCGTTGTTACGGACGATTTCTATGAGCTTCTTTGAGTCAAATGGCTCATTTAATCGGTCGTTGAGACCTACAACTACACCATAGAAATCGTCGAATGATTCCTTGAAACCCTGCCTGCGAGCAAGAAGACGCATGTACACATCAACATCGTTTTCTTTTCGACCGAATTCCTTCTTCATTTCGGATTTAATGTCTCGCTTTAGGGTTTTTACGTAAAAACGACCGGAACCACGCATTGGCTTAACCACTCAAGAGGGTATGAACATTTGCCGTGATCTGGTCATTGCTATATGCTGATGAAGCTTGGCGTCGGTCAACTTACTTACTTAGTTGGCGCTACAGCTCGAAGTGAACCTGGGCCTGCTTCTCGCAACCATTTGTGTGTGCGTGTTGTATTTTTGCACGAATGGAAGGGACCTACAGTTTTTTGCCGACTCCGAACGGCGAGTTGAGAAGCTCAATCGAGACAAATGATACTCTTTGATGCTTGTCAGACATTCGAAAGAGGTGGGCACTGTGAAAAATGTTTAGGTGTTGGCGGCGGGATTCGAACCCGAGACCGCTGACTCAGTAGTCCGACGCACTAACCACTTGCGCTACGGTGCCCACGTCGGTCAACGTTGAAGAGAAAATCAACGATGTTTTCTGACCCATAGAACTTTATGTTCCACCTATCCAACCGACATCTATCAGCAGCACTGGCATTGGTGCCGCTTGACGGCTCCGAAGAAGGTTGCCGCTCTGAGTTGTGGTTGAACGGAGGTTGAAACATAGTCGAAATCCTTTTATCATTCAAGTCAGGGAGATGCTGCTCGGGTTGAGGATTGCTCATAGTATCCATCTTTGCCAGGACACTGTTCATAAAAAATCTTCATTTGTTGGAAGAACCGAACTCGATTGGTCATCAAAGACCGATCAATTCTGTCTGCCAGGACCTCTACGCCGTTTGCGATACTAACACCTGATGGTCCTGGATTTTCACCATCATTCTCAACATTCTGAATCGGTTGACTATTTGTATCCATGGCAGGAGAACTATCTATACTACTAACTACACTCACTGAGTCGTTAAGACTCAACTGATTGATCGATTCTTGAAAATTATCAACATCAGCCGCTGTCGTTATTATGTTTGTATGAGGTGTTTCGCTCATACTTTAACAGCAGTAAGCTAAAAAAAACTAATAAAAATAAAAGTAAACTAACCTAACTATTCTAACTTAACTAAAAAACTAAACCTAGTAAATGTTCTGACGAAAAACCACAAATCAAAAATTTTAAATTAAAAATGGAAAAAGGTAATACTAAATACTAACAACAATAACTAAACCTAATAAGTGATTTGTCGGGAAATCAGCAAATCAGAAATCCAAAAAAAAATAAAAGGTAAATCACTAACTATAATAATAAACCTAATGAATATTTGTTCTGATAAAAAAAACAAATCAGAAAATTAAAAATTTAAAAAAATAGTAATATTAAGGACTAACTTACTAGCCCTAATACTAAAGAAATACTAAAATCAAAAAAAATAAATGTGGTTGAAAATACCTAAATAGAACAATAAAAAATCCAAATTTGAAAAAAAAAAATCATAAGTCATTTTAAAACCGTATTAATTAAAAATTCTTATAAAACACTGGACTTAGGACGAGGACTACTGGTGGAAGAAGGACTAAAACTTCGGAGTGAAAGATGGCAAAGTTCTGTGAGCCGAAAGAAAACTGAAAAAAAAGGTAAACTATCTATTGCATCTATTTGAATTCAGATTTACTAAAAAAATTACAAATTTCTGTTCTAGGACTTTTTGCAGAACATCACTGACATCACGACTCTGTAATTGTAATCATCAGTACCTCTTCACATCTGATTGATAAATAATTTAGGTACTGGGCGTCGATGTCGACAATAAAATCAACATCACGACTCAGCACCTAACACAACATAACATTTTAGTGGATTGACTTCTACCATCGCAACGCCATACCAGGGTCATCGGGACTTATGATAGAAGTCAGATCCACATTAATGAATGTCAAACATTAAAAAACCAAAAATGAAAAAAAATTAAAAAAAATGAAAAGTTGCAAAAAAAAAATTAAGTGGCTCTTTCATAATAATTAGTAGCTACTTAAGCTATTATAAACTCCTGCCATTAAGGCAGGCCACATGTTGGGCGCCAATTTAGTTGCTGGCCGTTTGGTTGCATGCGGGGTCCTTGTGTATATAATAATTTTATTCATATTCTCTTAATCTTAAAATTCACAAATGTTTTGGGCTCGAATAATATATTAAACTTTCAAAAATGACTAATAAATGTATGTGAATTGCAAAAAAAACTACTCTAGTATGGCTCTATTGAATTTCAAAAAAATCAATCTATATAAATATATGCATATCGGGGTAGATTCGCGATTATCCTCTTTGTCAGACATATTTGAAAATAAAACGTATTCTTCGGTATTTCTTTTATTTTATTTTATTTTATTTAATCTTTTCTTAACACTTGCTTCAACTTCCAAAATCAAATCAAAATTAATATTCCCGCCACTCTCCTTGTTCCTTTTCTTTTCTTCTCCTCCTTTCTTTTTCTCCCTTCTTCTTCTTCGTTCCGTAATTCGGGTGTGTTCAGTCATTCGGGTGTGTTCAGTGGTTCGTTAACTTCTGTTTACATCTTCATCTCCGACACGGCCATTCTGACCTGTCGCACGTCCTCGTGTGATTAATCTAAAAATACATGAAAGCAATTTAAACAGTAGGTATTCACTCGGTCATACCTGACCCTTTAGTCAGAATTAATTAATTTATTTTTTTTTTTTTTTTTTGAAAACATGTTTGACAATTGCCTCCTTTTGTCACTTAGTTCTGTAATAGTAAGTCAATTATAAGCACTTCCTTCCAGTACTTTAATAAATTACGTATTTTGATAACCACTTCCATCCAGTGATATCCACTATTACTTCTACCCAGTAATAGTTCCATCCAATTTTTTTTTTTTAGTTATAAGCTTTTTCATCGTCAAACATTTGACTTTCAGGCATCTTACGTATTCGATCATGCGAATACTTGTACGTGCGGTTTGAGTTAACAGCCTTAATAGTATACCTGTCAAAATCTAACACTTCGATAACCCTGAAAGGCCCTTTGTATTTAGGATCGAGTTTGGTTTGATTTCGCTCCTCGTTTTGCAACAGAACAAAATCTCCTACCGCAAACTTGTTTACTTTAGCTTTATTCAAATCAAACCTTATTTTATCATATTCTGCACTTTTTGTAATATTTCTAACAGTCTGTGACCTTGCCTCAGAAATCTCAATTTCAGGTTCCTCGCCATTTGTTAGCATCAGATTTAATGGCCTAGCTACTCTACCAATTAGTAATTCTAGTGGACTAAACTTTGTCACGCGATTGATTGTGCAATTCAGAGCCAGCTGAACATCGGGTAACGCATCTTGCCAAGAACTTTGATTGCTGGTTTCTACGGCTGTAAGCATGCTCTTTAGCATGCTCATAACACGCTCAACTTGTCCATTAGCACGGGAACTACCAGTAGCAATCAAATGTAAGAAAATATTGTGCGATTCACAAAAATCACGAAATTCTTTGCTTGAGAAGCATCGACCCTGATCTGCTATAACACGAGTTGGAGCGCCAAAAAATGCAATAGCAGACTTAAGTGCCTGAACACTGTTCAAGGTATCAATGTGTAAAGTGTGGTGTAGTAGCACAAATTTGGTAAAGGCATCAATTAAGACAAAGACATACTCCTTTTTGTCATTCTTTCCGCTCAGTTTTCCCGTGGCGTCTATGTGTGTAGTATGCCAAGGTATCGTGACTTTCGAAATTGGATGCAATTCAGCTTGAACTTTCCCTGAATGGGGCTTTGATAATCTACACGTAATACAATTATCGACGAATTTTCTTACGTACTTAGACATATTATCGAACCAGTACAAGTCATATAACTTTTCAAGAGTCTTTTCCCAGCCCAGATGCATTAAAGTCTCGTGAGTGGCATTTATAACTGACCATCTAAATGCTCTTGGTATTATTGGCAAGCAGCCCGTCCTACCATTCTGTTGTATCTTACGATATAAGATGCCCAACCTTAACTCGTATGTCTTAGGAACACTTTCCCCAAGATTATCAGCCTCAAAGTCCGCAATCAAATTTGAAATTTCCTCATCGCGCTGCTGTTCCGCTATTAACCAGTTGTCTGAAAGCTCGGTGATATTTATTTGCTTTGAGACGACTTTTTCAAAAGTCTTAGGAGCTGAGACTGGTAAAGGATTTCTGGAAAAGAAATCGGCATGAGACATATTCTTACCGTCTCTGTAAATCACATCAAAATCAAACGATTGTAAAAAGGCCCACCATCTGTGTACCCTTGGCGTAAGGTCTATTTTTTACGCGATGACTGTAGCGCGTTGCAGTCCGTTACAACAGTGAATTTACGCACATGCAAATAATGTCTAAAATGCTTTATAGCATTCACCACCGCAAGCGTCTCTAACTCATAGGAGTGGTATTTCGATTCTGCGGGAGAAGTACGCTTACTGAAGTATGCAACCACATGAGACCGATTTTCCTTCTTTTGCATGAGAATTGCTCCATAATCAATAGCACTTGCATCTGTATGCAATTCGACGGCGAAGGTGGGCTCGAAAATTGTCAAAACCGGTTCTGTTGTGAAAACTGATATTATTTGTGGTCGGATAGTTTCATGACAGGGTTTCCAATCGATCTTGCCTTTCCCGGAAGTCAATGCATACAAAGGTGTCATAATCTGGGAGAATTTTGGTACGAATCTACGAAAATATGATGCTAAGCCTATAAATTGTCGCAACTGAGTTATGGTTTGCGGGGGTGGCAATGCCGTTAAGGCATCTACTTTCTTCGGATTTGGTCTAATTTCACCACGGCTTACTTCAAATCCAAGATATTCCACCTTTTGCTTTAAAAATGAGCACTTTTTCACATTCAAGGAAAACCCAGCTTTGGTCAATACCTCCAGGACAATATGTAGCCTCTCTAAAGCCTCTTTTAAATTTGAGGCTATGATAAGGATATCGTCCATATAAACAACCACAAAAGTATAAGCCAGCTCACCCACAGCATTGATTATTGCACGCTGAAAAACCGATGGAGCATTACGAAGGCCAAATGGCATAGCCAAATACTCATACTGACCTTCAGGAGTCACAAAAGCCGTATATTCAATGGAATCTGGGTGGACTGGAATCTGATGAAACCCAGATGCCATATCTAAAGTCGTAAAATAAAAGCAACCGTGCAGTCTATCCAGTTGAGCTGATATTAACGGTATCGGAAATCTATCTGGTACAGTGAGGTCATTGAGCTCGCGATAATCGCTACAAAGACGGTCGGTACCATCTTTCTTTTTTACAAAGAGTATAGGACTCGCAAACGGGGAGCAGCTGGGACGTATTATACCTGCAGACAAGAGTTCCTTGATTTTTATGCGAACAATGTTTTGTTCCTCTGGACTCAATCGATAAGGATGTCGACAAACGGTTTTATTAGGATCCTTTAGGCGTATCTGCATTGGAGCAGTATTAGCCGGACCGTTGGGTGTACCACAAATGAAATATTTCTTGAAATTCTTTAAAATTTTAATTAGATTTGTTAAAAGTTCCTGAGAAATGTCGGTATCAATATCATCGAAGTCAACTTCACCGTGCTTGCTAATATTGCATATTTTAACGACATTAATTTAAGTTAATTCCAATTCAGTGGATGTTATATATCCAGCCAACCCTTGGCTTAATATTTCTCGACCAACCATTATATCATGGCACAAGAAGTGGTCTGGTAATACATGAAAAAGTATTTCTAAATCAATGTCATTAATCTTAACAATAGTCAAAATCTGTAATGTGCTTTTCACACTAGTCTTTCCGATACCTGTCATAGTAACTACATTATTAAATTGTATGCCAACAAATTTTGCAGATACTGTTTCTTTGAAAAGAGAGCATTCAGCCCCGGAATCAAAACAAAATAAAAATTGCTCACCAGAATGGTTTAAAGTTCCTGCAGGTGCAGTGACTTTACACATATCCATTCGCCGTTCAGTTGATGAACCCGCTCCAGAGGTACTTGCATCATTAGTACTTAAGCCAGGACAACGTGAAGCGAAATGTCCAATACCTCGGCACTTGAAGCAAGTAACTGATGACTTCGTGGACACAAAGCTCTTGCTAGAACTTTCACCGTACGGAGTGTTCGATTTTGCATCCTTTTTCGTTCGACCGATTTTCTTTTCAAAAACGACATAGCATTTAATTCTTGCTGTATCTGAATACGTGTGCTTATGTCTGAGGTAAAAGCCAAACGGTGAACACGTGTCTCGAATTGAGAAACGTGAGCAAAAGTGGTAGCAAAAACTATTTGCTCGTTTGACATGTTTTTCCATCGAGCCATTACTGACATCATAAGACATGCCGCGTAGGCCACAAGCGTCTCGTCCTCTTTGGGCTTACTGTTATTTAATTTATAAGGAAAGCAGCTGGAGTCTCTGGGCACTCGTATTTTGCGATGAAATGGTCTTTAAAATCACACCACTTCATTCCCGGGTATGAAATTTGTGATAGCCAAACAGATGCTTGGCCCTTAAGAGCTCTGCTGAGTCCCATCATAAGCGCTGCGCCCTGCAGCTGATGATCGATTATACACATGCCAGCAGTTGCCACCCATGCACGAGCATCGGCATTACCATTAAATGGATCTAATTCTGGTAATTGAATATTAGGATTCACCGGTGTCGTTGTTGTTGCTTTTAATAAGGCCATGAAATTTTGATTCTGCTGACTGCGCAACAGCCGCCATTTTTCTTCATCCGATGTGATTGCCACTTGTGGATGAGCACCTAATCCCACTTCTGATATCGGGGTAGATTCGCGATTATCCTCTTTGTCAGACATATTTGAAAATAAAACGTATTCTTCGGTTTTTCTTTTATTTTATTTTATTTTATTTAATCTTTTCTTAACGCTTGCTTCAACTTCCAAAATCAAATCAAAATTAATCTTCCCGCCACTCTCCTTGTTCCTTTTCTTTTCTTCTCCTCCTTTCTTTTTCTCCATTCTTCTTCTTCGTTCCGTAGTTCGGGTGTGTTCAGTCATTCGGGTGTGTTCAGTCATTCGGGTGTGTTCAGTGGTTCGTTAACTTCTGTTTACATCTTCATCTCCGACATGTATATATCTATCTTTTGCCTTTGTGGCGCTTTCTATATATATATACAGTTGTATATATATATATATGTATTGCGACGTTTTTCACTTTTATATGTGCACTGATATATATATATACGTATATTTAAAATTTGCAGTCAATTCTGACTCACCTGTAATTACCGCAACTGTAGATCCAATGGCCACTGCATCCAGGCTGCGTCGTGTAGATTTCCATTCACTTTTACACTTTTTAATTTTAAATGAATTTTAAATACATATATATGTATGCGCACTCATTTGCCGCTCATTAATTCTTATATATACTTATATATATTTCAGACTTTACTATAAAGCTGGAAACACACGATACAATCGTTGTACAGCCGCGGGTTGTACCAATATCGGTACAACCATTGTAAGTAGCACACACACTATACAATCTGCGTGCAATTTCCATCCAACGGCGCATCCAACCGCAGGTTTTCGAATCAAAGCGTACAACCGTGCGATATCGGTAAAACCGTCGTAAGCTAGCTAACATACGATACAATCGTCGCATACAACCGCAAATTGCATTCAACCGTTGTACAACTATTGTATCGTGTATTTGCTGCTTAACTATAAAAACTATAAAAATTATTTTAAATAGCACTATCAAAGAAATTTAAATCAAAAAGCACATAAAAAAGAAGAGTTAAAATAAAAAAATTTAAATTTGCACTATTTTCTGCTGCTTGCTGGTACCAAGGACTCGAACCGGTGTTGGTTTTGGTAACCGAACTTTTTTGGCCACCGCTTTGCCGTTCAGGCTAGCTGTGGGTTTTGCGATGGGCCGTTTAAACGGCGATTTCTTCGGCTTCTGGTGGTTTTTGTTGGCGGGATTTTATTAATTCAGGCTTGAATTAATTTAGCCAATTAATATTCCCCCAGGGATTTACACCCGATGATTTTAATTACGGCAACACTTCGGTGAAGTACCCAATCTTTCCGTAGCTCAGAAGAAACCGCTCTTTCCGTTTTTGATTGGAAGTTTACAGCCACAATTCTGGAATTTACCGATGGTAACACTCTCCCAACCATTGTTCGAAAAAATTCGACATTTGACAGTTTCGTAACAAACTAAATGCGTAATCTTAGGTCTGTTCCTTTACTTGAAAATGTTTACTGATTCTTACTGATTCTTACTGAATTTAGACAAACCGCGTTCCTTTACACGAAAAAGTAGTAAAAGAGAGAGGCAACGAGAGAGTAAAAATTGCCCCTCACTAAAAATCTTACTAGGTATTTCTTACTGGACAAATTTCTTCGGGTAGAAATTGAACTATCTGTCAAAGTCAGCTGTTTCACTTGTTTGAATTATTTGCATTTTTTTATTTTAATTTAAAAAGTAAAAAAATGGAGAGAAAAGGAACATAGATGAAAGTTGAACGTTCTGAATGTTGAAATTTGCATTTCGCAATATATTGCATACTGTATTGGTTCTGGGAAGTCATCAGGGGTGGACTTTTCTGTAAAATCCAAAATCATACAACAACACTCTGTTTACTTTTGCTTCATATGTGTTTTTGACATTTCGTTTGTTGCTACTTTTGTAGTAAACGCGTTCCTTTACTTTTTCGTAATTTTGCCTTACTCTGAGAGAATTTTACCCCCACTCCTTCAAATTCAATAATTTACTATTATTGGAGCAGTAAGTAAAGGAACAGACTTCTTGTATTCTCTCATTCGTGGCTATTTGACGCTGATTACACGACTCTTTTTTTCGTTCGTTTCGTCTTTCGTCTTTTGGACAGGTACGTACTATAGTGATTACACGGTTCTTAACAATTGGTGTATACGTGCATACGTGATTCTGACGTTTATTGAAATTTACATTATATTTAGGAAGGGAATAGTAAAATTCCAGTTGGAATCGCATTAAATTTACTTATTATGGAGGATAATAATTGCGTGTTTAATAGCAAATGTAAAATGTCCCTAAATTTAGCTCCAAAATCAACTTTAAAATTCATCATTAAATTATCTGCTTTGTTTTAGTTGTCAAACGAGAAATGTCAAAGATCAACCGGAAAAAGTCTCAGAATTTTCATTCCTGCTTTCGTTACTTCATTCCCCTCTCGTTTCTATGCCCCTCCCCCTATCTGTCAAAAAGACGAAAGACGAAACGAACGAAAAAAAGAGTCGTGTAATCAGCGTCTTTAATAGCAAGCCATGCAATGGGCGCATTCACGATTCTAGGTGACAGATAGTCAACGACCTCTGATTGGTCGAGAGTCCGAAAATTACTTATCAACGTAGGTAACATTTTTTTGAGGTCGGGGACTGGATTTGCAGACAAGAAAAACTTGCCTGAACGTCAAAAACAGCTGACTGATGTGTTTGAAAATACTGCGTGGCTATTGTTTGCGTGGTACAAAAATTAAAATCGAAGTAAATAATGAAGGTATTTTTATTTTTTTTTATTTTTCATGCAGTTCATATAATATGTACTACTGCATTATGTAGAACAATCGACGAACTCAGCAAATCATTCGCAAATAATGCAACTTGGCCTATGAAATAAATAATTTATATTTCAAACACAATGTGTAACTTACATATAACTTCATCCTCTAATTTGTCCATTAATATTTGTTTGTTTTTACTCTTTAATTAACTGATTACTCTGAGGAGTTGTGGTATTACTATGGACCAACACTGGTCTATATGAGGCTTAGCCGCCACCCCATAACCTAACTTACTCTTTTTTTCTTTCAAAAATATAACTGTTGTGCTACAATAAGAATTCTCCAAACAATTCCAAGCGAAAATAGAAAGTAAATGACGTTTTTGATATTTGAACTGTAGCTTTATAGAGTGTCTACTAACTTGAAAACGAGTGTCAGTGAGCAATAATTAATACACATACAAAATTAAGTTAGAATTAAGATTATAAAATTTATTTCAAAAAAAGATTTAAAAATTACAAGAAGTAAGTACGAAAAAAACGAAGAAGCCGTTGAGATGATATTTTAAAGAAGAGAATGATGTCATTTTTTTTGAAGTTCTTGTACGTGTGGCGCCGGCAAAAACCGTCTGGATTTTTTTGCGCCCGAAGCGACGCGTAGTTGTGGAGATTCTTAGTAGATGACCGCCACAGGTACTCTCCCCCCAGTGACGTTCGTAGAAGGAAACGAAACTTTCTTATTTTGGCGAGAATAAGTTTTGACAGCAGCGGTGGAATTTGGATTTGAATTTAAATTTAAATTTGATTTTTTTGAATATGTGGATGCTGGAGCGATGGATTTCGATTTCGTTGATTCTGGATGTTCGGTTGTAAATTGGGTTTGTATAGCTTGATCTTCTTTTAATATGTATGCTGGTTTAAGTCTATTTACAGTGACAACTTTTTCAACTCCATCGACTTTAATTTTAAACAGATGGTCGTTTATGCGTTCGATGACTTCGAAAGGTCCAGAATATGGTGGCTCAAGTGGTCGTTTTACAGCATCAATTCTGAGAAATACGTGGGAACAAGAATATATATTTTTTAAAACGAACATACGTGATTTGATGTGATGTGCAGTTGCGGTTGGTCTAAGTCCTCTGATGTGTTCACGGAATTTCTCGAGAAAGAATTGTGGATCAGCAGGCATGTCTTCCGAGATGAAGAATTCTCCAGGTATTCGCAACCCTGTACCATAGACCAGGTCAGCAGGCGAAGCATTCAAGTCTTCCTTGTAGCAAGTGCGTAGTCCGAGTAAAACAGTTGGCAAAGCGTCTGGCCAAGGAATTTGTGCGTTGCATATGAGAGCTGCTTTAAGCGTGCGATGCCAACGTTCAATGATCCCATTTGCTTGCGGATGGTATGCTGTTGTGCGAATGCGATTAGCACCGATCATCCGAATTAAGGCTTTGAATAGTGCACTTTCAAATTGTGCCCCTTGGTCAGTGGAGATGGTGAGAGGGGTGCCAAACTGAGCTATCCAATTAGCGTAGAATGCATCGCAAACCGTGTCGGCTGTCATGTCCTTCAATGGTACTGCTACGGGCCACCTGGAGAATCTATCAATAATGGTTAAGCAATACCTGAGATTCTTCACTGTTGGTAGTTCAATGAGGTCCATGTGTATGTGATTAAATCGACTGTCAGGCACATCAATCTTGTTTGGCGTTAGTTGATTGTGACGTTGGATTTTTGAGCGCTGGCAGGCGATGCAATGTCGTGACCATTCAAGAGCATCTTTTCTGATTCCAGGCCATACATACTTTTGCTTGAGTTGGCGGCATGTGATTCGACCACTAGGATGGGACAGCCCATGAATAATGTCGAATGCTTGTCGTCGAAGAGTGCCAGGCATGTATGGTCGGACGAGTCCAGAGGAAATGTCGCAGTAGATGATATTGCGACCATCAATTGACAAGCGCTGTAGCTTGAGAGCGTCTTTTTCCTGATGTTCCTGGATGTTCTCAGCGGTCAAGAGTGTTGGCATGTTTATTGCGCAGATGCGAGACATTGCATCAGCAACGATGTTGTCTGTGCCTTTGGTATAAACAATCTCTGTTGAAAACTGCAAGATGTAATCCAGTTGTCTTAGCTGTCTTGGTGATGCTTTCTCGGCTTTTTGTGCGAAAGCATACGTGAGCGGTTTGTGATCAGTTTTGATTACGAACTGACGACCATCGAGGATGTGACGAAAGAACTTGATTGCTGCGAAGATTGCCAAAAGCTCCCTATCGTAAGTGCTATATCTTGTTTCGGTGGGACTTAGCTTCCTGGAAAAGAATCCGACAGGCCTCCATGTATCACCTTCAAGCTGCTCCAGTGTTGCGCCGATTGCGGTGGATGAGGCATCAGTAGAAAGTGATAGCGTTTCAGTTGGCGAGAGAAAGGCTGTACGAACTGCTAAAGCTACACTTTTCTTGCAATCAGTCAAGGCTTTCTCGCTCTCTGGTGTCCAAGGCACTTTACGTTTGTCGTTCTTTTTAGCATCTTTTAGATATGCGTTAAGTGGTGCTTGCAATTGGGCGGCGTTCGGAATGCATTTACGGTAGTAGTTTATAACGCCCAAGAAACGGCGGAGATCGGTGATAGTTTCCGGTTTTGGGTAGGAGAGAATGGTTTCAATCCTGTCAGGTGGTGGTTGGTATCCGTCCTTGCTGATGGTATAACCCAGATAAACTAGTTGTTCCTTTCCGAACTCACACTTACTGACGTTGATGGCAAGTTTGTGTTTGCGAAGGATTGCGAAAACTTGTTGCAAATGTACGATGTGTTCCTCCCAAGTGTCAGACGCTATAATGAGGTCATCGATGAATTTGGCGACTTAGTCCTGGTCTCTAAAGATGGTGTCCATGTGGCGTTGGAAGGTCTGAGTAGCGTTACGTAAACCTGGTGGCATGCCAAGGAATTCGAAGAGCCCAAATGGTGTGGTGATGGCAGTTTTTTCGATGTCCTGTTGTGCCATTGGGATCTGATGATATGCACGCACCAGGTCGATGGTTGAGAACATCTTTTTGCCGTGTAACCCTTGAAACAGATCTTCTATAAACGGCACTGGATAGCGATCCGGAACAGTCTGAGAGTTCAGACGTCTGTAGTCACCAGTTGTTCGCCAGCCACCAAGCTTTTTAGGAACCATATGTATTGGACTGGCCCATTGACTACTGGATGGTCGGATGACGTTGTGTTTCAATAGAAAGTCAATGTCATCTTTGGCAACCTTGAGCTTTTCACCAGCTAACCGGCGAACACGTTCAACAACGGGAGGACCAGTCGTCACGATATGGTGAGAAACAGCAGTAGTGTTCGCAGCAGTCGGCGAAACGAATACAGGAGGTTTAGTGATGTCGATGAAATCTTGCAACAACTTTGAAATTTGGGGATGAAGGTTGGCAAGAGATTGTTGTTCAACTGTCGAGATATTATATTCTGTAGTTGCAACAACACTTCCGCTGGTGGACAATGTAGTCAGTGGGTCAACAAGGCGACATTTTTTTAGGTCGATGAGTAGACCGTAGTGAACGATGAAGTCAGCTCCAATTATTGGTGATTTGACATCAGCAATTATGAAGGACCATTCGAACGCCCGTCGTAGGCCAAAGTTGACTATTAACGTTTGCTGTCCATAGGTGTTAATTATGGATGAGTTTGCCGCATACAGCTTGAATGATGTAGGTTGAAGAAGCCTTTTAATTGAATTCCGTGGTAGCACTGATACGATAGACCCAGAGTCAATGAGGAACTTCATGTGTGTGGATTTATCATACAAGTGCAAGCGGAATTCTTTGTTAAAGTTGTTATTGTTGTGAGGATTGCTGTCGCCGACCGCCTCTACGGACGACAGCCCTGCTGGTTTTCCGAGTTGTTCGATGATGGCTTATAATTGCAAGGTTGCAAACAACGCTGGGCTTTGTCACCAAATCGATGGTGGTAGTAGCATGCTCGTGAAGAGTCCGGCGTTCGGGAGCGAGATCGTGAATGAGTTCGCTTTTTCTCACGCAGTTTGCTGGATAGCTCTTGAACGGAGATTGAAAGCTGTGCAATGGACTTCTCCATATTTGTCAACCTTTGCTCGAGAAGTCTAGAATTGCTGCTTTTGTCGGACTTGTAGGCATCAGTGTGAGTTTTTGATGTAGCCATAACGTAGGAACTGCTGTGGCTGTTTTCCATTAGGCTGTCGGCGACATCAGCTAGTTGGTCGAGTGTGGCACCGCGAACAGCCTTGAGGATTTTGCACACCGTTTCAGGCAGAAGTCCCAACCATTTTGTTCGCAGCAGATCGTCATCGGCTCTGCCACCACTGAGTGTCTTCATCGTTCTTAGGAGTTGAGAAGGCTTTTTGTCTCCAAGTTCCAATTCCGTGAGAAGTTTGTGTAGCTGACGCTCAACTGAATCAGAAAACCGTTTGATGAGATTGTCTCTCAAGTGGTCGAATTTGTCCTTTTCTGGTGGAGTTCGAATGATGTCAGAGACTTCCTGGAGAACGTCCACATCAAGAGCTGCTACAACAGCGTAGTACTTACTACCATCTGCTCGGATATTTCATGTCCTGAATTGCGCATCGATTTGGATGAACCAAAGTTCTGGATTTGACTTCCAAAATGGAGGAAGTTTAAAATTGGTCAGCGCAACTATGTTTTCCTCTTGGTTGGCATTTCTTTGCTGATTTGCACCCTCAGGCACATCATTAGGGTTTGGTTGAGGAGAATTTGGACGAGACATGATCAAAAAAAAAAAAATGTATATATATGTATGAATTACTCACGACACCCACGACGATCACGTCGGGGTCACCAATGTAGCTTTATAGAGTGTCTACTAACTTGAAAACGAGTGTCAGTGAGCAATAATTAATACACATACAAAATTAAGTTAGAATTAAGATTATAAAATTTATTTCAAAAAAAGATTTAAAAATTACAAGAAGTAAGTACGAAAAAAACGAAGAAGCCGTTGAGATGATATTTTAAAGAAGAGAATGATGTCATTTTTTTTGAAGTTCTTGTACGTGTGGCGCCGGCAAAAACCGTCTGGATTTTTTTGCGCCCGAAGCGACGCGTAGTTGTGGAGATTCTTAGTAGATGACCGCCACAGAACCGTCACCTCAGCGCCTCCTATATGTGAAACAGGCCGTAATGCAGCAAAACTACACGTGGAGCTCTTGGCTTACAATTTCGTCTGCCAAACGTCAAATCGTACAGAAAAATCGGGAAATCCATTCTTTCGGGAAAAAGAATTTAAAAATTAGTAGTGTTATGAGTAAGTGAAAATAGTGAAGGTGGTCTCATATTATTCTTTAATAACAGATGCACACGATGCACTAAAAATCTATTTCCAAATATATGTGTTTCTTATATTTTTTTGAATATAAAGCTTGTTTCGGGTATTAATGGCCGCCGTCGCGTGTATGTAGTTCCCTTTGTGTGTATTTTCAATAAATAATAATTGCATGTCTATTTTGCAAATTACATGCCAAAAGTGAATAGTGAGTGAATAATAAACTGTGTTCCGGATCCGGTTCATGTTGTATAATTTTGGAAAAAATGATTCTGCTTCCTTTTTTTAATCGAAAAGAACATTTTAGTCATCGGATTGTTTGCTTGTCACAGTATGTACTTCAAATGCCTATTTCGTTTCTTTGAGGTGCATATTCTTAATTGTTCTTATTTTAAACTAGCTGAACCCGGTGCGCTTCGCTCCACCTATCTTTTCAAAATTTGCCCGCGCACTTAGTTATTCGGGTATGATAGAAAGGAAGTACTTAGAAGGATGCAATCACTGTTGTGCTATTTTTCCACTTCAATTTCCAGTTGTTTTTTCTATTTGCCTATGTGTCTGTCTATCTATCTGTCTGTCTGTCTATCTGTCTATCTGCCTGTCTGTCTGTCTGGCTTCCAGTCTATCTATCTATCTACCTGTCTTTCTGTCTGTCTGTCTGTCTTTCTGCCTGTCTGTCTATTTGTCCGTTTCTTGTTTCTCTGTCTGTCTGTCTGTTTGTCTGTCCGTCCGTCTGTCTGTCTGTCTGTCTGTCTGTCTGTCTGTCTGTCTGTCTGTCTGTCTATCTATCTATCCATTTGTCCGTCTGTCTGTCTGATTGTCTGTCTATCTATCTTTATGTCTGTCTGTCTGTCTGTCTGATTGTCTGTCTATCTATCTTTATGTCTGTCTGTCTGTCTGTCTGTCTGTCTGTTTGTCTGTCTGTCTGTCTGTCTGTCTGCCTGTCTGTCTATATATCTATCTGTCTGTCTGTCTGTAAACAGTCGCGTTATTTAATAGGTAAAACACTGTTCTATTAATATACTTCTGGATAGAAATAAGACACCAAATGTTCAACATGTGAATGAACAATAGCATAATTTTTCTTTTATTTGGTTGTACTACATTAAATGTTCAATTTTAGCAAGAAACATTTAAAATCTAATAATACTTATTTATACCTTTATCTTTTATCAAAATTAAAGGGGTTTGAATCAGCATCGCTCTTCCAACTTCAAATGTCAAGTATAAATATTTTTAAGAATTTCTGAATTTTTAACGCAATGATATCTTTAAAGGATTTTATAGCCTTTTGCTTGGTATCGGAAGAGTATCTGGTAGCTTAATAACTTTAGATTGAGTGGAACATCAGGACAGTACCGTGGATGGGGAAGAATTTTCAATCCCAAATATAAGAGTTTTTGTACTGTTACACGTGAGGTATTGGGCTTAGCATTGCACTGTAATAGTATCATACCATGACATTGCATGCACTGCTTATATATGTCTATTTCCTCACAAAATTTTATGGCGTTTTTCGTTTCTCGTGTTTAATGCAATGTAAAGTCAATCAGAATGTCACCATCAACTTTTTTTGTTTCTTTCCCTTAATATAGAACTTGTTAATAACTCGACTCCAGCGCCACCTATCGGGTCCAGATCCTTAGTTTATTCTTATTTATCCTTCCTCAGGTCCCAGACTATCTCTTTGTCAAATTACATTACAATCGGTTCAGCGGTTTAGGCGTGAAAAGGTTTTGTTAATAACTTGACTCCAGCGCCACCTAGCGGGCGGTTTTTAAGCCTATGTCCTTCCACAGGTCCCAGACGATCTCCTGGCCAAATAGTATTGCAATCGGTTCAGCGGCTTAGGCGTGAAAAGTAAACGCACAAAAATATCAATTCATTTTTAGTTATATAGATTGTTCTTCGATACCTTCAATAAGAGCTTTAAGTATAAGTAGATTATTTATTTCTTATTTATGTATTCGTATATGTATCAGAATAATAATATGTGTTCATTTATCATATGTGTTTGCGCGTTCTAAAACAGTAAGAAGAATCTTTAAGTTTTTGTTTTGTGATACTTATTAATGCTATTGATATAAATATAATGATTTTATTATTAATTAGAAATGAAGATTTGTAATTGTATATTCTAATGAACTAGAAAAACATATGTTTGTACTTATTGTTTTGGACATTTTGTTAACTTATGTAAATTATACCCTCTTACTGAGTTTTTGACTATATCTAACAATAAGTTTTCTAATTTCTGTTCATGTTCAAATACTTATATGTAGTCCTTATTTATATTAAGCTATTCTGAAAAAGATTTTTTTTAATATTATTGCAGGATCAATTACATTTGTATGGATATATTTATTTGTGTGTAAATCTCGTAGCTTAATTGTATGTATTAAAAATACGTTTTAAATAAATTGTATTCAAAATGTTATAGTGTAGAAATCCATATTATCTTTTACAAGTAGTGTCAATATAAGAGTTTGTAATTGTAATTTGAGTTTCAAACAAAATTTTGTATCTCGTTTTAATTAACATTTAAAATAAATGCATATGTATATGTATGTACTTAAAATACCAGACATGTCTTTTATTCTATGCTTTTTGTATTTTTTTTGACCGAGATTCTCGTCTTAGAAGGTGGTTTTTTTCAGTTAATGTACGCACATAAAATAAGTAAGTATGATACTTGCATCATATTGTTCAACTACCAGATTGCGGTTTATAAGTGCTCACTGGGATGATTTTCACAGTCAAGGTTTTCTTGAAAATTAGATGTACGGAAGATATTTCTATATAGAGCATACGTATATATGTAAACCTACAAGCAGTTTGCGGCAAAATAAACCACGCTGTATTATTTACCAATCAAATTCGTAAACAATCCTTTAAATATCGAGGAAACAATTTATGTAGATAATAATGTAGACGAATTTGTGTAGTTGCGAAATATAAATATTACAAAGCACATTACGGCATATTTTATTTAAGAATTGTACAATAATTAAATCAAAAAATTCTCTTGGCTTCCATTATGATGGTGTATATTTTTCAAGAAAATTCACCCCCGAAATATAGCATATTCTTTGAAATAATGCACTAAACTTCTATATAAACATATAAACCATTTTATTTCATTGCAAATTGAAGTATTTGTAAATCACATCTACTAACTTTTCATTGAAGAAATGTGGCATAATAAATTATAGAATTTCTCTTGGCTTCTTCAGCATATTTGTTTACATTTTCTGTAAGCCAAGAGGTGCACGTGGCATTTGACATTTTCGCAGAGCATTACGGCCTGTTTCACATCTAGGAGGCGCTGGTCACCTACATACGTAGTCACAGAGCATTCGCGATGTCAAAATTACCTACGTATGTACGTAGTCACTAGTCACCTAGAATCGTGAATGCGCCCAGCATTCATGATTTTAGTCACTAAATATCTAGATATTCTGGAATCGTGAATGCTCCTTTTGACTAGCTATTTAGTCGACAGTTCAAACGTCAAAAACGTCATTTACTTTCTATTTTCGCTTGGAATTGTTTGGATAATTGTGATTGTATAGTACAACAAATCTATTTTTTAAATAAAAAAAAGACCAAAAACAAACTTGCAAATTAAATTTTATGTAAACAACATTAGATACACATGTGTTTGGAACGTATATTAGGTATTTCATAGGCCAAGTTGCATTATTTGCTGTGAACGATTTGCTGCGTTTGTCGATTGTTCTACATGATCCAACAGTATATATACTGCATGAAAAATAAAAAAAATAAAAATATTCGTTCATAATTTATTTGCATTCTCATTTATGTAACAACTTACAAGCAAACAACAGCCACGCAGTATATACAAACCAATCAGTCAGCTAATTTTGACGTTTAGTCAAGATTTTCTTGACTAAAATCCAGTCGCCGACCTCGAAAAAAGTTGACTAGCTGTTCTGTCAATTTTCAGGCTCTCAACCAATCAGAGCCCGTTGACTAACTGTCATCTAAAATCCTGAATGCCCCCATGACAGCACTTGAAGAACGTGAATGGGGGCATTCAAGATCTTAGTTGACTAGATTTGCAGTCAAACTAAGATCTTGAATGCCAAAATTGACTGCATATCTAGTTGACAGTTCAGATGTCAAAAACGTCATCTACTTTCTATTTTCGCTTGGGATTGTTTGGAGAATTGTTATTGCAGCACAACAAATCTGTTTTTTTAAAGAAAAGAAGAGCAAAAACAAACTTAGAAATAAGAATGCACGAATTAGGGGATGACATTTTATGCAAGTAACATGTGTAACACATGTGTTCGGAATGTAAATTAGTTATTTCATAGACCAAGTTGCATTTTTTGCTGTGAACGATTTGCTGAGTTCGTCGATTGTTCTACATAATCCAACAGTATATGAATTGCATAAAAAATAGAAAAAATAAAAATACTCCTTCATAATTTACTTGGATTTGTATTCTTGTAACAAGCAAACAACAGCCACACAGTATAACCACACCAACCAGTCAGCTGTTGTTGGCGGTTGTTAGTGGGCTAGTCAAGATTTTCTTCACTAAAAATCCAGTCCCCGACCTCAAAAAAATTGACTAGCTGTTCTGTCAATTTTCGGGCTCTCGACCAATCAGAGGCCGTGAAATTGACTGCAAATCTAGTCAACTAAGATCTTGAATGCCACCAATGGTATCTTTCAAGATATCGCACTAACAGCGGAGCGAGTATCCAAGGGAAGCTACCAGGAAGGTTTCAGCGACGGTGTAAAATCAGGTAACTTAGAGGCTTACAAATTGGGATATGCGCAAGGAATCGACTTGGGTGAAGAACTTGGTACCTTCTACGGAACTGTTGTTGCATATTTGCAGCTCCAACATTCCGAAAGAGTGAAGAGAAATCTGGAGAAGCACTACAATTAACAATTTTCCACAAACCAACGATCCAGAAGCAGATATCGTTGATGCAATCGAACATCCGCACTCAATTTAAAAGACTAAAGGCTGTGCTTAGGGTGCGGGCTGAAGGAGAATCTGCGGAACATAAGGATCTATCACATTAAAAGATGAGTACAAAAGAACTGAGATCGAGTTTGCAGTCAATTCTGATATATCTTAATCATTATTCGGAGTTCATGAATTGCCATATGGTAAACTATCTAACTGATAACCACTGGGAGAGATTTGTGCCTGAAAATATTAGGGAATGTGTTGGTGGAGTCCACAATGTAGATGAATGTATTGATGAAGTATTCTGGAAGTCGGTGAATTCAGGGAAGTTCGCCGATGCTTTGAAATTCTTTGAGGATTCCAAGAAATATCGTTTGGAAAACATGAAGCACTTGGTTGTATCAGTTAAAGACTTGTATAATATTTTAGAGATGGATCAAAATGAGAGTTTGCTAACGATTCGGGAGTTTATGAGCGAGAAAAAGCGACATGAGGTAGGTCCGGAGGATAAGGAATAAGTAATAGAATAAGAAAAACTACTTAAGTTTTTTTTGTGTTTCAGGTGGAAACAACAGCAGAGCTCATCAATGATTTGATGACCTTTCAGAGGAAGATAGAGGGCGAAGATTTGTATGTGGTTGATGCTGGAGATGGAAAGGGATACCTCTCCTCTCGCTTGGCTCTGCAGTATGAACACAAAGTTCTTGGAATTGATTTTAATGAAACAAATACGGAGAATGCACGAGAAAGGAGTAAGAAGTTGAATGTGGGTAAAACTAACAATTCTTCTATAAATAACAGTCTAATATCTTGTTTTTATTTTATTTTAGCGAGCATGGAATGGCCTCACCGAACGTGCAGAGCTGCAAAGCCAAGGTGTTACACCCCCAAGACGTGGAAAGAAACGAAAGCCTATCGCCTCCCTACAGCCAAACGCAGAGAACTATAAAACTACCAACCAGTTTATTACCACGCAACTCGATTTTAACGGTATTTTTGAGGAATTATTCTCGCTAACCCCAGGAAAGAACCCATATCTTTGTTTAACCGGCCTACACACTTGTGGTAATCTTGCTTCTACCTGTCTAAAGGTTTTCACTGCCCAGTCAAACTTTCGAATTCTCTGCAACATTGGTTGCTGCTATCACCTGCTCAAAGAGGAGTTCTCCACCGATGAGTTCTTTGGCAATAAGGAAATCATGGATAAACAATCTGAGACTGGGTTTCCAATCAGTGAGTTTCTCAAAAGTCAACATGTAAGAATTGGACGAAATGCAAGGATGCTTGCAGCGCAGTCTATTCACAGAACTCAATATGCAAAGGAGCTGCCCAACAAGTCGCTGTTTTACAGAGCTTTGTTAGAAGTGTTGATTGTGGAGAGGGACCCCGGTCTTAAGAATACCATTCAAGTGGGGAAAGTCAAGAAATTCATCGACTTCAAGGATTATGTGAGTTTGTGCTGTAAAAAGACTAACATCGGGTTGGAAAATGTGTCAAAGGAGCATCTTGAACAGGTCGAACTGCAGCACTCAGAGCATGCAAAGTTCATTGAACTATTCTACTTGCTTCGAATGGCATTTGCTCCGTTGCTGGAGACACTGATACTACTTGATCGGCTTTTGTATTTGAAAGAAAATGGCTTTGAACGTTCCTTCTTGATTCCACTGTTTGATCCAGTAATATCACCGAGACAGTTTTGTATTGTTTCAATGAAGTAGGTGTGCTTGGTAACCTGTAAATTTACATCCAACCGTCAAAAATCAAGAGAAGAGAGAGCCGAATGACTCAAAAAATGTCTCCTCTTGCGAAATCGTGCTAAATTTTTTTCATGGAGTCCCCGAGACACATCCTTCAAACAGCCATCTGACAATTTGTGAATTTGTGTCTGTTTGGTATCTTTTCTGTGTAAAACTTAGTCGCTGTCAAATAATAAATAATTTGGAAAGTGGAGGAAAATCCTCTCAGCAGTGAGAAATTCACCCCCATTCCTAATCACGTCTATCACAGAATCCGTCGTATTCGGAATTTTGCTATGAACCCCGAAAGAATTATCACAGAATCCATTGTGGTGGACATTTTTGCTACGAATTTCGAATTTCGTAGAAAGTGGTAAGTTGTTAAGCGCGGCAATGCACATTCGGATTCCACTACGACGGATTCTGTGATAGTTCTTTCGGGGTTCGTAGCAAAATTCCGAGTACGACGGATTCTGTGATAGACATGAATTTTATTTATTTATTAGATCTGTTTGGTATCTTTTCTATGTAAATCTTAACTAGCTCTCAAATAATAGGTCTGTTCGCGTACCCTCCCAAAACAACGAAAATCCACGAAAAACAACGAAAACCCGTTCGTGTACACAAAAACCTAGTAGTTTTTCGTAGAAGAGAGTGCTCACGAGAGAGTAAGAGAGTTCCCCACGCTACGAATTTTAGTCCAAGAAATTTCTTTGGTGTGTATTATGAAAACTGTCAAATCACATATATTAGGTCTATTCCTTTACTTGAAAATTGTTACTGATTCTTACTGAATTTAAACAAACTGCGTTGCTTTACACGAAAAAGTAGTAAAAGAGAGAGGCATAGAGAGAGTAAAAATTTCCCCTCACTAAAAAATCTTACTAGCGCCCCTGTTCTGCATTCCACTTTTAGTGAATTCAACCACCAAAAGTGGAATTGGGTGTTCTGCATTCCGAACGAAACTATGAATTGTGGATTGTATGTTCGAAAGTGAATATTTTGGTGTTCTGCATTCCACTCAAGATGACAGCTGTAAATTCGTGTTCTGCATTCCGAAAATCCTGTAATTTTAGTGAATTGAATTCACTTGAGATTCTTGACGTGAATTGAGTTCACATACCGTTGTAAAGTGAATTAATTAATTATTTTGTTGATCAGAATCATTTTGACAATTATAAGTTGAATAATAAGACTTTCCATTAGTGTATTCAAATAATTCCTTTGCTTAATATACCCCCCTGTTCTGCATTCCACTTTTAGTGAATTTAACCACCAAAAGTGGAATTGGGTGTTTTGCATTCCGAATGAAACTATGAATTGTGGATTGTCCCCCCTGTTCTGCATTTCGAGTGAAAGTGGATTGAAACCGAAATTGAAATTCACTCGGAATGAAATTCAGTGTTCTGCATTCCGAGTGATTTCGAATTTTTGGAATCCACTTCGAATTCATTTGTTTGAAATGTCAAACACAGCTGTCAAATCATTTCAAAATCATTGGAGATTTTAAGTTCTTGGTTTTTGTTTTGTGCAAGTGAATTAAACATTTAAGAAAAAATATATTTTATTAAAAAAATGGAAAAACTGGAAAACAACATTTTTAAATGACCGCGAAGAAAACCGAATGGAAGGAAGATTTTCCGAGATAAATCTAACATCTGGATCTTCCCGAAGTTAGACAACTGAAGAAATATAATTTATTTAATGATTTTTGCATTTTTAAAAACAGTTTTAGGGTGAGTAAGAAAATATTTGTTGATATCCTGCGGGAAGTGGAGTCAGAAATCTTGATCTTGGAAAATCTTGATTTTATTTCATGTAATTCAAGAGAATACTCTCTTGCCTCTAATTTTTGTGTTGTACTATATAAAACAAAGGAATTATTTTAATACACTAATGGAAAGTCTTATTATTCTACTCATATTTTTCAAAATGATTCTGATCAACAAATTAATAAATTATTTCACTTTACAACGGCATGTGAACTCAATTCACGTCAAGAATCTCAAGTGAATTCAATTCACTAAAATCACAGGATTTTCGGAATGCAGAACACGAATTTACAGCTGTCATCTTGAGTGGAATGCAGAACACCAAAATATTCACTTTCGAACATACACCCCCCTGTTCTGCATTCCACTTTTAGTGAATTCAACCACTAAAAGTGGAATTGGGTGTTCTGCATTCCGAACGAAACTATGAATTGTGGATTGTATATTCGAAAGTGAATACTTTGGTGTTCTGCATTCCACTCAAGATGACAGCTGTAAATTCGTGTTCTGCATTCCGAAAATCCTGTGATTTTAGTGAATTGAATTCACTTGAGATTCTTGACGTGAATTGAGTTCACATGCCGTTGTAAAGTGAAATAATTTATTAATTTGTTGATCAGAATCATTTTGAAAAATATGAGTAGAATAATAAGACTTTCCATTAGTGTATTAAAATAATTCCTTTGTTTAATATAGTACAACACAAAAATTAGAGGCAAGAGAGTATTCTCTTGAATCACATGAAAGAAAATCAAGATTTTCCAAGATCAAGATTTCTCTGACTCCACTTCTCGCAGGATATCAACAAATATTTTCTTACTCACCCTAAAACTGTTTTTAAAAATGCAAAAATCATTAAATAAATTATTTTTCTTCAGTTGTCTAACTTCTGCTTACATACAATGTTTCGGGAAGATCCAGAATGTTAGATTTATCTCGGAAAATCTTCCTGCGAACTCTCTCCATTCGGTTTTCACCAATCATTTAAGAATTTTGTTTTCCATTTTTTCCATTTTTTTAATAAAATATATTTTTTCTTAAATGTTTAATTCACTTGCACAAAACAAAAACCAAGAACTAAAAATCTCCAATGATTTTGAAATGATTTGACAGCTGTGTTTGACATTTCAAACAAATGAATTCGAAGTGGATTCCAAAAATTCGAAATCACTCGGAATGCAGAACACTGAATTCAATTCCGAGTGAATTTCAATTTCGGTTTCAATCCACTTTCACTCGAAATGCAGAACAGGGGGGTAGGTGTGTTTGGTATCTTTTTTGGCACACGGAATTGAGATCTGTCAAATACTAGAATCCTCTCAAAGAGAGAGAACTCCTCTCAAAGACAGAAAACTTGCACAAAAGTAAACAAACGCTTTTCAAACAACGCTTGGTCAAACCTATCAAATTGTTTTTGTTCTCCACTAGCAATGAATAGGTGTGTTTGGTATCTTTTTTGGCACACGGAATTGAGATCTGTCAAATACTAGAATCCTCTCAAAGAGAGAGAACTCCTCTCAAAGACAGAAAACTTGCACAAAAGTAAACAAACGCTTTTCAAACAACACTTGGTCAAACCTATCAAATTGTTTTTGTTTTCCACTAATAATGAAGATAATGACATTTCGCAAACTGTCAGATGGCAGGTTTGACAGAGTTGGCTCGGCCCACCCCGAGGAATTGGTCTTGCAGGTAATTCATCGCAAAGAGAGAGCCAAATGAGAGTAAACAAAATTGAGAGCCATGAAACTGTCAGATTCTATGTAGTTTACGTAGAACTTTCCAAAACTAGCATGTTACCAAACAGACCTAATATTATGACATTTCACAAACTGTCAGATGGCTGGTTTGACAGAGTTGGCTCGGCCCACCTCGAGGAATTGGTCTTGCAGATAATTCATCGCAAAGAGAGAGCCAAATGAGAGTAAAAAAAATTGAGAGCCATGAAACTGTCAGATTCTATGTAGTTTACGTAGAACTTTCGAAAACTAGCATGTTACCAAACAGACCTACCATTGGACAAATTTCTTCAAATTGAACTATCTGTCAAAGTCAGCTGTTCACTTGTTTGAATTATTTGCATTTTTTTATTTTAATTCAAAAAGTAAAAAAATGGAGAGGAAAGGAATATAGATGAAAGTTGAACGTTCTGAATGTTGAAATTTGCATTTTGCAATATATTGCATATGGTATTGGTTCTGGGAAATCATCAGGGGTGGACTTTTCTGTAAAATCCAAAATCATACAACAACACTCTGTTTACTTTTGCTTCACATGTGTTTTTGATATTTCGTTTGTTGCTACTTTTGTAGTAAACGCATTCCTTTACTTTTTCGTAATTTTGCCTTACTCTGAGAGAATTTTACCCCCACTCCTTGAAATTCAATAATTTACTATTTTTGGAGCAGTAAGTAAAGGAACAGACCTATTCTTTATTTTTTGGTGCTTAATGCGTTCGATTAATTTTTCGTGATTTTTCTGTATTTGAGAGAATTTTACCCCCACTCTTCGAGATTTGACAGAAAACCCATATTTAGTGCAAAAAGTACGCGAACGGACCTAATAAAATAATTTGAAAAGTGGGGGTAAATCCTCTCAGTAGTGGAAAATTCGTAAGCAAAGTAAACAAACACGTTTGTTTGTTGTTGTTTTCCACTAACAATGAAGATTATGACATTTCACAATTGTCAGAATAGCTGATTTGAAAGAATTAAAGATTAAACTACGCGAAGAAAAAGGCCGCGTAAGATTGCGTAAGTTTGTGTACGCTCTCAGTGGAGGGAACATTTTTTGAACTGTCATTTGGCTCTCTCTTTTACGAACATTTTGGGTTAACAAACACGAAATTCGTAAGAATCTTACAAATGTGTACGAATTCGTGGGTTACCAAACAGACCTATTAGGTCTGTTCCTTTACTTTCTGCTCCAAAAATAGTAAATTATTGAATTTCAAGGAGTGGGGGTAAAATTCTCTCAGAGTAAGGCAAAATTACGAAAAAGTAAAGAAAGGCGTTTACTACAACAGTAGAAACAAACGAAATGTCAAAAACACATGTGAAGCAAAAGTAAACAGAGTGTTGTTGTATGATTTTGGATTTTACAGAAAAGTCCACCCCTGATGATTTCCCAGAACCAATACAGTATGCAATATATATAACTTTCATCTATGTTCCTTTTCTCTCCATTTATTTACTTTTTGAATTCAAATAAAAAAATGCAAATAATTCAAACAAGTGAAACAGCTGTTTTTGACAGATAGTTTAATTTTTACCGGAAGAAATTTGTCCAGTAAGAAATAGTAAGATTTTTTAGTGAGGGGAAATTTTTACTCTCTCGCTGCCTCTCTCTTTTACTACTTTTTCGTGTAAAGGAACGCGGTTTGTCTAAATTCAGTAAGAATTATTAAGAATCAGTAACAATTTTCAAGTAAATGATCAGACCTATTATAAGGTCTGTCTGGTATCTTTTCTGTGTAAAACTTTAGTCGCTGTCAAATAAATAATTTGGTGAGCGGGGAAAATCCTCTCAGCAGTGGAAAATTGTTTTTGTTTTCCATTAAAATGAGGTTTGACAGGTTGACTTACGCGGGAGAGCCAAATGACAGTTCAAAAAAATTCCCCTCTACAAAGATCTTACACAAGGTGTGTTTGTTAACTTTTATTAACACAAATGGCACATCTGTCAAATAGTAAAAGTGGGAGAAAATCCTCTCTTCTTCTTTTTTAACTATTGAATATTTTCACGAAAAACTAATTTTCTTCTTTTTCGTTAACAAGAAGTGATTAACATTTCACAAATTGTCAGATTGCTATTTGAAGGATGTGCCTCCGTGACTCCATGAAAAAAATATAGCACGATTTCGCCAGAGGGGAAATTTTTTGACGCTGTAATTTGGCTCTCTTTTCTCTTCATTTTTGATAGTTGGATGTAAATTTTCATAAATTAACAGGTTACCAAACACACCTACAATCAGCCTTATTGTGAGTTTCACCCGGAAAATATTTCACCCGAAATATTGTTTTTCGGCCGGAGTTTTAAAAGCTATTGTGAGTTTCGCCCAAATTAAATGTTACTTCGTTTTGTTCATATCCTATTCTTGCATTAAAATAAACAAATTACATTTTCCGCCTTGTTGTTCTTTTTTCGCCTACTAAAAACAAGGGAAAAATTCAGCTGTCAATAGTTTTATTTCGCCCAAATGAAATTTCGGGCGAAACTCACAATAGGGGCGAAAATTATTTCGGGCGGAGAGAAGTTATCCCCACTTTCCAAATTATTTATTATTTGACAGCAGCGTTACCGTTGTGCGACTAAAGTCGCATTTTAGCACTTTTTTGAGTCTCCTGAGACTTTGATACGACTTTTTTGAAATACCCCAAATTTGCGACCTTTCATAGAAATATGAAGGCTTTTTACAGTTTTTTGCGACTTTTTTGTCGAAATGCATTTATTTTTACATACATTTCTTGAAGACATCTATTTAACTAATTTTTCTTGATCATATGCTATGTATTAGGCACAATTTACTTCTGATTTGTATCATGTAACCAAGGACATGCAAACAAATTATGAACCATATTAATGCATCCTTCGTATTCCATTGCGAAATGCCTACAAAAATCGTACGGCGGTGGAGGTCTATTTTCTCCCCCTTCCAAGATGTAGGCCGTCGAAGCAGGACACCTCCGATTTGGATGTATAACTACTTTAAATTTAGTGGCTTGTAAGCGGAAAAAAATATTAAAAAAAATCAATTTTCTTTTTTTAAGGTTTTATTTCGAAAAAACTGTAAGTATAAAAACTGATACAGCAAAATTGCATAATTATTATCCAGCAAAACAAACATAGAACCAAAATATAATGTATTTACTCACCAATAACATACATGTTTTCATTTTTGCAAAAAAAAACTCGAATCTAACGCAAAACAAATTTCGATGTTTCTTCACAAAAATTACTATTTAGTGGAGTCCCGACGAAAAAATGGCAAAAAACTGAAAAATATTAACAACTGATAATCAGTTTTATTGTTGGTTGTTGGAGAAATATAGGTTTGCGCATGCATGATTTTTTAGTGTGTGGTGAAAATTGCTCAGTTGCGTAAAGAATTTGATGAGTAAACATGGTAAATAGCGGTAATAAAAAGTTTTGGGAGGAGTTTGACGAAGTTTTCGAACTTTGAATGCCCAAATTTATTTCTTCCTATTTTTTTTTATTTTATTGCCAACGCGATTAAAATAAGCTTAGCCAAATCTGTCATTTTTCAACGAAACGACCTTCTCAGAGATATGATGACGAATGAGTATTGCACAGTTTGCTTGTATAGTGTAGGGGCGAGGTGTGATTGCGCAAGCTTCTGATTGTGCATGCGTGCTGTGCAGTGTATGGGGCTATATGCTCTTTAATGACCGTTAATATAAATGGTATCAAATTTGATACGCTATGCATTTAATAAAACTATCTTTACCAATAACTTTTTTAGTATACTAACAATCAATTCTGAAACAAACATTTGTTAAATTTTTAATATGTAAATTTTCATATTGCGACTTTTTGTGAGCCTCTGAGACTTTTTTTGCGACTTTTCGAAATTTTTCTGCGGTAACACTGTTTGACAGCGACTAAAGTTTTACACAGAAAATATACCAAACAGACCTATTATTTTCAAAATCGTTACAAATATACATATGTGTGTTACCTGCGAAGCTAAATTCTTATCTGCAGGTGGTTAAGTTAGCATTTCTTTATGAATTTAAGTTACATATACTATAATTAACAAAAAATAGGATAATAAAAATGAAAATTCAGTTTTAAGTTATGAAATTCAATCTGAAAAAGTGCATTTTAGTTATCTTTTTACGTTTCTTAACATTTCTAATATTTTTAATATTTCTCGGTAAAGAATTTATAACTGTAGGCATTATGTGGGCAAGCTGTTTTGGGGATTGTAGTAAAAGACTTCCAGTCGATTAATAATTTACTTTATTTAATTACTAACATTATAGGTGAGGACCACCATTACTTTATAATTGACTTTACTTTACGTTACAAAATTACGAGTATTTTATTTGGAGCACCAACCGACGCCGACCTCAACCAGGAACCAAAACCAACTGCTGCTCTTCAAAAGCAAGAGAAAGAAGCAAAACGTTTCGTATCGTAAGTTATACGTCTGTCTCCTTAGTGACCTTTTACATTGGCCGAGAGAGCTCGGCCGAGTTATCGTTATTCTCTTTTGGGATCGGGCCGTACTTATACACGTCCCGATTCCGACAGCCGACTATTTAATCCTTTTTTCCCTTCATTCTTAACACGCTGTGTTCGGAAGATGTTGCTATCAGTATAGAATTAAAAACAAAAAAAGTCTTTAAAATGCATGGAAAAAATATTGAAATTTTGAATGATTAGATATAGTGTATTTATGGTTTTATTGACGTCATGGATTTAGACGGTAGCAATGACCAGCGAATACTTCTTGATTTACTTAAATGCTGTGAAACATCACCAGATTTACCTAAGAAAAAGAAGAAATTTCAGTAATTGAATTTGCTTTCTTAACCATTTTAATATAATCTAGATTATAAAGATTTTCGTGCATTTGAAAATGTAAAATCAAATGTTTGATTAAATCATGAGACCACTCAAAACTTTCCATAAAACACAGAACACTCACCGAACACAGTCTCTAAAAAAATTCCTCCGGCGAAACGTACTCAACTCTGAGAACATTCGGGTCCCGGCCTTCTCGGCCAATGTAAAAGGTGACTAATGCCCGTTTTCACAGTACGAGCTTAAGTGTCGATCTAACGATAATCTCAGGATTACCACGAATTGCGTTCCCACAGTGCAGGCTTAACGTAATCCTGCACTTAAGTAGTGTCATAACTTAAGCCACCGACTTCAACGGCTTAAGTGTCAGTCCAGAGAGTAAATTGTTGCCGTAAGTGTACCAAAATAATATTAGCCTCCAAATACAGTACAGAAAACCTACCTAAACAACGAAATGTTTTATCTGGTAATGCGGCTGGCATTGCGACTCTCATTTTATGCAAGTGGAGGGGGATGATTCTGCTGATATCGCTGCTCGCTGTGCTCGCGACTTCAGTTATGTATCTGTTTCATCAGGATGCATATCGAAGGAAGGGAGGGGTTCGCAATTTTTTTGTTTTCGCCAGCATACTGCTATTTCGTCGTTTTTTGAATTAAAAATGAATTAATTGAATCATTTTTCTATTTCCACACATGCAGCGGCTTCTTTGTCTTCTTTTCTCTTAATTTTCATTGCATTTTTTCTAAAAAGCACTTGACAAGGAAATGAAAACCAAATTTCGTTTGACATTTCGTGTTCATTCACAATAATTTTTTTCATAAATGGTTCACAATGACACTCAATCCATGACTTAAATATACCACACTTAAGTGGTGACTGTGGGAACGAAAACTGTGACGGATTTGTTCAATCCTATACCTAACTAATCCAACACTTAAGCTCGCACTGTGAAAACGGGCATAAGTCACCTTTTACATTTGCCGAGAAAGCTCGGCCGACACCAGAATGTCATGGAAAGGGAGGTGAGAAGTGCAGGGGGTAGCTCGGCTCGGCTAGGTAGCGCAACCGAGACGATTTTTGCGTGTTCTCTTTTATCTCGTTTCGTATTTCCATTCACTTGCTTTATTCTTGTGTTCTCAGAGTTGAGTTCGTGTCGCCGGAGGAATTTTTTTAGAGACTGTGTTCGGTGAGTGTTCTGTGTTTTATGGAAAGTTTTGAGTGGTCTCATGATTTAATCAAACATTTGATTTTACATTTTCAAATGCACGAAAATCTTTATAATCTAGCTCATCTAGGTTATATTAAAATGGTTAAGAAAGCAAATTCAATTACTGAAATTTTGATTTTTCTTCCTTTTCTTAGGTAAGTCTGGTGATGTTTCACAGCATTTAAGTAAATCAAGAAGTATTCGCTGGTCATTGCTACCGTCTAGATCCATGACGTCAATAAAACCATAAATACACTATATCTAATCATTCAAAATTTCAATATTTTTTCCATGCATTTTAAAGACTTTTTTTGTTTTTAATTCTATACTGATAGCAACATCTTCCGAACACAGCGCGTTAAGAATGAAGGGAAAAAGGATTAAATAGTCGGCTTTCGGAATCGGGACGTGTATAAGTACGGCCCGATCCCAAAAGAGAATAACGATAACTCGGCCGAGCTCTCTCGGCCAATGTAAAAGCTGACTTACTTATTTCATTTGGGTATGTTCGTTAGGTGTCAGTTGTTTTGGGTCAGTTCGTTGCGCGGTTTTTACACCGGTCGAGTCGGTTGTCGCTACACTGTCTTCTTCCATAATTGTTGTTTACTGGTGGGAGCCCGAGAAGGTGTTGGGCTCGCCTTCGCGTATTTTGTGCATGACTTATAGGGTGCTGAAAACGAGAGTCATCGCAGTATTCAAGGATTGCTGTCATCTTGTATGTACTAGTTACATCTAGAACTGTAAAAACATTATTATTTTTATTTATAGTTTTCACTAAACGACGTTGGATAATAGATATCTTATCAAGATGAGTTTTTGATGCATTTCCCCATGCTAAAATTCCGTATGTTAAACGGGATTCGGCTAGTAAAAAGTAGACCTGCCTCTGGACATCTGTGGTAGTGTATCTGTTGCGACAATTTGGTCGCAACGCAAAGACCTTTTTGTGGAACAAGTCCGTAGAAAAATACTAGTTAGGTTATTTGTTGGACAAGTTACAAAACCTTTATTGATTGTAAGAAATATAATTAATAATTATGTACAGAATTCATTTACAAGTAATTAAAATTACTTACGCCCCTATTACGGTTAGCGAGTCGAACGAAAAAGTTGGCGAATGTGACTATTTCGAATTACGGATACGGTTAGCGACTCGCCGAGATTTCATGTGGCTCGAATGTCAGAGTTTAGGCGAATTGTGACTTCACTCTATTACAGTTAGCCAACGTTTGACTAAAAATCAATTTATTCTGTTAAAACCAGTCGAATGGAATTTTCTGGTGACTAGGTAGTGCAACAGTGTAATGAGTGGAAGAAAAATAAAAAACTAATAGTGTTAATAATAAAATAATGTGTTGAATGTGTTGAATTAAATTCAGATTTTTATTAAGGTAAAATAAATACTCAAAATGAATTAATTTCATAAATGTACAAACATCAAAATGAAATGTCCGTCCGTCTGTTTGTCTATCTATCTATCTATCTATATACATATCAGTCTGTTTGTCTATCTATCTGTCTGTCTGCCTGTCTATATGTCTGTCTGCCTGTCTGTCTGCCTGTCTATCTGTCTGTCTACCTGTCCATCTATCTACCTGTCTGTCTATCTGTCTATCTGTCTGTCTGTCTATTTGTTCGTTCACTAATCCAATCGAGATCATCATTATATAAATAGGCGAAGGCAAAACAGTTCAATCCCTTTTTAACTGCCTTAAACACAACATATTCGCTTGATTCTTTTATTGTTGGAATTGTGTGTAATTTTGTTTCCAATATTTTGTGTCTAAACCAGGTAAAAACCAGGTGCCTTTCTCTCGCACAAATGGTCGAATCTCGACCACATGCGATACCAGTTTTTATAATATTGTGCAATGCCGGGAACACTTGGGTGATGAGCGACGATGTGAACTCGCAGAAATTTGCTGGGAACGATATCAATCCAGTTGAAACATCAACATGAATTCGGCCATTGCCAAGCGCCAGCACCCAGCAAATGTCTCGAGAATTCAGCAGCCGATGGGCCGTTCTGCAATGCGACTCTCATGTTCGTGGTCAATTTCAACTTCTTGACATGCCGCCACAAAGACGACGATTTCAGGCATGCATTAAGTTCATCGGCAGCAGTAGATTTCGGGATGACGGAAGCGTTTGACGAAAAACTCCGGAGAGCAATATCGTTACCCCACCAAATCGTCTCGTGTACGTCGTCCAAATTCCAATACCATTCAACTTAGATGATGATAGCCAAAACTCCCATCCACCTGATCAAAACGAAGTGCGGATAGCAATATCCAAGCTTAACTCCAACAAGGCTGCTGGACCTGACGGTTTACCCGCAGAGCTATTTAAAGCAGCTGGAGATGACTTGGTAGTGAGCATACACCAACTCATCTCTAAGATTTGGTCAGATGAAAGTATGCCAGATGAATGGAATCTCAGCATCGTTTGCCCGGTTCATAAGAAAGGAGACCCTCTCAACTGCTCCAATTACAGAGGCATCAGTCTCCTGAACATCGCCTACAAGATCCTATCTGCCATATTGTGTGAACGCTTGAAGCCTTTCGTCGACAACCTGATTGGCCCCTATCAGTGCGGTTTCAGGACAGGAAAGTCCACCATAGACCAAATTTTCACACTCAGGCAGATCCTGGAAAAAACCCAAGAAGTCCAAGTCGATACCCACCACCTGTTCATCGATTTCAAGGCCGCCTATGACAGCATATGGAGGGATGAACTGTATAGAGCGATGTCTAGTTTTGACATCCCTACCAAACTCATCCGTCTGTGCAGAATGACGATGGAGAAAGCTCGCTGCTCCATCAAGGTTGGTAATGACCTCACCGAGACCTTCGATGTCAAAAAAGGATTCAGACAAGGTGATTCGCTGTCATGCGACTTCTTCAACATCATACTTGAAAGAATTGTTCGAAACTCACAAGCCAACACACAAAGAACGATCTTTCAAAAGTCCGTTCAACTACTTGCATACGCCGACGATATTGACATCATTGGTAGAACACAGCGAGCTGTCACCGGTGCGTTCGCGAGTATAGAAATGGAAGCGGCAAAAATGGGTTTAGCGGTAAACGAGGGCAAAACTAAGTATATGCTGTCAACAAAAAGGGACACCCAACATCGACGAATTGGACAGAACGTCACAATAGACAGCTACAACTTTGAGGTAGTATAGGACTTTGTCTACCTCGGCTCTGCCATAACATCAAAAAATGACATCTCGTCGGAAATCAAACGAAGGATTACTCTTGCCAACTGCTGTTTCCTTGGGCTAAGAAGGCAATTGAGCAGTAAAGTCCTTTCCCGATCGACTAAGGAGACTCTATATAAGACCCTTGTCATCCCAGTCTTGCTATATGGAGCTGAAGCATGGACTTTATCGAAAGCGGATGAAGATGTCCTTGGTCGCTTTGAGAGAAAAATCCTTCGTAGGATATTCGGTCCCGTTTGCGTTGACGGGTTTTGGAGGAGAAGATTCAACGACGAACTGTACGAGCTGTACAGCGACATCAGCCTGGTCAAAAAACTGCACATTGGGCGTTTAAGATGGCTAGGACATGTAGAGCGCATGAACATCAGCGCTCCGGCTCGGAGAATATTCAACTCTAACCCGGAGGGTCAGCGCAGCAGAGGACGACCTCGCCTAAGGTGGCGCGACCAAGTAAAACAAGACCTCAACCAACTTGGAGTGCGCAACTGGAAGCGGTTAGCTAAGGGCCGGGCTAGCTGGAAGAGGTTGTTGGTTGATGCCTTGGTCCACCCCGGACTATAGCGCCACCTAGGTAAGTAAGTACGTCGTCCAAGGTTTGATCGTCTAATAGGAGTCAAGCAAATAACTCTCCCTAAAAAACAACAGTCGGTTTTGACCAATCCTATTCAAAAGAAAATTTATTTTCTGAAAGAATGATCGAATTGATAAATATCGCATTGAATTTCAATTGATCGTAATGTTTGTACCGTTTGCGGATGTAATGCGCGATATACGACTATCCGGAATCAGTGTAATAATACGCAAAACTCGAATCAATTGCAGCAAGAAAAATAAGACATTTGCTCAATAGAAAATTACAATGCGAAAAGGATACCTGTCAAATTGCGTATAGCCTAAGTCAACGTATAACGCCATCTATCGGGCTGTGGCATTTATCGCAGCACAGCGCCATCTATTATTTATCTCATTAACTTCTCCACCCAAAATGCACGCAAAACTTCTTTTATCACAATAAATTTGAAAATTATCCGAAATTTTCCAAGCCTCACATCGAATTTTCCACATTTACATCAAATCATGCGATAAAATGCAAAATTTCGTCAAAAACAATTCAAATTTTTCGCGTTTTTCCGGGATTTTCCGAGTTTTTCAGTAAGAATTTTATATATTTTTCCATTCGAAAAGCCATACCGGAATATGTAATTGCACACAAAATTCCATACATTTCGATTTTTCCAAAATTTTCTTTCGTAAAAACCTTCTCCTGGCAATTACGACCAACTGAAAAAAATTTGAGCCAAATCGGCCCAGCCGTTCTCAATTGATGAATTACTATACATTTTTTTACACCATTTTTATATATGGCTAGTTAAGAACAGAATTGATCCAAGTAACATTTTTAGAAAAACTGAGCTAAGTATGTCTTTGGACTTCTAAGACATTCATTTAGTTAGTGCAAAAGAGATCTAAGTGCTATCGAATACTTCTTCTAACAAAGTTTACTTTTTGACATTTCTGTATTGCGTTAAAAATTCAAATTATTAGTGCAGATCAGGGCTGCCGTTTTGAGAATTCTAATGGGAATATTTTAGACGTTTGCAGGGGAGTATTTTGTGCCTGAGAGGAGTACAAAACTGAAACAATACAAATCAAACATTTACATCTAGTAGTAGCATCTATAGTAACTATTTTATTTTTATTGTAGCCTCAAGAATATTTTTTAATGGCTGATGGAACTAGGTAAAGGGTGTTTTCTATGTTCCAGGTTGATTTTGTTTGGCCTCCATTTCGGATTGGATAACATTATTCAGTTGGCATTTGACAGTCGTAGAGAGAAGTCGATAACAAATTTTGTTATGGAGCAGCTGAGTTTTACAGCTCAGCGGTGGAATCGGCTAACGCGATAGTTGATAGTTGATACTCAAAATCGAGACTTTTGCTCTGTATAAGATGATTATCAAATCGATAATCATATTTTTTGCGTTGATTTTAGGTGACAGCTATTTAGGTGGCGTTTTCAAAAACGACAATCAAAAAAGCGACAGTCAATTATCGCGTTAGCCGATTCCACCCCATTATAGACGACCACCAATGTTGGTTGAAATCATTATGAGTGACGCAGCATATTTCGACTTGGTCGGCTTTATTAAGAAACAGAATAGCCGCTATTGGCACCATAAACTCTCAATTGATGCACCAAAGACCTTTTCACCCTCATAGAGTAACTGCATGGTTCGCCATTTGGGCTGGCGGCATTATTGGGTCATATTTGAGCAATGCTCATTCAGTTATCAGTGAGTTACTGGTGACCGCTATCGGAACATGTGGGAAAACTGTCTTGTGACTGAATTGGATCAAATAGACCTACACAGCATGTGGTTCCAACAAGACGGTGCCGTATCACACACAACTCGTTCTACGATGCAAATTTTATGAGAAATTTTTCCCGTCAAAGAGTGGTGATATCGAGTGTCTCCCACGATCCCCTGATTTGACCCCTCCCAACGTCATCATATGGTGGTACTTGGAGAAACCCTTATGCTTAAGAACGAAATTCGAAATATAATTGCATAAATAACGCCAGACGTTTGCGAAATTGTCATGAAAAATGTGCTTGAAAGAGCCGTCCTTTGCGCCATGGCCATAGCCAGCTACCTGACCAACATCATATTCCGTACATAATGTTAAAGACCATATGTTCGATCAATAAAATATAAATATAGTTATAAGTTATTAAAAGAACACTCAGCCTGTGAAAGAAAGAAATATATAATAGGGGAGTACAATCACGGCGAGGGGAGTACGGGAGTACAGTGTTTGAGAGTGTAGTACGAATACTCCCTTAGCTCCTCACTTCGGCAGCCCTGGTGCAGATGTGATCTAAGTTACTTAAATGTTACTTGGATCATTCCACTGTTGAGTTTTCTCTCGAAGCGACCACGAATATCTTCATCCGCTTTCGATAAAGTCCATGCTTCAGCTCCATATAGCAAGACTGGGATGATACGGGTCTTATTTAGAGTCTCCTTAGTCGATCGAGTAAGGACTTTACTACTAAATTGTCTTCTTAGCCCAAAGGTATAGCGATTGGCAAGAGTAATCCTTCGTTTGATTTCCGACGAGATGTCATTTTTTGATGTTATGGCAGAGCCGAGGTAAACAAAGTCCTTTACTACCTAGAAGTTGTAGCTGTCTATTGTTTTGTCCACTTCGTCGATGTTGGGTGTCCCTTTTTGTTCGAAAGCATATACTTTGTTTTACCCTCGTTTACCGCTAAACCTATTTTAGCCGCTTCCATTTCTATACTCGAGGTGAGGAAATGCGTGCTTGCTATACTGACACTTCGCCCCGTAGCAAAGTCAATCAGCCTTAGTCCGGTTTCGGACTTGGTGTCGTGCAGGCTGTGCCTTCCAAACGTCCTACCAAAGATGTCCTCTCTTCTTATATTGGCGTTAAAATCACCCAATACGATTTTAACATCATGTTTAGGGCATTGCTCGTAGGTTTTTCGAGGAGCTCGTAGAAACTATCTTTGGTAGCGTCAACAAAGCCACTCACCCACCAAAAAATGCAGGACTTAAAGAAAATGCTACACTATGTGCCACCCTGTCATCATCAAATTTATTTAAACTTAACACACCTAAGTAGAAGGAGCCATGCAGCAGCAAATGAGGGAGATGTGCTTCCAAATGTAGAGAGCGATGAAAGTGAATAATTGTCATTGTTATTCTTATTAATAAAAAACTGATTTTCCGATAAAAACTCGTTTACTACATTTTTGCTCCGCAGTTTATAATTTTTTAATAAAAGCAGAAGTGATCCAAGTTCATAAAAGTGTCAAAAATTTCGTCAATATTGGATGTGTCAAAAAAAAAAAATTATGGGAAAGACTAAGTTACGTTAATATCTGTCATAAAAAAAACATGTTGTAATTAACTTATTAGACACAATTGTAATAATAAAGAAAACGCGTTTTGCTCATTATCTCAATAATCACAAAATGTTACTTGGATCAATTCTGTTCTTAACTAGCCATATATAGATTTAAATATATTGAAGTGATAATAACAATATCTATTTTAAAACTGAAACTTATCTTGAACGATCGAACTTTAAAGTGAATAAGAAATAAAACATAGCAATGAGTGAAATCCGGTCAATGGCAGCTGCCATAGACGGCTTAGTGGACAGGGTCAACGCCATATCGAAACTGCAACATGCATCATTTAACGGTTCCGTAAATGTAATGAGGGAAATAAATTACATTCAGGAATTCAATGGTGATAAGTCGAATCTAACTCGATGGATACCCATTTAGCGGCTACTGAAGAGGCGAGAAGATCCGAGATATGGACAGCGATAAAAAACACTAAACTGACAGGAAGGGCTCAGGAGCTGGTACTTAGTTACGAACTGGAAACTTGGAAAGATGTCAAGGAAGCATTTAAACACAATTTTAGACCCGTTATAAATATAACAGACCTAACAAACAGGATATTTTACCTCAAGGTGAGTTCGATAGTAGAACTAATTAATAAAGTAGAGCAAATAATTGCGGATGTTAACACAGCCGCTTTGTATGAGAATGATAGTGCCTCTTTTAGGAAATCACAATATCACACAATGATTGTAAAAATCAAAAGTTTTTGTATCGGTAACTTAGCTAAAGAATTAAGGGATAAGGATAGTTTACAAGAAGTAAAGCAAATATTATACGATTATGCAAGTTAAGAGCAAGGGAATTTTCAATCAAACCAATATAGATTTACTGACCAAAAAACATAGAATTTCAGAAACTTTCAATCAAATCAAGTTAGATTTATGGACCAAAACCCGCAAAATTTAAGAAGTTTTCAACAAACCGACTCTAGGCAGGATTATTCTAGACGTCAATACGTTGGAAGCAATTTCTCAGTGTCCAGTTGAAGAAGTTCATTCCGTGGAGGACCAGGTTTTTCTCAACGGAGCCTCGGTAACAAAGTATTAACACCCTTTATCAGAAATAACGAAAAACACTATTGTCTATGGGATACAGGTAGTATTATCACTATATTAAATACAAATAAACTAAAAGAAGCATATAAAGAACTAGACAAAGTGTTTATCCAACTTAATACTCTGAGCGGCAGAAACAAGGCGCTGTATTCAATTTATCAAGTCCCCAATGAATTTGGATATAATTCTAATTTTTTCATAAAAGCATATGGCATGAATTTAGTTGACAAGGATTATAGTTTATTATTGGGGATGGATGTCATTCAAAACATAGTAGAGAATATAAATGTAGGAAAGAAGCAAATTCAGTTAAAAAATGATACCATATTACCCATGACTCAGAACAGCATAGGTGATTGGGAGTGTTTTGAATTAAAAGATGAAGACGTAATAGCTATGGAGGAATTGAATGGGGAAGAAAAAACTCAACTAGAAAATCTGCTTGGAAAATATGAAAATCTACACTACAGAGAAGGAAATATACTGACTAGTACAGACACCATTATTTATATTTATATTTATATTTATATTTATATTTATTTAACTTATAAACATGTTAACACGTAGATACATTTTTTTTTTTTTTTTATATATCTGGATCCTGCCCCAAGGCTGATACTGCGACCTGAAAGATCTATTGTATCGTAGGATACTAATTAGCCCAAGAGGCAAACCACCTTTCTGATAAAGGTGAGTAAGTCCTTGGTTGACGCATTTTTTAATTCATAAGGTCTAAGCAGTTCTTTGTGTAGGGTACGTCGTCTGACCCCAAAAAGTGCCGGGCAGTCACAAAGGACGTGTTCGGCTGTTTCGACCTCTTCCAAACAGAGTCGACAATCGGTCTCGCTAGACAGACCTAACTTGTTCAGGTGGTATCGTAAATGACAATGACCGGAGAGGAAATTTGTTAGATACCTAATATCCTTCTTATTGTGGTTTAGAAGTTCGTTGTGATGGGTATAAGGCTTAATCAACAATTTGGCTTGCCGCGGGACATTTCTCCAATGAGAAAGTCGGAGATTGTGTTCCCAATTGTTAACTAATGCTGAGATTGTTGCCCAGTTTATGCCACAAAAGGGTTCTGGACCTGAGAATTTAGCAGTAGAGCCTGATCGGGCCAGTTCATCCGCAATCTCATTTCCTTAAATGCCTCTGTGACCAGGCACCCACCAAAGTTTAACCTTATTGTGGGTAGCTAGAGATTGGAGAGCATTGAAGCAGCACTTTACCAGTCTTGAGTCCACAGAATAGGAGCTCAAAGCTTTGAGTGCGGCTTGGCTGTCTGAAAAGACATTTATGTTAGCTCCCTTGATGCCTCTTTGTAGGTTAATCAAGGCGCAGATCTCAATGGCGTGTACCTCAGCTTGAAACACGCTGGGAAATGATCCCAGAGGGACGGAGATTCTAGTGTTGGGCCCGAAAACCCCAGCGCCAACGCCAGAGGCCATTTTTGATCCATCAGTGTACCATATTAGACTTTTTGGGTCTATCGTGGGTCCTCCGTTTGACCACGTGGTACGTTCCCCAATATGAACTTCGAATTTTCTGCCAAAGCAATATTCACTTATCATAAAGTCAGCGACAGTGCAAAGCATGTCCTGATCGGGAATGTTGTTGATAATATTAAGGTGACCCGTAAGGCTACCTGGTTTGTACTTACGAATAAGTTGAAATTTAATAGCGCTTCTAGCGGCTGACTTCCTAATGAAGATCTGTAATGGCGATATGCCAATTATAGCTTCTAGAGCTGCTGAAGGGCAGGTGCGCATGGCACCGGTTATACCAAGACACGCCATGCGTTGAAGCTTATCAAGCTTCTTGGCTGTGGTCTTTTCGAGAACCTTAGGCCACCAAACTAAGGCTCCGTACGAAATGATGGGTCTGACCATCATGGTATACAACCAGTGTATAATTTTTGGATTGAGACCCCAATCTCTACCATACAGTCGACGACTTGCCCATAAGGCCCTAGTTGCACGGTTTATTATAGAGTTGAGGTGAGGATTCCAAGTGAGACGCTTATCTAAGATAACTCCCAGATATTTGACCTCATTGGAATACTCAAGTGTGGTGCCTTTCAGGATGATTGGACCCAAGTTAATGATTCTTCTCTTCGTGAAAGGCACTAGAACGGTTTTACAGGGGTTAACTGAGAGCCCTTCCCTATTACACCATTCTGAAACGATTTGTAGTGAACTTTGCATCACACTCGTGATGGTGGAATCGAATTTACCGCTCACTATGATCGTTAGGTCATTGTTATGTATCAAGAATAGCTTAAGAATAATAACTCAATGTCACTCAACTTCCATCTAGACTGTTACACATACATGTTATACATGACGAGTCAAATCTCTCCCTTTTGTAAACTGCAAGCCAGTATAATGTAAGCACTCGCAGAATAAAGAGTAAAATACGGAAATGGAAACGTGGTTTGTTTTATTGTTCCGAATACATTATATTTGGCGACGAGAAAAATCGTATATACATTAAGCGTGAAGGCATAATAAGTTCGTGAAAAACAAAAAGTGTGCTCAATAAGAAAAGTTATTAAAAAAAAAAAAAAAAAAAAAAAAAAAAAAAAAAAAAAAAATTAAAAATATAATAAAGAATTAAAATACACAAAGGTATTATATATCCAGCGAAGTTTGAACGGTATCGCAGTTGTACATAAGTACATCATATATCATACGATGGCATTGCAAGCAGTAGGGGAAAATAAACCAACTATGACTACAACCGTTTATTCAGCACTCGTTGGCAACATGGAAGCTTTCATCGTGGGAGAAGATGACTTTGACGAATATTTAGAAAGGATGGAGCACATTTTCATTTTAAACAATATTGGAGACGACCGAAAAGTTTCCTACCTGATTAGTATTGCAGGCAAAGATTTCTATGAAAAGACAAAGAAAATTTTATCGCCTCAGCATGCTTCTGCTTACATATACGAAAAGCTTACCAAAATTCTAAAGGGTCATTTCAAACCGGTTCGAAACACACGAGCGGAGAGGTATAAATTTATGTGTCGCACGATGCTAGAAGGAGAAACGCTTAGAGATTTTATAATTGAGTTGAAAATGTTAGCGGAAACGTGTGAGTTTCCAGTAAGGGTGAGAGACTTTTTTAATAAAAACATGTTTCATAATTTATATCTAGTGGTGATTGAAGCCGAAATAGATTTCATTCCATTGTTAGGGAGAGATTGGATGGATGTTATGTTTACAGGATGGCGGGATTTTTTTTCAATAAACAAAGTGAGTGTTGAAGCCGATATGAAGTCAGATATTATAGCAAAATTTCCAACATTGTTTGATGAAGATTATTCCGGGGTCATTAAAATGCATTTAGCTGATATAGCATTAAAAGAAGCTGCACGTCCAGTTTTTTTTTTATTTCAAAGTGTGATAGATAGTATTCTTCGTGGTTTAAAAATGGTGAAGGGGTATGTAGATGATATTATAGTTGGAGGTAAAACCTATGATGATTGTAAACATAATTTATATGAGGTCTTAAATCGACTTGAACAATACAATGTGAAGGTTCGCCTGGAAAAATGTGAATTCTTTAAACGACAAGTGGAGTACTTGGGGTATGAACTTTCTCAGCATGGAATTCGCCCCAAAAAAAGATAATATGCGGGCCATTCTTGAAGCACCAACTCCAACCGATTTGACGTCACTCAAGGCATATTTAGGGCTTCTTAACTTTTATGGTAATTTTATTAGAAACTTGTCATGTCGTTTGGCCCCCCTTTACAAACTTACAGCCAAGGATCAACCATTCAATTGGGATAGTTCTTGTGCAAAGGCATTTCAGGACAGCAAACAGTATCTTTATGAAAACAATCTCCTCGTTTATTATAATCCTACCTTACCGCTGGGTATTGTAGCTGACGCTAGCTCCTATGGAGTCGGTGGAGTATTGTTTCATATAGACCAAGATAACAAAGAGTTACCGATAAAGTTCGCGTCGAGTTCGCTATCAGAATCGGAAAAAAATTACTCGCAAATAGAGCGTGAAGCTTTGGCTATTATATTTTCATTAAAAAAATTTCACAAATATGTTTATGGGCATGGGTTTGTAATTTTTAGTGACCATAAACCTCTGGAAATGATTTTTGGTGCAAAAAAGGTAAATGCTGTGACTGGAGCTAGACTACAAAGGTGGTCAATTTTCATGTCACAATATGATTTTGAAATAAAGTACAGAGAAGCCTCCAAAATGGGAAATGCTGATGCATTGTCGCGATTACCATTAAAGGAAGGTACTAATGTCCAGGAGAATATGATTAATTTCTTTAACATTTCGGGAAACATACCTATTGATAAAGAAAGGATTGAATTGGAAACCCAAAAGGACGATACATTATCCGAAATTATTGAGTATGTTAACTTAGGAAAATGGCCATCGAATAGCTCTAATTTAATGATAAAGAAATGTTTTAGTAAAAGATTCGATTTTTGTGTGGAGAATAACTGTTTATTCTGGGGTAATCGTTTAGTAGTTCCAGATAAATTAAAGCAAACCATATTGCAACTTTTGCACGAAGGACATATTGGTGTTGTAAGAATGAAGGCGATTGCTAGAGGATCTGTTTGGTGGTTGAATATAGACCGAGATATTGAGGTGTACGTAAGGGGATGTGACGTTTGTCAGCAAACAAGCTATAAACCTGGCACAACCAGTCTTGAAAACTGGCCAACTACTTCTTATCCATTTGAACGTGTGCATGTGGATTTTTTTTATCTAAAAGGTGAGACATTATTTATTTTATTTGACACTTTTTCGAAATGGATAGAAATTTTTATTATGAAAAAAACCTCAGCTATGCATGTTCATCAAGTTTTACGTTTAATTTTTCGCACATTTGGATTCCCTTCTGAAATTGTCACAGATAACGGCCCACCGTTCAATTCACAGGAATATGAGGCATTATGTAAAGCCAATAATATTAAAGTTTCGAAAACGCCACCATACCATCCGCAGTCCAACGGAAGCGCTGAAAGAGCAGTACAGACGGCTAAGACAGGATTGAAAAAGTATCTTTTAGATGATAGGTCGAAATCTCTTACGCTTCAAACACAGTTAGATAATTTTTTGTTTCAATATAGAAATACACCCTGCACGGTAACTGGAATATCGCCGTCTGAAGCTATTTTCACTTTTAAACCAAGATCTGCTTTAAACTTCTTGAGACCAAAAGTCCCTAATATTGAACGAAATTCTATAAAAATTATTTATAGAGTGAACAGCGATAGAAGAAATCAATACAAAGAAGTTAGAAAAATTAATTTAAATACAAATAATGACTTTAAAACAAACCAGATAATTTGGTATCGATCGAATAATAATGACAATCCTTTTATTCGATGGATTCCTGGTGTAGTAATAAAAAAATTGTCTAAAGTCGTTTATCTAGTTAATGTAGGAGGCGCACTAAGAAAGGCTCATGGTGACCAGTTAAAACCACGAGTATCTAAAAATTTTAATTTTGAATTGAATAATGAAAAAGAAATTCCTATTAAAAATAAATTAACACCTTCTTGCAAAAGACAAAGAGCCAAATCAGCTTCACCGCCTGATCAGCCACCAAAAAAACAAGCTGCTGGAGAATTTTTAAGAAGGTCAAAAAGAGTGGTTAAGCCACCACAGAGATTTAATTTTGAATTGTTTTGAAAGAGGAGAATGAATTGTATTAAGAAGCGCATACTTATGTATGTATGTATATGAACAAATGTATACATATAATTAATTAATAATTTATTATATGAATAATTTCAATTTCAATTTTATATGAATTATTTCCTACGTTCCTATGTGCCTACATACATATATACATACATGTATGTATTATATTATGTATACGAACAATGGTATATATATATACATATTACATATATATATGATATAGATAGATAGATAGATAGATATAATTTTATTTCCTATAAATTCTTATAAATTCACAAATCTTAATATATAAATTAATTATTACTTTAGTATAGAATATAAGAAATATTTGTGACATTCTGTATTTATGTATACAAGTAATTAAAATAGTGTTGAATGCCACTTCAATGGGCTTATACACATTACAAATATTAGTTTTGGGTGGGGTGACCCTATTAGAAAAAAATTGTATTATCCAAATATAAAGTTTAGCAAAAAATGTATTAGAACAACAAATTGGATTCAGAAAATTGAGTTGTCACAAAAATAAAAAAAAAATTGAATTCACAACAAAATAAATAATTCACTTATAAAGATTTAATAACTACAAGAAATAATTAATAATAATAATTGAAATTAAAATTATACCAGAATATTAGAAAGAGTAGATTCTAAATTATCATAATTCAAATTGAAAAGCCAATGCTTTACAAGTTTTAAAGGCATTCCAGGCATTGCTATTGTCCTGATAGACTGGGGAAGGTTATTAAATAAACGACATGATGAAACTGAATAAAAATTACGAAATGCTATGGTGCGAAAGTTTGGAACAGATACCATATACGAAAAGTTTCCACGCAAGTTGTAATTAGAAAGTAAACGATAGTTGCGATTTCCAGACTTCATAAAGAAAGTCTTCAACACTTTAAAGCAGTACAAATGTCGGACTGGCAGAATTTTCAGGTCGCAGAACAATGGAAAACTAGGATGTCTACTAGGTTTACGGCATAAATTACGTAAAATATATTTCTGAAGAATTAACAATGGTTTAATTTTATTTAAATAAACACCTCCCCAACAAACAATTCCATATTGCAGTTTCGAATGGAAAATTCCATAATATATTGTTTTTAAGAGTATTGTTGAGCAGATGTTTCGCAAATAGAAGAAATGTCTAAGTGTGCAACGAAAATACTTCCTCAGAGTTTCTGTGTGATTCGAAAAGCTCATTTTAGAATCAATTGTAAGTCCCAAGTATTTAAATTCATTCACTTTCTCAATTAAAAAACACTTATCACTGCAATTTGAACTTTCACAAAAAATGGGAGAATGCGTACAATTGCAATTTGAAAGTTTGAATTTTAGGCACTCAGGTGCGTGATAAAAAACATTCGCATCCAAATTGTTGAGCGATGACAAACTGAAAAAAAGTATTTTTGTTTTAGAGCTTATAATCAGATTGTGTTCAGCAAACCAGTTTCTCAATAAATTAAGATCCCAATTAATGTCAGAAACAATATCCAAAGGACTGTACAAACCATAAGAAAAACCTATATCATCCGCAAAAGCTGTAGGTGAACATTTAAAATTAAGTGCAAGAAGTGAATTAATATAAATGAGAAACAGAATTGGTCCCAAAACAGAGCCTTGGGGTACTCCTAAATTGAAGAACTTAACTTCGCTCCTAATCTCATCTATCTTCACTCTCTGCAACCTATCTTTTAAGTATGACCTAAACCAATCCAGTACGAAACCGCGAAAACTGGCTTTTTCCAGTTTGCTCAGCAAAATATTGTGATTGACCATATCAAAGGCTTTTGTAATATCAATAAATAAACCAGCCGTATATTTTTTCCCATCGAGGTTTGACATTATATGAGTACAAAACTGCAATAGCGCATCCTCGGTCGATCTACCTTTCTGAAAGCCAAATTGATTTGGATTAAAAAACTTGGTTTTGTTTAAAAAACTTACAATTCTATTTTTTACAAGTTTTTCAAAGATTTTACTGAAAACCGGAAGAAGTGATATAGGCCTGTAGTTACATATTTCAAAAGCAGAACCTTTCTTGAACAATGGCACTACATCTGCACATTTCAGTGCTTCTGGAAAAACCCCTGCAAATATGCAACGATTAAAAATATCTGCCAAGACATCCACTAGGAAACAAGCAACTGTTTTTACAAACAGATTTGAGATACCATCAGCTCCGCACGAGTTAGAGTTTTTAAGAGTACCAATAACTTTTAATATCTCAAGAGAAGTTATGGGCTTGTATACAAAACTGTTACTTTGTAACAGATCAGCAGACCTACAAGTGGACGAAGAACAGGCACAAGGCGTTAGGACTGGACATGGTTGTAAGCTACTGGCAATAGTTGTGAAATAGCTGTTAAAGGCTTCAGCAATGGCAGGTTCGTCTGAAACGTCGAAGTTATCAACACGTATCGAAGTAGGTTTTTTAGAAGAGGAAGATTTATTAAGCAAGCTATTTACTATTTGCCATTCATTTTTTAAGTTCCCCTTAGCAGAATTAAATTGAGTACGGTAAAAAGTATCTCGGCAAATCGGAATTTCCTTTTTAAGTTCAACGCACAATGTTTTATATCTTCTTTTTAAACTTAGATTATGAGGGTACTTTTTGCACTGAATTCTAAGTTTGTTCTTACCTCTTACTTTATTCAACAGGTACCTTGAGATCCAAGGCTTAAGCCGTTTTACACGTTTTTTTGAGGACAATACTGAGGAACAGCTAAGAATGTGTTTCTTAAGGCAATCCATAAAAATATTATATGCCTTAGAGGCATCTCTGCACGAGAAAACAACTTCCCAAGACTCATAAAAAAGATTGTTTTTAAGTTTACTGAAGTTAATTTTTGTCACTTTTTTAGCAGATTTAGGATTTTTTTTATTCTTGCTATTGATGTTTACTAAAAGTCCTGTCATACAGTGATCAGTGATCATTAAATCCAAAACAAACTTCTCACAGTTACCGAGCGAAACATTTTTGAAGCGTCCGTAGATGTGATCTAGACATCTACCAGATACAATCCTAGTGGGCTCATTGATAAAGCATGCTAGGCCATTCGATGCTAGCAAAGCCAAGTAACTAGAAACAGTTTCACTATTTTCTAAATTGTTGAGATTAAAATCCCCAACAATAATTAAATTCTTAGATTTTTCATTTTCTAAAAGACCTGAAAATTCTTCTATGTATGTCAAAACGTTAAACATATGCAGTCTATATAAACATAAAAAAACATAGACTTCATGGTTAATTTCAATGAAAACTTTCAAGACATCAGCACTCAAAAAGTCAACACTAACTGCATCGAGAATCTTGTATTCCTCTTTCACGAAACAACCAACACCTCCTGCAGCGTAATTCTCATTAGTTTTAGTAACAAAATTGAACCCGGGCAAAGAGTAATCGCATTTTTCAAAATCATATATCCATATTTCAGATACGAAAACAATGTCTGGAATGCACGAAAAAGAAGCGAGTTGAGTAACTAGAGATTGAAAGTTTTCTCTTAAACTTCTAACATTCTGGTGGACAATAAAAAGTTTGTCGTCGCAGTAAGAATTATTTCCAAATAAATTATCACAGTTGGTACTACTAAGATCATGGGTAGAAAAGTCATCAAAAAGATCATTTTCATCAAACATTTATGCAAATGGAAAACCGATAATGCACTAAATAAGTGCAAGATCATTAAAGGATCTAATTACAATGACTTTTCCACCCTCAACCTTTCTCGCAAGAATTTTATTATCTTTGTACCAAACAAATTTAACACATTTATTTATTTTTGCTTGTTTAGCTTTATAGAATATAGCCTGAGTGTACTTAGTAAGTGAATCGTTAATATAAATACCGCTTCCCTTGCTACTGCTGCTGTTGTTGTTGCTGCTAACGTCGCCCACGGTATCGATACCAGTCACATGCGTGTTGAGATTACTTTTGTTTGTCCGCTTTGCGCTCATGATTCGCTGCTTCGTAGAAAGCTCAGAGAACTTCATGCAGATGATTGATTTCAATTTTGGAGACGTGGAGAGTACACCGTTGTTATATATTTTTGTTTGCACTTTCTTTACGTAGCAATTTTCTATTTCGCTGTCAGTAACATCGATGGACAAAGCTTTGTTGAAGATTTGCTTTGCCTTGCTGATAGCATTTTTGTCATTGGCGTTAGACACTCCAACAATTTCGATGCAGTTACTTAAAAGGTGCTGTTGCTGATAGTTTAGCTTGCTTTCTACATGATCCAATTTAAATTTCAGTTCTGCATTTTCTTTACGTAACTCGTTCAGTTCTTGTAGAAAACGACGGTTTGTTTCCTCCATATTAGATAGCTTTACATATATCATTTGAAGAGTGCATTCGCTCTCGCCGTCTCCCATATGTGTAGACGAACCGCTCGCTATAGATTTAACATTACTGTCGGCCGATATATGTTTGATAGCACTAGAAGGCGGTGCATTGTTGTTGTTATGCGTAGGTACAACCGATACGGGCGCACGTAAGGAGCGGCGTCTAAGCACTACACATTTATCACATCGAAATGGATTTCCACTCGATGCGAAATATATATATATATATGCATAATACATATATATACATAATACATGTGTATGTATGTATATATGTGTAGACATTTATTATTATATAGTAGACTGTAATTTAGATAGGTAAAATAAGTTATATATGTAATTTATTAATAATTTAGTTTTTATTTAAGTCTATTCCTAGATGGGAGGAGTGTTATGTATCAAGAATAGCTTAAGAATAATAACTCAATGTCACTCAACTTCCATCTAGACTGTTACACATACATGTTATACATGACGAGTCAAATCTCTCCCTTTTGTAAACTGCAAGCCAGTATAATGTAAGCACTCGCAGAATAAAGAGTAAAATACGGAAATGGAAACGTGGTTTGTTTTATTGTTCCGAATACATTATAGTCATCAGCGTAGCCGATAGCTTCATATCCCGAGTTGCGTAGTTCAGCAAGCAAATCGTCGATGACGAGGGACCATAGCAAAGGAGAAAGGATGCCCCCTTGTGGGCAGCCTTTGATTGCCGTTACCGCCACCGAAATATCTCCTGAAGTCGATTTTATAATACGACTTTCCAGCATGGTCCTAATCCAGCTGTTGGTCGATTCTTCGATACCTCTTTGGCGAATGGCTCTTGAAATTGAGTCATAGCCAGTGTTGTCGAAGGCACCTTCAATGTCAAGAAAAGCACAGAGGGCAATATCCTTAGAGCGATGAACCCCCTCTATCTTATTGACAAGATGGTTGAGAGCATGCTCTGTAGATTTACCTTTTCTGTACGCATATTGACTAGATTGTAGAGGAGAAGATCTATCTAACGTACCTCTAATGTGAATGTCCAGTAGTCTTTCCATGGCCTTTAAAAGGAAGGAGGTTAGACTGATAGGACGGTAGGATTTAGACAGCTCGCTTGGTTTATTACCTGACTTAGGAATGAAAACTACATTAACCTCCCTCCAAGAGAGTGGGATGTAGCACCAATTGTAGCTGGCTCTAAATAAAGCGACAAGTGCAGGTAGTATAAGTTCCAGCCCTTTTTGGAGAAGTGCTGGGAATATACCATCTCCACCGGGCGCCTTAAAAGGTTTAAATGAGCCTATCGCCCATTTAATTTTATCTGGGCTAAATAACCTGCCAGATAAACTGTTTGTTCTACTCTCAACAGCGACCCTATGATCTGTAAGGATAGAATTTGTGGTTAAACTATTAATGGACGAACCGGGGAAGTGGTCCTGAAGCAAGGTTTCAAGAGATTCTGTTCGGTTCGTTGTGAAGGTACCATCAGCTTTCTTAAGTAACCCTACACAGTTTGTGTGATCCTTAGCTAGAGCTTTATGAAGTCGGGCTGCTACCGGCATGTCAGTAATGTTTTCGCGTAGATACATACAGTTATCTTTAAATGTGTAACATTATGTAGATTCAAGAAAAATTATTAAAATTATTATTTAGAGAAAATTAACAATAAAAGATTATAAAAAGGATAATTAATAAGATTGAAATTTTAAATTTAACTTCAACAAGAACTAAATAAAACAATTAAAATAAAATAAAACAAAATAAAACAAAATAAAACAAACCCTAAAACCCTACAACAAAAATCAGTTTAATTTCAAAATTTTAATTCTAATTTTTATGTGCAAAAATGTAATTTCAGTTTTCTTTGGAAGTCGTTAGTGTCTGTTGATCTTTTTATATTAACTGGAAGCGAGTTCCACAGTCTTATGGCGTATACAAAAAATTGTTTTTTGACGTCATAATTGTATGTGGGCGCAATAAATGCACCACTTCTAACTGATGACGCGAATTGTAGTCTCTGGAAAAGATAATCCGGGGTTTCATTTACTTTAATATTAAACAGGAAAGTCAGTGTTTTGAGATCCAGGTATTTTTGTAGGTCCATTCCGAAAAATTCCCTAACGCGACCGGAAATGTGATCTCTTCGACTCATATTGTATGCATACCTTACAGTACTATTAATAGCAACTTTAAACTTCCGCGAGCTACTGCTATCAAGGTCACAGAACACTGGATGGGCATATAATAATATCGGTAATAGCAGTGACCTTACTAACATCGCTTTTGTCTTACATGGGAGGTATTTTCCAACTTGATATAGTGCTCGTAGAGATCTATAGACCTTAGAGACTTTATTAATGATATGGTCTTCCCAAGTAAGACTCTGATTAAATATGACTCCCAGGTTTCTAACGGTGGAGACATATGCAAGTGGCGATCCATCAATGAAAAGTTGAGGTAAAGACAGAGTATCTATGGGTGATCGGCTAATAGCAATTGCCTGACTCTTGCTAGAGTTTAACATCAGTCTGTTCTTTCGTGACCACAAGGCTATTGACTTCAAATCCTCAATAAAACGCTCAGTTGCATCCTCCACTAGATCCAAAGGATAGCTAAGGTACAGTTGAACGTCATCCGCGTACATTTGAACCTTGCAATATTTTAACACGGACGGAAGGTCATTGTTAAATAAAGTAAATAATAGAGGCCCCATTATTGATCCTTGTGGGACTCCAGCTTTGGTTTCAATGAAGTTTGATAGCTTTCCATTAGCATATACAGCTTGGGAACGATCTTTTAAGTAGCTCTCTATTAATTTTAGTGCTTTTGAGTCGAAAGTGAAATAATTTTTAAGTTTAAGTATGAGTATATCATGTGGTACTGTATCAAAAGCTTTAGAAAAGTCCAGTAACACAAGCGATGAAAGATGATTCTTATTCATTTCTACTCAGAGATCCTCTACAAGATTTACCAGCATTGTAGTACAGCTATACTTTTGCCTGAAGCCAGATTGAAAGGGAGTAAGAAGATCGAACTCGATAAGGTACGAGTTGATTTGTTGGCTCACTAACTTTTCAAAAACTTTTGATATAAATGGAAGTATTGAGATGGGACGGTATTCTTTATTTTGTTTGGTCGTATTTTTTGGTATAGGAATTATCTTAGATGACTTCCAGGATCTCGGATACTTAGAATATGTGATAATGTTATTGAAAATAAACGTTAATTCGGGCAGTACTTCAAGAATTATTATCTTCAGGAATTTCGGATGCATGTTATCCAATCCAATTGCATTTGACTTAATTGCTTTTATGGCATTAAGTACATCATTTTCAAAAATTCTTTGAAAACAAAAACTTCTAGATGTACTGGAAGTCCGAGGTGGTACTACGTTAGATGTATCTACAGTGAATCAAAAAAGTTTAGGCACAGTGCTGTTTTCAAAGTTTATCTGTAAATAACTATTTTTCCACTTAATTTACAAAAATAATTCGGATGTAATTTTTAAAACGGAACATTTTATTAAATATTTACACAAAAGATAATTCATATTTCATTTCTGGTTTAGGTATAAAGTTATAAAAGTAAAAAAAAGCATGATTTCATATCAAAAAAGTTTAGGCACACTTGTGAAAATTTTGAATTTAGGTCCGATTTTCGCACACCTAATATTTGGTTAGACCTCCATTGGCCTGGATAACGCTCTCTAAGCGTCTACGCATACTTCCAACTAAGTTAGATGTCTGCTCGGGTGTTATATTTGCCCATTCTGTGCGTATCGCCTCCTTAAGTGAATCCTTTGATGTTATATGATGACTCCGTATTTTTTTTTCCAGTAAGTGCCAAATATGTTCAATGGGATTCGTATCGGGCGACTGTGGGGGTGTTTTCAATTGTTTGCAATGGTAAATAAGCCATTCCTGCACAAGATACGACGAATGTTTTGGGTCGTTGTCTTGTTGGAACAGAAATGGTTTCCCATTCAACCCCAATTTTTCAACACTGGGAGCCAAATTTTCTTTTAAAATATTCAAATAGAAATACTTGTCCATTTTCTCATCAATAAAGACGAGATTTCCCACTCCGGATGCCGCCATACACCCCCACACCATGACATTACCGCCGCCGTGTTTCACTGTTTTAATAACATTATTTTCTTGGAGCTCTTTGTTCGGTTTTCGCCAAATTTTCTGTGCGCCATCTGAACCAAATATATTGAACTTTGATTCGTCACTAAATATCACGCTATTCCAGAATGATTCCGACTGATTAACATGGAGTTTGGCGAACTCCAACCTCTTTTTCTTATTTACAGCCGAAATAAACGGTTTGCGCCGAGGAACTCGTCCGTGGTAACCAGCTCTGTTTAGCGTATTCCGTATTGTTTGGGGATCGAAGTTTTCCTCAAAACTTTGCTGCATTTCATGGCATAATTTGACAGCCGAAATCTTTGGATTTTGAGCCACTGCAGCTACTATAATCCGCTCCTGGCGTGGTGTACATTTTTTTGGCCGTCCAGATCTGCTCTTACGCTCTAAGTTTCCAGTATTTATGTAATGCTTTATAATGTTTCGTACACTTGAATATGGCCTCTGCACTATATCGCCAATTTCGCGATAAGATTTTCGCTGCACGTGAAGGTTAATTATAATTTTACGGACGGCTACCGGAATTTCTGTACGGCTCATTTTGCTCATTCTATCACGAAGTCAAGATCGACAATAACTTGAAACATTTGCCAAGGACATCCTGCGCAAAGGAATAGAGCAAAGAAAACTAAAAGATTACCGTTATATTCGCAGAATCATGAATCACACACAACGTGTGCCTAAACTTTTTTGATGTGGATTTTTATTTCATTTTGTTATATTTCGAGTTGTGCATGAAGTAACGGGATATTTTTTTATGTATTTGGATGGGAATAAACTAAAGATACTAACTACATCAAAAAATCGGTTAAAATATTTATTATTAAGTAAGTCAGCACACATTTTCTCAAAAACGTTGCCTGTGCCTAGACTTTTTTGATTCACTGTATGTCATTTTCTTGTGTAAAAGAGATATTGGAGGCAGCAGCGAATTTAATGTTTAAATCATAAGGACTTACTTCGCTAATACCAGAGTTAGCTGCCTTCTGCTTACCAATACCTAAATTTTTTACATTTTTCCAAGTACCTGCCATACTCAGATCAGGCCTAAACTTAGACATGAAAAACCGAGTCTTTGCCTTTCTTACTGCTTTTTTCGCATTATTTCTCATTGTTTTGTAGTCATTAAAAAATTCTGGAATTTTGAACCGTTTCCATCTTTTATAGGCTCTGTCCCTGAGTACAAACATTTGTTCAATGCTAGGATTTAACCACTCACAGATTTTGCTTCGAATGTTAAAGGTTCTTAAAGGAACATGCGATTCAAACAGACTGTTGACGTTTGCGGTAAAGAAATTTACTTGTTCATCGATGGAAGTTATATGACGAAGTCTTAACCAATCAATGCTTATTATGTCTTGTAACAAAGACACTTGATCTATAGCCCTGAAATCTCTATACACAACTGTTTTGACTTCACTATCGATGCTAAAGTCTAAATCAAAAAAAAGGATGATAAGGTCGTGTTTTGAAAAACCTGGAACATCTAATTGACCATAATAATTAGTTCGATCTGTCTGGTTAACTATGAATAAATCGAGTAAGGTAGAATTTCTGCTACTAAAATGAGTTGGTTCAGTATCATTTACCGGAAAAAGCTGTAAGGATCGTAAATTATTTACAAACCGATTAACACTTGGATTAGTTCTATCTAAGAGGTTTATGTTTAGATCGCCACAGAGTACTATATGATTGTATCGTACAGATATTCTCTCAACAAGACTGATAATACCAGTGGAGTCCGTGAGATTAAGTGGTTTATAGATAACTCCCAACAAGCATTTGTCAAGTCCGCATGCAATTTCAAGAAATAGGTATTCAAAATTTTCGTGTGCATCAAAAACGTCCAGCGGCTTACATTGTATACTGTTCTTAATAAAAATTGCAACACCACCACCTCTTCTACCACTTCTGTCAGCACGATATGTTTTGTAACCACTAATTTCGATGGTATTATTACTAATACTTGGACATAACCACGTTTCAGATAAACAAATAACATCGACTTTCCCTTCACTAAATATTATTTTAAATTCATCCAAGTGTTTAACTAAGCTTTGGGCATTTATGTGACACACCGGAAGACCGGAGTATCTTTTACAGAAAACGGTCAGCATTAACCGAGTTTTGTGGATAGGATATCTGACACTACCACAAGGACTGGAGGAATCGCTTTCAGATTCTATTTGCTCTTCGGTCATCTAAAAGGATATAAAAAACCAAGTGAAACAAGGTGATCAACAAACAGAAAACGACAGCCAAGTAACTTCCACATAAAAACACATAGTCATTATTCATTATTCGGAAAAAAAAATTTAGAAAAGCTAGCTAATGTAAAGAAAAGGGTTTTAGAATTTGTTTTATACCTAATATGATGAGATTTAAGATTGAATTTTAAAAATAAAAATTAAAACATGAAAAATAAAACTTTGAAAAATAAAAGTTTGTGAGACGCTGGAACTAAATGTTGACTTGGGAGCCACTGGTGTTTGTTGACATTTGATATGTTCCATTTCCATTTTGATGTTTAGAGGCGGCGACAACTTCATTAAGCTTGTCAAGACTGTCAATATTCACGCGGTTTGAAGATGATGTTGTTTTTATATAAATTAATCCACGCGACGAAAAAGCTGAGAAGATTTGTTTTGTACGTCTATATTTTATTGCTTGTCGCATAAGAACTCGGTTGTGAGGTGTTAGACTTTCATGCAAATAGATGCGTTGATCCGAGTTCAGTCCAGCATCACGTAAACAGATTTGCCGCGAGTTATTCTTTTTAAATGTGTTCATAGCTTGCAAAACTGAGATTTTGTCGTATGTAGAGTGAAATTTGACTATAACCACCGAGTCTGATTTTGGTTTCGCTCTAAAAATTCTATTTACAACGATCGGTTGGCAATTCACAGCAGTGCAGATGTTGTTAAAGGTGGCCTTTAAGTTCTCTTCGGGAATAAATGGTATTCCTACCAATACTTCGTTATGCATTAAATAGACTTAGTCCCAGGAAATACAGGGTTTCACAGTAGGTTATACCGACTCCCTCCTCAGAGGAGGAGGTAATTAAACAGGTCTCTGAATTGGAGGCACAGGGAATCATTAGAAAATCCAAAAGTCGGTTTGCCTCACCAGTGGTTATAGTTGCCAAAAAGCCTAATACCTATGGTGAAGTTAAGTACAGAATTTGTGTTGATTACAGAAAGCTTAACGAGATCACTGTCGATGATAAGTTTCCTCAACCCAACGTTGAGGGAATCCTTACAAAACTAGGAAGATCGCAGTATTCCTCAACGCTGGACCTTGCGAAGGGCTATCACTAAATTTTAATGAGGCCCCAAGACATAGATAATACAGCATTTGCAACGCCAATGGGTCTATATGAGTATGTCAGAATGCCGTTCGGGCTCAAGAATGCCACGGCTACATTTCAGCGTCTGATGAACGAAATTCTAAGGGAATAAGTTTAATAAAATTTGTATTGTCTATTTAGACGATATTTTAATTTTTTCAACAACCATCGAAGAACATTTATTAGCTCTGGAAAAAATTTTCAAGAGACTTCAGGAACATAATTTTAAAATACAAACCACTAAATGTTCATTTTTCCGTAAAAACACAGAATTCTTAGGACATATTCTAACTTCAGAGGGCATGAAACCTAATCCTAACAAGATCGAAGTAATCCACAAATAGAAAATACCCAGCACCGAAAAACAGCTTAAAGGTTTTTTAGGAGTCACGGGATATTATAGGAAATTTATTCAAGGATATGCTAAAATCGCATACCCTATGATTAAGTACTTAAAGAAACAGAGCACCACTATAAACACAAACGACCCTGAATATATAGAAGCATTCGAGAAATTAAAAGTTATGATAATAAGACACCCAGTACTCAGATATCCAGATTTCTCCAAACCATTTACGCTTTTCACGGTAAACCTCAGTTCAAAAGTAAACACAACACAACTAGATAATCCGTTTATGATTTTTTATTATTATTCACTATTAACTATTCTATTATCTATTTTCACAATATATTATAATTCTTAGTACTATTCTTAATTTTACCGATTAACTTGAAAGATGTAGTAATATTAATATTTAGTTAACATGAACGATGTAATAATATTTATATTTAGTTAACATGGACGATGTAGTAATATTTATATTTAGTTAACATGAACGATGTAGTAATATTTGAATTCGACGAACACCAAAGATTTAATTATATTTAGATCAAAGATTTAGAAAGATTTAGAGTTAGTAAGATTTAAGTAACTGATCGTATTGACTGGTGTGTTTTCATTTCATACGCATACGACCATATTCTTGACCTATCCAAGAATATAAAACAATGGAAGAAGAAGAAAATTAAAAGAATGACCCACTTATGAAAATGGGAATGCTGCAGTATCGAAATGCAATGTCATTGCGAAGTGAGGAACGAAATGTGATGTCAGCATTTTATGCCCAAGCGTTGATATGGGAGTTCAATGTTCCAGAGTTACTTAGGTCAAAAGAGTCTATTTGACGTAGCTAAGTAAGCAATAAAGAAGGGAAGTTTAAATGGGGCAAGAGGAAGTTGCGACACTGATCGTAAAGGTAATTGATCGCAAGTGTATTGACTCGAAGTGGAAATGGGAATTATGACGTTATAAGATGAATGGGGTGAGATAAGATGGGATAGGTATTGAGGTTGGGTATGAGACAGTTGGATGGTTGTGAAGTGGTGCACTTTACAACAGACCGATAAGGAACTCCTAGCAATTGTTTGGGCCACAAGGTACTTTAGGCCTTACTTGTGGGGAAAAAAGTTTAAGCTCAAGACAGATCACATGCCAATTAAATACATGAAAAATAAATACTCAGGTAAAGAATTTAGCCAACGGAGTTAGAGGTGGTTGCTCAAACTTCAAGAGTTTGATTTTGAGAAAGAGTACCTGAAAGGTAGACAAAATATTGTAGCCGACTTCCTAAGTCGTATGCATGAAAGCAATGCACTATCAGAAACGGAACCCTCAGGAAATGATAACATAACAACACATATACCTGTTAGAGATGGAATAGTAAACCCACGTAAAACGCAGGTCATCTTAACAAGGCAACCCCGAAATCAAATAGAAGTACTCCATGGCAGACGTATTATTTATTTAGATATGGAGCAGAATGAAAGTATCTGGAAAGATAGCTTAAAAACTTATATAACCTTCGGAAGAGTAGGAATATTTTCAGAAACAACAGAACAAGATTATCGTGTAATTGAAAATATAGTCCTAGAAATGTTCGCAGCAAACACAAAACTACAGTTTGTCAGATTTACAAAAAGAGCACATGAATTCCAAACACTTAGAGAGTTTCAAAAGCAGATATCGTTATACCATATTAGAGAATCAGGGCATTCAGGAATAATGGAAACATACAATACCCTAAAGAATAAAATATATTATCCTAAATTGGTAAAAGAAATTACTCAAATTATAAACAATTGCGATAAATGCAATACAGGCAAATATGATAGAAAACCTATTAAAGAAAAATACAAAGTTACACCTACTCCCGAAAGATTAAACGAAACGATTCACGTAGACATATACCATATAGATATAGAGAAACAATATTTCTTTACAGTGATAGATAAACTTTCTAAAAAAGGTTTTGTGTATAAACTTCAATCCAAAAACCATTTGCATAAAAGAGAATGTTTTTCAGAACATTTTTCAAAAGTGGGGAAACCCAGGACTATAATTTTAGACAATGAATTCAACTCCGTAGAGCTAAAAGATTTTCTGAGAGAACTCGCAATAGAATTACATTATGCGAAACCTTACTCACACACTGGCAATACAGATATTGAACGCCTGCACAGCACAATTTTAGAAGGATTTCAACTTAATAAGAGATTAGGCGACACCACATGGAAAACCGTGCTGAGAGCCTTCAACATATACATAGTAGAAGTTAATTCAGGAAAAAGAAAAGAGAACCGAAAAATTAAACTAAAACAGAATTGATTTTGCGGAAAGACGAGAAGAAGGATACGTATAAAATTACAGACATGTTAGGAACAAAGTACAACCATACTACAGAAAAAAAAAATTAGAAAACGCACATTCATCAAACATTAAAAAGGAAAAATTATTTGCAGGTATTAATTAGGATGCTGGTTATGACAATACTGATTCCAGTAGGGGGACCGGAGCTGATGTTATCACCTCTGAAGTCACAGACCGGGATGACAACGGTAGCCATTAATGAAATCAAAATAGATAATGATGACAGAGAACTCATAGATCAAAATTTAGAAATTATAAAAGAAAAATTATCACAATCTTATTGAAACAGTTAATAAACAAATATCTATAAACAGAGACTTGTCAGACCATATATTAAAGATAAAGAAATCTCTTGACGACGGCCGACGTAAATTCGCAGATCTTTCCAAAGGGCTGGACAATATAGAAAAACAATTCGTACACAAGTTAGAAGAAATGGAGATCAGATTAAGAACTAAACTTATAGAAGACCAAATAGATATAATTTTGGATCAAATATCTATGATGAAATTAAGAGTAGTTCACCCTGGACTGTTAGATTATGAAGAATTGCAAGCAGAACATCTGGACATAGACAGACTACAAAATTTGAAGACAGATATCATTGGAGTAGAAGACGAAACCTTAGTATTAGTCATTAAAATTCCAAAAACTTTTGATTTAGTAGATTTAAAAATAGATATACCGTTACCAAACATGCAGCATTTGGAAATAGATTCAGAAAATATCCGACATGTGATGTTGAATAATAATACTTATACGGTAAGAAATAAAGTAGTGTATCCTAGGGATTTAATATTAAGAAACGATTGCATCCAAAAGAAAACTTGTATGTTAAGGAAAAATTATAATTTTGAGATAGTATATATTACAGATAATCTTATTGTTGTAAAAAATAACAAATATGCAATAAAAAATGAATGTAACAAAAAACAATTCGAACAATGTGTTAACTGTTTAATATATAAATATATAATTGTAGCATTAGGATTGGTAATGAAATAATAAGCAATAAGGAAATGAAATTTAAATTTGACATTAAACTAGAAGAAAGAACAGAATTCAATCTTACTCAGCAATTGCGATTTAGCAATTTTACTTTAAAAGAAATAAGTAATATAAAAGAAATACAAGAAGCATATCTAACTAAAAAATATCTGTGGATATATACAGGCACTTTGAGCCTGATTATAACTACTCTGTTTATAATACCTTACATAATAATAAAAAGAAAGAAAAATGTAAAAATAAATATAAATGAACAAATACAATTTTAAACGATTCAGGAGAATCTTCAGAGAAGGAACGGAGGAGTTGTATGACCAAATGCATTATAGTGCTGTTACGTCCGATACTCCACTACAGTTACTTAACGGCATTTCCCTTGCCCCGCCCCTGTATAACGGAAATACACGCGCCAATTATTTATGCGCACTCAGCATAAGGTAATGGCATTTCCGCTTTCCCCACCGCATGCGCAAACAAGATAACGGATATGCACGCGCTAGCCATTTATGCGCAATTAGCATAAAATAAGTTCATATTTCATTGCACGGGCATGAAATATGAATATTTCGTAAACAACTGCATTCCTTTCCCACAGAAAGCTATGCGGGTGTATTTATCATGATTCCTGTAGAGTTTTTCAGAAAACATTCGTTGTCCAGTAGTCATAGAAATCAGTTGTATTCTTTCTTTTAAATTACATAAAGATTTTTTTTTATTAAAGTTGAGTAATAAAACCTTTATTACGTAAGTAGCAAAGTGATTAGCTTTCAACCCACGAAAGTTGCTAAAATCCACACGAAAATTCCCTACCATGACAAAACACAAACACAAAAAACTCAACTCCGACGCTTACTAAGCAGAGCCGCGAAGTGAAAATCATGCATTAGTTTACCAATACAAATTATCATAGGTGTTATGCCCGTATGACAATATGCATTGGCCCACCAACAAGAAAGTCACCCACGACCCGCTATCCGCCAGAAGTTACACAAATTCCGTCATTGCACCACCGCGTGAGACAAAAAATCTCACAGTGCTTGCAATAACCGAATCTATGCAACCGCGAAGACAATGGGAATGGGAGACAAAAGGAGAACCCTAGTCCACTACTTTGTTTATTTGTTTATTTATTTTGCCAAAATAAGACAACTTTGCTAACAATATTTATAGTAAAAAGAAGAATAAAATTAAATTACTATTACAATAATCAAATAGGAATTGAAAGACCATAAGTGAAAAAAAAGTGAAAAGTTTAACAAAATAAATCAAAGATAAATTAAGAATTAAGAAAAAAAAAATAATATTCAAGATAAATTAAAAACTAAAAAAAAAAAATCACACTAATATTATAAATGCGAAAGTAACTCTGTCTGTCTGTCTATTACCTTTTCACGCCTAAACCGCTAAACCAAATGTAATGTAATTTGGCAGAGAGATAGTCTGGGACCTGGTAAACATAGGTGAAAAAGCCGCCCGCTAGGTGGCGCTGGAGTCAAATTATTAACAAAACCTTTTCACGCCTAAACCGCTAAACCAATTTTATTGGAATTTGGCAGATAGATAGTCTGGGACCTTGGGAAGGACATAGGCGGAAAAACCACCCGCTAGGTGGCGCTGTAGTCAAGTTATTAACAAAACCTTTTCACGCCTAAACCGCCGAACCAATTTTAATGGGATTGGGCAGAGAGATAGTCTGAGACCTTGGGAAGCACATACGCGAACCCACCCGCTAGGTGGCGCTGGAGCCAAGTTATTACCAAAATCTTTTCACGTCTTAACCGTTGAACCCATTATAATGTAATTTGGCAAAAAAATAGTCTGGGACCTAAGGAAGTACATAAGCGAAAAAACTGCCCGCTAGGTGGCGCTGGAGTCAAGTTATTAACAAAATCTTTTCACGCCTAACCCGCTGAACCAATTTTAATGTATTTTGGTATAGACTTATTCTGGGACCTGAGAAAGGACATATGCAAACAAACTACCCGCTAGGTGGCGCCAGAGTCAAGTTATTAACAGCTTCCGTATGAATTGACCAAAATAAGTCATATTCACAATGTATATATGTTGGTATAGTGCCTAAAGAGAAAAGTGCAAAATCTGGACTCAAAAGGTGGCGCTGGAGTCGAGCTATTAACAACTTTTACATTAATTGACCAAAATGTCTCATATTCACAATATGGGTTGGTATAGTGCCGAAAGAAAAAATTACAAAATCTGGACCCGATAGGTGGCGTTGGAGTTTAGTTATTAACAACTTCTATATTAATTGAACAAAATAATTTATGTTTGTTTAGTGGCTAAAGTGAAAACTACAAAATCTGGACCCGATAGGTGGCGCTAGAGTCGAGTTATTAACAAATTCAATATTTAGGGAAACAAAAAGCAAAAAAATAAAATTGGATCTAACGGACATGTTTCTTTCGTGTTGAATGGTAAATAGTTTTATCAAATTCTCAACTGCAAGACGGAGAAGGTATGCTCTAGTTAAAGAATATTTGCACCGAATAGCTGCCTGTGGTGAAAAGTAGAATATGTATGGAGCTAGGCAGTGGTTGGATGTACATATGTTCATTCATATATGCACACCTAAAACACATGCCCAATTCCTCTCTTCACCTTGGAAAGTTTATGGTGACAGTCTGATAGACTTTTCATTACATTAACCACGAGAAACGATAAAAGTCATAGGTAGTGCAATGCTAAACCCCATGCCTTACGTGTAACAGTACACAAGCTCTTATATTCGGGACTGGAAATTCTTCCCCATCCACGGTACTGTTTCAGTCAGTCTTCCAATGCCAAGCAAAAGTCCTTAAAATCCTTTGCAGATATCATTGCGTTAAAAATTCAGAAATTCTTAAAAAATTAATATTTGACATTTGACGTCGGAAGAGCGTTGTAGATGCCAATGCCTTATATTATTTTGATTAAAGAAAAAATTATTATTGGCTTTTAAATGTTTGCTCCTAAATCGAACATTTCATGTGGTACAACCAAATAATAGTAGAAAAATTATGCTGTTTTTCATTCACACTTTGAACATATTGTGTGATTCAACAAGGTTTGCCGGAACTTGGCGGTACTACCCAGATCCACATTACTAGAGCAGCGTTTTGCCTAATAAGTAACGCGACTGCTATTGGGCGCGGGCGGGACAGCTAGTATCAAATATAAATTAAAAATCATAAAGAAACTTCAGCCATCATTCGAGCAACTATTTTATTCTTAAAACTAGCTCTGCTAATGTTGTTACTAAACAAATCGGAAAACTTATTAAATGTCTTGGAACACCGATTGAAAGGTTCATGAGACGCAAAATTAGTCTTTGAAATACTCTCCTTTAAAAATCTGGTATACCTTAAAGTACGAACATTTAAATTTACAGATACTTTGGAACACAAAAAGCTCGAGTCAATGTTTCCGTTCAAAAGATCAAACGCAAATAACACTTCAGACAATTCTCTACGTCTTACAAGACTGTACATATTAATAAGCTTTAAACGATGGCAATAAGGAGGCAACACAAAAGAGTCAGAGCTCCAACCAAGACCTCTCAACGCGAACAACAGAAAAGAAGGAAGGCAAATGCCAACTTCTATTCGTCGGCATAAATCAGAAAGCCGCGGCGGTATTAAACCAACGCGATGGAAACGCCCTGTGCGGCTTCTACCGGGTGAAGTTCACGATACCGTCAAATAAGAGAACTACTGATGAGACTGCTACAAGCAAACCTCCAATACAGTAGGGTGGCCACAGCCGTCCTCTGTGACTTCCTGACAAAAGGAGGTGCCGACATAGCCCTTATCCAAGAGCCCTGTATCGTCAAAAACGGGGGCAAGGATGGGGTAATAACTTCAAAATTTTTACCAACACAACCGGTAAGTGTCGAACCTGTATTGTAGCAAATAAATCTCTAAACGTCTTCTCTATCCCACAGATGAGTACGGGAGACCTCACGGTCATAAGACTGGAGTATAAGGAAGGGAGCGGGGCAGGCAAAACTATCTTGTTAGCGTCCTGCTACCTTCCCTATGACTCACTAACTCCACCACCAAGTGAAGAGTTGAGAAACCTGCTTAACGAGGCCAAAATATCAGGAGAGGGGATCATTGTGGGAGCGGATGCTAACGCACACCACATTGCCCGGGGCAGTACCAACACAAACCCAAGGGGTGAGTCTCTTTTTGATTTCTTAAACATTGAAAATCTCGTAACTTTCAACGTAGGTTGTACCCCAACTTTTATTAACAAGATCAGAAGGGAAGTTTTAGACATAACCTTCGCTACCCCAAACGTCACACATCTAATATCAAACTGGAGGGTCTCAGACGAGACCTCCATGTCTGACCACAGATGGATTTGTTTAGGTCTTGCCACAGGGCGAAAGACAAGAACCCTAGTCAGAAACCCGAGGAGCACTAACTAGGACCTCTTCGTCTCAACCTTAACAGACAAATTAGGAACTCCACGGCCACGGCCTGAACACATTCAGGACGAGGATGACCTTGATAGGAAATTCCTTCGTATTCAATCCACAATAACTGAATCCTTTGAACTAGCCTGTCCACTTAGAGCCTGTGCGGCCAAAAGCAAAAATAGATGGTGGACGAGTGACTTACAGGAAAAAAGGAAGGAGGTTAGGTAATCTTTTAATACCTTATTGAGCAGTAAGCTGGGAACGGACTGGGGAATTTATAGAGACAACAGACGTAGTTTCAAAAAATTAACCAGCGCCGCAAGTAGAAACTCATGGAAACTTTTCTGTAGCGACATCGACAGCACTAGTGAAACAGCGAGGCTCAAGAAATTTCTCTCTAGGGAGCATGCCCAACCACAGCTTTTACGAACAAATGGTGGGGCGGCAACCTCGGGGGAATCACTTGAACTGCTGTTAGATAAACATTTCCCAGGTTGCCTTCAGGCCCCCGCCGGACCTGCTCGGTTAGGGTTAGCCGTACCAGGGACAGTTAGGGAACTCAGAGACGAATCTAGCGAAATCATAGACAAAGATAAGATCAGGTGGGCCATACATTCGTTTAAACCCTTCAAAGCTCCTGCAAAGGACAATATACAGCCCATCTTCCTCCAAAAAGGTCTTTCAGTATTGGTGCCGCACTTGGTAACAATTTTCAGAGCCTGCTTGGCTCTAGGCTATAACCCTAAGTTATGGCAGGAAGTAACGGTTGGTTTTCTACCTAAACCAGGAAAAGATCTTAGCACAGCGAGTGGATACAGACCCATCAGTCTCACGTCCTTCTCGCTTTAAACCTTGGAAAGAATTTGCGATGAGAAGATCAGAGCAAACCTATCTTTATCTATACGAAAAAGTAACCGACACGCATACATGAAGGGAAAATCCGTAAAAACAGCCCTTCACGATATAGTCAGCACTATCGAAGGTGCCTTTACGTATAAGGAGTCCGTACTCGGCGTTTTCCAAGACATAGAGGGCGCTTTCAATAACATTAAGACTCAGGGCATCATGAAAGCTCTCTCTAAGTACAACAAACGGAAAACGATAAATAACTTCATTGAACATATGCTCTCAAACCGAACCATTTTTGTCGATCTCGGCTCCGAAAGCAGAAAAAGGAACGTATGGAACGGGACCCCCCAGGGAGGTACTAGTCGTAGACGAACTCTTAAAAATCCTTGCAACAAATGGATTCAAATGTATAGCATACGCTCATGACCTCGCTTTGCTCACGAGAAGCAAACACTTAAGCACATTAGGGGAACTCATGCAAGCCGCTCTGCAGTTAACCAAATCTTGGGCAGACAGGAACGGATTAGGAGTAAACCCAGAAAAGACCAATATGGTGCTGTTCTCTAAAAGACTTAAATTTCCAGGCTTCAAGGCCCCGTCGTGTGTGGGCACCGTAGCGCAAGTGGTTAGTGCGTCGGACGACTGAGCCAGCGGTCTTGGGTTCGAGTCCCGCCGCAAACGCCTAAAAAGTTTTTCACAGTGCCCACCTCTTTCGAATGCCTGACAAGCATTCAAGAGTATCATTTGTCATGTAAAGCTTCCTAACTCGCCGTTCGAACTTTCGGAGACGGCAGAAAACTGTAGGTCCCTTCCATTCGTGCAAAAATATAACGCGCAAACACAAATGGTTGCGAGAAGCTAGGCTTGGTTCTACCTAGGACTGCTGAAGCCAAATATTTATTTATTTATTTTTTTTAAGGCCCCGTCGTAGGGGGAGTTCAGCTAGACCTAAAGGACCACGTAAACTACTTAGGAGAAAGAATCTAGAAAATAGAATTAACAAAGCCAAAAGAGCTTTCTGGATTTGCCGGAGAGCTTTCGGCAAAACGTGGGATTTGTAACCAAAACTAGTTCAATGGATCTTCTCTTGTGTAGTCAAACCCATATTACTCTACGGAGTGTTAGTTTGGCGGCCAGTCGTGAATAACAGCTATGCGAAAACACTACTAACTAACCCCCAGCGAATGGCCTGTCTATTCTTCCTATGAAACTGGAGGTCAAAAGGACAGCGGGGCTTTCTGCAATCAGATTGCAGACCCTGGGTCATTTTAAAGACGAGAGCCTCACAGGACACAGAGCTATCTGGAAAGATGTTTCAAAATCCTCTGGACTTGTCAGCAGACCAAGTAATCTCATAGAAAAAGAAAAGTCGAATTCCCTAGCCGTGAAAAATGACTACAAGGCACAGCGATTGCCGAAGTAGAAGGCACTGTTTTATACACGGATGGATCACACATAAACGGAGAATCGGGCGCTGGTGTACACTCTTCGGTTCTCCGATAAATATATCCATTCACTTAGAACCCTCGGTGACTGTTTTCCAGGTGGAAGTTTTTGCAATTCTCAGGGGCGTAGACGAACTCGTCAATAACGATACCAGAGACACTTGCGTACACATCTGCTCGGACAGTCAGGCAACACTTAAAGCACTTGCGAACCCACTAACTAATTCCAAATTAGTGAAGGAATGCAAATAAAAACTCAACACCCCTGCAAGATCCTGCACGGTAAATCTGCTCTGGGTACCTTGCTATAACAATATACCGGGTAATAAAAGGGCGGACGAACTTGCAAGAGCAGGGGCGGAAGACGTAGAAAACCTCACAGTAAATACTATTGGTACAAGCAGTGAAAACTGCCTATAGTTTGTCTTTTGTAAAACGCCACGCACTAATGTGGAGTCAGATCCAAACATGTAAGGCTGCCAAAGAAATGATGAAAATTCCAAACCCACTGCGGGCTAGAAAGGTACTGAATTCGGGCTGAGTTCAAATAAAACTATTGACTGGCTTATATACGGGACACATCAACTTAAATAAACATGCCAACCGAATGGGACTAGTGCAGCACAGCACCTGCCCGGGTTGTGAAGAAGAGAAAGAAAGTATCAAACACTTCCTCTGCGATTGTATTACTCTATGCTCAATAAGGCAAAAATACCTGGGAAGACACATCCTGCCCGGGCTGACATCGCTCAGATCTATCGATTTTTCGAAAACACTGGAGGTAACATGACATACAGAGGGTTTTTTTTGAATTCACACATTCCTTCCAACCTTTCCATTCCACTACACTACCCCCTTTCACTAACACACATCCCAACCCTTCTTTCTCAGCACAGTTACAGAGGGGAGCACAACGGGCCCAACTTGTGGCCTACGTGGAGAGGAGTTATCCTCACCCTCACAAACCAACCAATCAACAACAGAAATTGCTTTTGGATAGACTCAAGACTCTTTACATCAACATCATAAAACGGAGACCAAATGACACTACAATATTCCAACAAAGAACGCACCAGAGATCAATAGATCGACTTTGTGATATAAGGATCGTAAAATTCTTTTGATCTACGCTTAACAAAACCTAGCATACACATACTTTTAGAGTGTACTTTGTCAATATGGTGTTTAAAAGTTAGTTTCTTGTCAAGTATAGTTCCTAAGTCCTTAATTACGTCTTTTCGAACTAACTTTTGTTCGTCAATGAAGTAGACAAAATTGATTGCACTTTTTTCCCTTGAAAAGGAAATAATATTGCACTTTTCCACATTTAGCATCATTCCGCTTGTAAGGGTATTCAAGTTTTGCTGCATTAAGAGACCGTCAAGTGTATTGTTTACATTACAAAACAATTTAAGATCGTCGGCATAAAGAAGATATCTGCATCCGTTGAACAATAAGGGCAAATAATTAATAAAAAACAAAAATAAGAGCGGCCCAAGATGACTACCAATATTCATATCTTAATGAGTTTAATCTCCTTTCACCATACCAATCCGGTTTCAGACCAAATTTGTTAAATTGGTGGACGACCTACGCGTTGAAATGAATGAAGATCGAGTAACATCACTTATATTGCTCGATTTTTCGAAAGCCTTCGATACAGTGTCCCATGAGATATTACTTGTTAAGCTCAAAAACTATTTCAGCTTTAATACCACGGCATAAAAGCTAATGAATGGCTACCTTAAGGGTCGTACTCAAGCTGTATATGCTAACAAGAGATTGTTGCTGTTGCCGATTCTGTTTTACGCACATCCGATCTTTTGTGATTTAGACAGTTACAGCTCGCGGAAGCTGAAGGTAGCTGTGCGTGTGGTAACAGTGCGATTTGTCTATAACATAGGTCGAAGGGAACACATCTCTGGTCATGTAAAAAATTTTCTGGGGTAAGACCTACAGAAATACCTTGACGCCAAAATACTGACTTTCCTATTTAATCTTAAAGAAAGCCAGGCCCCAGAGTATCTTTTCCAAAGATTACAATTCGCATCTTCCACTAGAAGTAGAAGTCTCATTCCACCAATATATAACTATAACGTTACAAAGAAACAGTTTTTTGTATATGCCCTAAGACTTTGGAATTCGCTTCCGGTTTATATCAGGAGATCTTCAGGCATACGCGACTTTCAGAGACAACTAACGCAACACTTTTCAACATAGCTAATAATAATTAATGACTTAATAAAATATAATAATAAATGACCTAATAAAATAAAATAAAATAGACAATAACTGATTTTAGGGTTTTTAGGCATTTCTTTCTTTCTTAATTCAATTACCAGACTAATAAAGACTTATACAATTTAAAATTTACTTATGAATATGTACATATGTTTGCTGTTAATTTATTGTTGCTTTTCTATTGATCTTAAGCAATTGTTATTATTATTATAATTATAATTTTTTTTTTTTTGTTTCAACCTTTTAATAATGTTACACAATTAAAAGATTATATTGTATCTACGTGTAAACATTATTTCTAAATAAATAAATGCAAATACAAATACTCCAGAGGACACACGAATATAACGCGAAATAACATCATAAAAACTAACAACTTGTGTTCTATTCGACAAATACGACTTGATCCAATTAAGCAAACTGCCATGTACACCATACTTTTTTCATTTAAATATAAGCAGATCATGGTCAACTTTGTCAAAGGCCTTACTGAAGTCAGTATAAATAGCATCAATCTTTTTCCATCTCCAGTAGAATATAAGAAGTATAATCTGCAAGATTAGTAGTTGTAGATCTACCCTTGAAGAAACCATGCTGATGCTCACCTATGACCGACCTTAGCAAAACACTTAATTAATTAGTGACTAGTTTTTCAAAAAGTTTAGGTATAGCTGACAAGACCACGATAATTTTTAATATTTGACCTATCACCACTTTTAAATATCGGCTTTAAATATGAATTTCTCCATAATTTAGGGAAAGTCCCACTTGAAAGTGAATGATTGAAAAGTGAGAGCAAAGGTCTTACGATGCTTTCTGCAGTTTTTTTCAAAAATAATGGAGGGATACCATCAGGACCACTGCCCTTGTTAATATCCAAGCTTTTTAGGGCATTTAAGAGGTCGGACCTAGTGATTGACAAGAGCACTGTTTACCTCAATATGATGAATATCATCGCTATTAAATGCAATAGGATCAGAATAAACAGTTTCGAAAAAAGAAGCAAATAACTCACATAATCTTTTGCACCAGAACAAACAATATTACCACAATGCATAGTCGAAGGAAAATTAACAACATTACGTTTAAGTTCACGAATTTATAAAAGTGACGAGGTTTTTTATTTAAAAAAAGTTTTAAACACATATCTTTCCAGATAAGCTAAGGCAAACCATATTGGATTTTTTGCACGAAGGACATATTGGTGTAGTTAGAATGAAGGCGATTGCCAGGGGATCTGTTTGGTGGTTGAATATAGACCGAGATATTGAGGTGTACGTAAGGGGGTGTGACGTCTGTCAGCAAACAAGCTATAAACCTGGCACAAGCAGTCTTGAAAACTGGCCAACTACTTTTTATCCATTTGAACGGGTGCATGTGGATTTTTTTTATTTGAAATGTGAGACATTATTTATTTTATTTGACACTTTTTCGAAATGGATAGAAATTTTTATTATGAAAAAAAACTCAGCTGTGCATGTGCATCAAGTTTAATTTTTCGAACATTTGGATTCCCTTCTGAAATTGTTTCAGATAACGGCCCTCCGTTCAATTCACAGGAATATGAGGCATTATGTAAAGCCAATAATATTAAAATTTCGAAAACGCCACCATATTTTTCTAACAGAAGTTAGAAAAATTAATTTAAATACAAATAAGGACTTTAAAACAAACCAAATAATTTGGTATCGATCGAATAATAATGACAATAATTTTATTCGATGGATTCCTGGTGTAGTATTAAAAAAAATATCAAAAGTCGTATATCTAGTAAATGTAGGAGGCGCAATAAGAAAGGCTCATGGTGACCAGTTAAAACCAAGAGTAGCTAAAAATTTTAATTTCGAATTGAATAATGAAAAAGAAAATCTTATTAAAAATGAATTACCACCTTCTTGCAAAAGACGAAGAGCCAAATCAGCTTCACCGCCTGATCAGCCACCAAAAAAAAAAGCTGCAGACGAATTCTTAAGAAGGTCAAAAAGAATAGTTAAGCCACCACAGAGACTTAATTTTGAATTGTTTTGAAAGAAGAGAATGAATTGTATTAAATTGCATACTTATTATGTGTGTGTATACATAATGTGACCATTTATTTTTTGGCAAAAAGCGGCGGGTTTTTTTAAGCTAAAAGCGGGCGTGTTTTAGCGGGTTTGGCGGGCTTCGCAAAAGTAGATCAACCCCACGTTTCACATTTTAACTTCGAATTGTCATCGGTTTTTTTAATAAATGGAAAAGCGGCTTCAAAATCTAGTTTAAGCACAAGAAATTTTGGTTGTTCGTTTACATTTTTATAATTTTTCTTTGAAATTTGACAGAAAACGCATAGGTATTTGGTGCGAAAAGTATGCGAACGGACCTTGTATCGTCGGATAGCGAATGAATAACGTTGGTTGTTTCTTTGACGCATGATATATGCAATTTTCGCGCACTGATGCGAGCTGAAGTTGTCTACGGCAGTTTAGATCTACCACCTTCATTATCACAAATCCAATGCAGAAGCATTGACGTTGCTAAATTAGACAGCACAAAGCATTCAAAAAATGCTCTGTTGTGAGTACAAAATTCGAAAATTTTCTCAAAAAGCGGGGAAATGGTTGTGGTGGCGGGTGGCGGGTTTTTGGATGAAAAAGCGGGTAAAACCCGCCAAAAGCCGCCAATTTCAATTTTATATGAATTATTTCCTTTTTACATGCACATATGTATGTAAATACTTATATACATACATATATGCATTATATCATAAATACGAACAAATATAATAGATATACATTTATTATTATATAGTAGATTGTAATTTAGATAGGTAGAAGAAACTATGTATATGTATATGTTAATTTAACTTTTATTTAAGTCTATTCCTAGATGGGAGGAGTGTTATGTATCGAGAATAACTTAAGAATAATAACTCAATAGTCACTCAACATTGTAAACTGCAAGTCAGTATAATGTAAGCTAAGAATAATAACCAGGGATAGGATTTTGCTAACTTTGCCTCTTTTTTTTGCTTGTTTGGAAGATAGTATCGACTTTACACAAACACGTTTCATGTCCTCCTGATTCCAAATATTTGTATTTTATTTTGCCTTTTTTTTGTTTGTTCGCTAAAAAAATAATGCTCGTATGTATTCATGTTCATCTGTGCAAACAGTATGCTTCTTCCTCACAATAGGTTATACGCATACTTACATTCTTAGATGCATTACAATTTAAAACCTCTCGTCTGTGGGAGAGTCAACATAGAAATATCGAAAACTAACGAATACCCTGCTTTCGTTGCTACGCTTTATAAAAAGTACATATTGCAATGCTGCCACCAAAAGTATCCCTACCCTGGTTTGAAAATTGTTATTGCTTGTGTGCATTCATAAATATGCATGTATACACGTATTCCGACAAATCTATGTTGGGCGGTAGAACGAGTATAAGTCAAAATTTGTCAAAATGAGATAAATATTTTACATCTTTCGATTGCAAATTTTATATGTATGTATATCATGTTTGGTAAACGCTGTATCGGTCTATTGCACACACAAATGGTTAAAAAAAGGCAATGCAGAGTAGCCTTACTGTATGTGACATAGTAGGTTTATTTAGTTTATTTCCTCTATTGTATTGTATTTGGAAGGGGGTTGTCTCCTTAGAGACAACAAGCACGTAGACCTGTAGGCCCATTGTACTTTGGTGAAGTACCACCCCATTCGCTGAATTAGCGATTTGTTGCTGAGCTATATGTCGATCTAAATCTGCCCGTCGCTTTCGCAAAGCGAAGCAATAGGGCAAGATTGAGCTCCAGTAGATCAACGTCCCGTAGGACGTAGTTGCCTAGAGTGGCCTTTCTGATTCGAGCAAAGGCCGGACACTCGCTAATGAAGTGCTCAGCCGTCTCATCTTCTTCCAGGCACATCTCGCAGAGGCCCGAGCTTCTGATTCCAATTTTGTTCAGATGCTCGTTTAAGGGAGTGAACCCAGTGACCAGTCCTGTGAGGATTTTGAGGTCATTTCTACGAAGGTGTAACAGAAACTTAGTTCTGTTTGCCCTGGGCGCGTCTACTAACATTTTGGCCTGTCTGCATGACCTAAGTTCATGCCAATGGTTGTAATGCTGTAGTCGCAGCAGTTCAAGAAGCTCGTTTTTAGCATAAGCTGAACTGCAGCCAATAGCAGGCTGAGGACCGATAAAAGGGGTCGCTGATCCAGCTCTAGCCAGAGCATCAGCTTTTTCGTTTCCCGGGATGTCAGAATGTCCCGGGACCCAGACCAGTATGATCTTATTACATCGCCCAAGCTGATTCAGTTTGTTGACAGCTTCCTCAACAATTTTTGAGTTGATCAACGCTGCTGAACAGGCTTTGATAGCTGCTTGACTATCAGAGCAGATGTAGATGGACTTGGATTTCCACCTCTTGTTAAGTGCAATGTGCGCTGTAGTAGCGATAGCATACACCTCTGCCTGAAAGACAGTTGTAAATCTACCCAGTGGAATAGATTGCTCAACGTGGCATTCTTCTGAGTAGACACCTGCTCCGGAGAGCTCATCCATTAAGGACCCGTCCGTATAGAAGACTATACTACCTGATGGGAAACCAGACCAACCTCCGCTGTTCCATTCAGAGCGATCTGGAAGGAGACATTGGAACCTTCGCCCGAAATTGTATTTGGAGCTTATGGTGTCCAGAGCTCCCCCCAAGGCTCCTGGTACTAAATCGAGAAGCTCCCCCACCCTGCTACCTCTACTACCTTCACTGAAGGTAACTCGCCTTCCAAGAAGCACACCTATGCGGTATACTGCTTTTCTAGCTTCGTTTTCAATGAAGATATGCAGTGGAGGCAAGGCAAGAAGGATCTCAATGGCGGCGGTGGGTGTCCCTCTCATGGCCCCGGTAATACTAATGCACGCTAGGTGCTGAAGTTTTTCAAGGCAACGTTTGAGAGGCTTCGCTTTGTACCACCAAGCTATCGAGCCATATACGACATATGGCCTGACTATACTCGTATAAATCCAGTAGACCATTTTTGGGCTAAGCCCCCATGATCTATTGAACATTCTACGGCATTGCCAGAGTATGTTGGTGGCCTTAGTTGTTCTTGCAACCAAGTGGTCTAGGAAGGTTAGTTTTGGGTCCAACAGGATACCCAAGTATTTCACCGTACTAGAAGGTTTAAGCTGGGTGCCCAGGAACGTAGGCCATCTTATAGGAGGCAACTTCCTTTTGTTTGTGAACAGCATCATCTCGGTCTTGGAGGGATTGACCGATAGTGACTGCTCACGGCACCATGCTCCAACAATGCTAAGAGCGGATTGCATCCGCTCACAGAGTGCTGGTAAGTTGCTACCACTGACGATGATGCATTCATCATCAGCGAATCCAATTGTTGGATATCCTCCCTCGTTAAGTCTTCTCAGTAAGGAGTCAACTAAGAGGTTCCACAATGTGGTCGACAGGACTCCACCTTGCGCAAAGCCTTTTACAGCTTGCACTGTCTTGGAGTAACTACCTAATGAAGCTGTTGTTGATCTGCTCTTAAGCATCGCTAGGATCCAACCGATGAGTGTCGGGTCAATTCCTTTTGATCTTAGTGCAGATTCAATCATTTCAAAGGTGGGATTATCAAAAGCTCCCTCAATATCGAGGAATACAGCGAGGCTATAGTGCTTCCGGTCGAGAGTGCGTTGCACCCTTCCTGTCAGCTCCACCAGCGCTGTCTCCGTCGACTTGCCTCTTTGATAGGCATGCTGGTTATCATGGATTGGCGCTACACTTAGCGTTCCTATCTTAAGCTGCACGTCAATCAATTTTTCAAGGCCCTTCAGAAGGAAGGAAGAAAGGCTGATAGTCCTGAAACTTTTTGGAAGATCATAGGCTGGCTTACCCGGCTTGGGGATGAAGACAGCCTTGGCCCTCCTCCAAGATAGAGGGACATAGCCTAGAGCAATACTTGCTCGGTAGATCCTAGTGAGAAACAGTAGTATTGTATCGACTCCCCTTTGAAGGAGTATTGGATAAATACCATCTGGTCCGGGCGATTTGTAAGGTGAGAAGGATAGAATGATGGTTCTTACCTTTTCTCTCGTTACAGTGCTCACCGCTGACCTCCATTGATCACTAGTGGGCCTGCTTTTGTATGGATTATGACTCTCCTCGTCAGCATCGCTGCATCCAGGAAAGTGAGTCTCCATTAACAATTGTAGGGTTTCCTCTTTTGAGGTAGTGAAACGACCATCGGGATAGCGCAAGGTGTCAAGTTTGGCATTTGGGTCCGCAGAGAGAACTCTTTGCAGGCGCGAAATGGCACTTACATCCTTTAGCTCCCCACAGAAATTTCGCCAAGATGTGAGCTTGGCCCTTTTGACTTGTCGTTTGTATTCTCTCTGCGCGTCGGCATGAGAGTTCCAATCAACCGTGCTGCCATACCTTTATTTCCTCTACTGACAAAGTGAAATTTTTGATTTATACTCGTTCTACCACCATAGAAATTGAAGTACCGTCAAACATTGCTGTAAATAATGTTGAAATCTTTAAATGGGCTCCACTCGTTTCAGCTGAAGTAGAAAGGTCATTTAGCTCCTTCAAGGCGCTTCTAAGAGACAACCGGAGAAGATTATTACCAGAGAATTTCAAAAAGCTCTTGGTTATTCAATGCTACTATAATTAAATGTGCATTTACGTTCCTTTTTCTTGTTTTTTAATATATGCCTTTTTTAGTCTTTTGTTTTGCCTTTTTTTACCTCTTTAGGTCCACAAAATCCTAACCCTGATAATAACTCTATAGTCACTCAACATTGTAAACTGCAAGTCAGTATAATGCAAGCACTCGCAGAATAAAGAATGGAATGGTAATGTTTGTTTTATTGTTTCAATACATTATATAAACCAGTTAATATAATTCAAAAATAAGTTAATATTTGCATAATCTGCATTTTTAAAATCAACCAATTTCCTTTCATTAACCTTAGGACGAGTTTTATCACGATAAAAATAGCACAGCGTAAAGGCTTTGTGAAAAATACATGTTTTGTTGGCAACAATGGATGAAGTTTCTTCTAGCACAAAATTATCATAAACATTTGTAAAGACAAGAACATTACTAAACTTATTTTTTAAATCACAGATCTGATTATATCCATTTATGGCAAAAAAATTAAAAACAGATGATTGCTGCTCGGTCGATATATTAACTGGGTCAAATAAGGAAGTGTTGTCATCACAGGGAGTCCAGATGAGTCCAGGAAGATTAAAATCGCCGAAGAATAAAAAATCATCGGAATCATTAGCAGAAGACAGAACAGATAAAGCACGGTTCATAGCTGTCTCGAAGACTTCAGAAGGTTGACTAGGATGGATGTAGCAGCACCCAATATAAATATCTTTGTCTTCGACAGTAATTTTAGTCCATACTTGTTGGTTCGAGTTGTCAGTTGGTGAAGGCAGAGTAGCAACAGAAAAGCTGGATAAAGAAGTGTGAATTGCTATAAGTGCCCCACCTCCTCTGCTTTGGCCGTGGGCAAAAGAACGATCACATCTAAATACTTGCCACGAAGAGTCGAAAATTTCAGAATCAAGATGGTCACTTCTCAACCAAGTTTCGACAAGAACAATAACATTAAAATCACATAAAGGCAAGACATAAAGGTTTCACGGGCTTATTCGAACAAAATTCCCGCACAAAACATTCCTTTGGCCATTTGTGAGAGTTAAGTAGTTCAAGAATCTTATCTTCAGGAACGCTGATTTTAAAGTTGAGGTGCTGCAGCTCAGATCTTTTTAAATTCCAAGGAACAATCTGGTTACAGACAACATCGGGACAGTCAAAATTGTTGGCAATAAACCTTATGATATCGGCTTCAGTTGTGCCATATTCAGCATTTTGTATGTAAATTTGTTTACGATTAATGACTCTCTTCTCAGGAACAATTTTATTGATTGGTACACAGGGTGGTGGTAAATGTAGTGGAGGTAGAAGTGGAAGTTTTGATTAACGGGTGACTTGGATTTATAGAAGGTGGCGGTAAGATTTGAGGCAAAACAGGAACACAGGAGGCATTGCTCAATCGTTGGGATGGGGTCTCCTGGTTGACTTTATTGGCTTTGGTTTTTTTATTCCCAGCAGAGGAGTCCTAGCTTTTTTTCTTAAACGAAGAAAATCAGATTTCGATGTTTGGCAGCTGATGCTTATGTGTTTAACACCAGAAAAAATAAGTGCAAACCTATCATCTCCTATTATTATGCGAATTGTTGATTAAAACGCATTGGGATTTGTCAAGTTGTGGAAAGTCTTCAGTGTTGTCAAGCAGTAATAATTCCTCATGCATTGTAGCGGACCTGGCAAAATCGGTAACTGTCGACAGATTATTAGCGTTGTCAATCTTAGTATTAGCTAATCTAATCTCGTCAATAGCAGCGTTTAAAAGTGATTTCGTTGCACATACCTCGTCATTTATGCATATCAAGCTATCGTCGTATGAATCACTCTGAGAAATGCTAATCAACGCACAAGATACAATATCAGTAATCTTGTTAGTATTGAAAACTAAAGCGTCAACATTCGTGGCATTGTTTTCAGTGCATTTATTAAGTTAAAGAAGGTCAGGAGATATTTGAGCACATTTTTTAGTGTCATTAATTTTATTTGTCAGTGCTGATATACAGTCCGATTCACTTGATTAGACGCACACAATTTAATTTCCTTAAATCTTGATTTGTTTCCCCTAATTTGGATCAATAAGCAAACAATTGCATTCAGCAGAAATTTTAGCAATTTCTCCGTAAAATGACATAAAAACAATTTTGGTGAGAGACACCTAACGGTACTTTTGCACTCTTTTTCCTCAATCATGTCATATTTTCGGTTCACTTGATTAGACGCACGGGAAAATTTTGTTAATAGACAAAGAGTAATGAAGCAAACTGCAGTGAAATATTTATTTGTGATTAAAGGAAGTTTTTGTCTGTTACTTAAGAAAGAAATGGGGAAAAAAACGATTAACCTTGGAGGAAAAAGCAATAATAGATGCTTACCATTCGGAAGGTCTTTCAAACCACGAAATATCCCGTAAAATAGAGCGGAGTGAACGTGCTGCGCGAAATAACACTAATAATCGTGATTCCTATGGGAGCAATTACAAAGAAAGAATTTAAACAGTGTTAACACCTAAGACCAGCGGAAAACTCAGAGGTCAGCATCCAATTAGGTTCACTCTACAAACAACATCAGAGCATTAGCTGTGGTAACTGCCGGCAAATCAACTGTTCGTCGCCCAATTATGAGTCCTCAATACTTAAAGATAAGAAAGCTAAGAAAAAACCCACCGCTTAGTCCTGCAACTAAGCAACAGCGACTACAATTTGCAAAGATAAGATGACTCCGAATGTTGCTCTATTTCACGGGCTATTTCGCGGTTTGAAAGACCTTCCGAATGGTAAGCATCTATTTTTGCTCTTTTCTCTAAAGTTAACAGTTTTTTTGTCCATTTCTTTGCTAAATAAAGGACAAACACCTCCTCTAATTACCAATAAATTATAAAATGAAGTTTAAAAAGAAGTATGTGCCGCGAAAACAAAAAAAACTACTGAAAGGATTTGAATTCGGTTTTTTGCAATCGATTCTGGTTAGATTAAATCTATAAAATGGATAAAAAGAAATTAATATATTTCAATAAAAAACCTTCAAATGAGAAAAAGAAAAGTTTATATTTTACTTTTGGGCATTTATCTCGCTATACCTTAGTTCTTAAATAACGCGTTAAAATAAAATTTACATATTTGTTTAGATCATTTCACAGCAAAGATTTTGATATATACATGTATCTTCTTTTTACATTTTCTGTGATAAAAGTAATAACATAGAGAAATAGAAATATTGTTTGCATACTTTCGCGACAACGATCAGTGGAGACCATTGCCACCGTCAATGCACCAGCGGCAGCGGCTATGCGTGTATGCGATACAGGCATGTAGTATAAGTGAATGGGAGTGCTTCGTGCTAACGTATATGTACTGTAATTGTTCGATCAACTCTAATTCAATAACTGGATAAATTTGGTTGCAATTCGTTTTATGATAAGTAGATGCAGGACTTGGAACAGATACAGATAAATGTATGTATTATCGTTTGACGTCTTGGCGGTAAGAACGTGCTGTAATATTTAAGAAAGCGGAAAAGTTAGATTGAAAGAAAATGCTAACCCACCTGCGTCACTTTTTTCTTTAATAGTCTATGGAAATCCTTTATTCAAGCAATTCATTCAGTCGTTTGGTGCTAAGCAAACTGTGAAGCAAGTATTTATGCCAACTTTTAAGGTGCAAGGACAAGTGTAGCATTTAGATGGAAGTCTCCTTTCAGTAAACAATTTATTACAAATACACATATTTACATACAATAAATATTTCACTGCAGTTTGCTCCATTACTCTTTGTCTATTAACTAAATTTGCCCGTGCGTCTAATCAAGTGAACCGAAAAATGCTGTTATTTTGACATGATTGAGAAAAAAGAGTGCAAAAGTACCGTTAGGTGTCTCTCACCAAAAATTTGTTTATGTCATTTTACAGAGAAATTACTAATCATTCTGCTGAATGCAATTGTTTGCTTATTGATCCAAATTAGGGGAAAAGAATCAAGATTTAAGGGAAAAAATTGTGTGCGCCTAATCAAGTGAATCGGACTGTATGTATATTAATATTTTTTAAATCATCAGAACAGTTATTAATGCTTTCGGTAAAAACAGTACTGATTTTTTAAATTTATTTCGTCAATTTGTCAAAGTGAGCATTATTTTAGTTTTCAAGACGTATAACCATGCTAGAAAGTTCGTCAATGTATTGGACAATTAGTTGATGATTCAATCTATCGTCGTTCGCTTTCTTACAATTTTGCAGGATTACTTCATCTTTCCAAGACGAAAACAGTAAGTTTAAGGCCATTTTCGAAAACATAATTTGATCGTCAATTTGATCGTCAAATAACGATCAACATTTGCAACACAAGGGGTTGTGTATGTGCAGTTTGCGTTTAAGAACATTTGGAGAAAAGCAATTTGATGCAGATGACGTTTTCGAAAACGGCCTGAGTCAGAACAAAAATATTTGTTTCCGCAAGTCTCGCATAAAAAACTAAATTTGTTCACAAAGTCGTTTAAGTATTTTGAGGCTAGTCTGGTCAGCCCAATGCAAATTGGGTGATAGCTTTTATTACACGCATAGCCTTTGCACTTTATCAATTCATTTGCGTGTGTTTTATGTGTGCTCTTTTTTGTTTTTTTTTGTTAATTCGCGACCCGTTGGTGTTGTTCGGGCGGCGATGCACTACACTAGCGCGTTGGTAGGTTTTTTTTTCGTGACCCGTTGGTGTTGTTTCGGGCAATGCACTACACTGGCATTTCTTTAAGTTCCGAATACGCTTCCATAACATCTTTGCTATATAAGATTTAAGAATATCATAATATTGTCTAGGAAGGTCCCTATGTAATTTATACTCTAAACCCGTATGCCAGACTTTGTCAAATGCCTGTGCAACGTGAAGAACAAAATTGTTTTTCTTCTTGTGCCTTTTCTATAACGTTAGTTATTTTTTTTATACACTATCAGATCTGTGTCGTGGTGTGCAATACAAGCAACAACCATAAGCAGAGATTTGCCAGGGCAAAATATACATTAGCAGGCTCATCATTTAGTGCTGATGTTAGTGGTTAGGCTACGTTACATTACAATACTATCACAAGAAATAAATAAACAAATAATAAGAAGAAATATACATTATTAGTATTTATGTGCACATTTTTTAGTGTAATCTTGCTAAGATTAAAGTCAAGACCGTTTACATTTAATTTATAGATTTTACTCATGCGGTTAATAGGCTGATGCATCCCGTAGTTTATTCTATGATGAGGAACATGCAGTAACTCTATACTACGCAGATAATGCGAAAGTTTACTTCTAAACAGGATAATGAGTCGGTTGCATCAATCAGACCTGAGATCAGTTGATGCATAAAACTGATATCATTCTTGTACCTTCTTTGAGTCAAAGGTTGCATTTGCAGCAGTTTTATACGAAGTAAATATGGAGGGAGGTTAAAAGGATCGTCCCAGGGAAGACCTTTCAATGCGAAGCGAATGAACCTTCACTGGACGGCTTCAATACGAGTATTGAGAGTTTTCTGGTAAGGTGTCCAAACCAGAGTATATTCCATAATGAGTAGGGACACTCTCTATACAAATGCAACTGCTACTAGTACAAAGCAAATCGTGCAACAAGAAGTAGAAAGTTGAAGTTGGCTGAACTTTGCACTTCACTATACAATTCATACTACAGCAACAGCTTCGCATTGTGTTCGCGATATAGGGTTAACGTGTATTTAAACTTTGACAGCGCTGCCTACTTCCACTACAGCCTCTTGCAGCTATGCTGTTTTAAAGGCAGACCGCAGAGCACGTTCGTGTGGTTGTAAGGCAGAGCATGATATCGTAAGAGATGATGTGACCAAATTTGCTGCTGTGAATTTGGTTTCATTTATGTTTTTCTCATTTGTTTTTGATTAAATAAGCTTAGATATGGATCTTTAAAATAAATATTTCAATCTGAAATATGAACATTAACATTCCAACATTACAATCACTTCTCTAAGACTCATGTCTTATATTCAACACCTTTCAGAAGCTATATTTAGCATAGCATAGCATAGCATCTTGTCACACTACTTATGTAGTCACACTGGGGTGGGTTTTGTTTACATTTTTTATGCACGTATTTTTAAAGGCGGGCTGCACATGAATGTTAACAGTTGAGCGAAAGATATCAAACAGCAAATAAAACAGTGACACGTTTGAGTTAGGTACATCCATGCGGCAAATAAGTAAAAGGTTTTATGGACAGGTATAAAAAAAATAAAATTGCATTTTGTTTGCGGGATTTCCTATTATGATGATAATAGGTTAGCTGCGAAATTAGGTAGCCATTAACGTATAGATATTGACTAGGAAAATTCAAAATAGATGTTTTGTATTGAGAGTATATTTATGATGGTCGATAAGACGATAAACTAATACCGTTTTCTATTCGGCTCTCAGATTTCAGATTTTTCGATGTGAATGGAAAACAAACATTGATCTGTTTTTCTGCAATTGCATTCGTTTGTCATTTTTTTTTTTAATTTAAAGGATTTTATTTAGACTTTAATTTTTCATTTACATTAGTTTACCCGCAAAGCTAAGTGCTTATCTGCAGGTGGTTGTAAAAAAGAAAAACATTTAGTTTTGAAGTGATTTGAATCTAAAAATTATTTACAATTGATATAAGTTTAAAAAAAAAAAAAATTAAATTAAATAAATTAAAAATTGCAATTAGTTTAGCTCTACTTATCAAAATATAATTGAAGTAAGTGCTTTTTAATCTCTTTTCTTCTCTTCTTAAAATTCAGCATAACTTTCAAAAATTGAGGAAGTGTGTTAATTAACTTTGGAATTGTACATCTTGGTTCTCTTTATCCGTAATTGTTGTAAGCTTCCGGAACTTCTAACATCCCTTGGGCTCGTCTTCTTGTGCTTAGCGTGTGGCGTATAGGCTGCAGAAACCGCTGATCATCCATGTAATATAATAATGTTGTCATCTGGAAAATTGATTTGACATCTAAGACCTTAAAAGATGAGCTACTAGGTCTAACAATTTTAACAAGACGATGTTGTTGGTTTGATATTTTGTCCAGATGAGTTTTTGCCGCGTTTCCCCATGCCAAAATCCCGTATCCCCGTATCTTGTGGTACACCATATTCGATTGTTTTTTGTTTGCTCATTATGTGCGACACTTTGACTTTCATCGCTCTGTTAGTCAAATAACTCCTAAGCCAGTTTGCCAGTACTCCTCTCAAACCGATTCTGCTGACACTTTCTACTGGTTTTTCGTGTGCTAGAGTATCAAATGCTTTGCTAAAATCTATAATAGCACAAGGACATGATGGTTTTTGTTAAGTCCAGCATTAACTGTATTAGTAAATTCCCCCAGTAACGATTCGGTGCTCTTACGTTTTTGAAAATCGTACTGGTTTGGGTGTAGCACTTTGTGTTTGGTCAAAAAACAAATAAGTCTATTAACAATTATTTCTTGCAAGATTTTTTCAACAGCTGATAAAATTGCGATTGGCCTATAATTCTCAGTGTTCTTTCTTGTTCCTCCCTCATATATTGGGCGAATAATCAACATTTTCATCAGGTTAGGCACAAAGCACTGATTTATACTAAGGTTTATTTCTAATTTTAGTAATTATTGGAGCAAGATGCATAGCATTTATTTTAAGATCTACTGGTCTAATATTGTCTGCTCCAGGACTTTTTTTACTATTCAAGTCACACAGTATTTTATTGACATCTTGTTCGTTAAATTAAACTAAAAGGAAATAAATAAAAAAAGAAAAATAATAAATAGAATTTTATATACACTTTCTTTATATTTTCTGAATTTTGTATGGAGTATCTGATCATATTTGAGTTGCATTTTCATGTGCTGAGTTTCAGTTTCGTATAAAATGTTTTGGTGTTAGTGCAGGTAGGTGCGAATCTCGAGTTGGAATCGAGTTTCCAAAATTGATCTCGAGCAAAAAAAGTGCTTTTTCTGCTCTTTGAAAAATGAAAACTGTTCTAGAGCGATAAAAATTGCTCAAAATAAAAAAGTGTTTTTTTTACCCAATCGAAAACCACATAAATTCAAATAAAAGCAATGTTAAAAAGGAAAAGTAAAAGTTGAAGTTTTTTTTTAAAAGTTTAAATTAAATAATGCGTAATAATTTTTATAAGTGCTTGGCGGTAGGAAAATTACAATGCAAGTGCATAATATTTTAGCGTACTGAAAAATTATGAGATCCAAGCTAAATTACAAAAATTTGTAATTACATGTGTGCATACTAAAACTTTATTGTACATTTTTTATATGAACGAAAGTTGTTCCACTGTTTTACCAAACCACACTACGAAAGGCATTTCTAGAAAAAAAAACAGTGTTTGAAATATTTCGGGTACACCTGATTTGGTCATTTAAAAAAAAGCTAATATGTATAACAAAAGGTAAAAACGAATATAGAAAAGCAAAAATGTATACAAATATCTTTTAACAATATTGGCGCAAATTCATAGTCAGATAGAGCCGCCGATAAAAGAATTTATTCACCTACATAACCTAAAATATACCTTTTGCTATTCATAGTCACTTATAGCCGGCTCGAAATTTAAAACTACCCAAACGTCATTTTAAATAATTAGAGGCGGCTATAAATTTCTCATATAATATTTTGACGCTTGGGTTTGTTCCTTCAAATCACTTTACAAAAACATATGAAAGTCGATACTAACTAATACACAGGCAAAAATGTGTTTATGAATAACGAAAAGTTATAGCCGGCTTTTTTATTTATAGCCGGCTGTAACTATAGTCGGCTATAGGCACTGACTATGAATTTTCGCCAATATCTTTTAACAATAATGTATTACAAATTGATGTTTTCGTATTTTGAAAAGAGCACACTGTGCCTAATTCTAAAATAATTTTGTTTTTCTTCTCTCTCTCTTTCACGACAATACTTCTTATTACCGTCTATTTCTCCATGTAATTGTGAATGAAAAATGGAACTGATGAGGAACACGTGGAGACTGGAGAGTGTCCCTACTCATTATTAGATATACTCTGGTCCAAACTTGCGAAGCATATTCGAGGTGACGACGGACAAGACTATTAAATAGTGAGTAAGTGACATAAGGATTTTTAAATTCTTTACACCATCTATTAAGTTTTAACGAAACCTAACATTGAGTTTAATTTATTCACAATGTGGTTTATATGTTCCAAGCTCAGGGCTAAAATAAACACCCAGGTCCTTAAAACTATAAACCCGACTGAGAGAGTGATTCGACATCACGTAGTTGAATATAGTCGGTACCCGTTTCCTAGAGAATGTCATTGACTGACGCTTGAGTGGGTTAAGGGTGTACTTGGTCTATTGTCGAGTGTTTGTTTCTGAACCCAAATTGATGGTTCGGGATAAGTTTTCTTTGTGCGATAATTTTGTCTAACCTTTTAATTAGTTTTTCAAATATTTTTGACAATATCGGTAAAAGAGAGATTGGCCGATATGAGGTCACTTCTGTTAGTGACATACCTTTTTTAGGTATAACGACTCGTTTTCTATTTTACAGTGATGTGGAATATATTTTAGTCTAAAGCAGGCATTAGTTATACGTTTCAGTTTTACTAATGCAATGAATGGCAACTTTTTCATGATTTGCGCACTTATAAGAGCAAAGCCTGGAGTTTTCCTATCAGATAGTTTGTGTATACAGGCAGTGATCTCTCCAAGCGAAACGTTTAACTTGTCAAGAATTTCGAGATTTTCATTTGCCACTACAGTTGAAAAAGGTTTGAAAACATTCGTCAGGTGTTCTGCAACGAGCATAGCTTTCCCTTTTGGGTCTCCAATCCATTTCCCATTAGATGTTTTTAGTGGGGGATCTTGTAATTGGGGTCTCTTCAAACGTTAAGCAGCTCTCCATAGGGATTAGTCATTGGCTTTATTACTGATACTTTTTTGAGCATGTTATTTAATTTGTTAAATACTGTTTTATCGCCGGGATATCTTGTCATTTGCCAAGCCATAAGGAAGGGTTATCATTTTAACAGGCTGGGTTTATTTGTTTCTTTGCATGTTTGTTTGTTTGTCTGTTTGTTTGTATGTAAGCATGTCACCTCGTACAGCCTAAACTATGGAACTGATTTCAACAAATGAGATATCATTGGATTCTTCTTGATCCGGAGAGTGTTCTAGGTTATGTGATATCACAGAAAATTTAATATGGACGCACGAAGCAAGATGGCGGACTACCTTCTTTTTGTTTTTTTTCTTTCATTTTCTTTACAACTTTGGTAGTGGTATCAAATGTGGTCGCCGTGGCCGTGGTGCGTTGGACTACTACGCAATGCTGCCCGGGTTCAATCCCAGACCAGGTCTAACACTTCACGGTGCCACCTCTTTCGAATGTCTGACAAGCATCAAAGAGTATCATTTGTCACGATTGAGCTTCTCAACTCGCCGTTCGGAGTTGGCAAAAAACTGTAGGTCCCTTCCATTCGTGCAAAAATATAACACGCACACACAAATGGTTGCGAGAAGCATGCATACTTACTAAGTAAGTAAGTAAGAAGTGGTATCAAATGAAAGGTCTTGGCAAGGAGAATACAATACGCAATGACGTCATTCTAAATTCAATATGGCGGACGCCCACAAGATGGCGGATTACCGTTAACTTTACTACCTCCTTAATATGGGTATCAAATGAAAGGGTTTGATAAGTAGAACACGACATTGCTTACCTATATACACTGCATGTTTTAAAAAACTACAAAGTTGTCAATAAAAAATAAAGTTCAAAAAACTAAAACCCGACTACGTGAAAAAACTAACTAAAAAATTCGAAACAAGATGAAATGAATCGATGATGTTCAGAGTATAGCCGTGGTCGTTATAATAACGACGTTATATAAGTAGGCATTCAGAGGGACGTTCCGATACTGCTATGGTATCAATACTTTTACTCATTACTCGTATCGAATCAAAGTATCGAAACTACTCATTTACTTGTATAAAAGTGTCGAGTATGTACTCGTATCGAATGAATTGTTAGTACTTATCTTGTACCTAACTTATTATGGAAAGGTTGGTGGTGGTGGATACATAGAACTAGAAGTTTTTGTTGCAATGAAATGACAGATGTAACGGCAAAAGAGTAGGCAAAGGTTTGCACTGACGCAATAAAGACATTCGGTGTCCTTTCTTTTGTGTATGTTGCCTTGTTTTTATATGGTTTGAGTATGGTTTGAGTATGGTATGAGGGTATTCTACGAATATACAATGGCCGAATGTCTCCTTCGACCCCATGAAGTTGGTTACAGTTCTTTTCTTTTTTTGCGCTTAATGAAGTTTGGTGTCGTTTACATTTATTTAAGTATTCTAGTACTACGCATATTACTGAGTCTACTACATCTCGGCCGACCTGACACTTTGATCGGCCTCGATCAACTTAACTAAACATGTAGCTTAACTTAACCTAACTTTAGCAAATTTAGAATTGGTGAGCGTTACTACAAAATAACAGTAGGTAATTAACGAGAGTCTCCCTTCCATAAACGAATATTTCTGGCCTCAATAACGCCATCATACGGGAGCTGCGTTATCTGGCAGTTCTGTATATCCCGGACAACATGTCTATCGTGCGGCAAAACTCTGTGGAAGATATAAGGTCCCTTAAACTTCGAGATAAGCTTCTTATTAGTACCGATAGTTGTATCTACATTTTTAACAACAACGAAATCGCCCTCGGCGTATGTGCGAGCCGGTTAATGGTGTTCCTCAAAGTACTGGCGGTTATACTCCTGAGCCTTTTGTATCGCTTTGGACGCGTTTGCTCTAAGTTCGGCCAGATCCCGCTTGGGTGAATTCAACCCCTTTTCATCTAAAAACTCAGTTAGCTTATCAACAACTACACCCTGCTGATTAACCCCAAATAGGAGCCTGCTAGGGGTAGTCCGCGTCGACCTATGCACCGTATTGTGCAAGGCATACTCGACCTGAGTCAGAGCTTTCACCCAATCGGCGTGCTGAAGAGGTTCACTTAATTTCCCCAACATACGTCCCAAGACACGATTGACCCTCTCTACCTGGCTGTTGGCTTGCGGGGAATGAACAGCAACTTTGATGTGCGTGATGTTTTGGTTCAAAATGTAAGAGCTAAACTCTAAAGAGGTAAAACATGTACCTCGGTCGGTGATTACCCTAGACGGCCTACTAAAGTATTCGAAATAACTATTAAGTGACGCACACACCTCCTTAGTGCTCGTCGACACCACTGGATATAGCTTCACAAATTTATGAAAGTATGCTTCTTCTTTGACACTATAGCTGGAAGGGGACCGCAATAGTCTAGATGGATAGTATGGAAAGGAACCGGTTCCTTTGGTATACTGAAGATGTTCCGCTCATGCGACCGCACGGGAGATGAATACATTATACACTTTATACAACTCTTAATGAACTTATCTATCTTTTCTTGCAGAACCAGTAGTGCATACGTAATTGATTATAGCACTTCGACACGCCTAAATGACCGATCTTTTCATGTATGTGACGGATAAATTTAGCCTCTAGCTCTGAAGGAACGTACATACACAGCGTGCCGCTTTGGTCCCTCCGAAACACAATTCCATCCTGAAGGACATAGCGGTCGGAATTCTCTGAGCCTAACCTGTCTCTTAACTCTTGGATTATAGGGTCGCGGCTTTGGGATGCCCTCAGCTGGAAGTCAATGTTTTCCCAATCTACCACCGATACCATGTAGGATCGGCTGAGTGCGTCTGTGTGAGCCATATTAACCCCTTTCCTTTATAGTTGTAATTTTCAAGTTCTAATGCCCAACGAGCAATCCGAGGATTCACGCTCTTTTTGTTCAAGGTCAATGTAAGTAAGCTACAATCAGTAACCACTGTGAATGGAATTCCCTCTAGATATACTCGGAAGCGTCTGAGTGCTGATATGATGGCTAGAGTTTCCAGTTCGAAACTGTGGTATTTAGCCTCCTGGGCCGTAGTGCTCTTGGAGAAGTACTCTACTGGATGGAATCGCCCATCGTTCTGCCGCTGAAGTAAGACTGAGCCGTAACCCTACGAGCTGGCATCACAATGTAGCTCTGTCTCCCGAGTCGGGTCGTATATCGCTAATACTGGCGAAGAAGTCAAACAGTCTTTCAATTTTTGGAAAGCCTGCTTACACTCAATTGAGAAAACGAACGGATTGTCCCTCTTCAGAAGGTCATACAGCGGTCGAGCTATCCTAGAAAACGAATTTACAAACCGTCGGAAGTAGGAGCTTAGGCCAATGAAAGAGTGTAATTCCCTACTATTCTTAGGGACCGGATAGTTTCGAATGGCTTTTATGTGAGAATCACTCGGTTGTATGCCGTGCCTTGTCACACTATATCCTAGATACTTTATGGTAGAGTATACAAAACGACATTTGGACAATTTCAACTCAAGTCCATTTTGCGAAAGGCACTGAAGAACATCTTTGAGTAAGCCGAGGTGGTCGGGTACATTGTCACTGGCGATGACTATGTCATCCATATATATAACAATCTGTTTTGAATCGGTAAATTTTCGAAAGGCTCAAGATATAAATCGCTGGAAAACACTAGGCGCATTCTTATGTCCGAACGGCATCCTTAGGAACTCATACTGCCCAGTTGGAGTTACAAAAGAAGTGAGGTGAGTGGAACCTGACGAAACTTTAACTTGGTGAAAACCACTCTTGAGATCAAGCAGGGTGAATACTTTCTTGCCTGCGAAGTACTCCAGGCAGTCCTCTATCAAGGGGAGTGGGTAATTGTCCCTGACCGTATGTCTATTTAGTGAACGGTAATCCACACACATGCGTACTTCACCCGACTTTTTCTTCACTAAGACGATAGGGGAGTCGCTATGTCTTATAATCCCACGGTTCAGAAGGTCCTTAATAATCTTATCCACTTCCCCTTTTTCGGCGAAAGATAATCTTCGGGGCGGGCAGAAGAAAGGAGTATCTATCATAAGTCTGATTTGCATTTCAAATTCCAGAGGCACTTCCTTAGACTTTTCAAAATGTGTATAGCTGCTACTTATTAATTTAAGAACACTACTCTTAGTCACTCGATCTAAATCTGGACATATCATAATATCGTCACCCTGTTCTAGTTCTATCCCAAAAACTTTTAACAACCAGTTCCCATCAACAGTACTTTGAGGAACAGAATCGTCGACACTTAAGTCATCTTCTAAAGTTATCTTTTTTTCTATTTGCACAATAACGTCATCACCACAGAGTTCGTTAACACTGTTGGCGCAAATTTATAGTCAACCCCACTTTATCAGTTTAACTCCGTACTAGTTATACGGCACTTTAAACTTAAAAGCATACTTTAACTTTTGTTCAATAATAGACACTTTTTAGTATGCTGCTAAATAATTTCTATTTCGCAACGTTCCTATGAGAAATTTTAATCGAACACACATAAAAGTGACAGTTTCGATAAAAAAAAGAACGTAGTAGTCCAGCTCCATATTAAATACTTAATACGAGGTTCGGGTGATTTTAACTTTAATACGAGGCGCTCACGATAAAGTGGGCTTTATGACGACTATAATTATGAAAACGCTTAGTTTCGTGCTTAAATAATTTTAAAGTGTACTTTAATCGACTATAATTTTGCGCCATTATTATTTTGCTGAATTATCTCTGTTGTTTTGCTATCTACCGGGATTGGAGTGAGTGCACAAATGCGAATGATTCAATAAGTAACTTTTATTTATATCCGAGGTACAAAATTTTTCTGAAGAGATTCTATGTCTGCTAGGATTCATCATTAAGGAGATGCCGGAAGTCTTGAGTATGTCTCGGCCTATTAATAATGGCATAAGTGTGAGTTCATCTGGAATAATCAGAAATGATACTCGATTTATTCGGTCAGCTATTTTTAAATTACAAAACAAAGTACCGTAAGTGTAAATCTTGACGTTTCCCAGCCCTCTATAATTTGAATACTGCAGACTTCCAATTTGAATTTCTTCAGGTACCGTGGATCTTCGAATGAAACTAACCAGACTACCGGTATCAAGAAGACAATTAATTTCAATTTCCTGCATCGAGAGCACATAATGCAGAAGAGTCTCTTCACGTCGGCGGGTTCGGCGACTCAATTGCCGGTAGACTTCTTGACGCGTCACCCGTTTGTCGAACTCAGCTATTAAGAGACGTCGAAGGGCATCCCAGGTGTCCACCCTGGCAGTTCGTAGTAGCAATTTCGCAGTGTCTTTTAGGAGTCGTGCACATTTGCACCGATCGTCGCATCCCAGCGATCGTGTGACGTCTTCGTAGTCTGAAATAAACTTCTGAATGCCAAAGGCGTCGTCGCCAGAGAATGAGGGGACTGCATTCTCAATGTCAGAAAAGTCGACTCGTCTGCCCGGTGATGTAGTTGGTTCCATTTCTGAAAGTTCACGTCGAAGTTCGGCGATTTGCTTGCGTCGTTGTAGCCGTACTAGCTCTCGTTCCTCTTCTGCATCAGAATTTGTCGTTGTGCTAGTGTTGATGATGCATACGCGCTTGTTGCCGGAAGTTTCGGAAGTCATCAGTGATCCAGATGTCTCAGAGGTAGCTGAGGGGATTGAATGTTCTGTGGATCTTGTGTTCGGAAGTGTCCTTGAAGCGGTGGCGGCAGTGGAAGTACTAGGACGGCAAGAATCATCAGAACTTACCATGATTCTATGGGATGTAGTGGTGACAGAAGTTCCAGTGGCGGCAGTGGTTCCAGCAGTGACAGGAGTTGGTACACTTTCTAAAATCTGGGATGTTGCGGAAGTTGTCGGAAGCGTAAATGGAAAAACGGCGTCAGTGTCGTCAGAAGTTACATCTTCCTCTTTAGAAGGGACACCTCCGCGCAACTCCCGCTCGTATAACGAACGCAATTGCACCACATTCGCAGATGGCGGTACGTCGACAAAAGCCGCTTGGAGCGCCTCCACTAGCTACACCTTCGTCAGCTTCTTGCTCATTCTGTGGTTTGGTTAAATAATGTGGTTTGGTTAAATAAACTGAATTTAATCTTTTGATGAATGGGTCATCCACACAATGTTGCTATTTCGTTATGTGTGTAACCCCACATCTGATGTTTTAATACTTTTATTTTTAAGAAAATCAATCGATTCTGCAATATTTTACTTAGCTTTATATTTTATCGGTCTTCGCGCTTTTCTCTACGAATATACAATGGCCGAATGTCTCCTTCGACCCCCTGAAGTTGGTTACAGTTCTTTTCTTTTTTTGCGCTTAATGAAGTTTGGTGTCGTTTACATTTTTTGAAGTATTCTAGTACTACACATATTACTGAATCTACACTATTTAATCTTTCGGATAAGGAAGAATGTTATGCTATTACCCTCTGCCGGGCCTTCTCAGTAAGAACTTTATTAGTAATATGTTGACCAGGTATGTTTTTACTATAAGCATATGCCACATTGTGTTCACGGCAGACCTCATCCAACTGATTGATTCCACGATCTCCCTTAGCAAGACGGTCTTTTAATTTAGTCCCAGGACCACAGAAAGTACATGACGGAAATTGTGTTTCGAATGGTAATTTATTTAATAATGAATTTACCAGTCCATATCCTTCGGATTAATGTTTTCGACTGACCAGATATACTCGATATTCTATCGTTTTATAGCACTTTCTTGTTACGGCTGCAGTCTCTGCATTAACCGAAATATAAATATCTACGACAACTTGTAAAATCCATTCATGGAATACAATGAGTTTTCAAATTATTGCGAAATTATTGCACCTTCCGAAGCAAAACGAAACTCAGTGTTTATATTTGATGATGAAGCTTGTGATAAACAAAACAACATTCGAGAATATGTTTGTATGGGATGACACAACGATATGGATAGTTTCTACTTATGTCAATTTTATACACGCATACCAAAACATTTGTTTCGGGACAACGCAAACTACATAGTCATTTTCAAGCAAGACGAGCTAAATCTGAATCTGATCATATAAATTCCGATACGACATTCAATCAGTTTAAAGAACCATGCACAAACTGTTGGAAAGATGCATTATTTCTGATGGTCATCAACGACCTCCCACTAGTCTTCAAATATTCTGAGTGTCTTCTTTTTGCCGATACTCTTAAATTATTTCGCTCCATTAAATCTGAATATGATTACGATTTATTATATCAAGATGTCGCCGCGGTCAATGATTGATGTGAGCGGAATCACCTCCTTCTAAACGTTTCTTATTGTCCTGCTTACTGCAATCCGCTATCCGCTAACTGATATCCGCTAACTGCTATCTGTAACCGACCGGTTAGCAACCGCCCTGTTTGGAACCGACCTGTTTGGAACCGATCTGTTTGAAACCGACCTGTTTGGAACCGACCTGTTTAGAAGCGGCGACCTTAAGGTGTATTGTGCCCCCTATCAGTCATAGACGCGCATGCCACATATTCGTATGTATGTCTGTACATATGTATATCGGTGTTTTTGTTCTGTTTATTGGATGAAGGAAGTAAAACGGGGTGTGAGTAATTAGTTGTGGCGCCATATGAGTGAGAGCGAGAGGAAAGATGTGCGAGTGGTTTATATTTGTTGGTGGAGAGGGAAACAATGGTGAGAGGGGGGTGAATGATTTCCTGGGTCTGGTTTCCTGTGTGTACTCATTCAGATCAGATTGTTTATTTTGGCTGTTGGCTGAAACGTGTACTCATCCAGATCAGATAGTTTATTCTGAGTGGGATATTCATGATCAATAAGTTATTGTTTTGGCTGATAATGGTCAAGCGTATGATCATCAGGTATTCAAGACCATTGTTTATATATTTCTGTTTATTCATTAAGAACTGTGTGTGTGTCAGATAAATAATTTTAGCAAAAGGTCACTACATCGCTAATATCAAAATTTAATCCAATGGTCCATAAATTCTTATTTTATATTTAGTCCAAATCAATAACTCTTCTTTATTGTTGGGCAAGCGAGCAAGATATCGCATGTTGTTCTTTGGACAGTACACTCTAAGCATTTCTCTATTTCCATGATACTTTTTCTGATGACTGTATACTGTAAGTAATATTCATTCAGATCAGCTTGTTTATTTTGGTTGTAGACTGAAATAGACCCAGGAAACCAGACCCAGGAAATCATTCACCCCCCTCTCACCATTGTTTCCCTCTCCACCAACAAATATAAACCACTCGCACATCTTTCCTCTCGCTCTCACTCATATGGCGCCACAACTAATTACTCACACTCCGTTTTACTTCCTTCATCCAATAAACAGAACAAAAACACCGATATACATGTGTACAGACATACATACGAATATGTGGCATGCGCGTCTATGACTGATAGGGGGCACAATACACCTTAAGGTCGCCGCTTCTAAACAGGTCGGTTCCAAACAGGTCGGTTTCAAACAGATCGGTTCCAAACAGGTCGGTTCCAAACAGGGCGGTTGCTAACCGGTCGGTTACAGATAGCAGTTAGCGGATATCAGTTAGCGGATAGCGGATTGCAGTAAGCAGGACAATAAGAAACGTTTAGAAGGAGGTGATTCCGCTCACATCAATCATTGACCGCGGCGACATCTTGATATAATAAATCGTAATCATATTCAGATTTAATGGAGCGAAATAATTTAAGAGTATCGGCAAAAAGAAGACACTCAGAATATTTGAAGACTAGTGGGAGGTCGTTGATGACCATCAGAAATAATGCATCTTTCCAACAGTTTGTGCATGGTTCTTTAAACTGATTGAATGTCGTATCGGAATTTATATGATCAGATTCAGATTTAGCTCGTCTTGCTTGAAAATGACTATGTAGTTTGCGTTGTCCCGAAACAAATGTTTTGGTATGCGTGTATAAAATTGACATAAGTAGAAACTATCCATATCGTTGTGTCATCCCATACAAACATATTCTCGAATGTTGTTTTGTTTATCACAAGCTTCATCATCAAATATAAACACTGAGTTTCGTTTTGCTTCGGAAGGTGCAATAATTTCGCAATAATTTGAAAACTCATTGTATTCCATGAATGGATTTTACAAGTTGTCGTAGATATTTATATTTCGGTTAATGCAGAGACTGCAGCCGTAACAAGAAAGTGCTATAAAACGATAGAATATCGAGTATATCTGGTCAGTCGAAAACATTAATCCGAAGGATATGGACTGGTAAATTCATTATTAAATAAATTACCATTCGAAACACAATTTCCGTCATGTACTTTCTGTGGTCCTGGGACTAAATTAAAAGACCGTCTTGCTAAGGGAGATCGTGGAATCAATCAGTTGGATGAGGTCTGCCGTGAACACAATGTGGCATATGCTTATAGTAAAAACATACCTGGTCAACATATTACTAATAAAGTTCTTACTGAGAAGGCCCGGCAGAGGGTAATAGCATAACATTCTTCCTTATCCGAAAGATTAAATAGTCTAGTGATGACAAATATGATAATGATGAACGCGGGATCTAATTTAACTTGGGCATCAAAAATAAAAAAATACAAGTGCTACTACTACTGCTAATATAAGAAGACGAAATCGCTCCTCCAAGAGAAACAAATTAATTTATTCAGCAAAAAGAAGCTATGGAAGCAGTAAAAATTCCAGAAGGTAATGGGCTCTACAACCATACAAAAACGGATTTGGTGCTTTGTCATTAGCCATAAGATTCACAAAACTGCTGAACTTGTTACCTAATCGCTCAGTAACAAATATAGCAGATTTTGGAAAATAAACCCCGATTTCCTTGGAGTGTACTTTCGATACAGATTACCAGCCATGCAAGTGTACTAACACCATTTTCCATAATATATCTCTTATCATCTATATAACTTAGTGCTAGTTTATTAACACATTGTGTATATATGTTATGAATCTTTGACCTAATTATAAACATATATCCATAGAAACGTTTATTTTTATATAAACAATCTCTATAATCATCAATATTCATACCATCTAGTACTGTTTTCTTAACACCTTTAGCTTTTTTAATTTGTTTTCTTTTTTCGATATCTATGGAATACATTTTAGATCGAAGCCCAACGAATTCTCTAATAATTTCACCATTCATCTCATCTTTCATCATCCCGATTATCTTTTTATTTTTATTTGGAATATTATATCGATTATCAGTGGGATAATCTGATGTATCAAATTTCATATCAATATCATCCAGTATATCTTTATAGAAATCTTCAGTTTTGATAGAATATATGAAAGAATCAGTATCCATATAATTTAAAGTTAAATTGCCACCATGCTTTGGTTTCATGTATTCATAATAAAAATCATACATCTTCCATTTTGATAAATCGAGTACAGTAAAACCTAAATAAATCGGTTTGTTGTAAGTTACATGAACGCGACTCATTTGAATTGCAACCATATTGTCTGTAAATTGAGTAGAACTATGAAAGTTTGGTTTTGCTATCCAAGCTCGAGCACCTAAATGTTTTCCACAACTTTCCCAATTTGTTACTATCTTTATATCTTTTCGTTTATCAACATTTTCCATCGTTTTACCATAAACAGCATTATTTAATAATTTAAAGAAATTCTTTTCAAATTCATTTTTAGCCAATTTACGGTGATGTGTATTTAAATCGATGTATTGTTTTAACCAACATGATTGCAACTTAAAATTCTATGTATTTTTAAAATTTTCATTCCGTGCTTAACACACTGTTGAAGGTTTCTATAATGTATGATATATTTTGTTTTATGGTTCAAGTCTGCTATGAGTTTACTAAATATTGCGTTTGGGCTTTTTTTATTCTGTGCACAAAATAAGAAATCACTATGCTCATCACGAAAATGTTCTGGATATTCCAAGTCAACTTCTAAAATGTAACCAAAATGAGAGTTTGATGATGTATTGAAAACATTGAAATTATCACTTTCCATCCATTCAAATTTACCATATGGTAGACTTTGAGACATTGCCCAACCATATAAATTATTCGCATCCAAATACGTCATGTATTCAGAAGGCATTTCACTTTTAAAGTCACTCATATATTTATTATTGGCTTTGGAGTGTCTGCAACAGCATTGCACAAGACCACCCCTAATACCTCTTTGTACAAACGTAAACATATTTATATCAGTAAGTAATTCAAGTCTAATCTTTGTTACTTTTAACATAGCATCCCATGATAAACCAGGTGCTGTATAATATTGACAGGGATCCAGCCCATAGATATTTCTGCAAACTTTTCTAAAATTCTCAAATATATCGGCTAGTAATAAGACATCTGTTTTTAGATATAACTCTAAATAATCTAATAGACTTTCACATTTAAATGTTTGCCATACCGTCTTTGCAAAATAATATTATTCTTCAGTACAACTAGAAATACTAATTGAACTAAAGAATTTATCAAGCGGTGGGAGACTTTTTTCACTTAATCGATCCCACGAATTTATGTATGCATAGTTTTAATCATTAGAATTAAGAGCTTAATGTCATTTTATGATAGATTCAAATAAAATAAATATTACATATTTTAATGTAAATTTCTTTGGTCTTTTATTCATTCTATTTCGGTATGAGTAAGAGGAATGTTGTCGAGGAATTACACAAGCCCGCACGAAGAAATTTTATCAGGCGACGATTGTTATTAAAGGGCTAGATGACCTATGGCAAGCAGATTTGAAAAATGATACCGTACAGCAATCAAAATAATGGAAATAATTACTTATTAACATTAATCAATACCTTCTCCAAGTATGCATGGACAGTTTCTTTGAAGAATAAGGCAACACAAATTGTTACAGACGCTTTGAGATCAATTTTGATAGTTTCAATCGAAAGTCAAAAAAAATCTACAAACCAATAATGGCAAAACTTTTAAACATGTCGAAACATGAATATTCCTCCATCAATTTTTGTATATAAATATCATAGTCAGCGAACGAGAGCAACAGCAAAGACAACAACAACAATAACAACACCATAGATATATTCCATAGAAAAATGAAAGATAAATAAAAACATATCCCATAAAAAAAAAAAAAAAAAAAAAAAAAAAAAATATGGTCGAAAGATAAAGAGACCAAGACTTTTAAACATGTCGAAACATGAATATTCCTCCACCAATCTTTTGTATAAAATAATAAATAAACAACATATTTGTATCCGTCAGGAAAAAGAACTTTGCGAAAGCACTATGAAAAAGAAAAAAGTCTTAGAGTGTACTGTCATCGAATCAACAGGTATAGAATACCTTGTTTGTTTGCCTAACAATAAAGAGGGATTATTGATTTGGACTAATTAATAAAAGAAGAATTTATGGACCATTGGTTAGTGAAAAAATTAAATGTAGAATTATAAGAGAAAAGGATGGATATATTGATTTGATTAATATTGAATAATAAATAAAACACAGTTATTTAAAAAAAAGTTTCTTTGTTTTTTATTTACACGATCAACAAATCTTCAATTCTCATCATACAAAAGAATGAATAGGAAACACTCCAACATTGTTTACATTATCATAATAAACATTTTTTTATTAATCTTCTTCGAGCTTCTGATACTTAATATTTGTTTCTTTCTTCTTAGTTTCTGATGATGACGATGATGATGGTGATGATGATGATGGTGATGATGATGATGATGATGATGATGATGATGATGATGATGATGATGATGATGATGATGATGATGATTTGAAGGGATTTCTAAAAACTGCATACTGTAATTTCTTAGGAATAAAATCCTTCAGACTAGAATTTCGTTTAGCTCCGTTCTGATCCATTGCAATAAAGACAACTGACGTCATTCTGCAATTGGAATCAGTTAAACAGTGGATTACCTCCTTGATGTATTTGCCACAACAACCAAAATAAATAATCTGATCTGAATGAGAAGACCCTGGAAACCGTTCACCCACTCTCAGCATTGTTACCTATTCGTATATATCTCCTCATTTTCTGACTCCGTGCTTTTCACTTCCTTCGTTCAATCAAAACAATTTTTTTTGAAACATTATAGTCAGCACTACTTCCCATTTCAGCCAACAATCAAAGTAAATAATCTGATAATCTTTGGTAGAACCTTAATCTAGCTCAACTCATTGAAGCAGCACTTTACCTTGAGTGCAAAGAGTAGGATCTCAAAGCTTTGAGTGCGCCTTGATTAAAAGTTTCTTTATTTTTTATTTACACGATCAACAAATCTTTTATCCCCATCATACAAACTAATGAATAAGAAACACTCCAACATTGTTCACATATCATAATAATATTTTTTTTTTATCTTCTTTCAACTTCTGTTAGGTAATTTACATTTGTTTCTTTCTGCTTCTTAGTCTCTGATGATAATAATGATGATGATTCGAAACGATATGGTTTGAAATCGATGTCAGCGATGTGTTGACCTCTTGCTCTATTCCTTTATTTTTTTTATTTGATACATATACAAATAGTTTTTTTATGAAAGCGCGGAAACATATACATACACATTGGTCTTGAATACCAGATGATCATACGCTTGACCATTATGAGCCAAAACAATAACTTGTTGATCTTGAATATTCCACTAGCCCTCGGTCAGCAAATTCCATAAATATGGTCGGAAGATAATGAGACCAAGACTTTTAAGCATGTCGAAATATGAATATTCCAACTGGATGAGTAGACCTTGGCAACCGATCACCTCCTTTAATCATTGTTTCCCCTCCATCAGCGAATGTAAACATTCTGATCTGGATGAGTAGACCTTGGAAATCGTTCACCCCCTCTCTTCCTTCTCTCATCATTGTTTCCCATCTGCCTGCAAATATACTTCTTCTTTCTCGCTCTGGCTTAGTGCTTTTTACTTCTTCGTCCAATAAAAACAATTGTCCTTGAAATATTACAGTCAGCACTACTACCCATTTCAGTCAAAAGCTAAAATAAACAATCTGATCTGAATGCGTAGACCTTGGAAACCATACCCAGGAAACGATTCACCCACTCTCATCCCTCATCATTGTTCCATATCAGTCAACGAATATGAATCAGTCGCACATTTTTCCTCTCCCTCTGACTCAGAATTTTTCTTTCCGCTTTTTACTTCATCCATCCAACAAAAACAATTTTCCTTGAAACAATATAGTCAAAACTACTAACCATTTCAGCCAACAGTCAAAATAAACAATCTTATCTGGATGAGTAGGCCTGAGAAACCATTCACATCCCCTTCAGCATTGTTTCCCTATTCGTATATCCCTCTTCTCCCTCTGACTCAGAATTTCCTTTTCGCTTTTTACTTCATTCGTCCAATAAACAAAACCAAAACACCTATATACATATGTACATACATATATGACACGCGACTGCTTTGAAGATGACTCATATACTGCCAGATCTTATGCAAACACATACATACGTATGTATACACAAACACTAAGTACTCTCTGATACAGTACACACTAAGTACACGCTAAGTACACTAAGTACACACTAAGTACTCTCTGATACACACTAAGTACACACTAGGTACAGTATAAGTACAACACTAAGTACACTAAGTACACACTAAGTACACATCAATCACATTCCATGACACTAATTGCTCCGAATTCTCAGATTTCACCCCCAAAAAATGTAACCCTATATCTCCTTGATGACGTCACTTCCTGGCTCCCTGTGCCAGAATCGGCAATGAAAAACAAAAATGTACCTATTTCAGACAACAATCAAAATAAACAATCTGATCTGGATAAATAGATCCGAGAAACCGTTCACCCCCCTCTCATCCCCCTCTCACCATTGTTCCCCCAGCTGCCCTAAATAAACAATCTGATCTGGATGAGTAGACCCAGGAAATCGTTCACCCCCCTCTCATCATTTCGCCCACAAACGTAAACAGCCGCATATCTTTCCTCTCCCTCTAACGCTTTTTACTTCCTTCGTCCAATAAACAAAACAAAAACACCGATATACATATGTACATACATACATATATGACACGCGACTGCTTTGAAGATGACTCATATGCCGCCACATCATATCCAAATACATATACACATACATACATACACACATATATACATACATACACACACACATACACACATGTATATACATACACAGACATACATACAGACAGACAGCATGACATCAGAAAAAATGTAACCCAACACCTTCTTAATATAAACAAACAAAAGCCTTCCTCCCCCTCCCCCCTCTCCCTCGCCCACGCTAATGTCAACAAAAAAAAAACCGGGGTAATTAAAAACCGGAAGCGGCAAACATCAATCACATTCCATGACACTTTAATGGGTAATTAAAAATGTTCCCACGCTTATGTAAACAAAAATGTAACCCGATACCCCTCCTTATGTAAACAAACATCTTCCATCTCGCTCACTCTCACACAAACATCTTCCCTCTCGCTCTGGCTCAGAATTCCCAGTCTAAAGTGACCCAATACCTACTATGTGGTGTTGACGAATGCCAAAGAAGTCACCACCCACTACTGCACGAATCCAGAAGCAATAGCAATGAGCATGCACGAAGGCCACGGGTACTACAACCACGAGAAGAGAACGTCGCCAGGGAACCCGTCTTGAGCTGCGCAGCCAGCCCAGTTCCAGACAGTAAAGTTTTATTTCGAGTGCTGCCAGTCACCTTGTACGGTCCCAAGAAGCGAGTCGAAACATATGCGCTGATGGATGAGGGCTCATCAATAACGATGATGGACAGTACACTTATTGAAGATCTTGGTTTGGTCGGCCATCAGCGTAAGTTAAACCTCCAGTGGTTTGGAGGAAGGGCAGCGCAGGAACCTACAACAGTGGTCAATGTGCACATAAGTGGTACCACAAAAAAGAAACATATTCTACGTAACGTCTACGGTGTATCCAATCTTCATTTACTGACACAAAGTCTAAATAAAAACGATCTGCGCGTGGATGCTAGCCAGATGAAACATCTTTCAGTACAGCCGTACTCTGAGGTCAAGCCGAAAGTTTTAATTGGTCTAGACCATTGCCATTTGGGTCTGCCAGTTGAGACAATCCAGCTCGGTGCAGAAGGACCATATGCTGCCTACACAGAATTAGGATGGGTGGTATTTGGTACAACTAAGCGAAACAATATTGCGACGCCTGCCTGTTTGATGACCAATGCTGTGAGTGAGGATGTATTGCACGAGTTGGTAGCGGAATATTTCGCGACAGAAAGTTTTGGAGTGCGGCCAGCACCAGAAGTGAAGACTAAAGCCGATGTACGAGCCCGAAGTATTCTTCAATCAACTACCACCAAAGTCAACGGAAGATTTCAGACCGGTCTCCTTTGGAAGGATGATAGCGTACAGTTGCCTGATAGCTATGCCATGGCTAAGAAGAGGTTGATCGGAATCGAACGGAAAATGAAACAGGATGACACTTTTGCCGCCGCCTACAACGCAATTATCGGAAGGTATATCGAAAAAGGTTATGCCCGCAAGCTGCAGCCAGCAGAAGCCGCCATTGTCGGGCCAAGGACTTGGTACCTACCACATTTCGTCGTAATGAATCCCAACAAGCCGGGCAAAATGCGCCTGGTTTTTGATGCCGCCGCTACAGTAAAGGGGATATCATTAAATTCGTGTTTGCTGAAGGGACCGCAACAATATCAGCCGATGCCGACGATATTATTTAACTTTCGAGTCGGAGCCATTGCCGTATGTGGAGACATCCGAGAAATGTTCCACCAAGTCTTAATTCAACCAGAAGACAGATGTTCACAGAGGTTTCTCTGGCGAAATGCAAAGGATGATAACCCGCCGGATATCTACGAAATGTTGGTGATGACATTTGGTGCCGCTTGTTCGCCATGTGCGGCCCAATACGTCAAAACCATCAATGCATTGGAACATCACGACTGCGATCCCCGAGCTATTAAAGCTATAACGCAGCATCATTATGTCGATGATTTCGTTGACAGCTTCGAATCAACACATCAGGCCATCCATATAGCTAAGCAGGTACGCGAAATCCACAAAGATGGCGGTTTTGAGCTGCGGAGCTTCATTTCCAATTCAAAAGAAGTTATGAGTGCTCTAGAATGCGAGACGGAACAAATAACACCAGACGCCAGCCGCACCATAGAGGAGAGCTTAGCAACGGAGAAGGTATTGGGTATGTTCTGGCAGCCATTTAGTGATACATTTCGCTATCAGCTGAAGTTTCATCGGGTGGATGAACAAATTATAGCCGGTAAGAGGTGCTCGACCAAAAGGGAGTTATTGAGCGTAGTTATGTCGCTGTTCGATCCATTGGGATTTCTCGCACACTTCTTAATTTGCGCGAAGCTGTTAATGCGTGAAGTATGGAAGCATAATATACAGTGGAACGATCCATTGCCTAGCAGTATAGAAGCAGTGTGGAGCCGATGGTGTGAGAATTTGAACCACGTAATCAATTTTCAAATTCCACGCCACTACTTTCCCGATTCCGTGCCGAAAAATCTACAACTTCACATCTTCGTAGACGCAAGCGAAGAAGCATTTGCCGCCGTTGCGTATTGGAGATCTGTCACCGCTACCGGAGAACTTGTAGTGGCCTTTGTATGCGCTAAAACGAAGTGCGCACCGCTGAAGCCGATGACGATTCCACGACTTGAACTTCAGGCAGCCGTCCTTGGAACACGCCTCATGCGAACAATCATTGATGAACACCCTTTCGATGTCGACCGTTGTGTTCTCTGGAGTGATTCCAAAACCGTTGTCAAATGGATCGCATCGGAAAATCGTCGCTACAAGCCATTCGTAGCACACCGGATCGCAGAAATACTTTCCGCTACAGAGATGTCTAATTGGAGATGGGTGTCTACCCAGGATAACGTAGCAGACGAGGCCACCCGGTCAAATTACCAGATTAAATTTAATGCTTCAACACGTTGGTGGAGTGGTCCAGAATTCTTACGCCAAAATGAAGAGTTGTGGCCAGTCGACTCTAGCAACATCTGCCGTCAGGAAGAAGACGAAGAAGAGCTTCGTCCGAAGTTCGCCCTGCTAACCGTGAGTTTAAGCTTCATAAACTTCGCTAAATTTTCTTCTTTTCTTAAGCTAAAACGAACGATTGCTTGGGTCATCCGATTCATAAGACAATGTCGCCGAATAAGTACAACCGCCGAAGATAATGGCCTAACCATCGCCGAACTTGATGTAGCTGAAGTCGTGCTATGTCGCCAAGTCCAAGCTGAAAGTTACGCCGTGGAGATATCTCAAATCAAGAATGGTCAAAGTCTGACCAAAGGTAGCAGTCTACAACAACTCTCGCCGTACATCGATGAGGAGGGTATTTTACGTGTTTACGGCCGTATTGACGCTGCTAGCTGGCTTCCATACAACTCGAAGCGCCCAATAATATTGCCGCCAAACCATACGTTCACTCAGCTTGTTTTACATCACCACCATTGTCTGATGAAGCATCAGAACCACGAAGCGACGATATGCGAAGTTAGACGCAAATTCTGGATCCCACGTTTGAGGCAGGTCATGCGCAAGGTAATTGCATGCTGTCACGTATGCAAAATAGCACGAGCCGCACCAATCACTCCGATCATGGGTCAACTTCCTGTGGACCGCCTAACGCCGTTTGTGAGACCGTTTTCCTATACGGGCCTCGACTATTTCGGCCCACTTACGGTAACAATTGGTCGTCGTATAGAGAAGCGGTGGGTGGCATTGTTCACGTGTCTTGTTGTGAGAACCATCCACTTAGAAGTCGCCTGCGATCTATCCACTGATGCCTGTATATTGGTCATCCGCAATTTTATAAATCGGCGCGGAGTGCCTGTGAGGATTCGCAGCGACAACGGCAAGAATTTCGTCGGAGCTGATCAGGAAGCAAAACGGTTTGAAGAGGTATTCGATTGTGAGCGGATTCAGAAAGAGATGTCATCAAAGGGTGTTGAATGGTTATTTAACTGCCCCAACAATCCATCCGAAGGAGGCGTCTGGGAACGCATGGTGCAGTGTGTGAAGAAGGTACTACGTCATACGCTGAGAGAAGTTTCGCCCCGTGAGCACACGTTACAGTGCCTCATCATTGAAGCTGAAAATGTCGTCAACTCCCGTCCGTTAACGCATTTACCTGTTTCCGTCGACCAGGAAGAGCCGCTTACACCGAACCATTTCCTGCTCGGGTCAGCTAATACCGCGCAGACGCCGAGTTCCAGCGAACCCTTCCAGAAATTGTGTGCTCTACGCAAACAATGGCGAATCGCTCGCCAACTCAGAGATCGTTTTTGGAAGCGCTGGGTAGCCGAATATTTACCCACCTTAACGCGTAGAGTTAAGTGGTGTGAAAGGACGACGCCGATTATGGAAGGTGACCTGGTATTTATATGCGATCCGAATTTACCAAGAAAGCAGTGGTGTCGTGGCAGAGTAGAACGAATCTATCGAGGTGCTGATGAAGAAATCCGAAGAGCAGACGTGCGTACGAGTTCAGGAGTGTTGCGTCGCCCAGTGTCCAAATTGGCCGTCCTGAGCTTAGAAGATAGTGAATCGGGTTGATTCACGGGGTCCGGGATGTTACAGAACGCCCAAAATTTGAGTGCCATCTACCAGCCAAATATGGTTTTACTTAACTTAAATTTCAACATAACTTTATTTGAACGAAAACTTTGTATTGTTGTCTCACTCTCCTACCGCAGTTCGTCATATTCTTTATATCTGTCATTTGAGAATTATATTCAATTTGCGCCTTTTAAATCCCCTTTGTCTTTGACCAGAACTTCAAGCGAGCAGAAGTGCAAACTGCGGTAAGAGATTTTTATACTATATTAACATTGTAACATTGTCAATTTCCACAGAAATAAAATACACATTACACATATATATTGCTACTACGGATTTCGAGTATTTAATTTCGAGCTTCGCCGCTGGGTTCTTTTGGTCGTATTATTCGACAATGTGCATGAAAAAGAAACTCTTCGGTGAACAGAATAATTAATCAAGCAAACATATTTACGCAACGAATTATTAATTTTTTTATTTTTCAAAGTTTAAAGCATTTGCTATCTTATTTTGCAATATATTATAGCAAATCCTCGATTTAAATGGTGTATGTATTATACCAACTCTATCAAAATTTTCAGACACAGAGACGCTGATTACACGACTCTTTTTTTCGTTCGTTTCGTCTTTCGTCTTTTTGACAGGTACGTATGCTAGTGATTTCACGGTTCCTAATAATTGGTAGATACGTGCATACGTGATTCTGACGTTTACTGAAATTCAGATTATATTTAGGAAGGGAATAGTAAAATTTCAGTTGGAATCAAACTAAATGTACTTATTATGGAGGATAATAATTGCGTGTTTACTAGCAAATATAAAATGTCCCTAAATTAAGCTCCAAAATCCACTTCAAAATTCACCATTAGTATTTCCTGCTTTGTTTTGGTTGTCAAATGCCCACCATACAAAATTTGACGTTCGTTTCGCCATCTTGTGTTTGTGCTTGCCAGATCTGTCCGACATGAAGAATGTCTCGTGGAGACGCCGTGTAATGTGGTTACAATCAAAACTATTAGGTCCGTTCGCGTACCCTCCCAAAACAACAAAAACCCACGAAAAACAACGAAAACCCGTTCGCGTACGCAAAAATTTCGTAGTTTTTCGTAGAAGAGAGTGCTCACGAGAGAGTAAGAAATTTCCCCATGCAACGAATTTTAGTCCAAGGAATTTCTTTGGGGTGTATTATGAAATCTGTCAAATCTGTCAAATCACATACATTCTTCATTTGTTGGTGCTTAATGTAATCAATTACTTTTTCGTGACTTTTCTGTCTTTGAGAGAATTTTACCCCCACTCTTCGAGATTTCACAGAAAACCCATATTTAGTGCAAAAAGTACGCGAACGGACCTATTATATATGACTAAACGTTTACTGAACTTATAAGTTCTCAACGTGAAAACAATAAAATAAAGAAATGAAAATGCAGAGTTGTTAACTTGTTGGTTACTACTCTATGTGGTGGATAGATGGCGCTGATAAGTCGCCACATGTATTAACTTATTTCATTTATATTTTATCGATTGCATTTTTCCGTGGTAGCCAAATGGCTACCATGGGACAGAAATGGTTAGAGGATAAAAGGGCACTATTTCAAACTAGATTCATGAAACTGGTTTCAACGTGTAATAGCGCTTGAAACAGCGGATGAAATATCAAAGAATGCGAAGAAGGTGCATGCACCTAGATTCATCATGTAATAGAAGACTAAGTAGAACAACATTCTCAGTAGAGGAGAAATTTATTTGTCAAAATTAGTATTCTTCTTCAATAACTTCGCTTTTCAGTTTAGATTAAATTACTTGAATTAAGTACGAACGAAATGATAATGATAATTTTCTCACTTCACAGCATATACAACTATGGATTCCTTTCGTTGAATGCCCAAAATAACCCCATGTTCGGTTTCAGCAGAGAGAACGAAGAGATGAGTACAAAAAGAAATATAGGCAAAGCTCGATTTGCGCACAAGGTAAAATTTAGGCCATTTGCGCAAATCGAGAATGTGCGCAGTTCGAAGTGCAAAAGCAGACTTAAGCCAGAACTACATCGGAACAAAAGTGATAAAAAGTAGAAGTGTGCACACACTGAAAGCTCACTCAATTCCAACTGACCAACAGCGCCATTAACGGATGAAATTATTATTTGTTTGACATTTGAAAGCTCCAGGAAATGTATTTCTCCGCAACCATGCACATTTATTCGTTAATAGTGGATGAATAATAAAAAGGAAAATTGGTTTCAAGCCTAAAATTCTAAAAAAATGTACGGAAATAATAAAATCGGTATTTGCTTTCGTGAATATACGTCTACAATCATCTTTCAATTTCATCGGAAATCAGCTGGTATGCAAAAAAGTGAATAAGCGCCATCTATTTTCGAGCATTGAGTTTTATTCATTTGAGAGGAAATGATACAGATGTGCCTGCGATGGAAGAGTACAACCTATTGTTTTGACTTCGTTGTACTTTTTATCACTTTTGTTCCGATGTAGTTCTGGCTTTAGTCTAGACTTTTTTCGAATTTCTCTTTGTTATTTACATCCGTGAGTCTTGCGCTTTTACAATTCAGACTTTTTTCCTTGACTCAAATTTGACATTCCTCATTTATTTCGCAGTTCTTGTATTGTGCAGATGACTAGGTGGGAAGCAACACAATGATAAAACGAAGAAGAGAAAAGGAAGACGTCAAAAAGAGTCGCCAAAAACTTTACCCTCGACTCACAGGGCAAAATATTTTCCTTCTCATCTTTTCGAACTTTCTTACTCTTTGGCACCCATGTGAGTCTAGACTCACAAGTCTAAGAGTAAAAGCAGGCTAAGCATTTGAGTAAAGGCATTTTATGAAATTGTAGTTTTTGAGGATCTTACTTTTAAAAAATAAAACTAAAAAAATTAAAAAAACCTCGGCGCCCCGGTTATCGTAATACTCCTATTGGTTTTTGTTTTTTAATGTAAACAAATATTCGCAGGGCACGTATGGCGACCATCTCTTTGAATTTTTGACAGGTGCGCGAACTTGATCGAAAATGAACAATCTGAGTATACTAGGTACCATATATATGTGTACTACCACAGATACATTTTAAAGGAGGTTTCACCGAAATGAAACTTAAAATTTCGAAGGATGGCATTTTTAAGTTTTTAAAAAAAAAATTCAGTATTACTATTGTAGTGAAAAAATCCCTCTTCTGGGATACAAATAACAGAAATCTTTATTTTTAGATATTACTTTAGAATTATTACAGATATATATTATATTAAGTTACGAAACGGAGTATATTTAAATAGCGTTTATACTGGTCGAGCGTTGCGTGTCGAGTCCTTTTTCTTCTTCTTTTCTTTTTCATCTTCTTTCTATCAAACTTTATTCGCTCTGTTCGTTGAGTCTGTTCGTTTTCTCTGTTCGTTAATACTTTTCGTTTAGTACTTTTCTTTATACTTCAGCTCGGCCATTCTGACTTCCATGTGGTCCCACACATGTCCAAGGTCGAACATGATTCGGCTCCAATACAGCTTCAAACGGCTTCTGGGAGAACCTGCAGTTTGGCAAATCTGTAATTAAAAAACGATCATTGGGAAGGATGGATTTTAAAAGGAATGGACCCTTAAACCGCGGTTGCAACTTTCGACTTATTCCTGGCTCGATGGCTTTGTTCAAGATTCCAACCAAGTCCCCTTCGTTATACGGAAATACTGGTTTTCTTCCTTTATTGTACTTTTGGTCGTTCTCTTATTCCAAACAAGTCGCGTTCACGTTCTATGAAAAATTCAACTAGATCCTTAATTACATCCGGCTTTCGTATCTCGTGCTGATTAACCCCAAATAAAGCGACACTGGGCGTTTAACCTATGATCCGGTTAATAGTGTTGTTCATAGAAAACTCGCAGTCGTAAAGGACTTGATCCCAGTCGTGGTATTCGTCGGAATATTTAGCTAACATTGGACGTAAAGTTCAGTTGAACCTTTCGACGGCTCCATTAGCTCTCGGAGTGGCTATGGCATTTAAAACTTGGATAATATTATATTTTCTTAAAAAGTTGGAGAATTCAATTAAGGTGAAGGCAGTGCCTCGATCCGATATAATTCGGAGAGGTCTTCCAAACCAAGCAAAATAATTTGTTAAATGTCGAACTACCTCTTTGGTATTCGTAGTTTTTGTTGGGAATAATTTAATAAATCTTGAAAACGCGTCGACAACGAGCAACACATGCTTATGTTGGTGCTTCGTTGTTTCTAATGGACCGAAATGGTCAATGTGCAAAGTATCGAATGGCACCTTACCTTTGTCGATATTATGCAAAAAACCCTCACGGTGTTGAGGCTTCGACGAGTGAACTATACATCGCATACATGAGCAAATATGCTGTTTAACTTTATCGGTAATCAATGGGAAATAGTAGGTACGTTTAATTGCGTCTACGGTCTTAGATATACCTTGATGACCTAATTCATCATGGTATTTTCGTAAAATTAGTTCAACGCAATGGGAGGGCACATAGAATCGAATGCTACGGTCTACTTTCTTATATAGCAACCCGTGATGAATTTCGTAATCTGGGTGATCGCTGTTACGAATTATTTCGATCAATTGTTGAATGGCAGAATCTTTAGATTGGGCGGTTATCAATGATCGCGTGAACGGATCATTATCTATTAAGGCGCATTCATATGAATCGTAAATACGAGATAAACAGTCGGCATGCACCATTTCACTGTTCTTCCGATGAACGATATCAAATTGATATTCTTGCAAAAGAAGCACCCATCTGGCAATCCTAGCATTTATATCTTTCTTTTTAAATGTATAAGCTAACGCTTGACAATCCGTCATGATTTTAAATTTTAAGCCAAATAAATAAGGATGAAACCTTCGAATAGCGTACACAATACTTTTTTTTTTTTTTTTTTTTTTTTCTAACATTTTTTTAAAATTAAGAATAAATGAATAAATGGACATCATTCTGTAGCACTTTGGTGACTAGAGGCGAATGACATTTCAAGTAAATTTAATAAATTAATTTAATGTTATGTGGGGTACATGTGGGGTACATCGAAATTTAGTTACAAATAAAAATCAATTCATTAATGACAAGTGATAATTGAAATTAATAGACAATATATAAAATACTATTATTAAAAACCAATGATTACAATTAAAAACAATGATAACAATTAAAAAACAAAGATAACAATTAAAAAACAAAGATTACAAATTATAAAGTTGTGCTCAAAAAAAATTTGACTGTCGAACTATCCATACTAAAAAGGAGTTTTCTAACTTCGCTTAAAAATAAAGTGGGTTGAACTATTGACCTTATCAGCAATGGCAATTTATTGAAAAGCCTAGGTGCTGCCGTAGTATAAAAGTTCGAGAAGTGCGTTTTTCTAGATAGAGGAATATTTACAAATGACATACCATTGGCTCTCAGTGCGTATGCATTTGAGCTCCTGAGAGTAGTGCTGTAACCGCTTCGCATGAAAAAAACTTTCAGAACTTTAAAGATATATAGGTGCTTTAATGGTAGGACACGTAGCTGGGAAAACAGAGGCCAACTACTTGCTAATCTAGAAACTTTGCAAATAATTCTTACAATATGTTTTTGAGCAATGTTTAGTGTTTCAATGGTAGTGTTGTAAGTTCCACCCCAACTTGCGATTCCATATTGTAACTTAGAATGTGCAAGTCCATAATAAATCATTAACAAAATTTTCTTTGAACAATGTGGTTTTAGAAGATACATTTTACGAGTAACAGATAACATATATTTTTTTAACTCATCCACGTGTGCTTTCCAATTTAAATTTTTATCGAGTAACACCCCAAGATACTTATAGTTTTCAACACCGCCTATTTTGAAACAATTTGAACTACACACTGAATCTTCACAAAAGTTTTTTTTGTCACAGGTATGAACACATAGAGACAATTTCGAACAAGAAGTGGCATGAAAAGAAACATCGCAGTCAAGTGGACAAGGACCTTTTAAGTTACAAATCATAATTTTTGTTTTCTCGCTTATAAGCAACTCATGCTTAGCGAACCATTGTCGTAGTATAAATAAATCCATATGCAGTTTTACTGTTGACTCAAACAAGTTGTTATCTGAATATGTAAAAGCTATATCGTCAGCAAAAGCTGTAATACGGCTGTTAAATTTTTGATTAAACACAGAGTTTATATATATTAAAAATAGAATTGGGCCCAAAACTGAACCTTGAGGTACACCAACGGTAATTTTTAACTCGTCGCTGAAGATTCCATCAAGTTTTACTTTTTGACTTCTATCTGACAAGTAAGAAGAAAACCAATCATACATCACCCCTCTCAGTCCAGCCTTGTACAATTTATCTAAAAGTATACCATGATTGACCATATCAAATGCTTTTGTCATATCTATGAAGAGCACCATACTTGCATTTTTATTATTAAAACTGTCACAAATCTCACTGCATAATTTAAGTATCGCATCTTCAGTAGATCTACCCTCTCGAAATCCAAATTGTTTGTTACTGAAAAAGTTGTTTTTATTCAAAAATGATACTATGCGTACTTTTATCAGTCTCTCAAAAAGTTTACTGAACGTTGGGAGTATAGAGATGGGCCTATATTGCGTCATTGACCTCCGGTTACCTTTTTTAAATAGAGGAATGACTTCAGCACATTTTAGAGACGAAGGAAATACACCACAATTCACACTTAAATTGAATAAATGACATAACACATCGACAATGAACAGTGAAATTCGTTTTAAAATACAGTTAGTAATATTATCGGAGGTACTGGAGTATTTATTGTCAAGAGACATTATACACTTGTGGATTTCATATGGTGTGAATGGATTAAAAACAAAACTGTTACTTTGAAATGCATCTTCAACCACATCAGCAAATAAATCACAATGACAGTTGTGTTTTGGAGGATATGGTTTGGATTTAGCTGCGACAGATACAAAGAATTTGTTAAAATGATTGGCAATGTCTATTGGGTCAGATAATATTGCACTTTCAATTTCAATTTTTTTGATTTTGTCTTTATCATTTGGCTTACTTAGGATATTGTTTACAACTCGCCATTCTTCTATTCTGTTTCCTTTACAATTATTAAGTTTACTAGCGTAATATTTATCGCGACTAATTTGTACCAGGTTTCTCACGTCTTTATTTAGTTTTAAGTAGTATCTTTTTAGTCTTAGATTAGAAGGATGGCGTTTGCATTTTTTCCGGATTAAGTTTTTTTTAGCTATTTTAGTTAATAAATCTTTACTTATCCACGGCCTGAGACGTTTCAAGATTGAATTTCTTTTTTTTACAATACCAGTACAATTTTTAATATGAGACTTTAAAATATTAATAAAAATATCATACGCCGTCGAGGGATTATTTTCTTCATAAACACGTTCCCAGAATTCAAACGTTAAGCACTCAACTAATTTATTCTGATCAATTTTCCAACTATCTCTGAAAGGCACATATTTATCAAAACCATTTGCATGAATGTTTTCAATATTTAGATTAGTCATGCAATGATCAGTAATTTTGTAATCTAGGACCTCACCAGATAATTTATGAATGAAATTAGAATTTAATCTTACAAAAATATGATCAATGCATGTTTGTGATTTGTCCGTGATACGTGTTGGTTCCATAATAAATGGCTCCAACCCATATGATGACATTAAGACCAAATAGTTGTCCGTGTCTGTGTTATTTTTCAAAAGATCTATGTTTAAGTCCCCTACAACCAATAAATTCTTCGTTTTTACATCTTTTAGTAGAGAATTTAGTTGTTCTATGAAAACATTTTTATTCAAGTTATTTTCATGCAGGCGGTAGACACACAAAATGGTAAACTTTTCATTACAAATAAGGCAATTAATTTTTAAAATATCGGCACTAATCATACTAATTTTTATTACTTCGCATTCATAATCTTTTTTTATGTATACTACGACGCCACCTGAGCTATAAGAATTATTGCAGTTAGCAAAGGGTTCATAACCAGGAATATTATAGCTGGATAGCTCATAGTCGTACAACCAAATTTCAGTTAAAACAATAAAATCTGCATCGAAATTATGAGCATTGATATGAGCTAAAAAGGAATTGAAATTTGTTCTCATACTGCGTATGTTTTGGTGAATAATTAGTGTAGAAATAGTCGGAGCAGCATAAGTTCTTGCGTAGTTTGAGTTATTTTGTTTCGTTTTAATACTATGCATTTTATTTTATAATTGATTGAGGTCCTCAAGGCACCTCACTTTTATTACAGAATCACCCTCATTCTTACGCAAAAATATTATGCTGTTCCGCATCCACATATATGTAAATTTCTTTTCTATTTTTATTTGTTTTGTTGCTTTAAATAATGCTCTCATGTGAGATGTTAGGCAGTCGTTGATAAATATTTGTGAACCATCCTCCTGATTGTCGTTAAGCAGCTTCCATGTAAGTTGTTGTTTTCTCTTTACCTTCATTCTCATAATGTTCTCCTTTATTACGTGACGAGTAAACTTGACAGATAATATATTGGTGCAGGCATTTCTCTTCGTTTTAATTTTTTTGATGTAAAGAGAATCGATGTCACTCTCAGTCAACTCGTAACCCACACCATCACGAATAATCTGCAACGCAGTTTGCAGTGAGTTTGAATTGTCAACGTTTGGTACATTAAAAATATCAATTGCATTGCTAAGATTGGATTGTTCCAAATAATTGATGCGGTCTTGCAATACACAAACTGCTGTTTTAAGTTCGGAGTTTTCATTTTTTAGCACTGTGATTTCAGATAAACAGTCTTGATTCACTTTTTTTAGATCATTGATCTCATTTTTTAGTTCATGAATTACATTAAAAACCATTTCAATTGTTATGTTGTCGTTTGTTTGTTTTTCATTTCGCGTTACCGTTGAACTCTTATGAGAAGCCATGAGAGGGGTATTATCGTCACAGAAAGAGTTTCTCCGCGACGAAGTGCATTGAGAGCACCTCCAGATTTTGCGGTTTTTTCTCATAAATTCGAGATCGGTGGCTAACACATTCACACACTTTGCATGGAAAAGTCTTTTGCAATCATCACACTCAACTTTGGCGTCATTTCGTTCGACTTTTTTAGCACAAAGACAAATCATTTTGAATTGATTTAATGTTAATTGTAATGAGTTTTTATTTTTTCGCTTTATTTCAGATTTTATAAATTGCACTATTGTGTTTCTGAAGTTAGTTTATCTTTAAGAGAAATTAAAAATAAAGTCTTAGAAATTCCCGATACATGTGTACCCCACAACACACGTATAGCATACTCAAAGTCTCTAACTCAAATGAGTGGTATTTAGATTCGGTAGGTGTCGTCCTTTTTGAAAAGTACATAACGGGGTGCAACTTACCATCTTCTTGTTGTCTCTGTAGGAGAATCGCTCCAAATCCGTGAGAAGATGCATCCGTATGTAATTCGGTGTCACGTCCGGGATGAAAAATCTTTAAAATCGGTTGATTGCACAATTTCTCTTTAATTATATTAAAGGCTTGAGTGGCGTTGTCGTCCAGGATGTAAGGATCAGGATTTGTCTTGATTTTGTCTAACGGCTCAACGATCAATCCGTAATTCTTGACAAATCGGCGAAAGTATCCGCAAAGCCCGAGAAATCGTTGCAATTCGAAAATGTTTCGTGGAACAGGAAACTCGCGAACGGCTCGAACGTGATCGTCTTTCGGTTGAACTCCGTTTTCATTTACGTTGTACCCTAGGTAATCAATCGAATGTTTAAAAAACTTACATTTACTAAGGTTAATGTCCAAGAGATTTTCGTTCATCAATTCCAATACTTTCCATACGGTAGCAAAATGTTCGTCAACGTCGTTCGTGTGGATGAGGATATCATCCATATATACTGAAACTTGTCCTGTTTTTATTAAATGTTTAAATATTTTAATTATATAGCGGGAAAATGCTGCTGGTCCATTCTTCAGCCCAAACGGTAGGTGTGTGTATTCGTACTGCCCATTACTAGTAACGAAAGCTGTGTATTTCGTGCATTCCTCTGCTATGTGAACGTGATGAAAAGCGTCCTTGAGATCGATAAGTGAATATAATTTACATCCAGAAAGTCTATCCAATAAACTTTCTATTAAGGGAAGTGGATGCGAATCTCTTTCTGTTATGGCGTTTAATGGACGGTAGTCGATACACATCCTATACGAGCCGTTTTTCTTCCTCACAAGAAGGGTCCGGCTAGAGTAAGGTTAATCTCTCTCCTTGACGATCCCCTTTTGGGTGTACATTGTACGAAAACGATTACAAATTATCTGGTATTGGGATATTTTGGGATCGGATAAATCAAAATCATAATCGATTGGGGAAACGGGATTGGAAGAGTGATCGATCGTCATTAACTTACGTGACTCTGCCAAAAAACAGTCCTCATCGTGGTTCGGTTCGGCCGGACGCTTGTTGGATTCGTCAATTCGCAATTCTAGTTTTCCATTTTGATCTATCGTGATATAAAATTAATTTTCCGCTAGGAAACTTCGACCAAGGATACAGTGGGGTCCCATGGTGTCGTCGGGCACGATCAGAAATCTACAAGGACATAAAATGTTTTTAATATTTACAAAACTATTACATTGACCTAAGATTGCAATGTCGGAACCATTAACGCCTTGATATGTCGGTATGTCATAAATCGGGGTAATACTAGATTGGACTATCGAAAGCTTCATAAAATTAACTGGACTCCAGTATCAACCAAAATATCAGCGCTAATAGTTGCGTCATTGTCAAAAGTTAAATTAAATTTTTGAACAACGTTGTCATTAGTTAACATCGGGTAGGTGTTCTCGGCGTGCACATCGGATTCGGCAATCATATCCTCTTCGTTGGATTTCGGTGATTGAATAGCGGCGTAGCGGTTGAACTTCGAACTCTGTAGATGGGTAGAGTTGGGGTTTGACGTATTTGAATTGATGCAGTTTATTTTATTCGCAGTGCACTGCTCTTTTGCGTGTCCTGATCGGTTGCAATTGCTGCAACGTGGGCGTTTCTGCGGTTCCGGACAATTTATGGAAAGGTGACCTTCCTTGGAGCAATTGTAGCATCGCACAGGTTTCGAATTTGTGAAGGAAGACATTTTCCCTGGCAATGTCGGCGTCGTTGTTGATGGTCCGGAAAATGGATTTGATGACGGGCTGGGTATGCTTTTTGAGTTTTTTACGGCGTTCTCGTTATAGACTTTAGAATTTTCCATATAACGTTTGATGGCAAGGTGTAGTTCGCCTGTGGTGGTAAAATTTACGCTAGCGATAGCATTTTGTAGATGTGTTACTTGTATGCCATTTCGGATATATTTAATGATGGTATCTTCGTCCATATTGTATTTCCTACCCAGAGCCTGGGCCCGATGGAAGAATTCGATAGGGTTTTCGTTCGTCCTGCGCATCGTTCTCGCCATTTCTAGGTGTCTATCGGCTTCACTTTGGGTATCGGGAAATTCCATCCTTAATCGGTCAGCGAACTCGTCAAAAGCAGTAAATACTTCGCATAATCCATCGATCCATAGCTTTGAATGTCCCATTAAATTCCTTTGCGCAGCTATTAGAGTCTCAGTATGGTCCCAATTATAAATCGCTTGTAATCTTCTAATTTTCGTGACGAATTGGGCACTGGTTACAGAACTGGATTCGGTTGGGTTAAATTTCGGTATTAATTCACAAATATCCTTAATACGAAATTGTCGTGGCGCTGATGGTGGGGGAAAATAACGTAACAATGGCGGCGGTGGAATATTGGTTTGCGGCAACGGTAAAATATGAATTGGTGGCGGCGGTGAAATACTTATTTGTGGCGGCGGTGGAATATTAATTTGTGGCGGCGGTGGAATATTAATATGTGGAGACTGGAGGCTTGTGCGTTCTTCATTTTTAGAAATTGCCAGAACTAGTGCTTGCACTGTATCACGTAGCGCTATCATGCTTTGGACAATCGTACTTTCTTCTATTGTGGACGTTTCATGAGTTCCGTTATTCTCGTTACGTGTAGAACTCAATGGAATTTTCCGAAGTTGCTTAATAAGATGCGCTTTCGTACCACGGGAGCTTAATCCTCTTTCTGCGCACAATTCCATAAGCTCTTTTTTGTTTATGCCTTCGAGCTCCATCTCACTGCAATTTTATTTTCCGAGAATCGGAATCTTACCTTGTGGCGTTTTCTTTTCTCAGGATCTCAGATCCCACTTCTGAATTTATGTAGTGAAAAAATCCCTCTTCTGGGATACAAATAATAGAAATCTTTATTTTTAGATATTACTTTAGAATTATTACAGATATATATTATATTAAGTTACGAAACGGAGTATATTTAAATAGCGTTTATACTGGTCGAGCGCTGCGTGTCGAGTCCTTTTTCTTCTTCTTTTCTTTTTCATCTTCTTTCTATCAAACTCTATTCGCTCTGTTCGTTGAGTCTGTTCGTTTTCTCTGTTCGTTAATACTTTTCGTTTAGTACTTTTCTTTATACTTCACTATTTTATATTAACTGCAACATTTAAGTTTTTGGTGAATCTTTTTGACGTTTTTCTTTTCGCTTCTTCGTTTTATCATTGTGTTGCTTCCCACCTAGTCATCTGCACAATACAAGAACTGCGAAATAAAAGAGGAATGTCAAATTTGAGTCAAGGAAAAAAGTCTGAATTGTAAAAGCGCAAGACTCACGGATGTAAATAACAAAGAGTAATGCAAAAAAAGTCTAGACTCACAGGTCTTAAGTGTAAAAGCAGACTTATGTCGATTTCGATTGGGCAAAAAAACACTTTTTTTTTATCTCGAGCAATTTTTATCGCTCTAGTACAATTTTCATTTTCCAACCGACCAAAAAAGCATTTTTTTTTTGCTCTGCATCAATTGTTGTGAATCTCGGATTCAGCTCGAGATTTACACCTACTTGCACTAACACCAGCAGTTTTTATATGAAATGTGAACGCAGTACATCAAAATAAATATCAATCAACAAAAATAATTATCAGAAACTGTGTAGAATATTTAGAAAATATAAAAAGTGTTTTGAAATTGTAATTATTATTTTTCTTTTTCTTATTTATTTCCTTTGCCGAACAAGATGTGAAATGTCACACTAATACAATTGCAGAAAAACAGATCATTCTCGTCTGTTTTCCAACCAGCACGAAAAATCTGAAATCCGAGGGCAAAATCTGAAAAGCCCAATCGAAAACGACATTAGAAATCAATCGTTATAGTTTTACGCCTAGATGTATTCAAAACACTTTTTTTTGTACCGAATGCAAAAATAATAGATTTCAATGGAATTTCCATAGGAAAAATTAATTTTTAAACCTCGATATCTCCTAAACTAAGCGATTAATAATTTTTTTCTTACTTAATATTTTGTGTTTATTTCACCGAGATCTTCAAAATGGCATTTTCAAACCTCGACGCCGCGGTCATCGTAATAATGCCTTACCTACCTATTTTAAATGATTGCTCCCTATAAATATGGTCGAATAATTAATTAACTTGGCATAACTCCCATTGTTTTTGACACTTCTCCGCAATGTCATAGCTGCCACTACACGAAATCAAAATGGCACATTCAACTAAAGTATAGTCTTCCCTTTCACACCCATATATTCCACATTCGAAAATATTATATATGTATACTTAAAAAAAAGTTGCGCGAGAGAAGGATGCGACAAGAACTGTTTTCATCCTGCGAAAAATTCCAATTTTCCTGCACAAAAAATTGTAATTCCTTTTTCAATTTACATTCAAAATTCTTTCGGTACACTACAAAATCGGTAACGGGCATTTATTTCTCAATCTGTGCAGTGTTTATAATGTAAAAACAAAAATGATAATAACGAAATAATGCTGATGAGTCGTTTTTATAGTTTTCCTCTGATTCCAATATTATCACATTCAGCAGTGGTCCAATACAAACAGAATTTATTAAATAAAAAAAAATCGTTTCCAGTTGTGATACCTATAATAATCCAAATTCGAGCACATATACTTCCGCAGTCCTGACGATGGTGGTTGAAATATCCTTGCCATTGGTTTGGAAGGGGGGGCACCTCTCAGGATTTCTCATCTTTGATTAATTTTTTGATTCCTTCCCATTTGTATCATCTTCATTCAACCGGTTCTAATGCTACAATTTACTTCCTTTTTTTTGCTTTCGTTTTAGCAATACCTATCTTCGTATTTCTGTGCGTGTGGAAGTGAATGGAAGAAATTAGAAGAACACCGATAAAAAGTTAAGGAAACGAAGAGACAATTAAATACATAATAAGAAAACAAAAAAATAAAACTCCGTGAGAAAAATTTTCGATTGTGAAGTTTGTAAAATTTTATTCTACAAAATACACAAAAATATGAAGAGACGAAATGCCGATTGTGGCAAAATACGGCGACCGATAAAACGCAATAAAATTACGGAAGGAATGTACGGCAGGTGAGTTGTATTTTGTATAGTAGCTGTTGCAGTGCAACTTAACGCTTTATTGAAGTATGGAATTACATATTCTCCTTTTTTGTTTTTCGTCCTTGCTGTTTCTAGATGACAGCATGTCCGGTCATGTTTGTGACTGTTTGGAGATTTTACTATACGTATATACATCCATATATGTTCGTAGTATGTATCTACCCAGTCGCGATTGGAATGCATTCCAGAACTAGTTCTAGAAATACTTCTAGGGAGTCGGAACTACTTCTCAACTCGATTACAGCACATGTAAAAAAGGCATTACATTTAGCATTGCATGTCATAGGACGGAAGCGATCGCCTCTCCACTCTGCAATACCCAGAAGTTGTCTCAGAAGTATTTCTCAAACACATTACAAAAAAGTAGTGCATTCATGCCTTCGGAAGAGTCAACGTAGAAGTACTTCTCGAACGCATTACAAAGAAGTGCATTCATGCCTTTTTCTGCCCTTCCCAGTTATATTCATAATTTTCAAAAAAATGTCTATTTTTGGTGTTATTTTTTTTCAACTCAGTTGAAAATTTATAGATCAGAGTTTTATAAAAAATCATTTTACATAGCATATACCTAGAACGTTTCAAATACTTTGAGTTCGAACCGAGAACATAGCATATCCGCTCTTAAAATCTTCAATCAAATGTTTGCGATTGGCATTGTTAAACAAACAAACGCAATTCTGTAAATGCGATAAGCAGGTGACAATCATTAACAACGCGGTGAGATCATTTTACAGAAAAGTATACCCGTTGAGTCCTTTTTTACCGCTTTACCTCGCATTCGTACGGTAATGCCATTAACTTTTCTTAAGCATATACCAATTCCATCCTGCATTACTCTTCACTAGTTCGGTAATGCCTTCCATTTCACTAGTTCTAGGTTCGATGAACAGTATTGCATTATGGAGGGACTTCTGTTATAATTGAAACATTTCATTGCCTGTAATGCGGCCTAATTCTATGTTCACTACTTCTAGAAGTAGTTCCAGAGGTAAGGCCTTGCAAAACCGCGACTGTGTATATACAAAGATAGGTTATCCTGGTTGGGAAAGAGACTGCTACCCAACCAATCCACCCGCACCCCCGCTGTTATTTATTTCACTATAAACATGTACAGTATAGGGCTGCCCTGGTCGTAAGAGATATTGTTGTGTTATATACCTGCCGTATTCGTCTATGTCCAGGATATTGCTATGAAATTGAATCATTACTGATTGAGAGGAAATTGATACAAGGGAGGGGGGGTTCATGAGGAGCTAAAATTTGTCTGGCCACATTGTAAGGTAGCTGTGATGGATCTTAGTGGTGTGTAACAAGTTGCCTATAATTTTATAATCTGCAAGCTCTATTGTACCTACCTAATGATATTTTGATATTAAATATAATCTGATTTATGAATAGAGTTAATTGGGATGCGTTTGTATTAAAAACCACCTTATTTTGTCAAAAATGATAAGTAAAGTTGGTCGCATATTAAATTTGATGAAAATCCTTTTTCAAGTTTTAAATATATTTATTAAAAAAGATGAATAAAGGAACAACCGCTTTCAACGACTAATAAAACAGGAATGGAGAAAATCTAAATGACAATTTTAACTAGGTGTCGTATGAAACAAAAATTAAAGCTAATTTTTTATATGTATTTAACAAAGTTATTTTTTTTTCTTCTTTAAATGATGACACGCCTATCAAGCTTCTTAAACGTTCGAAATTTCCTCTTGGTAGGTTCTTCGAAAGGATATCAGCCAACTGGTTCTCACTTGCAATGTATTCCACTGTAAACATTCCTTCTTCATACTTTTCTCGAACAAAATGAAAACGAACATCGATGTGCTTTGACCTTTTGTGAAACTCGGGATATTTAATGAGACGAATAGCGCTTTGGTTGTCGATAAATAGACAACTAATATTGACATCTCCCACTGCTGTAATTATATCTTTTCCCAATCTATTTAACCATAACAGGTATTTTACCGCTTCACTTGCCGCAACAAATTCCGCCTCTGTTGTAGATAAAGCAACACTCCTTTGTCTTTGAGATCTCCAGGAAACGGGTCCTGAGCCCAAAAGAAAAATGGATCCAGATGTTGATTTTCTTGTTTGTCCATCACCAGCATAGTCGGCATCACTATATCCCGCAAAATTTGGTTCACAATCGGAGTGGTATTCCAAAACCTTTTGTTCCATTCAGGTATTTAAATATACCCTTAACTGCTGAACAATGAATTGCATTTGGTTTTTCTAAATAGCGACTTACCACTCCAACAGCAAACGATATGTCTGGTCGTGTTCCAACAGACAGATACATTAAGGAACCCACAGTTTCTCGAAACGGGAAACTTATTGCACTCTTATCATCCCGCGATCCACAACATCCAATGAGCAATTTGTATCTAAAGGTGTAGACACAGGATTAATTTCATTCATACGAAAACGTGATATAATCTTTTCGGTGTAACTTTTTTGATGTACAGATATAGACCCGGAAAAATTTCTTTCATTTTGCAAACCGAGAAACGTTTCTACTTCACTTTCCTTTACTTGAAAAATTTGTTTTTAAATAGTTCAACAAGGTCCTTATATCGTCGTCATTCGTAGCTGCGATTGATCCGTCATCAATATAAATTCCAATTATAATTTTGCGATTACTATTATTTATTTATTTATTTATTTATTTATTTCGTCAATCAAGTTTCATACAACTCTTAAGAGACTACAATACAACTTTTAAGAGACTATTTATTGACTAGCTTTCCCGCCCGGATTCGCCCGTGTACTAAAACAGTCGTGTTACTTATTAGGTAAAACGCTGCTCTTGCAATGTTGTTTTGTGTAGAAACAACGCGTGCCAAATCCGACATTTTAATTTTTAATTTTAACTCCCAGACGTTGTTTAACCCTTTCCCGTATGTTACGCGATGAGTTTTAGTTAAATCTTAATCTTTACTTGATTAATGATTTACTGGAGTAAAAGAATGTACAGAAACATACTTCCGCTTTCACCATATAATTTTATGCAGAATATATTTTTATTTAAGTCCTAAACTATTGATGGTAAAATTAATTTGATTGTAATACTTCATAAGCGATTATGAATCCCAATCAACGCTCTAACTTCAATTCATTGAGATCGGCAATATTGGCACTGTGTATGGTTTAAGTTTCTTTTCGTTACTAAATGAAACTCGTTAATTGAATGGCTTTAATCTATTATATAAAAGTGAATGGATGTATGTTTGTTTTTTAAAGACTACCCAAGCGATTTTGGTAAAATTTTCATTGTACGTTTTTCTTAATACATGTAGAATACAACACAGCATCAGTGCGATTAATCAACAACTGGTGGTTTTGGTAACTGTCATACAAAATTTGATAATTTCAGGTGAAATGTGAATATTAATAATGTTGGTCAATTAATGTAGACAGACAGACAGATTGATACACAGTCAGAAAGATAGATAGGCAGACAGACAGACACACAGTCAGATTGTTGCGAAATTATTTGTGCGCAAGCGAAAAAAGAAACGCGATAAAACGATTGTACCGGCCGGCGCGGCAGAAAGTAAACAATTACCTCCACAACTGTCAACGAAGGTAGCTTCGCTGCGCTGACGGCAACTCAGCTGGGGGGGGGGGGGGGGGGGTAAATGGGAGAAAGGTGGGTTTGGGCGCCACACAAATTTTTTTTTTGATATGGTAAAATTGTGAAACCGAGAAACAACGACCGAGTAGAAGAAAACAAGCTGAAATCTTAAGAAAACAAAAAAAAAAAACACTTCTTTTTATTTTGGACCACGTTATAAGTATAACGGCCGATTTATTGAGTAAAAGAAATAGAACTAAAATTGGTTAAATAAGAAAAGTTTAAGTTACGATGGGTCTGGAAGAAATCCACCGAGGTGGATGAAAAAAACCAACCCGGTTATCAAAAAGAAAAAAACGAAAGATCGAATAAAAACTGTCCCAACGGACAACGGGTCGCCACAGACAAAGTACCGGAACGGACTACGGTACCAAGACGAAAGGAGGCACGGAAAATTAACCCGACTTTTTAGGATATAATATGTATCCAAGAAAATGCTACCTATTATTTTGTTAAATAAATTCACTGTACTTATCTTTTTGTGATGTTGGTTTATCCGTCCAACGGGTTGCTGATCAAAACGTAGGGGTTGGGGGGTAAAGTGGCAGTGGTTCTCCGCCACAGTCACTGGGGTTACTCCTTTTTCTTTTCTTTTAATTCACCACTATTTTCGTTCTAACTTCCACTTTGTCTCTATACTATTCTCTTTATTTAAGCGCACGATTACTTTATATGATAACTTTATCTCCTTTTGTTTTGTTACCAAAAATATATTTTTTTTTTACTTTTGCTATAGTGAATTTCTCTGTTGTCTCTTTTTCTTTCACCTTTCGCGGTCAACCAAGAAGTGAGTGAGTGAGCGTGACAGCGAGCCCACTTCCCCACACACACATACGCACGCACACAATGGGTCGGCGAATTCAGCCATCTTTTTTTTTGAGTAAAGTTTAATAACTTTTATGTTTTAATTAAAGTTGCCGTTTCGAATTTACACCTATTTGTAACTTAATTTTTTGCATTTTTAATAATGTCTTTTGCGCGATTCTGAATAAATATATGTTCTTTTCGCCGCACCGTCTTTTTGGTGGGAAAAGATTTGATGGTATTGGTGGTTGACTTCGCCCATCCTCTCTGTCGTCGATTCAGCTGCCAAAGCAAAGGGAATCACATCCAGAGATATTTCGGAGAAATAATCAGAACGATCTTCAATGTCTTAAGATCCCCCGAACTACGAACAATGAACAGATACTTGTTACAGCAGGCATAGATCCCAGAAATGCAGTCGATGATGACGACTTCTTCGTGATCGAGGATCCTCAGGAGAAGGTTGAAGCTATAGGAGCGACTTTTCAGGAAGTGTATAAGGTGAATGATAGCATTCGTCCGAACCACGACCTGGAGGATCGAGTCCTGGTGCACAGCTTTTACCTGCGAGATGATATGCAACATTGGCGATCTGAGAACATCGGTTTCACCGAGTTCAATGACGATAACAAAGCAAATAGTGCCATCGCCGACGAAAGGGTTCATCCCCCGTTCATATCGAAGATAGAGCTTCAATTGATCTTCGACTCATTAAGAAAGAAGAAATCAGTGGGAATGGATGGCATACCAAACATTGTGTTACGACATCTTTCTCTAGAAGCGGTAGACATTTACACCATCCTGTTTAACAATTCATTGAATAATGCACACTATCCAGCGCATTGGAAGACAGCGGTGGTGCATCCAATTCCCAAAAGGGGTAAAGATAACTCCAATCCGGCGAATCTCCGGTCGATAAGTCTCCTTCCGAACATCAGCAAGGTTTTCGAAAAAGTGATCAATAGAGCCCTGACTAAGTGGGTTGAGGACAAAAATATAGTTCCGGATAAGCAATTCGGTTTCAAGGCGGGGCATGATGTCATACATGCCGCGTCTAAACTGGTATCGGATATCCAATGGAACAAAAGTAAAAAACAATGCACGGGCGCCTGCTTGGTTGACTTGGAGAAGGCATTTGACACCGTTTGGTTAGAGGGTCTCTTTTACAAGTTAAGCAAGCTGGGCATAAGCAAACCACTTCTGTACATGCTTTGCAACATGCTCACCAGTAGACAGTTCATTGTGAAAAATGGCAATGTAACCTCTGCTGGTATGTTCCAAATTAAAAATGGTCTACAACAGGGTGCAGTTAACTCGCCGATCCTATTCAATATTTACACTAGTGATCTAGTAGGATCTCTCCCCCATGCTATTGCGTACGCAGACGACTTGATCGCGTACAGATCAGGGCCTAAAATCGAGGTCATTGCAATTCTCTTGCAGCGTGACTTCGATTTGATCCAGCGATATTGCGACGACTGGAAGTTGAAGATCAACTTTCAGAAGTCGGAAACCATTCTGTTTAGGACGTCGTTGTCTGGGGCCTCATCGGACACCAGAAAGAATTGGCGAAAGTTCTCGATCGTTGGAGAGCACGGGCAGCCATTGGCGCGTCGAAGTGTAGTCAGATACCTGGGACTGTGGCTGGACCAGTATCTGTATTTTAACAAACATATAGATGCTGCTCTAGCCAGAGCCAAAGTTGCTTTTGCCCTTGCAAAGAGACTGTTTTATAGCAGTCAACTCGATTCAAGGGTGAAGGTAATATGCTATACGGCCCTCATCCGGCCAATGCTCGCTTTTGGTTGTCCCGTGTGGTTCAACGTGGGAGCTAGCTTAATGGAAAAGATTCGAGTTTTTGAGAGGGCATGCCTTAGGGCGTGTCTTCGCCTATATAGAACACCCGAGTCTGAGTACATAAAATTCTATTCCAATGAGGTTCTATACAACACAGCGAACCTGATCAGAGTAGATAATTTCCTGGTAAAGATAATTCGGGGTCACATTGCGAGAGCAATGACTTCGAAAAATAACCTGGTCTCTGGGGCATACTACCCCAATCAAAGATACCACGAGAGCGTGCGCCTTAACGGCTTTGTCCCTCTAGAGGCATTTCTTTATTTCGACGAAGAAGGTCTGATCCAGGATAGATTAGCGGTGCCGTTAATCTTCCACATTGCCCGGACAGCTGCGGATAGGCGACTCAACTACGAGCGAGACATCGTCCACAGCAATGCAGAACGTCTCCGGTTTAGTAGAGCGGTGTCAGATCGCGACCGGAGGGACGTAGATCGGCAGCACCAGAAATTCTGGTGGCTGTCACCTAGGGAGGGAGCTCCTTCGTCGATTCCCTTCGATCCGGGGTAGCCTTTAATAGAGCATAGTTGGCCCGCTTAGCTTTGGCCGGCTTACGTAGGTTAGGTTAGGTTAGGTTAAGATAGGTATAGGTTTGTAGGTCTAGGTATTAAGATTGTATGACTGGGATTGTGTGAATGCTTAAAAAAAAAAAAAATAAATAAAAAGGCACAGCACTGGCTTTAAAAAAAAATACGTATTAGTACGTAACTAGATTAAGTTAGGTTAAGGCAAATAGTATCTTAAGGTAGAATTAGGTAAATTTTAAGTTTTATAAATATATAAGCCAAAAGTTCAGTTACTAAGTTTTTAAATTTCACACTTTTTCTTAGTTGTTAAAATTGTTATTCAATATTGAATTATAATAAAGTTTTAAAGTTATGTCGAAAGACATAGGTTAAGTGTTACGTTTAGCTTAGAGTGCCCGTGTAGGGCCAGTAAGTTAGTTAAGTTACGTTAAGTTACGTTGAGTTAATTAAGCTAGTTTTAAGCGTTTTTTTGTCTAGCACGTAAGGTATAATGAAGTAAAAGAATAAAATAAAATGCATTAAAAATGAAAATGAAAATCCGACAGCTTCCCCTCATCCAGATGCTCACACACGCGGAGAGAAATTCACCATAGTCTATTTTTCGAACTTAGATCTGTTCGTTTTCTAAACCCAGTGACTGTTTGGGTTCGCACGTAGCTCCAACCCTCGACAACCAAACCAAAATATAATTAATTAATTATTCCACCGTTGGAAAGATAAACCCTTACGCGAACCCTACCTGTCGAGTGAATTTTCCGCTAGGAGGTTAAGGCAATTAATGAAAACCGAGGCAATCGGGAGCTATCCTTAACAATTGGTTAATATTTGAGATTTAACAACATAGATATATTTTTCGCTTCGAGCAAACAATGGTTATTTAGGGTGGGCCTTTTAACTCAAGTAGGCCTTTCGAGGATGGGTCATTGGGGTTGGGGACCACCTGTCCCGAGATTAAGGGTTCTGGAGATGGGGGGACCGTCCGTCCTAGCTAGAGTCTCCCGAGTTCCTTCGGGCTCTAATCCGGGGTACCTGCGTTGCTACCTTCAAAGACCATGTGAGAGCGAAAGCACAGGCGTGAAGCTAGTGACTTTCCGCAAACACACTGCTCTAAGAAGATAGCGGAGGGGAGAAATAGAGAGAAAAAAAGGAAGCGGAGGAAGGGAAAGGACCGGAGCTTTTTGCGCGTTTTTTTAACGCAACAAACCTCACCCTTACCTCCCTGGAAATGTGCCTACATATTTCTCAAGGTAAGTCAAGGAAACTACAGACGGGTAAGACGAAACCAACACAGACTGGAGCCCTACTCCTACGTTAAAGACCTACGCTACCTATTCTCTATCATCATGATATGGCTTAAGGTCCTTGACATGCCACGTTCCTCTCTCCTTGCCGGTATCACCGGCTAAAACATAAGTCCAAGGGGATACTCTCCTACGAATAACGAACGGACCGACGTATTTTGGAGCCAATTTCGCTGCGTAGAAGTTAGCTGCATCTGATAAAATAAAATATAAAAAATATAAATAAAATACGACATACAACCTCATTAGGGAGATATTGGATATCTCACCTCCTAAGATTGTATGTCTTCGATGCCTTCTTGGTTGCCGTGGCTAACTTTCTACCGATATCTTCTCTCAGCTCCTTAAAAAGTTTCCCTAGCTCAGACATGTCTACTTCCCTATCTCCTATCTCCTATCTCTATCTCCCTATCTCTTGAATCTATCTGTCTATCTAATCCACCTAGTTCCCTATCTTCTTCGCAAGTAGTCCTATCTCCTGAGTCTACGTCCCTATCTATCCTAACATTCCTATTATCTCAAGTGGCCCTAATGGACGCGGACGCGTGATCACCACCGTTGGTGCCCATCTCCTTGCCGAAATTCGCGTAGTAAGGGGAAACTTTCAAGACCTCGTGTTGCGATGTACGTATGCAACACGCTACTTTTGCTAAATGGGAATCCCAGGTCCTATAGTTTTCGGATACGTAAGTGCGAAGGGTAGATTTTATAATCTGGTTAATCCTTTCCGCAGGATTAGCCTGAGGGTGATAATGTGCCGTAAACCTGATTTGTGACCCGTACGCTTTACAAAGCGTTTTCAGTTCTTTGCTTTTGAACTGGGGACCGTTGTCACAGACGATCCACTTCGGTACTCCAAAGAGCAAGAAGACATTGTCTTCTACCTCTTTACATACCGCTTTCGCTATCGCAGACCTAAGCGGGAACAATAAGGGAAATTTGGTAAAATAGTCAACCACAGTTAGAATGTACACAAAACCCCTACTCGACTTTGGAAGAGGGCCTACCAAATCCACACAAACCATCTCCCAGGGATTCGAAATCCCTCGTCTCTCAACCATCAAACCAGCTGGCTTTTCATTCACAGGCTTCACACTTTGACAAACCCTACAATTTCTAACATATTTGGTAATATCTGACCTCATCTTAGGCTAGTAATATTTACCACCTACTCTCGCAAACGTTTTTCTAACCCCCATATGTCCTGCTAATGGATTGTCATGACACTTTCAAAATCCTAGTTCTATTTCCTTTCTAAACTATTGTCATGAACAATCACATAGCTAGCCCTAACAAATTTAAACAAAAATCCATTTTCGACCCTCCAGGCAGGATAAGCTAAAGGATTCGACTCTTCTTTCGCGATAATTTTTACGATCCAACGATCAGAGCTTTGCTCATCTATCTCCGCTACGACCTCAACGTTCCTAGAGAGCATGTCGGGAACTACGTGGTCTTTTCCCTTCCGATGCACGATTTCGAAGTCGAATTGTCGAAGCCTAACTGCCCAACGCGCTAACCTACCACACGGATCCTTGAGATTGCTCAACCATACCAGCGAGTAATGATCCGTTACGACCGTGAACCGAACACCTTCGATGTATGGTCGCAACTTCTCGATAGCCCAAAGTACAGCCAAGCACTCCTTCTCCGTGGTTGAATAGTTTCTCTCGTTCCTATTCAACGACCTACTCAAATAACGAATTACCTTCTCACCATCGTCAAATGTCTGACTGAGTACTGCTCCGACTCCATAGTCCGAAGCGTCCGTTTGCACGACAAACGGCCGCTCAAAATCCGGGCAAGTCAAAATCGGTGCGGTTACTAAGCACTCCTTTGCTTTTCGAAAACTCCCCTCGCACTCATCAGACCAAACGAACTTTCTACTCTTTTTCAAGAGGTCGGTCAACGGTCTTACCAAAACAGCGAAGTTTGATACAAATCTCCTATACCAGGAAACCGTTCCGATGAAGCTCCTAACCTCCTTGACGTTCTTTGGTTCAAGTATCCTAATCATACTTTCTACTTTCTCAGGATCTACATGCAAACCATTTCGATCCACTACATAACCTAAAAATTTCAATGATGACCTACAAAAGTTACATTTCTCCCTGCTTACCTTAAGACCTGCCGTACTTAACCGCTTGAAGACTTCTTTCAATATTTTCAGGTGTTGTCGCAACGAGTTTGTTACGATGATAATATTATGCGGTTCCAATTTGGCTCCAAGCACCGTATCTATAAACCTTTGCCACGTCGCAGGGGCATTATGCAACCCGAATGGCATTCTCTTGAATTGAAAGAGTCCTCTATTTGGGACATTAAAAGCGGTGTACGGCCGCGATTTCTCTTCTACCGGAATCTGCCAGTATGCGGACTTAATGTCCAAAGACGACAGATACTTGGCCTTCCGGAGCTTGTCTAAGGTGGCTGAAATGTAGGGGTTACAACCTCCCGCTCTGTAACTTTGTTAATAATATTTGGATTCAGCAGTCCTAAGTAGAACCAAGCCTAGCTTTCCGCAACCATTTGTGTGTGCGCGTTATATTTTTGCACGAATGGAAGGGACCTACAGTTTTCTGCCGTCTCCGAACGGCGAGTTGGGAAGCTCTACATGACAAATGATACTCTTGAATGCTTGTCAGGCATTCGGAAGAGGTGGGCACTTTGAAAAACTTTTTTTTAGGGTGTTTGCGGCGGGATTCGAACCCAAGACCGCTGGCTCAGTAGTCCGACGCACTAACCACTTGCGCTACGGTGCCCACCAACTTTGTTAAGCTTCCTATAATCTACACAATACCTAAATGATCCATTTTTCTTTTTGATCATTACTATGGGCGAAGCCCATGGACTACCTGACTATTCTATAATATCGTCCCTCAACATCTCTTCTAACTCTTTAACAATATAGCGCTGAACCGCAGGAGAAACCAGATAATACCGCTGCTTAATTGGTTCAGACGCCGTCCTTATCTTGTGTTCTACCAAATGTGTGCACCCAATGCCCTCAGTCATATTCTTAAAAATCGTTTCCACGAAATTTTGGAGTTGCTTGTCTTGTACCTCATCCAACTCTGCTCTCTCTTTGATCGCAGAAATCGAAGCTAACGCCGCTTGATTTGAAAAACTCCACTCGTTTGACCTCAGATCGCGGACAATTTCCATGCGGGCCCAAAAATCGGCACCCAGTAACAAAATGTGAGGGAGTGTTGGAATCACAAGACACTCTAGCAACACCGACTTGTCTTGCACAACAATTGGTAGAGAAACACATCCTATAACTTCTTCCCCTGCCCCATCTGCTAAAGCTACCTTCCTAACATTAGCTTTTCCTTAGCCTATACCTAAATTTTCTAAGACCTTCCATTCGTCCCTACAGATGATCGTACGCGAAGCTCCTGAATCTAAAAGACCTACGAGTTGAATTCCATAAATCCTAACTTCTAAATAAGGGCTTACGTCATCTTTATTTGTCTCGAGTGTGAAACCTAGCTGAACGAATTCTTCCTTCCTAGCCAACTGGTTGCCAGCAGGCAACCTATCTACCTTCGACGGCCCTCTTGTCCTGCCAACCCGAGAGTCCGTTACCCATTTCCCGAACACCTACGACAATCCCTACGAATGACCCCAATCTGACCACAACGTAAACATCGCCCAGGAGCAGAACACGTATTCGATAGATGCCCCTCCTGATTACAATTGAAGCACATCAACCTCTGACCAGGTTGTGTTGCTCTATTAACAGTCGCGACTGTTGGTTCCTCAACTGTGACATATGCCAAGTCGGGTTCCAACAGGTTCCTTGATCGTTGAGACGGCGGCGGTGGTGCAAATGAACCCACATTCGCTCTCACTGTTTCCAACCTTCTACCCAACGCAACCAAATCTGAAATAGATCGGGGTTCTGCCAAACCCAATTGCGTCTGGTAGAAGGGAGCCAGATTCCGCTGCACTATTCCCACTTTCGCCGCTCACCTAATGGCTCTGAAAGCCGGTCAAACATGTTCTGCATGATGGCCACATACACAGTGATTGACTCTTCCTTCCCTTGGGTTCGGCGTCTGATCTCATCTAACAAGAGATCATAATAATTTGGAGGTAAGAATTCCGACCTAAGTTCCCTAACCAACTCCTGCCATGAACTCACTGTTCGCCTAATCGCCCTAAGCCAGATGAGAGCCTTCCAAGAAAATAAGTCCACCGCTGATTTAAACAGTTGGGTTTCACTAACCCCCCTAGCTTCCCGAAGTTCTTCAACCCTTTCCAGAAAAGAGTTGACCGATACTCCACAACGCTCTCCTGAAAACTTCAAGTCCCACTTGGACAAGTTCTCGAATTTTTCTGGAACGATAACGCGTTCCGTTCACTCACCAACGATTGTATTGGAAGGGATTTGATCGGTTGGTGATTCGGTTTGCTGCTATTTTTGTTCTTCCCCTTTATTGGCGTTTACTTCCTCTTCAGGTCCGGCCGCTTCTTCTAGGCTAGATAGTAACATCATTAAGTCTGTCTTCAGCGTCTTCTTTTCCTTTTCCTCCTCTTCTGTCGTTGGCCGTGATCTCCCGATCCTTGCCAGTCCTCATTCGATTTTCGTTAAGATCTTCATATATTCCGGTGAGTCGCGTTTCGGATGAATCTGCAAAAGGGTTTCTATTTCGAGTGCCTTCCCGTCTACAGCTGCCCTGTCTGTTTCGAAGCCAAACGGGTACTCGATTGCGTCCAGCGAACCTCGCCGTTCAAGTATTTTCGCTGCACGCAATGACTTCCGCATTTTGTCAACTGTCCCTAGTTCTAAACCCCTATACTGCATCTCGTACGACAGTTCTTCCTGCAATAATCTGTTGATCTCCATATTCAAAATTGATTTTAATAAAAACTATAAAAATAAAACAAGAAAAAATCTTTTTATTAAAGTAAGGCTACTCTGGTCACCCCAATCACGAATCCTAGCCAATGGTAAGCAAAACAAAAGCAAAGGTACAAGAAAAAAAAGAATTTGGAAAAAGAATGCCCTAAAATTTCAACTGGGAAGAAGAGTCACCCTGATCACCAATAATCCTAAATAGTATAAACAACAAAACAAGGGAAAACAATATTGTTGGAAACGACGTCCACGAAAATAAAATTTTTGAGAAGCTCCAAACTAAAATTATTCTAACCGATATGGAACAAAAGAACAAAAAAAATTATAATTTTTATTTTTCTTAAACACCAAAAACCAAAATCTAAATTTGGCTAGATGGTAACCCTACGCACGATCTATTTTCAACTAGTACTTAAAACAACGAAGCGGACAAGTAATATAGTTTTTGGAAATTTATTCTAACCGCAGTAAACGTTTATATTATTGTATAATTTCAAAATTATCACACTAATCCCAACCTTACACTATAACACTAGAAATATAAAAAAAAAATCGTCGGAAATAAAAATAATTTTTTTTTCCACAAACAAAATTTGGTCAGATGGTAACCCTATCCTAAGTTTTGCTCCTATTAAGGCCAACAACAAACACTACCGAGAGGATGCATGACGAACGAACTGTCAAAATCACTTGTTATTGGTACACAAAGGAAACCAAAATCGTCACAATGTTGGGTATGTTTACTATCGCACCGTTGTATATATGTAATACTGTGTATGTATATATAATTTGTTTTGTAAAATTTCCACTAATTTGACTGGACGATCAGAAAAAAAGTTTTAAAACACGATAAAACTGTCCAAAACACAAACCGAAAGAAAAGAAAAGGAAAAAAATAACCCAGCTGTCAAATAACACTTGTTCGAATCACCACGAGAAACCCAGAGGCAAAGTAAACGAAAGGTGTCGAACCAAGATTAATATGTATGTATGTATATAAACGAATATGAAATCACCACGCACAGAAATGTAATTCACGAAATAGTAAATAAGTAATAAATTGATGAAATTTTATAATATAAATATATATATATATGTATATATATTTAACCAATCAAACTTCAGTCCGTTTGATAAGTCAGAAGAAGGAAAAGAAAGAAAAAAAACAACACCTACTTGGGTCCCAGGGTACATACAACCTGGTTATTATACACCTGCTCCAACGTTGGTTTTTTTTTCTTTAGAGTTGATGAACACTGGTATCGAATAAAAACACTGGAATCCAATTAATAACACTGTAGCACTTAATCTGAAAAAAAGGACACGCCAGTTAATTTAATAAAAGGGAGCAAAGACACTTCCCACAGATTTGAACAAACAACAACACAAACAGAATAAACAATTTATTTATTAAGAATAAGGTAAAGCTTGGCCCCACGTTGGGCGCCAGTTTGTTGCGAAATTATTTTATTATTTGTGCGCAAGCGAAAAAAGAAACGCGATAAAACGATTGTCCCGGCGCGCGCAGAGGTAAGCAATTAACTCCACAACTGTCAACGAAGGTAACTTCGCTGCGCTGACGGCTGCTCAGCTGGGGTGGGTTCGCGAGTGGGTAAGTGGGGGAAAGGTGGGTTTGGGCGCCACACAATTTTTTTTTGATATGGGAAATGGTGAAACCGAGAAACAACGACCGAGTAGAAGTAAACAAGCTGAAATCTTAAGAAAATAACAAAAAAATACTTCTGGACCACGTTATAAGTATAACGGCCGATTTATTGAGTAAAAGAAATAGAACTAAAATTGGTTAAATAAGAAAAGTTAAAGTTACGATGGGGCGGAAAAAAATCCACCGAGGTGGGTGAAAAAACCAACCCGGTTATCAAAAACAAAAACTCGAAAGATCGCCGATAGAACGGCTCCGAATTCCCTTGCGGTATAGCGAGTTAATTTTCCGTGCCTCCTTCCGTTTTGGTACCGTAGTCCGTTCCGGTACTTTGTCTTTCGCGACCCGTTGTCCGTTGGGACAGACAGACAGCCAGACAGCCAGACCGCTCTTTTAGATGAAATACTTACATATATCGAAAATAATTTCCGGTGAAAACCAAAGAATAAGAAAACGTTACGTTATTAAGAAAAACTAAATTTAAAAAAAATAACGCGGCACATAACGAGCGTTCTGAAATAAGTTTTTTAATATGAATTGTGTCGATATGAACTTGTATTAGATATTGCTTTGCCATAGATCGTTTCTTAAATGTTTTTTGTCAATAAGACTTGAACTTTCTTGTTATGTTTTACTTATTTGAAGTTTGTTATCATTATATAAATAGGCGAATGCAAAACAGTTCAACCCCTTTTTAACTGCCTTAAACACAACATATTCGCTTGATTTTTGTGCAGTATGTTATTTTATTGCTAATGTGTTGTGTCTAAGCCAGGTGAAAACCAGGTGCGATTCTCTCGCACAATTGGTTGAATTTCGACAACAGGCGATACTAGTTTTGTTTAGTATTTGAAAAAAAATGTCTTCTAATTTTTTTTCCTGCAAACAAAATTTTATTTTCACTTTTTGGGATTTTGGATTTTCGGGATTTTGGATTTTCGGAATTTTGGATTTTCGGGATTTTGGGCTTCGGGATTTTGGTTTCCGGGATTGTGTCCGACTCCCAGATATTATACATAAAAAAAAAATTAACAAACAATTCAAAGTTCCCATACAAAACCCAAATTTAAATTTTTGAAGATTCCGGCTTTTCCTTGGAGTTTTTCTGAATTTTCTTTTCTCATAAACCATCTATGAATCAAGTTAAACAAAACAAAAAAAGAATCATCTGGACTAAACGTTTCTTCATAGTCTTTTCCATAAATTTGAGTGAAACCACGAGCAACTTAACGCGCTTTATACCTGTTCACACTACCATCTAATTTTCTTTTAATTTTATAAATTCATTTACTGTCAATCAATTTTCGACCTTGTGGCAACTTCATTAATTTTCTATAAGCGAATTATATTCCTCCTCCATAGCAGCCTTCCATTTAACTGCTTCCTTTCAATGAATTGCTTCTTGGTACGTTCGTGGTCCATCATCCTCTTAAACTCCTGCATAACACTCGTAATTATCCAGTCTTCCTGGTTGATTTATTTTTGAGCGGCTTCGAAGTTAATATCGCTCAGCACCACTGTCATTTTCACACTCCTGAAATATATCTACGTCGGTGTCATGTTCTCGAAAATCTTCAGAGCAATCAATATGATCAATGGGTGTACAATTTTCTTGGCTTGACATGTTATAGTTTTGAACTTTATTTTCTCGTGGAGGGGATATAGCATGTTTATCCGGCACGTCAAAAGAAATCACAACATCCTTTGCTTCACCTTTTTCTTTTGTTGTTGATCCAGCTGCTAATTCTGTAGATAGCTCTCCTTTCAAAATCACATCCCGAACAGTGTCCACCTTTTTATCAGCCAAAAAACAAACTCGATACCCCTTTATGTTTTCTCCATAACCAACCAATAAACCTTTCCGACTTTTTGCATCCCACTTTCGACGTTTCTCTTTTGGGTTATGTACAAAAACCTCTGTACCAAAAACCTAGACATTGCTTATTTCTGGTTTGCATTTAAATAACAATTCGAATGGGGACTTACCGTTTACAGAACTTGTACCTGTTCTATTTATAATATATGCCGCGGTGTTAACTGCTTCAGCCCAGAGAGATTTATCCAATTGCTTAGCGAATAACATCGTTCTTGCTGCTTCCACCAACGTTCTGTTTTCACGTTCAGCTGACCCATTTTGTTCTGGAGAATATGCCACCGTTCTCTGATGAATAATCCCATTGCTCTGCAAAATTTGTTCGACATCCTTGTTACAAAACTCCAGACCATTATCCTTCCGGACAATTTTTACAGGAACACCAACGGTTGTCTTTAACATTTCCAAAAACATCTTTAGCTTGTCTTTCACCTCGCATTTATTCTTCATGAAGTAAAGGAAACGATAATGAGAATAATCATCTTTTAATAAAACAAAATATCTAGATGAACCTAACGAAACTTCTTGCATTGGTCCACACACATACGCATGTATAAGTTGACCCGGCGCACTTGATCTGGTTTTATTGTTCTGATAGGGTAACCTACGCAAAAAAATCTTTTAAGTTTCCTACTGCCGAAATTTGCATTTTCTCGAGCACTGAACACACATGCTGAATGTTTTGGTGTGCAAACCTCTCATGCCACAACTCCAAAGTGTTCTCGAAAACAATGTGAGCTTCAAACATCTCATGACCTGGTATGGACACCTCCATAACCATTTCATACAGTTTTCCTCTTCGGACACCAACAGCAACCACAGCATCATCCCTTAGGAAACTGCATCCTGTTTGATCTGCTATCAATCTCAGATCCTTGTCCAAAGCTGCGGAGGATGAGAATAAATTTACTTTTAATGCAGGCACATGCAACACATTTGGCAGATGGTTCTTGGTCCAGATACCATTTACACACATCACACATGCTGACATTTATGTCACCATAGCCACACACATTCAAATTCTCATCATTTCCGATTCTGACATACTTTGTACTTTTAAATAACTTGTACGTAAAAAACCATTCCCTGTGACCGGTCATGTGATCGCTAGCTCCGCTGTCAACATACCAATGTACATTTTTATTCAAGGCAGAATATACACTTGACACACCAATGAAAGCTTTTCCTTGATCATAACATGGATGTGCAGTAGACGTTGTATTTCTTTTTCTGCTCGGACAGTCCCTTTTAAAATTTCTGTTTGCAGGCAAAACACCTCTTCTCTGATGGTTGTTTTTTCCAGTTCCTTAATGAAGATGACGATTTTTCCGATGATCTAGCAGCCAAAGCCGCTGACGAAGATGACTCTTCTTGATTAACACTCGTAGTATGCAATTCCTCCATCATCAACCGACTCGTTAAAGTTTTTAGATTACGATTAATCTCAGGTGTCGACTCCCACGCAGTAAAAAATGGTTGTACGGTGAGGGCAATGTCATCAAACTTTTCGTCATCTTCATGGAATTCGATATGGGTTCACCCAGTTCACTCAATCGTTGAGCAATCTCGTCAGCTTAAGCGATGTGGTTCGCAATATTATCCGATGGACTCTTTTCCATCTTATAAAATTTTTGTTGCCACAAATGCAAACTTGTTTTAGATTTTAGCTCAAAAGTGCTGCACAACTTAATCCACATTTCAGCTGCTGTTTTGCAGCACATAATGTACACCATAACATTTCTGTCTATAGTCGTGATAATTATCCGCTGAGCTTTATTGTCTGCTTTCTCCCAATTTTTTCAATCGTACATCAAACGCCTGCTTATGTGCAACATCTGTAGCAACATAATTGAATACTGGTTTTCCCTCGATTCCTGTAACATAATCGTAGAGTTCGGATGATTCAGAATTATGTACCACGATTTGGAATTTCCAAATGTTCCAACCACTGCGCTGCCATCAACCAACTTTTCAATCTTCATTGATTCCTCCATTTTTAAAAAATAATCTAAAACAAAAGTTATGAACAAAACTTATCAATATTTAGCGCAGTTGAATCGTCCTGTCCCATAACCTGATGAAATTCCTTTTTCAAGTTTTAAATATATGAAACAAAAATTAAAGCAAAATTTTTATATTTAACAAAGTTATTTTTTTTAAATTTTTAACAAAATTCATCAATCGATACAACCAAATTATACAACTTACGCCAATTGGAAGTTAAGTTAATGTCAATGAAGCATGATTATTTCCGTTGTATTAAGTGCTAGAAGGACAGAGTGCCAAATAGTTTATTTGTTTGAAATGTTACTTTTATACACGACTTTAATTTTACCAGAGTCTGAAATACTGTACCTATTCTTGGTCTTTTAGCTAAATCAATCATCTGAACGTTTTTCACGGTGACACCTGTTCGAATATCCGAAAAGTTTGCAAGACAGTTATTTTGTTGTAAAAGTAAACATGCCTTTCGGAATCAGCAAAAAAAACAAAGTTTCCAGATGATTCGTGCAGTCTTATGAACATATGTATCTTAAGACTCCTGAAGCAGAAAGTAAAAAATCTAAAAATATTAAAATGACATTTGCCGAGTTCCACTTACGAATCCCTCAGAGATTTTCCTCCGGTGCCTCAGCAGGGATTTTTCTATTAAGTGGAACAACATTCTCCGCAGAGGAGAAATTGATCTGTCAAAATTAGTATTCTTCTTCAATAACTTAGTCTTTCAGATTCATTTGCTTAATTTAATATCCAGACATGAAAAACATGACAATTTTCTCACTTCACAGCATATAGAACTATGGATTGCTTTTATCAGGATCAGTTCTGGATAGTAGATGACTGTGTGTAAGGTTTTTGTGGTTCACGCGGAGTCGTAGAAAGCATTTTGTTCATATTTTTTGGACAGTTAGGTGAGTATGAGGCCATTTCCGCTTGAGGGTCAATTGATGAGTAATGATGGATGTACTCCTTCCACATATTCTGCCTTGTTTTTTTCCACAAGGTTTTCAGTTTATATATTGGAGGTCCTTTTTTTTTCCTTTTATATCAAAACACTCGTAAATAAAATTTCATAACCTTTGGACCTCGGCAACCCGTGCCGACTTGCATCGGAACATCTCTATACTTGCATACTAAGGCGAGGGCTCTACTTGTCGATGTGCATCTGTATCTATTTATTTTGTTGGTAAACGCACACATACATAATAATTTTTGGTCAATAAACATGTCGGTGGGATTGTACAGTTTAAATAAGGGTATATTATTTTTAGTAGGAGATGTAAAACATCAAATAACTTGGTCAACATTTTCCCCCAGCACACAAGTACTCGCTGTTTGGTTTATAACATCCATGAGGTGAAACTAACTGTAGGTTAATGAAATAACAAATCCTGCTATACACATTATTTTCTGGTAGAAGGCACGAATACCTACTAAGTCGTTTTCAAATTGTTTAATAAAACTTGTGAACCTATATCGAATGTGACTTACAAACAAATTCAAAAAAAAAAAACACAAGTACAATAGTATTCAAGCAGTGTCAACGAGCATTTACAAACAATTTGGACAAGATATTATTGCATATGCCGATGTCCTTCAGTTAAGCACCAGAGAGAGGCAGATCGACCCGGTTACTAGGGTGGAGTGGATACAAAGCTAGCTGACAAAGAGGAAAGGGCGTCGCTAAGGCTATAAAAAAAAAACGGCGAATGAAATATCTTTTAACTTCTTTTACATCATTTGATCCTGATATCCAGTTCTGTGGAAAATACAACTGTGCGAGAGCAGACAGCTTGAAATTGAGACTACAGAAACGAAGAAAGAGTTATTTGTTCCAAAATTAGTAGCTGCATTATACAGGTGCCAGTTGCGTATGGGAGACCCTGTGTTTATTCTTCAATCCACTATCGAGGCACTTGGGCTTAGGTTAAGTTAGGTTATCGGGCTGATGAGAATGGTAACATCCTCATTACACCATAGGTCCACGTGGACGCATTGTGATACCCATAGTGTGTTCCCACCCGTGGTATTAGTGTCTAGGTTCCAACTAACCGGAAGCCCTAGCAAATTCAAGCAGGTCCGATGGTGATCCAGTTGGACTTAATATGGAAACATTTTCAAGTCTTCCATTCAACGAATCCGTACGGAAAAACTAAAGGAACGCACCGTGGTCATTAAAGTGGTTTTTAAAAACCGGCCAAGTGCGAGTCAGACTCGCGCTCAAAGGGTTCCGTAGTTTTAAAACTACATAGTTATATTTTGTTTAAATAACTGTTTCGTTTCGTTAACACAATAAACTTAAACGACCCACCTCTATTATCACTATACCAACCTATAATAAGTAATATTATTCATTATGAGAAATTCGGCTGAGTGTGTAGCGCGTCCATTAACCTTTTTTGCGTTGTACTACTGAGTTTTGAGGTCCCAGGTTCGTTTCTGGCAAAATCCGTATTTTTATTTATTTATTTTTTATTTTTTTTTTTATATGGCAGCACAATTTTAGATAGCACTTAATTTTCCCAAAATTATTGTTAATCGAGTAGTGATAGTTTCATTGAAATTGGTCTAGTAGTTTACGAGTTAATCGGTTGAGAAATTGAATTTTTCGACATAAAATTGAATTTTTCGACGTGAGTTTCTCAAAAACTGTACAACTCACGAGATTCGCTAAGTTATCTTTAAAAATATAGTTAATTATCTACCAACTGTGATTTTTTCATATTTCTGACTTCAGTAGTTTCCGAGAAAACGGTAGGGGGCTTTTTTTATGATATTTATCACACAGTTTTGGCAATAACTTCCAAAGTTTCTAACAGAAAAAATTAATAATAACAACTTTGGAATCTTTGTTTCGAGCCCTTTCGATGATGTCCCACATGATATATTTTTCAGAAATTTTTTTTTTAGGTTGGTTGGTTGGTTGGTTGGTTCACAATATTTTTGAGTAATATGTTGTCCATGTATGTAGACCACCGTAATGTATAAGTGTGCCAAATTTCAAGTTTCTAGGAAGAACGGTTCTTGATGTTTTTATCGTGACAGACTATTTTGAGTTAGAGCGAACTTATAATGGTTCCATATTACCATATGGGTACGGAACCCTAAAAATGAGGTACCTGACGTAGAAACTGTTCACTGGGACGGTAAACTGTTGCCTGCACTATAAATGTGTTTTTATAAATGTAAATTATAAACAGACTAACGATTTGGGCCAATTGGTGTTTAATAATAACAACTTTGGAATCTTTGTTTCGAGCCCTTTCGATGATGTCCCACATGATATATTTTTCAGAAATTTTTTTTTTTAGGTTGGTTGGTTGGTTGGTTCACAATATTTTTGAGTAATATGTTGTCCATGTATGTAGACCACCGTAATGTATAAGTGTGCCAAATTTCAAGTTTCTAGGAAGAACGGTTCTTGATGTTTTTATCGTGACAGACTATTTTGAGTTAGAGCGAACTTATAATGGTTCCATATTACCATATGGGTACGGAACCCTAAAAATGAGGTACCTGACGTAGAAACTGTTCACTGGGACGGTAAACTGTTGCCTGCACTATAAATGTGTTTTTATAAATGTAAATTATAAACAGACTAACGATTTGGGCCAATTGGTGTTTTGTTTGCCAATACTACATACATTTTCAAGTCTTTCCTCAGTACTTCAGTACAAATTCTCAAGTTCTAAGTTTGACATCAAGTCGGCACGGGTTATCGTTATCCTATGGCAATAAAATTTCATAATCAGGTATTTAGGACCAAAAGAAAAAAAAAGGGGGTATACGTCCCTGATTTCGCAAAAAAAAAAAAAAAAATCTCCCTTATGTTGTGGGATACTCTAATGTACATAATGTATCTTTCCAGACGATCAAGTAAGGCTAGTTCTAGTTTTTAAAAGTGCATCTTTTTTCCCCGATACAGTCCGATAGGTTAGGTACATGCCCTGTAATAAGTGGCACTACTCACGTACACCAACAGTTGGGTGTCTTGTTCCCACATCAGATTACCCTGAAAACTTGTGAAGAGTGCAAAACATTTGATTTAGAATAACTAAAGTATGATAATAAACCCCCAGAAGTTCATCAGTTTAATTAAGCTTGTAGATTCGACTGTCAAAATTTTGTTAGTCGAACTCACCACCAACACCAACGTTCTTAGTCAATAGCTGTAGATGATTTTGTCATTCGTAAGCGGACGCGCAACTTTAAGTATCCAGCATACAAATCACTAGACCAGCTGTGAAAATGTGCTATGATCATGTATTATTCTCTAGCCTTTTTAATTTTTCTCTTCGCAGCACGACAGTTTTGTACATGAAATTTTTGGTACTCTGGGCCATTGTGATAACAGCCGACTTTATGTTTATGTTTCGATTTGAATTTTTATGGCCTTTTTGGCTACTTCTTCGATCAGTCCACGATTCATTCAAATACAAAGGATTGGTAAGTTCGTGACCTGTTATAAAAACACATTTACTAATTATTAACCCTATGACCTTAGGCATTTTCAGTGTTGTTTGTATGCATAGCAATTACATCAGATTTGGTGTGTTTATTTTTCATCCCAGTGCATTGGCTTCTATTTGCTGCTAGCACATATGTCTGGGTACAATATGTATGGCACACGGGTAAGTTTAAACAACGTAAATTAATAAGCGTAACTCTTTTATGGAATCTTTGTAGACAAAGGAATATGCCTGCCGACAATTATCCTTTGGATGTTATTTGTTTACCTGGAAGCAGGAATCCGATGGAAGGACAGTAGGCATATGCCACACCTAGACCTGTGTCGACCTTTCGCTGCACATTGGTAAGTTATTAAAAACCAAAGGTAAAGTGTATTTTAATATACAAACAAATTACATTAACAGTATTGGCTATCCTGTTGTCACCCTGGGCTTTGGCTTTAAGAGTTACGTTGGATATAGAATGCGTCAGCGCAAGCAACGCGAGGTAGCAAAAGAAAATGAATTCTATATGCAGCTACTGCAACAAGCCCTTCCACAAGAAGAGAATCAAGATGAAACTGTAGTGATAAACGCAGCGGGAGCATCAGCAACAATTTCTGCGGGGACGACGACAGTGACAACGGCGCAAAGCAACACATCTACACAAAATGGCATCTGTCACTCAATGACTTCTGTGGCACAAACGCATCAGAATAGTATTGAGTCACAGCAACATAATCATAACCACCATAATAATCAGTTGGCAACGTCTACTTCTTTGACATCGTCAACATCCTCATCGTCGTCCACATCATCAGCCTCGTCAGCGACAGCGACGAGCAACGATGACAAGAGCTATGTTCAAATAGCCGGACAATTTCAAGATCAAAGCAGTGGCGGCAACAGTAGTAGTGTTCATCAGCAACATAATAACCTAAATAATAATAACTGTAGTTCTAATTCAAGTAAAAACGCTCAAACAAGTAATCGCTCTGAATTTTTCAAGAGACCACTTAAACTACTAACTTCACTTTGTTTGATAGGATCCTCCACAAACTGTGGCAGCGGTGGCGGTAGTGTCGCGGCCACCACCATGTCCGCAGCGTCCACTTCTAATGGGCATGTGAGCGGCGGTGGCAGCAGCAACAGCAAGAATAATCGCCGTAGTGTGGATAAGGATAGCAATAGTACGACACCAGGTAGTCGTAGCAATGCCAATACATCTGTCACAGCTAATCAGAAAGACCATTTTACTTCTGCGGCGGTGAAAATGGCCAATAATAATAGTTATCACATAAGTGAATTGAATGGTAAAAACAAAGATTGGGATGGTGGTGCTAGTGGCAGTGGACATTACACAACTGCTACACCATCCCAGAAAGAAAGAAATAGCAATAACTATGACAGTACGAATATAAGCTGTCACCAACAGCAGCAGCATCAGTATAACATAAGTGATTCCAGCTACGGAGGTTGTGGATCAACGAAAAAGTCCACAACGTCATCCTCTGGTGGAAGTCAAGCTAATGGAAATGTGATGCAATACGAGGTGGAAGAAGTGGTTGAACCAATCGAGAAAGTCAAAGGTGAGTTTTGGAATATAAGCTCTGAACCGCATATCGGCTTAGAAAATTCATTTATGTATTTATGGTAGACTAAATCCTGATCTTTTAATGGTTACTACATAATCCAGTTATCTCACATTGAACCTGATGTTAGAGTCTTAATAATCAACTTTTCCTAGCCACTTTAGATACCCCTTTTTCTGAAGCAGACCGGAATTTTAATTAAAGTATATAAAGGATCGTTAACCTGAGGTTAGGTAGCAGTGGCGGTAACAAGTACCAGCACACTTAGGCCTATAGAGGTACATTGTGATACCAAGGATCTTAGGGATATTTACCCCGCTACTCAAGAGGACCATTTGGAGCTTAGTACCTAGCGTCTTTTTGTGTTAGATCACTTAAATCTTCGAAGAAGTATTCTTCTAGGTGTAGTTTTCTACTACGAGAAAGAACTGGGCATGAGCATCATCCCTACAGCTTCTGCAGAAGTCATTCGAGATGACGCCAAGTCTAGTTGCGTGTTTGTTTATAAGGCAGTGTCCTGTGATGACACCGATAATCGTACTAATATGTAGCCTTTTTAGTGACGAAAGGTATCTAGAGCGGTTTAGATCTAATCTAGGCCAGATTTGTTTTGTAGCAGGGGAGGTAGTTCCACCTCCCCATCTAGCGTTGGTTTTATTTACTGTCAAGTTTGAGTGCTAGCTTACAAGTAGCGAATGGCATACCTATATTTTTCTTGTCGGGTAGAATAGGTATTGTTGTTCCTATTTTAGCGAGCTCGTCAGATTTGCAATTTCCTGGAATGTCTCTGTGCCACGGAACCCAGCAAAGGTGAATGTTAAACTGCTTAGCCATCTATATCAGAGATGAACGGGAGTTGGAGGTGGTCTTAGAAGTAGATGAGATTGATCCCAGAGATTTCAAGGCGAGATTTAGTTTAAATCTGTCTCAGAAAACACTTCCTCCTACACCGTCATTGGTTTTGGATCCATCAGTGTTGAAGTGTAACGATTTATCTGTTGTGGCACCTACGCCATCCCAGAAGGATCTATCGGGAATAGTGACCTTAAAGTTTTTGTCAAAATTGGGCTTGGATAGAGTTAGATTGTCTAGTATTATTGAGTGGCCAGTGTAGTTACTTGCCCACTGTGAGATGGTTTTGAGTTTTATGGAAGAACTGGTTGCCATTTGCTTACCGATGATATCTAGGTTGGGAGATATAGAAGGATGTCTAATGCTGCGGAAGGTGTTGATCTTAGTGCTCCACTAATGCACAGACACGCTAATCTTTGTACTTTCCCCAAGCTGTCGCGATGTATAGCTTTTTCCAGAGCGGTCCACCAGACCACTATGCCATACATCAGAATTGGTCTGATGACAGATAAATAGAGCCAGTGGGCGATGTGGGATTGAAGACCCCATTTGCTGCCAATGGCTTCTTGCAGGAGTAGAGTGCTATGGTAGCTTTCTTTACTCTTGCTTGGATATTGAGCTTCCAGCTAAGTTTATTATCTAACATGAGACCTAGGTACTTTGCTTTGTCGGTGAAAACTAGTTTGGTACCATATAAAAAGGGGGGTCTATCTGACGGATTTTTTATTTCCTAGTTAACCCCCAGTCCAAATTTCTCGGTCCATTTCGAGAGCTTGTTTAGTGCATTTTGCATGAGTTTATTGATCGTGTGAATATGCTTGCCGGAAATAGCTATAGCCACGTCATCAGCATATACGATTACTTTGCATCCCACGCCTTCCAGGAGTAACAAGAGTTTATTTATAACAAGGTGCAGTTTCCACTGATTTACCCTTACAGTAAGCATGTTGGGATTCTGATAGTAGTCTTGATTCGATGCTGCTACGAAGGTGATTATCGATCAGTCTAAGTTTTTAGGAAGAATGGTGATGGTCTAGCTCTTTCCCGCTTTGGGAATGAGACTACTTTGACTTCCAACCATAATTTGGGAATGTAAGTATTGTTTATACAACGTGAGTATAGTTTCCAGCCAAGGCAGAATTATGTCAAGGGCCGACTGGAATTCAGCATATATTATGCCGTCAGGTCCCGCAGATTCGTATGATTTGAAGCTGCGTAGTTATGTTATGTTATTTTAGTTTAGTTTAGTTTATTTATTTCATAACGACTAGCTTATACACAGTAAGATATAATATCTTATAATTGAGTGATAAGTACACAATATAAAAACAATAGAAAAAAAAAAAACGTATGATTGGAAGAGAAAGCTACATGAGCTATTAAATGAAGAATTCAAGTTAATTATAAAAAGAATGTAAACATAATAAAAAAATTACAGAAGCTAAGCAGAAAGAAAAAAGAATAAATAAATCCAAATTTCAAGAATTTAAGGAGTTTGAAGATAGATACGTTCTGAGTTCATTTTTAAGTTTAGTTGTGTTAGTTATCCTTCTGAGAGGGCGGGGCAAGGAGTTCCACAACCGTGTGGCGTGAATGAAAAACTGTCGCTCAGATATTAAACAAGAGTGCCGGGGGGAATCAATTGTGCAGATCTGTTTGATGAGGCGAATCTTATTTTTTCAAAGATATAAGCAGGTTGATGTGATAAAAGAATGTCCGAGAAAAGGCTAAGAGTTCGAAACTGTAGTAGGTGATCAAAGGTCATATTATATAGTTGCCTAGAATATCGCGAAACTCGATCAAATTTGCGTAATCCAAAAACATATCGAACAATGCAATTAAAGGCGACATTAAGTTTCCTCCTGGATACAGAGCTACAATTTGAATAAATTTCACAACCATACATAAGGACTGGAACTGCTAGAGTTTTAGCTAGTAAGACTCGCGTTTTGAAGGGCGTTAAAATAAATTTCGATAATTAAATGAAACCCCGATTCCTTATTTAACAAAGATAAATTTATTTGGTTGAACTTAACAGATTGATGGCTGAATCACAAGTGAAAGAATCAGCATAGAATTAGAATGGTAGTAGCAAGAGTTACGTTACTTTATTATATGCTTCTTGTGCTTATTAAGAAATGAGAGAAAGAGTAAGATATGATGTTATTTTATAGCAAGTTGACATAGGAAACTATAAACAGGGTGTGCAATATTATGTTTAATTTTCTACATCCTCCGCCCCAAATGACGATGAGTTTTATTTAATTGACCTCGAGGGGATACAGCAACTGAACTGGTCGTCGTAGTCTGGTTCCGTTTGCCAATCTTATTTGACATGCTCGTACTTTGTTATCACGCCCTGGATAAACTTCTTCAACTATGGCTAACTTCCAGAACATTTTTGACAGTGAAGGATCATGTAGAAGAACGACGTCATCAGGTTGAAATTCCGAAGACGAACCTGTCTTCGAGTGATGCAGGGTCCGGAGCTGCTGCAGGTACTCAAGTCTCCATCGCTTCCAAAGGCACCTTAAAGTTTTAAATCTTGAGTTCCATTTAAGTTGAAGCAAATTCCTTGTCTGTGGATTACCGAGCTGGTATAAATCGCAAAGTCCAGAAGACCCTGTTAAAAAATGAGAGGGAGTTAGAGCATTTAAATCCCTTGGATCATCTGAAATATACGTCAACGGGCGGGAGTTGACAATACTCTCAGCTTCAGTTAATAATGTCCGTAGCTCCTCAAAATTCAGTACAGATCGTCCAATAGATATCTTGAGGACTACCTTAACGCTTCTGACGAGGCGCTCCCAAAATCCGCCCCACCAAGCTGCTCTCTCAACGATAAATTTCCATCGAATACCTTTGGTACTTACAAAATCTTGTACCAGCTCACTGTATAATGCATCGCTCAATACCTTCAACTCTCTTGACGCGCTTTTAAATGTTTTTGCATTATCTGAATAGATTATACTTGGCGTTCCTCTTCGTGCAAAAAACCTTCTCAAAGCTAACAAACAACATTCAGCTGTAAGATCTGTCACGAGCTCCAGATGCACAGCTCTAATTGATCCACAAGTTAACAACATGATATACACCTTACTAGTTGAAACATCGTTGACAGATTTGCGAATGTACAGCGGTCCAGCATAATCCACTCCTGTCATGTCAAAGGGGCGCGAGATCATCATTCTGTCGCGAGGAAGAGGAGCAAATGGCTGCGTCCCTGGAAGAGCTGAAAGTCTCTTGCATACAAAACATCGAGAGATTACAGATTTTATCAGCTGTCTACCCTTGACAATCCAGAATTTGTTCCTCAACTCCGATAACGTTGTATTCGTCCCACTGTGTAACATACTTTCGTGAACATGCTGTACAATAAGTTTACTTGCGAAGGATCGATATGGCAATATAATTGGGAATGCATTAATGCCCTTTCGAGCCGAGTCCCTAAGACGGCTGCTGACACGCAATATGCCGTTCTCATCCAGAATGGGATTTAAACTATATAAAACAGAAGACTTACCGATTGCCCATTTCTTCTGAATTGTATGAATTTCATCTGAAAACTCCGATAGTTGAACGTGCTTTAACCAATGTTCTTCTGCTAGCTGAAGTTCTTGTGCGGTAACGGTGTGATTCTTTCCATCTGTGTGTTTTTTCTTAATATTTTGTGCAAAACGCATTACGAACACAGTTACCCTTAGCGTTCTGGTCCAAGTACCAAAGCGTTCTATTGGAAAGAGGGGTTCCATCAGGCATGCCTCATTTGTATCTGCATTTGTATCGGCAACAGTGGTTATCTGCAAAGATATAAATGGTTGAGGAAAGTCTACCTGGATGTCGTTGTTCGGCCAATTTTCGGTATCCAATTGTAACCAAGCAGGTCCATGTACCCAGTGCTCGGAAGTCGCCAAAAATGATGATGTTACACCTCTTGTTAAGAGATCAGCAGGATTATCTTTACCAGGGCAATGACCCCATTCATAGCCTTTGGTAAGTTTCTGAATTTCCGATACCCTTTTCTCGACGTATGGCTTCCACTTCTTTCTTTGGTCGTTCTTTATCCAGCACAGCGTGATTTGTGAATCTGTCCAAAGACAGATGCGGTGAAAGGTAGCATTTAAGTTCTCGACTAGATATTGGCATAGCCTTGAGGCTATTAGCGCGTTAGTGAGTTCTAGTCGTGGAAGGGTTAATTCGTTGGAAGCATCTATCTCCTTCAGTGGGGCTACTCTATTCTTTGCACAAAGAAATCGTACTGTTGATTGTGTTCTATCTGTGGCTTTTACGTAGGCCACTGCACCATATGCTCGTTGACTGGCATCGGCAAAGATATGTAGTTCTTTACATGTAATGTTTCTTCCTTCAAAAATACATCGTGGGATCGATACATCCTTAAGTTCAGCTACGCTAGAATAAGATAGACTCCAAAATGTTAGCAAGTCTGCTGGCAACTCCTCATCCCATTCTAACTTTCGCTTCCAAATCGTTTGAAAGAATATTTTAAAATTTATGAGAAATGGGCCGAAAAACCCTAAAGGATCAAAAAAGCTCGATATTACCTTTAATATGCAGCGCTTGGTCGGTTTTGTCCTCAAGGTATCGGTTATGTTTAGCACGGGGCTTAAATCAATTGTTAACTCATCAGTGTGTACGTACCATATGACGCCTAGAACCTTTTGCCGATCAGGCGGTGTCTCAGAAAAATACTCCCTTACAGCCTGGTGATTACTATTCCATTTCCTCAGGTTCATTGCGGCTTTCTTCAGGATCAGAATAGATTCTTGGTGTAATTGAATTGCTAATTCTTCGTCATCCGTACTGCATACAATATCATCCATATAGAAGCTGTCAGTCAAAATAGCGCACGTCTCCGGATAATGTTTCCGTTCAGTCTGAAGGTGATGTTTCAATGTTGCTCCCAACAGAAAGGGACTTGAGGTTACTCCAAAAGTTAGGCGAGTCATCCTATAAACTTGAAACTCTGGAAGAACAGCATTATTAGCATTAATTTCTGATGAAAACCAATAAAACCTATGAACATCTCGGTCACTTTTATTCAGAGATATTTGCAGAAAGGCCTTTTCAATGTCTGCAACAAGTCCAATGGAACCTAAACGAAAATTAAGCAACATTTTGAATAAATCAGGCACCATGAAATAAATTTCGATAATTAAATGAAACCCCGATTCCTTATTTAACAAAGATAAATTTATTTGGTTGAACTTAACAGATTGATGGCTGAATCACAAGTGAAAGAATCAGCATAGAATTAGAATGGTAGTAGCAAGAGTTACGTTACTTTATTATATGCTTCTTGTGCTTATTAAGAAATGAGAGAAAGAGTAAGATATGATGTTATTTTATAGCAAGTTGACATAGGAAACTATAAACAGGGTGTGCAATATTATGTTTAATTTTCTACAGGCGTGAAGGAGTGGGTAGCCCAAAGTGTTCGGATGACACCATAAGTCTTCCCCACTACTATATTTATATGATTGTCCCAAGTTAAATGGCGATTGAAAGTCATACCCAGATTTCTGACAGTTTCTACATATTCAATAGGGGCATCGTCAAGAGTGATTGTAGGAAAATAAGTCAGATCTAGAGGCTTACGCGAGAACACGATGCACTTAGTTTTTGTTTGATTTAATAGCAATCCATTTCGATGTGACCATTGCACTATATTAGCCAGATCTTCATTTAAGGAGTGTACAGCGTGCTCTATTAAACCCAGAGGACAACTTAATAGGAGCTGAACATCATCAGCATACATATGCATTGCGCTATTCTTAATAAAATTGGGAAGATCATTGACATATAAAGAGAAAAATAATGGCCCTAATATGGATCCCTGAGGAACACCACTAACGATTGGTAGAGGGTCCGATAGAGATTGATTGATTGATACGGCTTGAAATCTGTGTGTTAAGTACGAGGACACTAACTTTACCGCGCAGGGCGAAAATTTGTAGATTTCAGACAATTTGCGACACAAAAATGAGTGGTTAACCGTATCAAATGCCTTAGAAAAGTCTAGTAAGACTAAAAAAGACACTTTGTCCCTATCAATGGCTTGGCGAATATCCTCAGAGATACCTATAACAGCAGTGGTACAGCTGTAAATTGTGTTGTGTACTATTAGACGAATTACTAAGTGGACAAGAGAAGCTACCAGGAAAATGTGTATACGGTAGAAGGTTAGGTTAGGTTAGGTTTTCGGGCTGATGAGAATGCTTGCATCCTTTTTTTTTTTTAATTAGTTTATTTTACCACATAATTTTTATATTTTATTTTATTTATATTTTTTATAATTTATAATTTGCTTGCATCCTCATCACACTTAGGTCCATATGGACCCTTTGTGATACCCATAGCGTGATCCTACCCAACGCCTTAGCAAACTCAAGCAGGTTAGATGGTGATCCACCAGATAGCTCTTCGATATGATCGAAATAGAATTTGCCTAGGGTTCTGTTTCTTAGTTGGCAGAGGAAATGGCTTATGTCCTCATGTACCTCTTCGTCACCACATCCTCTGCATATGTCATCAGTCATCAGTCATCATCATTAAGTCGTAATTTCTTCATGTGGTATCTTAGAGTATTGTGCCCACTTGACATCACACAGGTGACTAGCGATCTCCACTTGTTATTCGTTTCAATTACTGATTTTTGTTCAATTTTGGCCCGAAGGTTGCAGAGTGGAGGTTTGACCATCCTGTCTGCTCGTTCTCTATCTAGGGCTGAGCCCTTTCTGGCCAGTTGCGGATTCGTTGCCTGGTATCCCGCTGTAACCAGGGACCCAGCAGAGTTTTACATTGTGCTGCGTGCCGAGAACCTTCAGCTCTTCGCGGCAATACTTTATAAGCTTCGATGTTATTTGTGTAGCGGCTATTGCTTTTATGGCCGCCTGGCTGTCAATGTAAATATTGATATCCTCACGTGATATTGTCATCATTGACACCAATTGGGTAGCCTTTGTTACTGCTAGAACCTCAGCTTGGAAAACATTGCTGTGATCTGGAAGTCGTATGGAGCTGCTTATTCCTAGTTCTTCCGAGAAGCAACCCGCTCCAATACCTATGTCCATTTTAGACTCATCGGTATAGATGGACTTAGTGCTCTGTGGTATTTCGTTTTTCTCCCACTGCTCTCTGCTTGGAAAATCCCACGTGAAGGGTTTTTCAAAATCCAAGTATGGGACAGTGTAGTCTGAATTGATGTCACCATTACTTGGGCACCGTAGCGCAAGTGGTTAGTGCGTCGGACTACTGAGCCAGCGGTCTTGAATTCGAATCCCGCCGCAAACACCTAAACAGTTTTTCACAGTGCCCACCTCTTCCGAATGCCTGACAGGCATTCAAGAGTATCATTTGTCATGTAAAGCTTCCCAACTCGCCGTTCGGAGACGGCAGAAAACTGTAGGTCCCTTCCATTCGTGCAAAACTATTACGCGCGCACACACAAACGGTTGCGGGAAGCTAGGCTTGGTTCTACCGAGGACTGCTGAAGCCAAATATTATTATTATTAAGGTAATTGCCAAGTTTTCTGGCGTGTCCGTATGCATTCGACCTCCAGTGTTTTGACTGGCTTAGCCTGAGGGCGCTTTTAGCTGCGGTCCTCTGCATATAGATATCCAGAGGCATGAGGTTTAGAATTGCTTCCAGTCCCGCTGTTGGCGTTTTTCTCATCGCACCGGTCGTTCCAGTGCCTGCTATTCTCTGTATTTTGGTCATATTCTTGAGGTTGGTTGTTTTGACGGCAGCGTTCCACCAGACTAGTCCTCCGTATGTCAGTATGGGTCTTACTATCGAACTGTACATCCATAGCGTTATTTGCGGTCTACAGCCCCAGTTTTTTCCGAAGAATCTATTGCAGGTGAAGAAAGCAACGGATGCCTTTCTTATCCTTTCTTTAATATTCAGCTTCCAGTTAAGCTTTCTGTCCAGTATGATGACTAAATATTTCGCGCTTTCAGACAACTTAAGGGGGGTACCCTCAATGTTTGGTAGCGTGAAGGTTGGTATCACCAAAGAATATATGTATAATAACTAAGAAGTATTATCTGCCACCAAAATATTATCAAAAATGAAAAAGCTCTTTCGCAATGTAAGAGAACCAAAGAAAAATAGCAATCCAATTGAGATTGAGAGGCAAGACAAAAAGTTTTTCTCTTGACATTTTGTAGGCTCGGCGGCGATCATAGTATATGTACCACACCACACAATACATTGTCGAAAGTTTTAGAAAGGGTGATGCAAAAACAACTTAATGTCTAGCTTAAAACACATCACATCCTATCTCCCAGGCAGTTTGGTTTCCGCCAAAAGCACAGTTGTACAACTGCCATTATTAACGTAGTTGAAGATATCAGACTGGCTTTGGATGATGACCATGTTACCTTCCTTATACTTCTTGACTTTTCTAAAGCCTTCGATACTGTGGACCACGATAATTTATGCCGAAAGCCTTCAACGCTATATGGACTGTCATCTTCTGCGGTGCGATTAATATCCTCTTACTTGCGAGATAGAAAGCAAGCGGTTTCAGTTGCCAATAAACTTTCAAGTTTTCTTTCGACCACTAGAGGAGTTCCTCAGGGCTCGATTCTGGGACCTCTTCTTTTCTCCCTGTATATAAATGAGCTTCCCACAAAGATAACTAGATGCTCTATTGAAATGTATGCCGACGATGTCCAGCTTTATAAAAGTTGTCATCTTGGGCTTATCGAAGACTTTGCATATACTATCAATAGAGATCTAGAAGAGATTTCAAGCTGGTCGGATAGTAATGCATTGTTCCTTAATCCTCGAAAGTCCAAATGTCTTGTGATTAGTAGAAAAGCTCTGAACTTAGAATATTTTCCCAGTTTATACATAAATGGTCCACCAAATGCTTACACTCGAACCGCAAAAAATCTTGGCCTTTTATTCAACAGGACTTTGTCTTGGGATACGCACATCAACGCGGCTGTGGGAAAAGTGTATGGTGTGCTCCGAATGTTATGGACCTCGCAGCATTTTACTCCTTTAAAAACACATTTGATGTTGGCGTACTTACGTACGGGTGTGAAGTTTTTTGCAACAGTGATGCTGCCAGCAGGAGAAAACTTAATGTAGCATTCAACAATACCGCGCGTTACATATTTGGCTTGCGCCGTTTTGATCACATATCAAGTTTTACAATCCAAATATATGATCTTTCCTTTGACCAATTATTGCGGTATAGAACCATTATCTTATTATTCAATATAATCGAGTCATAGGAACCCCTTAGTCTATTTGAAAGGTTTCGGTTTGGTTCCTCAAATAGATCCCAGCAACTAATCCATCCTCGTTATTCTTGTCTGACCTCGGAGCGACAATTCTTCATGAACTCTATCCGTATGTGGAACTCTTTGCCAAGGCACGTGAGAAGAGTGAGGGACGAAACACAGTTTCGTAGAGAGCTACGAATTTACCTTCAAAGTCATAATTAGAGCTAATTCTGAGTTTTCTTTATTTTATTTTTTTTTATCCTTTTATATTGAATGGGGATTTATGTATTTGTTTGAATGAAAGATGTAGATATGTAATGTTTTGTATATTTGTTAGGAATCTCATGAACTTTTAATCTTAATGGAATTTTATTTTTATTTTAATTTAACAAAAAGAATGGTGTATAAAACCAACTGATTTTCATTTGAAGTAGTTTTTTTCCAATGTTAAAGTTTTGCATAATTTGAGCTTAGCACTAATTTATAAGAAGTATATTCTTAATGTGTGTAGGCGTTCATTGAATAAATAAACTAAACTAAAATACATATACAGCGCATAGTTACATGTATTGAAAGCAAAGCAAACCAAATCATTTAATTTTTTCAGTTCAAACCCATATCAAACACTATTTCATTTACAACAAACTGTCGGGCTGACCACCTGGAATCGCAAATCACGGTAAAACAATTTGAAACGAAATCAAAGTTTATCGAAAAATCATGAAGTGTACTGGCCCTTTTCATATGCACAAAATTGAAGAAACGGGTTTCTACTTTACACATCTCCACAGTAAATTCTTTTTCTGTCTCATAACAGAGAAGCCCTAAGGGAAAGAGTAGGATGAGCCAAAAAACCTCCTTAAATAAGTAATTTAAGAGAGCGGCTCCTGATATTACGACCCGCCATACAAAAATTTTCAGTACAAACATTTGTATGAGATGCGTCTTCTTGGTTATTATATATTCTTCGGTATCACTCTTTTATTGGTAAACAGCACTAGTTCGGTTTTCTGAGGGTTGACCCCCAGTCCGCATTGTCTAGTCCAAACGTTTAGTGTGTTTAACGATTTCTGCACTATACTCTGTTCCAATAGAATTGTTAGTACAGGCCTTATGGGGGAGTTTTTTTTGTAACCAATAGTGCCTGTACATGTATTCATGGCACTCAATTCGGAAAATTGCCACTGAAATAAAAATCAAACCACTGACTTACACACGTTTTGTTTTTGTAATTTTCCTCAAATCTGCATACATCCTACCATCACTAGCCGGAAACACGATCGACGGCACACTGATTATGCGCGGCCGCCATCAACCATCGTGGTGTGTATGAAAACACGAACATAAAAACAGTGTTACTATTATTAAGTCGACGCAAATCTTTACAGCTTTTTCTGTGGTTTTTGTCAAAGAGCTTTGGGATTTTGTGCTTTGAGAACCAATAAATGAATTTGAGTATGTGAGGATGTTGCCGCTTGTCTTTTGTGTTTTTCGTGTTCTTATTTTTCTGGGGAATCAGTTAAAATGAAGTTAAACAATTTTTCGCATAAATTGTGGCATAAAGTCTTGTGGTCTGACGAATCAAAAATAAATATGATTGGTAATGATAGTAGACCTTGGGTAAGAAGGCCAAAACACACAGAGTTAACCCCGCTATACCACTAAGACATTAAAACTTGAGGTGGTAATATAATGGTGTGGGGCTGCTTCTCATGGTATGGAGTCGGGTCTCTTTTTTTGATTTAAGGTTCGATGGACAAGAACATCTATGTAAACATACTTAAAGACATAATGCTGCCTTACGCCGAGTGGAAAATGCCACGGTCTTGGCAATTTCAACAATACAATGACCCGACACATACTTTGGGTCTAGCCAAGAAGTTATTTTCCGACAACGGTGTACAACTCATGACTTGGCCTGCGGAATCCCCCGACTTAAATTCAATCGAGAACTTATGGGTGATTGTTAAGGAACAAATCGGGCCAACAAAACGAAAAACCAAGGAAGAGTTGTGGCAATAAGTACAGTCGGCTTGGTAATCTATACCAAAAAGTACTTGTAGGGCGTTGGTAGATTCAATGCCATCTAGTCGTAAGGCTATATTGGATAAAAAGGACTGGGGACAAAGTACTAAGTACAAATTAGTATGTCTTTTCATTGTTAACCAGTTTTATTCATTTGTTTTTTTGTTTTTTGGTTTTTTTATTATTTGACATTGTGACCCTATTTAATTGTCCATCAAAAACCTACTTGTTATTATGTTTATATATTTTTAAGTTTACTCAATGAAGTTGTGTTTAAGTGTTTAAGCATGAAATAAAAAATAAATGCATTATAATTGCAATGAATTTGTAGACTTTATTAGTAATATTACGCAAAGTATGTTGATGACCCTATTTTTTTGTCCATAACTGTATGTCTATGTGCTCCCTTCTGCCTCTATCACATTTTGTTTCTAACACCATAATCACAGAGCTAGGGTAATCCATCACATGAAGCCATTTTCCGTTACTATTTTTGCCAAGTATTTATGTTTCCTTTAAGGTGCCGTTGCTGCTTATTTATATTATAATTTTAACGCACTCAATGGAATATACCTATGTATCCTTATAATGGTTGAACACATAGAAAATTGCGGAGGATAAAAGCGGAGAAACGTTGTTTGTCAAAGCATTCCACATTCATGTCGTACGACTAAAGCAAGAATCTATATTTTACCGAACGTCCGAAGTTAGGCTTGATGGTAAGCCTTCCATATACCATATTACAAGAATGCCAAAACGCTAAAAATTAACTCTGATTTACCAAGGCATCCGCATTTTCATTTCCTTCGAACCACGTAGTGTTATCAAACTCAAGCACAAATTTCATTACCAGTAAGGTTTTTTTTTTTCATTTCCTCTGAAGTCTTTGTAACCAGACTAAAATGGCTGACTGGAGTTCGTCTTCCAGTATTTTAGTTTTTAGCATATTATACATACATACATACATTTATTGTTCACGTTGGCTCTGTTAAAATATCTGTCTCTTCTCATCTTTCACGTATTTTTTCGGTGTTATCAATATATCAATCTTTTTCTTCGAAGTTTCAAAACAGATTTTTTTCTCTATCAAGTGAAATATATATAATATTTGTTTATGATTTCTCTCTAGGACGTCGTAATCGCTCCAAAAAAGACTCATCTTCCAAGGACACTCATCCGAATCACCACTCAAATAACTCGAACAGCAATACATCAACTCACTCAAACTCAAATCATTCTCATCACCATCATCATCATAACAATAGTAACAACAGCAACAACAACACCAGTACGAATCACTGTCACAGTGCTAAAGATTCGAATTCGGACAATTCGAGTATATCATCATCGGCTTCCGTAGCCTCTTCAACATCCACTATTGCCAATATAGCATCGCAGGTTATTTCCAAAATCTGCGAGAGTTGTCTGAAACTAGAAGCCGACGTTAAGAAGTATCGCGCCGAAATCAGTCACATGAAACAAATCGAGAACGAGTTGCGCCAAAAGCTCGAAGTGAATCTAACTACGAAAAGCTGTTTGCAGGCCAAACAGAAAGAATGTGACGATTTAGAGAAGCGCATTCAAGAGCTCATCAGTTTGCGACAGCATGATATGATAACGCTGCAGAACACTGAACGTCGATTGACTGAAGAAAGACGACATAAGCAATCGATTGAAGCACAATTGAATAATGAAAAGAAGGCTCGTAAGGTTGCCGAAGATAAGGCCAACCGACCGGAATGCAGCGAGGCGTGCAAACAGCGTAAACAGCAAATAGAAGTCGAATTAAAGCAGTTACGACGTGATCTCAAGACTGCCGAAGAGGCAAAAGAAATGGCACTACAGCAGGGAAGAAAATTCGAACAGGAGGTAAATGGATGGATATTGCATGTCATATGAGAAGAAAAATAAATATTTTTTCTTTTCTTTTTAGTTGCTAATGTTTGAAGCTGAAATACGAAGTCGTGATAGTCAGCCAGGCACTGAAATGTTGATGTCAGCGCTGCAAGCAATGCAAGATAAAAATTGCACGCTTGAGAAAAATCTTTCAGCCGAAACGAGAGTTAAGCTGGACTTATTCTCAGCACTTGGCGAGGCTAAGCGACAGCTCGAAATTAAAGAGAGTAAGTATGGTAGTATGGTGGGGTTTTTATTTAGGCAATGTTGGAATACAACTCAGGCCAAAGATTACAGGGAAACCAAAGATTGTGTTATCCAAATAATGTTTGCCAAATAGTACACAAACAGGAATTGTTAGTTGCTCTTTGGCGATGGCGTAAAATACTTTAAAACCTAAACGAGTCCAATAAAACAGGACGGCCACGAAACGAATCGTCGCTTTGGAGGCATGGCAAGGCGCTTTTATCTCTTGAAATTAAATTCTGAAGGCGATTAGCCTTAAAATTGGTGCAGGAATTGTGAAAAGAATACTAGTAAGGTATAGATTTTCGTCTAGGTCACCTTGCTCAGCAAGAAAAGTCTTCAATAAAGAAAGTCTGTCGATTTCCACATAATAATAGTACACAATCTACAGAAAATTGCACAACCAGTCTGATCACTAAGGACAAGTTGCTTTGAGGAAGAAGATTCAAACACTATAAATCCACGGGACTGGCGACAATAATACCTGCTGCTAATTTGGCCACATTATTATGCCTTGGCTGGAAAACATAGTTTTAAACTGTGTAAACTCGACACACATTCTCCAAATTCATATATTGTTGGACTACTACGCAATGCTGCCCGGGTTCAATTCCAGACCGGGTCTAACACCTTAAGAGTTTTTTCACGGTACCACCTCTTTCGAATGTCTGACAAGCATCAAAGAGTATCATTTGTCACGATTGAGCTTCTCAACTCGCCGTTCGGAGTCGGCAAAAAATTGTAGGTCCCTTCCATTCGTGCAAAACTAACATGCACACACAAATGGTTGTGAGAAGCAGGCCTAGGTTCACCTCGAGCTGAAGCGCCAACTAAGTAAGTAACACGCACACACAAATGATTGCGAGAAGCAGGCCCACGTTCACCCCAAGCTGTAGCGCCACCTAAAGTAAAAGGAAGTCAACGTTGTCTTCATACCCAAAGCGGGCAAAAGTTCTCACGCCAGTCCAAAATATCTCAGAACCCAACTATGAGTGCTTTGACGACAAATCAGTGGAAACGGCACTGCATTCTCTTGTATAATATTTGGCTTCAGCAGTCCTAGCTAGAACCAAGCCTAGCTTCCCGCAACCATTTGTGTGTGCGCGTTATATTTTTTTGCACGAATGGAAGGGACCTACAGTTTTCTGCCGTGTCCGAACGGCGAGTTGGGAATTCTTACATGACAAATGATACTCTTGAATGCTTGTCAGGCATTCGGAAGAGGTGGGCACTGTGAAAAACTTTTTAGGTGTTTGCGGCGGGATTCAAACCTAAGACCTCTGGCTCAGTAGTCCGACACACTAACCACTTGCCATACGGTGCTCTTGTACGCACTATTAAAATGACGACATATTGCTTTCAACAATGTAAAATTTGAATTCATAGCGGATAACCTTTCAAATCTCAACGTTGAGAGCTCGCCTAGCAAGTTAATTATTTTACTACTCACTAGCCGAGTCATCAATACTAAGCGGGGTGAGTCCTCATCCGGAAGATTTGTCAGCGTAGCCCTAAATTCCACAGGATGGATATAAATATCACAACTTTACTTTCAAATAACCGGGTCATCTGAGGTTGTGCTATCAAAACGGCGCTCCATGCGCTATTTGGGTTTCCCTCCATCGAAACCACCACTTCTACCTACCTACCGATAGCCATATACTCGCTACTCCTATAAGAAAGCCATTGGCAGGAAATGGGGACTTCAACCTGGCATAACCCATAATCAGATCGATTTTGTTTTACGGCATAATTGTCTGGTGGATAAAGCTGTAAACGAGATAAAGCTATACATCGCGAAAGCCTGGGGAAAGTACAAAGACTAGCTTGTCTGTGCGTAAGTGAAACGCTAAGACTTTATCTCCCACATAAGCAAGACTTATGGCCATCTCACAGTGATCAAGGTAATGCACCGGTTACTCCATGATATAAGACCATCTAACTGTCTGTCTTATGTGGGCACCGTAGCGCAAGTGGTTAGTGCGTCGGACTACTGTGCCAGCGGTCTTGGGTTCGAATCCCGCCGCAAACACCTAAAAAAGTTTTTCACAGTGCCCACCTCTTTCGAATGTCTGACAAGCATCAAAGAGTATCATTTGTCACGATTGAGCTTCTCAACTCGCCGTTCGGAGTCGGCAAAAAACTGTAGGTCCCTTCCATTCGTGCAAAAATATAACACGCACACACAAATGGTTGCGAGAAGCAGGCCCAGGTTCACCTCGAGCTGTAGCGCCAACTAAGAAGAAGAACTGTCTGTCGTTAGTCTCTCCTTCCGTTTTTCTGATCACTGCAATGTGCTTCAAGAGGAAATTATGGCAATCACGGAAACTCTGTCCTGGATTAAGAGGAACGTAATATCTCCCAACGATATTAGCATTTTCTTGAATATTTTGGCACTGGAATCAGTCTCATTTACTTCGAAGATCACCTTCAACAACATTCATCTCTTATAGCAATAACTAAGCAGTTCAATATTGTAAAACTGACGAATTCGCTAAACTATGGACAACAACACCTTGCTATTCCCCTTGCTACTTACAAGCTATACCTTAACCCTTAACGGCCCAATGTATCAAATTTGATCATCATCAAATAGCCTGTCTTGTCCAAAGTTGAACGTAGGCCTCTTCTAAATGTTTCCATAGGTTTCGGTTTTGGGCTGCGTGAATCCAATTCCCATTTATTCTTCCGATATCGTCGCTCCACCGTGATGGTGGTCTTCCTCTGTTTCTTTGGTTTTCTCTTGGTCTCCATTCCAGCATTCGTTTAGTCCGTCTGTTGTCTGTAATTCGAGCTATGTGTCCAGCCCATCTCCACTTTGCCGTTGCTATGCTTGTTATTATATCCCTCACTTTTGTTCTTCTGCGTATTTCTTCGTTGCGTACTCGGTCTCTTCTTGTAGTATTTAGCATTGACCTTTCCATCGCTCTTTGGGCTACTTGAAGCTTGCCAATATTGTGTCTCGTCAGGGTTAGTGTTTCCGCCCCGCATTGGTCGTACAATTTCTTTTTTAGATGCATGGGGATATTGCTTTTAAATATTTGCTTTAGTTTCCCAAAGGCTGCCCGTCCGAGTCCAATTCGGCGCACGATTTCACGGGTTGGATTATCCCTGGAGATTCGTATCTCGTGTCCCAAATACTTATATTCAAAAACTTGTTCTATATCAATTCCGTCTTCGATCTTAAGATTTTCGGTCGGGACTAAATTGGTCATAAATTTCGTTTTGTCGAAGTTTATGCTAAGACCGACATTTCTTGAAGCTGACCTAAGCTCTTCAATCATTTCTCTCGCATCCTTGAGGTTATCTGTCACTATCACTATGTCGTCCGCAAAGCGCAGGTGGCTTAAATATTATCCATCTATGTTAATTCATTTGTTGTCCCAATGCGTTTGTTTGAAAGCGTATTCAAGAACGGCTGTGAACAGTTTCGGTGATATGGTGTCTCCTTGTCTTATGCCCCTCTCGACTCGGTATTTGCCGGTTTTTTCGTGCAGTACAACGCACCCTGTAGCTGTGTCGTATATGTGCTGGAGGAGTTGGATGTATCTTCCATCTACTCTGCACTGTTTTAGGGCTTCCATGATGCAGCATATCTCTACTGTGTCGAAAGCTTTTTGGAAGTCTACGAATGTCAGTACTATAGGACGATTGCATTCGATTGTTTTCTCTATAAGCGTTTTTAATGTGTATAGGTGGTCGTTCGTACTAAAACCACTTCTGAAACCTGCCTGTTCTCGTGGTTGGTAGAAGTCCAGTTTTTGTTCTACTCGTTTTGTTATTATTTTTGTCAGTAATTTATAGAGATGCGATAGAAGACTTATCGGTCGGTAGTTGTCTAGGTTTGTGATGTCTCCCTTCTTATGAATCAGATATATGTATGCATGAATTTCTCCATTTGGATGGTATCGATCCTTGCTCTATGCACAAGTTGAGAAGTCTCGATATTTCGTGTAGGAGCCTATCTCCACCGACTTTAATGGCATCTACCACCACTTGATCTTCTCCCGGGGCTTTGTTGTTTTTCATCTCTTTTAGCGACATCTGAACTTCTTCAGGGGTTATTTCAGGTATTTCCTCTGAGCCAACGTTTACGAGATTATGGCTTCTTCTCTCTGTATTTCCTGATGTTTGTGTTGCATATAGGTTTTTGTAGACATTTTCAGTTATCGATAGTATCTCGTTTTTATTTGTTGTCACCTCTCCACTTTCATTTCTAAGCTTTATTATCTCGTTTCTTCCTTCTGCTAGCGCTTTGCTTAGAACTTTCATGTTCTTGTTTTTTTCCAAAGTTTGTTGTATTTGTTCGTATTTGTATTTTCTTATGTCTTTACGTATTTCCTTTGATATTATCTTGTTTAATCTGCGCACCTCGGTAGTATCTTGTTTCTGTTTAGCTTCCTTTCTTTGGTTTATGTATTGTTTTGTTGTAGCACTTAATTTCTCATTGCGATTTGCATTGTTAGTGTTTTTGCAGTGCTTTTCTTGCGCTAGGGTAATTGCTGTTGTGATTGTCTCATTTATGTATTCTATGTTGTCTCTCTGTTGGTTGTTTAGTTTAGAGTTTATAAGCTCTTTGAACTTAGGAATGTCATCCGGACTATTCCACTTCGTAAGGTTTTTCTTGCACACCATTTTACGCCGTTCGTTTTTTAAATTTAATTTCACTGTGGCTCTAACCGCTCTGTGATCACTTCCTATTCCGAATCTATTCAAAACTGTCACATCTGTTATTATTTGTTTTCGATCTGTGATGATGAAGTCTATCTCATTTTTGGTGTATCCATTGGGGTGTAGCCAAGTCCATCTTCTGTGTTGTTTTTTCTTAAAGAAGCTGTTCATCTGATATAGATTGTTGTGGATCAGCATTTGCCCTCTTTGATTTCTGCCTTCTAACCCAAAACTCCCTATCGCCGTCTCTGCTTCATCTTCTGGTTTGCCTACCTTGGCATTGAAATCGCCTGTGATTATCGTGAAATAGCACACGTTTTCGTTCTTAGCACATTCGATGTCCTCGTAAAATCTTTCTACCTCTTCGTCGTCGTAATCCTTAGTTGGTGCATATACTTGTATTATCTTTAATTTATATCGAGAGTTTAGAGCGATAATTAGGTATGCTACTCGACTTGATATGGTTTTTATGTTTTCAATATTTTTGGTGTGTTTCTTGTGGATGAGGAAACCGATACCACCCGTCGAATTTCTAGCATTGTTATGGTAGACAGTGTTTCCTGATTTTAACTTTATTTGCTTTTCTTCTACTCTTCGGATCTCGCACATTCCTATTACGTCCCAGTTTAATTCCAATTCGTCCAATCGAAGTCCAATTCGAATAGACGTTCAACTGTTGATAGAGATCTAACGTTATATGTGACAATGTTCAGTGTTATTCTCTTGGATTCTTTTTTATAATTTGTTGTTTTCTCGGTAATATATTTTGTATGGTTCAATCTTTTGTCCCCCCCCCAGAATCCATGGGACAGACTGAGATTCTCTCAGTGCAAGATTCGTAACAATGTTGTGTTCTACTTGCCTGGGGTAATATGTTTTGGAAAATTGACATTTCATCTCATTTAGAAGGGTTGTAGCTATTAAAACGCCGCGCTAGCCAGTGCGTGTTGGCGAGTTTTTGTTATTTTCTTTACTTACATCTCTATATCTTTTTCATATCATTTCAGTTGCATTGCTTTTTAGTTCTTTTCCAATTTAATTCATTTCAGAAAATTTTGAATTTCAACTGCTCTGATCTTCTGTGTGTGTGTGTGTGTGTTCTTTTATCTTTTCACTTTTCTAGTTTCTTAAATCTACAGAACTGATACTATTTCCTATAATTCGTTTGTCGTGCTCGTTCTCGTGTTGTTGTGTTTATGTCTCTGTTTACGTTTTGTCCTGTTAATGCTTAGTTAGATGGCGGCATTTTCTCGCCATGTTGCAAAAGCGTTATTGGACTTGTGACCATTTCTGGGGTGTCCACCTTTAAGTGTAAACCCATCACATCCTGCTGCTATTTGCCCTTTTCCAAAGTCCCAGTCCGTCTTGTCATTGTTTGTCTTGTCTTGTCTGTATTAAATACTATATGTACTTTTCTTTTAAAATATCTAGGATATTTTTACCTTGTATTTCTCGTTCCATTACGGTTTTTCTTTTAGTGCTTACATTTTTTCTTAGCCTTTTTGACCTTTTAACCTTTGTTTGTGCCTTGTCCGTTTCCGTGTTATCCTTCTTTTTAGTGTTGGGAAGTGCTGCTTTAGGTCGCTTTTGTTTTTGGGGGGTCTTTAGCGTTTTCCCCATCTGTTCGCCTTCCTTTACTATTTGAGCGGTTCTGTCTTTTGGTGTTAGTTAGTTGTTCTATTAGGTTTGGTTTTATTTTGTTGATATCATTTTGTTTTTCTTCTGGCGATCGAACTCTTTTTTGAAGTGTTTCGTTACTATTATTTGTTTCATTATTTATTTTGGTTGGATCTACTTCTTTGCCATCCACAAATATTTTGTTTCTCTTGACCTCTACTAACATTCCTTTATTTCGCAGTTCTTGTGCAATGATGAATACTTCTTTTCTTTTAGATCTTTCTTTTGTCGATATATCATTTTTAGTGTATAGATTAGTGCCTTTTAGTTTGGATTTTGCTTGCATGATTTCTGTCTTTTTGGACAAGTGTACTAATTCCATCAATATTGGTCTAGCTTTATTATCCGACTTCTTTCCTATCCGTTTAATATAGCTTATTTCAGAGTCGACTAGTGTTATGTCCAATTTTGTTGTCATCATGTGTTTTGCTATGGCTTTAAGCTTTTCTTCATCTTCTTCCGCTTCCTTAATGTTAAAGATTAGAATGTTGTTGCGCCGAGCTATTTTTTCGTTTATTTCTTTCTGAATTTTTAGTTCTACTTTCAAGTTTTCTATTTCAGGTTCAAGAGTTTTTACCTTTTCTTTTACCTCACTAGTATTCTTATTTATTTCTTCAATTTTTTATTTCTTTCTTTATATCTTCTATCATTGTGGCTTTGACTTCATCTAATTGTATTTTCAATTCTTTTTTTAAATCAGTTTTTATATCTTCTTTAAAATTGCTTAGTTTGTTCATTTTTTTCACCACACTTATATGGTCTATTTTACTACTTAGCACTAGATGGGGTACATTTGATACATATTAGTAAAAATGCTGTAAATTCGAAAAACTTCATATTTTATCATAATTGACCATAGTTTCATATTTAATACAAGCCTCTTCAATATAAATGTGCCTAAGAATATGCACTTTCATGCTAAAATTCAAATAATACCAACAATTTGAAAGTTGGTCGTGTCACATATGCAGATTCGACAAAGAGCAGAAATTACTTTAAAATGTTATTTGCATAAATTTTATGAATCCGGTTTCAAAAATATACTAAATACTATGTTTTCATTTTCACAATATTTTTTCTTTCGTAATATACCTCGTATCTCGTATTTAAGCTCAAAATGTAGCCCTAGCGCCCGTTTGATGGAATTTGATATATACCACAATATCCGCCCCCACAGGTAAACAACGCAACGAAATACATTATTAAGTACGCAAAATCACTTTAGATGCTATGTTATCTTCAAGTAATTTATTTCATTAGAAAATAAAAAATTGGGCCGTTAAGGGTTAAACTTGACACAGTCAACAAAACCAATGGTAGATGAAAAGGTTGATATTATTATTATTATTATTATTTATTAACAAGATAACAAGTATTAAATGATGTTATATCCCAATACTACGAGTAAAACTCTTCCACACTTGCATGGAAGTGACCACTTTCCTCTAATTACTTCTGTTACTGTAGGCAACAGGTCCCTAAATCCAGGCCGACTTCCAAAATTTCAAGTTGACAAAGCCAATTGGCACCTTGTTTCAAAACACCGCGACCAATTTTTTATCAAACACAACACCTTCCCTTCACATAAATAAAGAAGCCGCCATTATACATAAATCCATAAGATGTGCAGCAAACGCAGCCATCCCCCAAAGCCATTCCCTACCCCATAAATCATCTGTTCCCTGGTGGAACAATGAAATCAGTAACCTTCGTAAAACCAAACAAAAAGCTTGGCATGTTTTCAAAAAGCATCCCAATCAAAACAACCTCATTGCTTATCGTTAATCTAACGCCCAATTCCGCAAAGCACCCAAACTCGCTAAAAAAAACTTGCTTTGCAAACTTTACCTCTAACATTAATCCAAAAGCCTCCTGTAATAACATAAGAACACTCACCGGCAATTATAGGCCGCGCTCTATAAATATTATCAGTTCTGAAACAGACACACTATCCTCCCCAATTGATATCGCAGAATACATTGCTAAAACTTGGTCTAACCAGGCCCATGATTCCAATTTTTCACCTACTTTTCTCAAATCAAAATATTCCGTTATCTCCAATCCACCTCCCCTTAACCCCCTTTCCGGAGCAAGCTTCATCGAACTCCCCATAAAACTTATAGAACTGGAAAACTGTCTTCGCACTGCGAAAGGTAAAACCCCAGTCTTTGATCGAATTTCATATTCATTTATAAAAAATGCTCCACCAGTCCTCAAACAATGCATAATATCCCTCTACAATCTGATTTTTGACAACGGAATGATCCCCCAGGTATGGAAAATTGCCAATGTGGTACCAACACAAAAACCAAATAAAACAACTACCGAAGTCAGTGGGTACCGACCTATATCCCTCTTACCATGTGCAGGCAAAATATATGAAAAGATCATCTCAAAACGCTTATATTGGTTTTTAGAAAAAAATAACTAAAATAAATAAAATAATAATTATAAATATAAACCAAGTCGCTTTCAAGTACGGCCGGGGAACCATGGATTCTCTTCTCCACATTGACGATTTTGTCTCATCTGCCTTATCATCAAAGAACCATATTACAATTCTGTCCATTGACTTTGAAAAAGCCTTTGACAGAGTTGGAATTCACATAGTCTTGAACAAACTCGTCGAGTGAAGAATAGGCCCTAAGATTTTCAAATACATCAAGGCATTCCTAAGTTACAGACAGTTCCGAATAAAGTTAGACAATGCACACTCTCAAATCTGTAATCTCAAAAATGGAATCCCCCAAGGATCTCCTCTGTCAGTAGTTATCTTTATGATTGCTTTCAATGAGTTAAGTCAAATCTTACAAAAATATAACACCATTCGACTGATGACTTGATAATATTTACCAAAACCAAAGATTTAAATGTTGTCACCTCTGCATTATCCTATATCCTAACCGATATAGACCAATGGTGCAATACCTCTGGAGCTAAAATCTCCTTTGAAAAAACTAAAATAATACATATTTGTAAAAAGAAGTAGCTGCCCAAAACACCTAACACTTAATTTTAAGAACAACATTATTTGTAATGTAAATTCACTAATAATCTTTGATTCTAAATTTAACTTTAAGAACCACTGTGAATACTTAAAAATAAGCCTAGCTACCAGATTAAATATAATTAAGTATCTACTAAGCATTCTTGTTCTCACATCCTTACATATTATAAAATGCAAAGTCTATTTCTGTGCCTTCCCAATTGCATCGAGAACCACTTATCCGATTAACGTGTTTTTTGTTTTTATTCATAGATATGTTTTTCTGGCCAGGTTATAACATATAAATAATCACAATATTACTATTAAGATAATAGTCAAAAAACTGCATATCCGTGAGGAAAATTATGATTATACATCAATGATGGCGTATCGGATTGAAAAACCAAAAAATAGGTCAAGTTAGTAAATTTCTCACTTATTCATTTGAGATATAAAACATTCTCCTGCGTTGTCCTGAAGATGAGCAATGTTTAAAACAATTATTCAAATCATATCGCCCACAATTTTCCTTCAGTGGAGACGTGCAGCAGTGGGTATCGTTGCAATAGTATATGTGTGAGTGTATGTGCGCGCTCTAACGTTGAACGGTAACCTGTTGGGATGGGAGAGGGGTGTTTGTTATTATTGTGCTCATCGCCCTTTTCTTTCTTCGCACTCTTTTTGTTTTCGCATACAAAACGAATACTCGAGCAGTATGTGTGTGTAATGTGATAATATCATGTTTTTTTTTCTTTTCGCTTTAGTTACTTATTGTAAGTAATGCAAGTTTAACCCTTTCCGACCCAAATTAAGAAATCTACACCCTGTGCCAAAAAAAAAAACGCCGCACTAAGAAAATGTTATGCTTTTATGACTTCCGGATGCATTTCTCTCATTTTTTTAACACATACGTGGGTATAATTGCAGTTTCGTTGACCTGCTTAGTCTTTGTCATGTATAGAAGAGAGAGCACTCAAGGCGGTTACACATTGGTGTTCTAGAATTTGTCAAAGTGTTTTGTGAAAACTAAGGAATTCCGCGATGGTTTTAAACGAAGCAGATAAAGGTCGTATTCTTGCTCTTCACGGCGAAAATTTATCGAACAGGGAAATCCCACAAGTTGTGGGTTGCTACTGCACTGTGAGGCGGCTTTTAAAAAAGTTGAGCTCGACGGGCAAAACGGAGAGGCAACCTGGAAGCGGAAGACTCGATGCCATGAAGGGTTCAAGCGGTCATAAAGGCTAAGTGTGGTGCTACGAAATATTAGGGAAAAACTAAAACCGTTTTTCTTGTAAAAATGCTCTAATTAGCTCAATTCAATGTTCCTTTAATTAGTTTAATAAAAAAAGTGGAAAAAACTACCGTAAAATATTTTTGTTTATTTTTCTTAATTGCTGAGTAGAACGATATTAGGAAGGACAATCAAATTTTATAGAAATAATAAAATTTCAGTAAAATACAGTACTTTTTAGAAAATATGCATGGGTGCGGCGTTTTTTGTATAAAAAAAATACAAAATTCGATATTAAATACAAAATTCAACTAAAAAGCATAGTAGGCGACGACGAGGCAAAAAAAGTGTGCCTACTAGAATGTTTTTGAATTTTGATTAAATTTTTTCGTGGAAGCCAAATGGCTACCATGGGCTGGAATGCTGGAAAGTGTTAAAGGGGCATATGGAAGGGGAATAGCGACTATACCATGGCTGTGTGGTTTTCATAGTGCTCAATGGAAGAGCGGGAAAAGTACATGGATAATTTCGTTGGTTTTTGCGATGATAATAAAATAATTTCTTTGAAAACGTTAACTTAATTTACAGGGAAAACGATTGCTGCCTTTTTTTTGTACTTGGCATGCGCGCAGTGAAAAGTTAATCATTGGGCCACCGCACACGAGATGTACCTATTACCTATACCGGCAGTCTGCGATAAGAAACGGCAGAAAATCTTCTACCGAATTTGAGCGATTGAAGGGGGTAGAAAACTAATATATACACAACTTTTAAAATATTAGGTCCGCAAAAATACTACTACATTGCAAAAGACATGTGGTACAACCAAATAATAGTAGAAAAATTATGCCAATTTGAACATTTGGTGTGATTCAACAAGGTTTGTCGGATTTGGCGGTTCTTATTTCTACCCAGAACCGCATTACTAGAGCAGCGATTTGCCTAAAAAGTACCTAACGCGACTAGTAAATACTATAATCCGAGTTGTTAAATCCATTATATTGTCGAAAATGGACTACGGTCTAGTCATCTATGGCAAATGCCCAAAAGCCTCCCTTCAACTTTTCAAACCGCAATATCACGCCGCACTTCGGACCGGTCTCAAGGCCTTCAGGGCTACGCAAATAAAAAATGTGTTAATAGAAGCTGGCCTTCTTTCGGCGGAAGAAAGACTTGACTATCTAACGGCCCTCCTCATCCCTAAGATTATAACATCCCGAGAATCCCCCATAATACTGGACGCCAAAAAAGCATTATCTTGGAAGAGTATACCACAGCGATCATCGGCTATCTACAATGCACTGCACTCTCCGCTATGCTCTGATATGCCAATCAGCATTCAAACACATAAAACGCCTAGACATCCTCAGTGGTTATTAGAAGAATCCTCTATTATCTCCCACCTTCACAATTATAATAAAACAACTACAGTCAACCAGATATACAAAACTATTTTCAAAGACGTAACACAAAAGATCATAGATACAAATTGGACCCTAATTTTCACCGATGCATCGAAGACAGAAAACTGCACCGCGTTCGCGGTGGTTGGTTGCAGCAGCAACGTTCTTGTTAAAGGCATATTGCCGCAATACTCTTCCATATTCACTGCTGAAGCTCTTGCTATATTCCATGCAACAAAGCTGCTCCCAAACAAGAAGATACTTATTTGCACCGACAGCCTTTCTACAATGTCTGCCATTCAAAACATCAGCAATACAACACCGATAATTGAAGGGATCAGGGATAACCGAATCACAAACAAAAGCAGGCTTAAAATCATGTGGGTTCCTGGTCATGCTGGAATAACAGGAAATGAGCAAGCCGATGGAGCTGCAAAAGCCGCAACAACAGAACCTCTTATCACTTTCTCTACTTACAACAAAAAGGACTTCAAATATAAACTGAAAACCTTGTGGAAAAAACACGACAGAATATGTGGAAGGAGTACATCCATCAGTATTCATCAATCAACCCTCAAGCGGAAATGGCCTCATACTCACCTAACTGTCCAAAAAATATGATCAAATGCTTTCTACGACTCCGCATGGGCCACACAAACCTTGCACACAGTCATCTACTATCCAGAACTGATCCACCAATTTGCCACTTTTGCCAAAACAATTCCATTCTTTCCCTGAACCATCTACTTGAATGCGACACAGTCAAAACATCTCCGCCACTCCACTTGCCGATCTTTTAAAAACTCTAACAGAAACTAATAAAGGGTGATTTTTTAGCTGGTTTGGTTTTGGCAACACTGGTTTTGACAGCTGACGTGTGTTTAGTACCTTGTGTCACTGTCAAACAGCTTCAGTTTGGTTTGCAATTTAACCATGGATCGTCTTACAAATGAACAACGCTTGCAAATTATTGAATTTTACTATCAAAATTCGTGCTCGGTTCGAAATGTTCATCGCGCGCTGCTTCCATTTTATGATCGGCATTCTCGACCTTCTGAGCAGTCTATTCGGAAGATTGTGACCAAATTTCGCACCAAATTTACTTTGTTGGACATTAAACCACCAACACGTTTACGTACTGTGCGTAGTGAAGAAAATATTGCGGCCGTATCAGCTAGTGTGACAGAAGACCGCGAAATGTCGATTCGGCGCTACCGAGCGATGATAACAAACTTTTTTTTGCCCGAAATGGAAGTTCTTGACTTGCATGATATGTGGTTTCAACAAGACGGTGCCACATGCCACACAGCACGCGAAACAATGGCGCAATTGCGAGGCGAGTTTGGTGAACAGTTAATTTCACGTTTCGGGCCGGTCAATTGGCCGCCTAGATCGTGTGATTTGACACCATTAGATTATTTTTTGTGGGGGTATGTCAAGGCTAATGTCTATAGGGACAAGCCCGCTTCGATTGACGCACTGGAAGCCAACATCCATGCATTCATTCGTGAGATACCGGCCGATATGTGTGAAAGAGTATGCCAAAATTGGACTCAGCGGATGGGCTACCTGAGACGCAGCCGCGGTCAACATTGGCATGAAATTATCTTTAAACATTAAATTGCAAGGTTCAAACTATCGATTCAAATAAATATTTCATTCATTTTTTCGAATTTTTTGTGTTTTTTTTTTAAAAAAGTTCTCAACCTCTTAAAAAATCACCCTTTATAAGAAATGTATATAAGATACTTGTAACTCTAAAAATTAACAACTTTATTTAAAAACTAACCCCTTTCTTTTAAATCTAGCCGATAGCCATGGTTGCTAGTGCTATATATATAAGATATTAGAATGTAATTAATTACTTTATAATAAATAAATAATAATAATAATAATTTATAATAACAATGCTTATATTAAATTACTGAGCACTAGCTGCAGAGGCTAACGGCTCTAATGCTATATATATATATTATACAAAGTTATATAAGTATACTAGCTAATTTTATAAAATCCTTAATAATAGACATATTTACATATGTTGGGGTTTTTAAAATTTCAGTCAAAGAGTTGTTTTTTAAAATGTTATTTACTATGGCGTTTGGCAGTGGGCATTGTCCTAAGCCCATTATGTGTTTGATGTCTAGTGTTGTGTTGCATTTTGTGCAATGTGGAGGGTCCTCTTTTCGAAGAAGATGGCGATGTGTGGTGGAGGTATGGCCTAATCGTAGTCTTAAAAAATTCGTTATGTCAGCTCTAAATGCGGATGTAGGGTAGATTGGCTGGATTCAGTCTGAATTTATGGTGGTGTAGTGATGCACATATGTTTTCCATCGTTCTTGTTTGGATTTTACATCGATATTTTGCATGGCATTAACTAGGTCTTTTTTGGTTAAGCAAACGAAGAGGTACAGTGGTGTTTTGTGAGCAGTAGTAGCTGCTTTGTCGGCCGATTCGTTACCCTGTATCAGAGTATATCTAATAATGAGTAGGGACACTCTCCACGTGTTTCTTATCAGTTCCATTTTTCGTCACACAGACACGGAGAAAAACACAGAGAAGAAAAATTATTTCAGAATTTGGCAACAGGGTGCTCTTTTCAAAATACGAAAAAATTAATTTGCGATCGTTAAAAAATATTTGTAAACATTTTTGCCTTTCGATCTTCGTTTCTATCATCTGTTATATCAGCTGTTTTTTTTAAATGATCAAATCACATGTACTCGAATATTTCAAACACTTGAAATACATGTTTTTTTTTTAGAAATACCTTTTGTAGACTCTTCAATCCCTCGAAATTTGTTTATGTAATAAGTGTGGTTTGTTAAAACAGTGGAACAACTTTCGCTCAACCAAAAAATGGAAAAGGACGAGAAAGTTTTCGTATGGACACATGTACATAATTACAATTATTTAATTTTTTTCTAATTTGTGGGCACCTTAGCGCAAGTGGTTAGTGCGTCGGACTACTGAGCCAGCGGTCTTGGGTTCGAATCCCGTCGCAAACATCTAAAAAGTTTTCACAGTGCCCACCTCTTCCGAATGCCTGACAAGCGTTCAAGAGTATCATTTGTCATGTAAAGCTTCCCAACTCGCCGTTCGGAGTCGGCAGAAAACTGTAGGTCCCTTCCATTCGTGCAAAAATATAACGCGCACACACAAATTGTTGCGGGAAGCTAGGCTTGGTTCGACCTAGGACTGCTGAAGCCAAATATGTATGCATGTATGTATGTTTGCTTAAATCTCACAATTTTTCGGTACGCTAAAATATTTTACACTTGAATTTTAGTTTTCCTTCCGCCAAGCACTTATAAAGATTACCTATTACTGTTTGATTTTAACTTTTAAAAAAGAACTTCAACTTTTACTTTTCCTTTTTAACATTGCTTTTATTTGAACGTATGCGGTTTTCGATTAAAAAAAAAAAACACTTATTATCTCGAGCAATTTTTATCGCACTTTTTTTATTCGAGATCAATTTTTCTGAATCTCGATTCCAACTCGAGATTCACACCTACTTGCACTTACACCAAAACATTTTATACGAAATTGAAACTCAGTACATCAAAATGCTATCAATCAACACAAATATTTTCAGAAACTCCATACAAAATTTAGAAAATATAAAGAAAGTGTATTTAAAATTGTATTTATTATATTTTCTTTTTTTTATTTATTTCCTTTCTTTTAATTTTACGAACAAGATGTCAAATGACACACGAATACAATCGCAGGAAAACAGATCAATCTCGTTTGTTTTCCATTCACCTCGAAAAATCTGAACTCTGAAGAGCACAATAGAAAACGACATTAGTTTACTCTACCGTCATAAACATACTCTCAATAAAACATCTTTACGCTAATAGCTACCTAATGTCGCAACTCTGCATTTTCATTCATCATAATAGGAAATCCCGGTAAACAAACGCAATTTTATTTTCTTATACCTGACACATAAAACCATTTACTTACTTCCCGCATGCATGTACCCAACTCAAACTCAAACGTGCCACCCATTGTTTTTCTGTTTGCTGTCTTTCGCTCAACTGATAATAACCCAATTCGGGACGCCTTTAAAATACGTGCATAAAAAATGTAAACAAAACCCACTCCAATGTGACTACACAAGTAGTGTGACAAGATGCTATGCTATGCTATGCTAAATGCAGCTTCTGAAAAGTGTTGAATATAAAACTAATAGGAGCTTTAGAGAATTTATTGCAATGTACGAATGTTAATTTTCATATTTAACATTGAAGTATATATTTGAGAGATCCATATCTAATCCTATTTAATAAGAAACAAATGAAGAAAATTATAAATGAAACCAAATCCACTGCGGCAAATTCGGTCACACCATATCTTATGATGACATGCTCTGCCTTACTAACACACGGACGTTCAATTCGGGACGCCTTTAAAAAAGCATTATGGAAAAACGACATGCAATTTATCTTACGCAGGTAGCCGCATGTGGTGGTGCTGTTAAAAAGTATTGCTGATTCTCTTCATTATATACGATCGCAGATAAGGGTTGAAATCAATACGTTTGTGCTCGTTTCACTTATTGTGTGTTTTTGTTGCACGATTTGCTTTGTGCTTTGCTAGTAGCAAATGCATTTGTAAAGAGAGTGTCCCTACTCATTATTAGATATACTCTGTATTCCTGTGTGACCGGGGGCCCACATTATTTTAATTTTATTTTATTTATTTGGTAAACGTATAAGGATCTCTCGTATCTTGTTTATGATGGTAACATTGTAGCTATCATTCAGTAATGCTCTGATTACCGATAGACTGTCGGTTGTTATGACATGTTTTCCTCTAGTTTTTTGTATTTTAGTGACGGCTTCAAGTATTGCAGGTGAAAAGGGAACCAAAGGTTTTGCTGTCGTTGTTGCTTTTTCGAATTGAGGTCAAGTCCAGGATGAATGATGATTGGTTGATTAACCATGGTGGATGTGATGGCGTATATTTACCAAAATGTCCATTTCGGTAGCAGCTTCAACAATGTAGGCGATTGCCGATGGTATTCTTTTTTGTATACGTAGGCGTATTAAGGATCTAGTACTTTTCGGCCATAGTTCCTGAAGAAAAGGAGAATTTAGCAAAGCATTTACCTCTTGTTGTTGCGATTTGCTCTTCGATCGAGGGGAGACCAGCTTCAGCGAGTAGGTTTTTGATTGGTGTGCTGGGAAATACGTTGATACTCCTTCTTTCGGCATGGTAATATCTCGGTTTGATGATTTTTAACTTGGACTTAGGACAACTGCCGTATATGCAAAGGCAATAATCAATTTTACTAAGCACAAGGGCTCGGACTACGTTAGATAAGGTGTTTATATGTGCATTACTTTTCTTACATGTTAGATAATTTATTACATTTATTATGTCAGCTAGGCTCTTCTTAAGTTCTATAATGTGATCATTCCATTTGTATTTATTGTTAAAAGTGAGAACATATTTATTTAATTTATCAACAGAGTTAATAACAATATTACCTAAATTTAGACTTATGCTAGGTTTCCACTTGTCGATTTGAAAGTGAAAAACGACGTATTTTTACGCCAATTAAAAAATTGGCAAGTGGAAATAATGAAAAACTGCTTATTTATCATTATTTCCAATTGCCAATTCTCTAATTGACCTAAAAATACGTCATTTGTCAATTTCAAATCGACAAGTGGAAACCTAGCATTACAGCCGTATTCACTACATTTCCTTAATTGCCTTTTGATTCATGTTTAATTAATTCTCGATTAAAAAGTTGATCATTGTGTTATTCATAACAACATTGCGAGCTGACAATCACTAATTTTGCTTTGATTAACTGTTTTGGAAACACTGTTTGAAAATTTGACTTGCAAGTGTCAAAAATATAGAAATTGCAAATGAATATTCGCATATTTTTCTTGGAAAATCTCTTTTTATTCCGAAATTCATTCTAAGGGACAATCCATTTTTTATACTTTCTTGTACGTTGTGTGTCTAAATCAACATATCAAAGAAAAAAAAACTGATAAAATTATAAAAAAATAATTCCCGACTGTCACTTTAATTAAGCTTTAAATGCCAATTTCAGCATTTAAGTTAACTAGCTGATGCCGCTTCGCTGCGCATAAAAAAATATTCTCTTTGAATGTATGTAGATATGTGTACTTACTTTGTCAGGTTTTACACGCCGAATGTTTTCATGTGCATGATTTACAATTTCTCTTTTAAACAATCTTATCTTCTACAAAATCGCTCGTCTTTACATGCCAACTGTTTTCAGTGAGTATTGTTTGACATTTGATTTTTCGTTCCCTTTTACTTTTTCCGATTTAAGCCGGTAGTTATCAACCGCTCATAAGTTAAGAGCATCATACATCTATTCACCAACCGCTGTTATTGCGTATTTACGAGCGCTCCTAAGACTTGTGAGTGGTCCCAACCACTCTCAGTTACGTGCAATAATATCAGAGAGAATTATTATTGTCTCCGGCAATTATCTTAGATATCCTCTTAACTTAAAAAGCAATTTATGAGCGGTTGATAACTACCGGCCTTAGACTTACTAGATGTACGCTCTGTGACTCGAAAATGAAAATAAAGCAAAACACACAACTCAAAACAGCAATAAAGAAAAACGTCAAAAAACAGGCAATGAAAATCGACCGGTGACTGTCCGGGTTGCTGTTCTTCCACCGCATCTTCTTACTCTTTCCCACTTATGGAATTTCAAAACATCCGGACTTACTTAACAGGCTCCCGACCCTTGAAGAGTCTCTGCCTGAGACACGGCAGCCTCCCACTCTTCGATCCCGGGCACGCTGCTTCCAGTTGTCTAGACCAAGCGCACTGGCATCCGCAGTAGCTTGGTCCTTAAACCGGAGCATAGTGTTCCATTTCACACCAATAAGTGGACAAAATTTAGAGTACTTGCTAACGCAATTCTTATAAAGCATAACTGAAAGATAAGTAAATCACATTTTCTCTTTATTTTAGAGCGTGGAAATGATTTTAGAGCAAGTCAAAGTGGAGTGTGTTGCCATAACGGGTCAAGTGCACAATTAGTGTTCAGTTTGTATTTAATTAATTTTTTTAATTTTTTTGTGTGAAAAATTAAACAAAATTGGTATGGATTCAAGTAATCAAAGTGAATAGATTATTCTATAAATTTTGAAAGTCGATTTAACTGTTTTTTTAAAGATGTTTTTAATTATAAGATGTAAGTTTTTTTGAGGCATTTTTTATTTTTTTTGCATAGACTTTTAAATATGAGCCCCACCTTGCCCCGGGGCAGTTTTTATTTTGATACAAAACTCGACTTCTTAATTATAGGCCGTGAAAAAATCAGAGTGCGCAAACGTGCGCAAAAAAAGTAATCCTTTTTTTTGTATGTCACCCCAATAGCGCAAGTTATGGCTCTGTTAGTTGGCCCTGCTGTCCCACCATTACCTCAGAAACGAAATATTGAATCAGATAAAGACTTCGATTCTGAAGACTCACTCAATAACAGCAGCAGTGATGATGAATATGATATACACAATATAAAAAAAAATATCAAAGAAATTTTAATTTTTTTTAATTTGGTGGAATTTTTTACCCTATAAGGTAGTTAGTATCAAAACGTAAATAAAGCACTTAAAACATACGTTTTCTATTACAATATACTTAACTCATAAGAATAACATGAAATAGTCAAAAAAATATTTTTGTCCACTTAATATGTACTACGTGGAACACTGTGCGGAGGTTCGGTCTTCCTTGTCGTCTCGAACCTGGGGGCTGTGATTCCAAGATGCTCCTTGTTGGAGCATTGTTGCCCATTCGCTCGATGTGGCCGAGCCAGTGTAGTCGACGTGTTTTGGCTTTTCGGACTACATCCACATCTTGGTACAGCTCATAGAGTTCGCGGTTGCATATTCTCCTTCATTCGCCTTCCTCGCATACGGGACCGAATATCCGACGAAGAATTTTCTCTCGAAAGTGTTCAAAATCTTCTCTGCTTTCCTGCTTATCGTCCAACACTCGGCTCCATACAGCAGAACTGGCAGGATCAATGTTTTGTAGAGCATGCATTTTGTCTTCCGAGTTAGGAGTTTTGAACCCATTTATTTTGCCAAACCGAAGTAGCAGCGGTTTCCTAGGGTAAGTCTTCGTCGAATCTCCACTAAGGTGTCATTCGTGGAGTTGATGCTTACTCCGAGGTAGGGAATAGTTCGGAGGAACTGTTTCCGAATTGCACGTTGCACCGCGTATTTTCCAGCGTCACGCGGCATAGCTGGATCAGTTTAGGGATCACGAATTCGGCCATCGCCTTGTAGAGCTCAAGACGATGAGTGCTATCATATGCGGCTTTAAAGTCGATGAAGAGATGGTGAGTCTCGACTTGAAATTCGTTGGTCTTTTCCAGGATTTGCCTTAGTGTGAAAATTTGGTCGATCGTCGATCTGCCGGGCCGGAAGCCACACTGGTACGTGCCGAGAAGTGTGTGCAGAAAGGTTTCAAACGTTCACACAGTACGTTGGATAGGATCTTATATGCGACGTTAAGCAGGGATATGCCTCGGTAGTTCTTACAAGACATAAGATCGCCTTTTTTGAAGATGGGGTATATAGAGCTGATAGTCCAGTCATCGGGCACCACCCATACTTGGTTGATGACTTGGTGCATGCACCCTACCAAAGCATCACCACCATGTTTGGAAAGCTCTGCTGGTAGAGCATCAGAGCCGGCGGCCTTGTTGTTCTTCAGCTTTTTGATAGCTGAGCCGACCTCTTCAAAACTGGGAGGGGGATGGATTCTTCGTTGACTGGATGCGGGTTCTCTCATTGCTCTATCACTCTCAGTACCTGATGCCCATTAAGTAGCTGCTGGAAGTGCTGCTTAAACACATCTACTATTCCCTACGCTTCGGTGACTAGGTTTCCTTCACTGTTTCGAAGAGCCTGCGTTCCGGGCTTGAAGCCTGCTGCCAGTTGCTTGGCTTTCCTAAAAACATCTGGATGTTGTTCCTATCGCGGGATTCTTCGATATCCTTGAAATGGGAGACCGTGTGGGCCCTTTTCTTCTTACGCAGGATCTTCTTCTCCTCCCTTCTTCTACCTCGATACTCTTCTCTCGCTGTCCTTGTTTTGCGTTGCAGCGCTTGCACGTGTGCATTTTCTGTCACCTTTTTCAGACGCACGCATTCATCATCATATCAAGGGCTCTTTTTGGGTGGTGGCTGGTAGCCTATGGTGGTCTCTGCTACCCTTTTGATCATGCCGCGATACTGGTTCCACAGATTGTTGGCGTTTGTAGATGGTGAATGCACAGCGGAGAGTCTCTCGCTCAGCCGCTCTCTGTAGACTCTGGGCCATTCGTGCTAAGGCTTCCAACGTTGAATTTCTTTTTCTGGGCGGTTCGCAGCTTCTTCTCGTTGGATAGTCGAGCTCTGAATTTAGCTGCGACAAGATAATGGTCAGAGTCGACGTTTGCCCCTCTGAAGGTTTGCACATTCAGAATGTTGGATGCGTGCCTCGCATCTATTAGCACGTGGTCGATTTGGTAGGTGGTTCGACCATTTGGAGAGCGTCAGATTGCTGTGTGGATTCGTAGTCTTGGAAACCTAATGCTACTTATCACCGTATTACTAGCTGATGCAAAATCGATTAGCCGGAAGCCGTTGTCTGTGGTTGTGTCGTGGAGGCTGTGCTTTCCAATTAATCCGCCGAAGAGGTTTTCCTTACCGATTTTAGCATTGAAGTCCCCGAGTATGATTTAGACATCATACTCCGGAAAGACTCCGTAGGCTCCGTCGAGGAGGTCATAAAACTCCCCCTTGATAGAGTCTTCAGCTTCGTCGGTAGCGGCGTGTGCACATATCATGCTGATGTTCTGGAATGTTGCCTTGATCACAGCCAGGCGATCGCTGATCGGCTTAAAGTCAATTATTCTTGAGCGTAGCCGATTTCCCACGACGAATCCGCATCCTAACATGTGCAGTCTTTTGTGACAGCTGTAAAAAATGTCGCAATTTTCCCTTTTTTTCATACCTGATCCTAGCCATTGTATCTCCTGGATCGCGGTAATATCTGTCTTATACCGCGTGAGGACAGATTCAAGTTTTTGAATAGTACCTGTAGTGTGCAATTAACGCACGTTCCAGGTGCATATTCTCAAATCGTAGTCCGTGGACGTTCCGGGTCGTGATGTTGAATGAGGGTAGGGTGTCCATTATCCGAGGCTAGTGTCTCTCTCATAACTATCTTTTTTTTACGTGGAAAGGAAGTTACCCCAGACGGCACAACCCCCAACCTGGAGGGCCAGTTCCATTTTTTGAAACCCCTAGGACGAGGGGTCGGTCTTAAACCGATGTCAGTAACCCGCTTCGGGGATGTGAGCGCTGCCGTTGGCCCAGTAAGGGCTCATCCACCACCATCTCTTTTCCAGGACCCTGACTAGTCCATGGAAATCCTTATCGACCTGAGCTCCGAATATGTCGGAGTAGCTCAGATAAGGTTTTGTTTCCGTTCTGGAAGTCTAGCGCCACCGTTGGTTCCATCGAGGGAACTCGTCCGCTGACGTGATTATAGTGCAGCTATTTTCTCTGGGTCAGCACTCGCACTTATAAGTTTATCAAGTCGAGCCCGGGTGGGCACCGACCAGTATCCGATGGCTACCACTTGGAGGTAAAATAAGCACAATTGATGTGTAGTAACAGTTACAACACTGGGCTTTGCCAAGTTAAAGCCAATCAGTGCCTACCCTATTTCTACAACATCCAGCCATCAGATATGTGTATTTGTAATAAATTGTCTAATGGAAGGAGACTTCCAGCTAAATGCTACACTTGTCCTTGCACCTTAAAAGTGGGCATAAATCATTGTTTCACAATTTGCTTAGCACCAAATGAAGTCATTTGAACATAATTATTATAGGATTGTATAGACTGAATGAATTGCTTGGATAAAGGATTTTCCATAGACTATTAAAGAAATAAGTGACGCAGGTGGGTTAGCAATTTCTTCCAATCTAACTTTTCCGCTTTCTTAAATATTACAGCACGTTCTTACCGCCAAAACGTCAAAAAATAATACATACAATAGGTCTGTTCGGTAACTCACGAATTCGTACGAATTCGTAAGTTCTTACGAATTTCTTGTCTTGTGAGGGGAAAATGAGAGAGTAAAAAAATTCCCCACCTTACGAATTCCTACACTGTCTTTTTATTTGGGTAAGCTTGAACAACACTGTCAAACCTCATTTTAGTGGAAAACAAAAACAAATTTCCACTGGCTGAGAGTATGTTCCCCCACTTCTCAAATTATTTAGGATTTGGCAGCGATGTTGGGCATTACACAGAAAAGATAACAAACAGACCTATTATGTAAATTTGCAAAGCAAAAGCATATGTTTGCCTTATAAAAAAGCAAATGCAGAGTGAAATGAGCAGTATTTATTTAATAACTGCGCAGATGCTCTTGCTTTTGCGTAAACTACTACGTTTTTAGAACTTTTTGCTTTGCAGTAAAGCATTGACGGTGGCAATGGTCTCCACTGATCGTTGTCGCGAAAGCATACAAACAATATTTCTTTATGTTATTACTTTTCCCACAGAAAATGTAGAAACAAGATATATACATTATATAAAAAAACTTTGTTGTGAAATAATCTAAACAAATATGTAAATTTTATTTTAATACGTTATTTAAAAACAAAGATAGAGCGAGATAAAAACCAAAAAGTAAAACATAAACTTTTCTTTTTCTCATTTAGAAGTTTTTTTATTGAAATACATATATTGATTTTTTTTGATCTATTTTATAGATTTAATCCAACCAGATTCGATTGCAAAAAACCGCATTCAAATGCGTTCAGTAATTTTTATTTTTCCGGCACATATAAACATACTTTTTTTTTAGACTTCCTTTTATAAAAGTACTGATTAAGACTTGATCAACGTTGATTAGTGACAGAAAATCTAATGAGTAACGAATGACGAATTAAAGGATAACTAAACCAAAATTAAGGTTAATTCATAGTTGATTATGCTTTATGAATATACTAGCTGTCCCGCCCGGCTTCGCCCGCGCCCAGAAACAGTGTGAATAAGCAGCAGCATCATTTTTCTACTGTTATTTGGTTATACCACCTGAAATGTTTGATTTAGTAGCAAGCATTTAAAAGCTAATAATACTTTTTATATATTTATCTTTATTCAAAATATGAGGCGTGAGCATCTACAACGCTCTTCAGACGCCAAACCTCAAGTATTAATTTTGATATCTTTAAATGATTTTATGGCCTTTTGCTTGGTATCGGAAGACTGGTGGCTAAATGACTTCAGACTGACTGAAATATCAGGACAGTACCGTTTTGGTGGGAAAGAATTTCTGATCCCAAAAACAAAGAGTTTTTGTACTGTTACAAGTGTGAGATATGGAGTTTAGCATTGCCATGTAATAGTATCGTACCATGCCATTGCATGCACTTTTTATATCGATTCCCTTAGAAAATTGTAAGGCGTGTATCGTTGCTTTTGGTTAATAAAACGAAAAGTCCATCAGACTGTCACCATAAACTTTTCTAGGTAAAGAGTGGAATTAGGGATGTGTTTTAGTTTTACATATAATATGTACATTCACAACTACTGCCTAGGTACATACCCACTCCACTTTTCACCACAGGTTATTATCCTGCCTACCTTCTCCGCCTTGCAGTTGAGAATTTGATAAAACTCCTCACCATTCAACATGAAAGAAACATGGCCGTTAGATCCGGATGTTTTTTGTTTCCCTAAATATAGAATTTGTTAATAACTCGACTTCAGCGACAGCTATTGGGTCCAGATTGTGTAGTTTTCTTTTTAGGCACTATTATACCAACATAAATTGTGATTATGAGTCATTTTAGTCAACTCATATGGAAGATGTTAATAACTTGACTCCAGCGCTCCCTAGCGAGCCGTATTTCTGCCTATGTCCTTTCCCAGGTCCCAGACTATCTCTGTACCAAATTTCGTTATGATTGGTTCAGCGGTTTAGGCGTGAAAAGGTTTTGCCAATAACTTGACTCCAGCGCCACCTAGCGAACGGGTTTTTCACCTCCTATGTCCTTCCTCAGGTCCCAGACTATCTCTCTGCCAAATTACATTACAATTGGTTCAGCAGTTTAGGCGTGAAAAGATTTTGTTAATAACTTGACGCCAGCGCCCCCTAGCAGGCGGTTTTTCCACCTATATCCTTCCTCAAGTCCCAGACTATCTCTGTAAGAAATTACATTACAATTGGTTCAGCGGCTTAGGCGTGAAAAAGTTTTGTTAATAACTTGACGCCAGCGCCTCCTAGCGAACGGGTTTTTTTTCTCATGTCCTTCCTCAGGTCCCAGACTATCTCTATACCAAATTACATTACATTTGGTTAAGCGGTTTAAGCTTGAGAAGATTTTTGTTAATAACTTGACTTCAGCGCTACCTAGCGGGCGGCTTTTTCGCCTATGTTCTTCCCCAGGTCCTAGACTATCTCTCTGCCAAATTACATTACAATTGGTTCAGCGGCTTAGGCGTGAAAAGGTTTTGTGGTTTTGTTAATAACTTGACGCCAGCGCCCCATAGCAGGCGGTTTTCCCACCTATGTCCTTCCTCAGGTCCCAGACTATCTCTATACCAATGTTGTTTGCTTGTGACATTTGTGGGGAAGTTAAGAAAGTATCCTGTATACGTTTTTGGTACCAGTTGCTTAGATTAAAAGGCGCAGTGAGTAATATTTGTTTTTTTGTACGAGAGCATGAGTTATGGAAGATATGGGTGATGTGATGGTTATATTCACGTCATCTTACTTACTTAGTTGGCGCTACAGCTCGAGGTGAACCTGGGCCTGCTTCTCGCAACCATTTGTGTGTGCGTGTTATATTTTTGCACGAATGGAAGGGACCTACAGTTTTTTGCCGACTCCGAACGGCGAGTTGAGAAGCTCAATCGTGACAAATGATACTCTCTGATGCTTGTCAGACATTCGAAAGAGGTGGGCACTGTGAAAAACTTTTAAGTGTTTGCGGCGGGATTCGAACCCAAACCGCTGGCTCAGTAGTCCGACGCACTAACCACTTGCGCTACGGTGCCCACGTCATCTGCTGCATCAATTTTAGAATCAGAGACGTTCATTCTTTCAGGTTTGTTTTTGTTTATTAATAAAGATTCAAGTGGGGAGGTTGGGTTTGTGTTTTCTTTGTGTGCGTGTTATTTTTATGGTAGGGGTGTGTGTGTATTGTGTATTGAGAGTTTCTTATCGGTGAAGGGTTTGGCATGTGAAGGTGTTTTTGCATGTAAATTTAGAAAGTTTGAAGAAGTGGAAGCTTGAGTGATAGAGTGAGAGCAATGTTTTTCGAGTGTAAAAATAGTGGGATTCAACTGTTGTTCTTAGATGATCGATTTTCTTTGGCTTTGGTTTTTCATGAGAAAAGGCATTATCGGAAGAGTTGTTACCTACCTTTGCTTTTTCATTGTAGGATATTGTGTACAAGTGTGTTTGGGCAGGGTTTCTTATGTTGTACAGGCGTCTAGCTTCAGACATACTGCACTTATTTCTTGTTTTGATGGTTATGATTTCTTTGTTTTTAATGTATTTAGGGCATTTTATCGATGAGGATGGATGTGGGTCGGTAGTTGGGGGGCAGTTCGCACACATTACACGTGTACTGCATACACCTTTTCATGGCCTTTTCATGTGGTGGAAGATTGCATGTTCCGCAAACCTCGTCTTTGGTACACCTTCTAATGGTGTGCCCGAGTATTTGGCATTTTCGACAACACATTGGAGTAGGAATATATTCCTTAACTTTTTCATTGTAGAATCCAATTTCCACCGAAGTTGGTGGTTGTTAGCGATCAAAAGTAATAAGCATAAGACCGATCGGACGGAGCTTCCCATCAATATATTTTGTGAATTTGTACACTTCTGTGACACCTTGTGCGGACATTTCGGTAATAATTTCGGTTTCAGAAGTATTAATGAGAAATGGTGCAGAAACAATACCTTTACACGAGTTGAGGCGGTCATGATAGTTCACTGTAACTGGGCACTGGCTGGCGAGGTAAGAAACCGCTATAAATTTATCAGCAATTCTCTTATTTTTTGCAAGAATAAGTATGCTTCCATCTCGAAGCTGAGTGATGCTGTCATATTCTTTGGTTATCGGGTCTATTGCTTTTTTTAACACAAAAACACTAACATTTGAGAGAGGTTTATTCTCGTCTTAGAACAGATCACGATAAATTTAGGGTTTTTAGAATTCGAACTGGTGGGGAGTTGAGGGAATTCATCAAGATTAATTGTTTGTTTGGATCGTTTATTGGGGGGAGAGTTAATAGGCGGCGAGTGAAGGTCCGAAGAAAACCTCTGAAAGCGGTTCCCGTTCATTTTAGCCCGTGGGCCGTGGGGACTGGGCTTTACGGGGGGAAGAACAGTTTATTTAAGAGAAAGGGCGGAGAAGTAAAGAGAGAAAAAGAAACTAGAAAATCGGATTAATCGGTTTAAAGAAGATGATAATGCACTTGAAACTGAGAAAAAAAGTCGATATCGATAGGACGATGTCTACGCAGCAAAGGCCAGACGGAGACTAAAGGTTAATATTATTGCTTTGCCATCACAGGGCACTGCCTTATAGACAGGCATGCAACCATGATCGGCGTCCTTTCAAACGACTTCTGCAGAAATTGTAGAGACGAGGAAGAGGGTTCTCTGTTCATGCCGAACTCTTTCCTACACCTACGACAATACAGCTTTATCAATCTTACACGCGGATGTTAGAAGCCTATCTCGCTCTATACGAAGCTCCAAAAAGTTCTCATGTTGGCTTTCCAATTCAGTCAGGATTTGCTGAAATCAAGTTTAGGTGTGCTATAGTCTGTGGCAGGGTTGCCGCGAGCAAATTCCAAAAAGCGTCCAAAAAAGGGGTCCAGAAGCGAAAAAGGGGTCCCACTTATATTTGTATGAAAAAATGCAATTTTTCGAAAAACTGTTTCTCATTGCTGAACTTAAAATAAAATAAATATTGGGAAAAAAATAAAAAAGATAAAAAAAGCATGTATGCAGAACAAGTTTTTGGAAGGGAAATTCTGACTAACAAAAATACTTTGTTGATTTCATCACTGGTTGAACAAAATGGGTGTGTTTTAACAGCAAAGTACCATGTTTTCCAATTAAAAGAAACATGAAATGAAAATAAATTGAAAAGGGTCCTATATTTTCAAAATGCGTCAAAATCGGAGTTTTATTGAAAAGTGGGGTCCCGGGTCCCATCGCCGAAAAAGCGTCAAAATGACGCAAAAGCGTCCCAAACGGCAACGCTGGTCTGTGGTAGTGTGGTGCTTAGGGCAAGATATCTCAGTATTGAATAGTTAATCGCGTATTTATTTTTGTTCATGACTTGTTTACAATGTGTGTCATATGCAAATTCCCGGCAACAAGAACGCTGCGGCATACTCCACTCCTATATGTTCTCGATAGTATATTTTTGACAAATCTTGACTGTTTAATTGATTTGTTTGTCTTTTATCTCATTTCTTTTAGGTCTCTATCGTTCGAAAAAGGACGAAGTGCATGATTTAAAAGCAAAAGTTGCTCAGTTGCTTGCTGTTATGCCCACAGACAGTTTATGTTTGCCCACATGTGGTAATACAGGAAGTTCTATGTTACGCATGAACGATACCCCACCACTGCAAGGCCCATCCAGTCCAATGATGGGCCTTGGACCATCAACGCAACATCAGCAAATCTTAAGTGGCCATCAACTTAATCAGAGGGTCTCAAACTCAGTTGTCAACAACAGTCAACAACAGCAGCAGCAACAACAACAACAACAACAGCAGCAACAACAACAACAACAACAACAACAACAACAACAACAACAGCAGCAGCAACAACAACAACAACAACAACAGCAGCAGCAACAACAACAACAAATGCAGCAGCAACAACAACAGCAGCAGCAGCAACAACAACAGCAGCAGCAACAACAACAACAACAGCATCAGCGACAACAACAAAATGTTGTAGTATCAAAATCATCAGTTGTTGGTGGTGGTGTAACCGGCTCGCAATCGGGAACCTCCAATTTAGACCCAAATGCCAGTGTCTACACACCGAAGAATCCTATGGTCGGTGGCGGTGGTAATCAAAATAACGATGCCTGAGATAAACATCGTCAAGTTTAAGGTTATTATTTCTATCGTAAAATCTAAATGCACCACAGGGATAGAAAAAGAAACAAAATAAGCTAAAAAGAGAGCGGGAGAATGGGACAAATAATAACAGAATGGAAAAGTGAGCGAAATTGTTATACGTTTAATATTATTATTATATTATTAGTTTTTTTTGTAATTCATGTTATATGTACGTACATATGTAGTGCGCTCCTTTTAACATTTGACTTACAAAAAACCGAAGCTATTGATTTTCAAAATGATTACTTTCAAAAAAAATTAGCCGCTTAAACAGCCACAATGAATTTGAAATTATTTTTTTTTATATTATACTTAATTTTTCTGCAATGACATTTTTAGTTATTATGATTTTCCCTTGAAATGGGTTTGTTTTTTGTTAGTTTTATTATTAATCTACGTATGTATTTATTTTTTGAAATTTACATTTTTTTGTTTTCAAGTGAAGTAACAAGAAGCAACAAACTCGCTCAAGTAGACATTCGGTATTAAAACCATGTTTGAGTCATAATTTTTCATGTCTTACTTTTTCTTTAAGATATTTATTTGATATACATATACATATAAGTTCTTCTACATATAAACGGATCTCCTTTAACCTGTATTCGCGTTTAGCTCCAAATCATTACATTGAGCTGTACTCTGGCATCTTATGATGTATTCCTTTTGTTTTCCTTACATTAATAACTACAGATCTGTCATTTTCATTATGTTTTGTTTTCGCTGTTTCACTTTGATTTACCAGCTTTGAACGTCAATTCTTGCAAGAGCTGGTAGTTCAAACGTCGATATTTTTTATCTTGACAGGATTAATTATAAAAAGCTATGCTCTCTAATGTAGAAGTCTGAGGGTAACACAAAAGCAAAGCCTAGATATGAATTATTATTGCAGCCATAGTCATTGAAGTGCCGCTGTAGTTCTGTCCAGGTCCTAATTTAATTTCATTTTATTGGACAATTAAGTTATTATTTTTTCAGATTGTTTGTGAAAGTGGCCATCTCTTAATCTAAGGTAAGATGAGAGATCGGAGCTACTACACAGGCAATTTGTAGCAAACAACAAACCGATTATCGATAGATATACATATGTAACATATGAATGGCTTGGCGAATTCTAACACGCGTTATTCAAATTCGATACTTCAATAAGCCAACAAACAAGCTGATGATGTAGCAGGTAGACAACGCCGAAATAGCACTGCCAAAATAACGCATGTTATTTCTTGTGATTAGAGAACATGGTTCCAGCTTCTTTGCATTATTTATAACAAGCATTAGTGGCTCGAACCACAACATCTTTGTTATGATTTTAAGCAGTAAGATTAGTGAAAGAAGGAGGTTCGTATCTTTGTAGTATTCGGAAGCAACCTCGGTGAGAACAAAATATTCATGATCACAACAATACAGCTGCGTATAAAGAATTTCGGCGCACAATGCTAAGCAGTTTTATATACATATTCCCAGGCTTATTCAGAAGATTCTCTCAACGTTTAATTTTAAGTTTAATGTGGCTTCAATCAGGCTTTGCCTCAGTTTTTTTTAGGATAGACATTTTAAGCTTTTATAGCTTTCACTCCAAACTTCTAAAAAGAATAAGTTTAGATGAAGTCCACTTTACAATTTTTATTTAAAAACAAAGTATTTTTCACTATCTTAAAAAAAAAACTAAACACCTGATGATCTCCATTCTAACTCGGGGGAAGGTTAAGGTCTTCTATATTTTCTCCTACTTGTGTACTTAAATTAGACTCTGCAATTATTATTTATGGTGTTTGGGTACAGAGATTATGTAAGTCACCGATAGCTTATATTCACCCCAATTCTCAATGTCGCATTTGTGAGTCGTATACGAGCATAACTGCATTTTGTAATGTACATATTTGCTATTACAAAATGTGACTGTCGTATACGACTCACAAATACGACATTGAGAATTGGGGTGATTAAGAAATATTCCGGATAAAAATTAACCGCTGTATACAGAAAGTAAGACTCATTGTTTATCTGATTTGAAACAATTGTTATAAGAAGTATACCAATGGCTTTGCAAAAGTTAACAGCACGACTCTCGCGAGGATGGATGTATACATACCTCACATCAACGCTTTAAATTCAACCTAACCATTCTCACTCTCTCTTTTTGACTCTTACCCAATCAAAACCTCCTATTACTTACTTTCTAATACTTTTGTTGTGATTATTTAAGTTTTTCATTATATTTTTTTATTTTTATTATAAAACTAGATGAAGAAAACGACTGATTTTGTAATTTAATTTTTGCACATTATTTTTCTTGTTTTTTCTACGAATTTTAACAAGAAAACGAAAAGTTTTATTATTTTGTTTATTATAAATCTTCTTTTTTTTATTGCAATTGAAGTATTTACTTTAAGTTTAAGACAAAAACAAACTCAAGAACATTGACTTGTTCCTTCTGAATATAGTTTTTTTTCTGTTGATTATTGTTCTTTTCATTTTTAAATAATAACAATCAGCCAATAAGAAAGCATACAATTTATATTTATTGTAAAGGAATAAGCTTATTATTAATTTAATATCGAATGATTAAAAAATATGGAAAATGAAAAAAAAAAAATTGGACCTTCATTTTTGTCGATGAAAAACGAAAGAAATTAAAACAAAAACATTGAGTGAAGACCGCAAAAGTAAAGCAAAAATGATGTAAACTTGTGAAAATAACAACTACTGCGATTCAAATCCTCCCATTTTAATTAATCATTATAAATAATTTTTTTTTTAATAAAAAAAAAAACAAAGAAACGAAAAAAAAAAACTGTAATAGAATTGTAAACAGTGCAAACAAAAACCAACTACCAACCGATGATTGAAATACTCAAACAAAGATATTTGCCTTTTTATTTTATGTTGACACGAGTTTACGATACGACGATATTTTATAGGTGCTGAAAGTTTGTGCAGATTCAGAAAAAAAAGTAAGAGGTGATACTTATAAAAGTGTGCCCGTGCGAGAACTCTCGCGAGAGAAAATCCAACCCCCACAATACAAACTTCCCATCCAACATCCAAACTTCCCATATGATATCCATCTGTCAACAAATCTTTCCCATATGATTCCCAAATAGCAAATCATGCCGATTATGGAATCCGGCGTATCGTACTCCCTGGGAGTGTGGAGGTTTTCGTATCGAATCAAACAAGGGGTGAGTTCGTAAACGTCAATTGCATGACGATGATCACGATCAAGAATTTGAAATCGTTTTGATACGCCCGTCAACAATTCGAAAACCTATTGCCACTGCAGCTGATCTAAAAACATCGTGCAACAGCGCATTCGATTTCATTTTAATGCACTTGCATCACAGCAAATGATCATCGCAACTTGGGCGTGATCATCGTGCATTTGACGTTTACGAATTCACCCAAGGTTGTTCTCGCGTTCGCGCTCATTTAAACGACTCTGCCGTTGAACTCAGGGACGTGCCGTGATGTTCTAAGCAGGGTGTTCTAGATTTTTTTTTTGCTAGTAAATAACGTCTATTCTCAGTTTTCTTCAGTACCACGACGAGGACGTGATAGACGTGTGGTGAATTCGTAAACGCAATACTTGCAAAGCAAAACATCTGCAAAGCAAATGTTGCAAATCAGTTGCATATGCTTTTTTTTTAATAGCTGTGCAGATGCTCATGCTTTTGCGCAAACTACTACGTTTTAGAACGTTTTGCTTTGCAGTAAATTTTGCTTATGCGTTTGCGAACTTCCTGCTTCGCATATATTGCGTAATATATGTGTTTACGAGTTCGGCCGTGTTGTCCAGATATCCCTTTCTTGATTACTTGAAAAAAGTGAACAAGGCCAACAAAATAATTTGAACACACAACCAACATTTTGCTGCATAGTTAGAAAGCTGCACCTTACAAATCGAATCCGGAAGAGACGGTGTTGGCTTTCCAAAACTAATTATTTCCAGTTTATCTTCCGAATTAAATTGAGAAAATGGATCCTCCAACAATTTTTCAATAGCGCATCAACAGGTCATATTTTTTTCTTATATGCTTTGGATGAAAAGAACGACATGCACATTAACGGTGTGTAATTTAGTATGGTAAAAAAAAAGTTTTTTGTTTTTAATCTTATACTACTCAAAAGTTGCATTGGGATCCTAGGTGTTGGAATATGTGAAAAAAGTTCCAAGTTTAATGTACTTTTGGCTCCCTCAAATTGGTTGAAAAGTTTCGGAAAAAAACGGTTTTCAGTGCTTTGTTCGCCCATTGCTCGGGTATGGTTTAGTGTTAATTTTTGCTAAACAAATTACTTAAAATCAATAAACATAAAGGCGCAAATTCATAGTCAGATAGAGCCGAAGATAAAAGAATTTATTCACCTGCATAATCTAAAATATACTTTTTGCTATTCATAGTCACCTTATTATCGACCTTGAACTTATAGCCGGCTCGAAATTTAAAATGACCCAAATGTCATTTTAAATAATTAGAGTCGGCTATAAATTTCTCATATAACATTTTATTTTTAAAAAAAATAAAAAAAACCCACCTTATTGTAAAACAAAAGTATGTAAAGGCACTGGCCTTATAAGCTATCATATCCTGTTATGTAACAACAATTACTAGGTGTCCAATTTGGACAGATGTAAATAAATAAAGGAAATAAAAAAAATAAAAAAATATATAATATTTTGACGTTTGGGTTTGTTCGTTCAAATCACTTTACAAAAACATACGAAAGTCGTTACTAACTAATACACAGGCAAAACTGTGTTTATGAATAACGAAAAATTATAGCCGGCTTTTTATTTAGTGCCGGCTATAGCTATAGTCGGCTATAGGCACTATTCATGGCCTGACTATGAATTTTGCGCCAAAAAAAAAAATGAAAAAACATCTATTATATAAAAATGAATGTATGTTTTTTTGTCTTTTATAGACTCGGAAACTACCCAAGCGATCTTGGTAAAATTTTCAGAGTACGTTTTTCTGAATATAGAATACAACATAGCATCAGTACTTTTACTCAACAACTGTTGGTTTTGGTACCTATCATACAAAATTTCTTAATTTCAGGTGAAATGTGAATATGAATCATTTTGGTCATATAATATAGACAGACAGATAGACAGGTAGATAGAGACAGACCAGACAGACAGACAGACGGATGGGCGGACAGACAGACAGAAAGATAGACAGATAGACAGACGTATAGATAGGTAGACAGAGACAGACAGACAGACAGACGGACATACAGATAGAGAGACAGATTGACAGACAGACAGACAGATAGATAAATAGACAGACAGGTAGATAGTTAGACAGACAGATAGGTAGGTAGACAGAGACAGACAGGCAGACCGATAGATAGTTAGACAGGCAGACAGATAGATAGTTAGACAGACAGACAGACAGACAACTGATGTTTTCCGTATACATATTTCCCCTGTATTGAATCATTTCCCCTTTATCGTAACACATTTTTCGTAACACGTTTTCAAAACAAATACGTTGCTAAAGAAGTATTCACTTAAAAGTGCGAATTCGAGAATTCACTGGAATAGACGTACGACTTATGCCCAGTTTCACAGTGGGAGTTTAAACTCTCGTTTTGGTTTCAACTTCCGTTTAAAATATTTTCGGTTTGAAAGTAGAGTTTAACTTGTCGTTTCAGTTAAACGCCATTCCTCTGCCGTTTAAACTTTCCTATGACCTGTATAAGTTGGCACTTCACACATTCATTTAAGTTCACACAGTCACATAATCTAGTTCACGCATTCACAAATTGAGAGTACGCATTTTCATTGGTGGAAGCATAGAGAAAATTTAGAGAAACTGTCATCGTCGTTGACGGCGTTGACCAGGGTTGCCGCTGAAAAATTTGAAAAAGTCGCAAAATAAGTGTCATGGAGCAAAAAAAGTCGCAACAAAAACAAATAATAGGTCTGTTCGTTTACTTTCTGCTCACTCTTAAGTGTAAAAGCAGACTAAGCTATTAAATTTCATGGAGTGGGAGTAAAATTCTCAGAGGCAAAATTTCGAAAAAGTAAAGGAACGCGTTTAACCACAAAAGTTGCAACAAACGAAATGTCATATATATATGCGAAATAAACGTAAGCAAAGTGGTGTTGTACAATTTTAGATTTTACAGCAGGGTCCACTCTTCATGATATTACATTGCGAAATGCAAATTTCAACATTCAGAACATTCAACTTTCATCTACATAATGTCCCTTTTCTTTCCATTATTTTACTTTCTGCGTTAAAATAAAAAAATGAGTTTGACAGATAGTTCACTTTTTACCGGCAGAAATTTGTTGAGTAAGAATTCGTAAGATTTTTTAAAGAGGGGAAATGTTTGCTCTCTCGTTTCTTCTCTTTTTAACTTCTTTTTTTGTGTCAATAAACGCGGTTGGTCTAGAATTTGTACGAATTCGTAACAATTTTTAGGTAAAGAAACAGACCTAATGTAAACATGGTAACGACGCCAGACCTCCATATCCATTATTATTATTTAAAAAAAAAAAAACAAAAAACAGGAACGCATTAGATTATATAAAAAATGTGTGAGTAGAGTATGTACCAGGTACTCGTGAACTTTGATGTGTAAATATATACAGAGAACGTTGAAGTCACTATTGCAATGCTATTGCTACATATTACACTACATATTAATACCTAGTTTGGTTATGCGTGACGGCGAGAAACTCGTGAGGCCCATACCGAGAGCTAAAAATTTTACACATAAAAAAAAAATTAAATTAAACTAAATTTGTACAAAAGCAACACATTGCAAAAAATAAATTAGTTAGCAACAAAGGAATTTTTATTGGAAATATATTTTTTGTACGAAAAAGTCTCAAAAAGTCTCCAAAAAATCTGAAAAGGGTCAAAAAGAGGTGTTTTTTAAAAAGTCGGGTCATAGTCTCTTTGCTTCAAAAAAGGGTCAAAATGCGACCAAAGTCGCATAGCGGCAACGCTGCCGTTGACAATCGTTTGACAACGATTTTGTTTTGTTGTCAGTACACACATTCACGCATTATAGTTCACACATTCATATATTGAAGTTCACGCATTCACAAATTGAGATTATGCGTTTTCATTGGTGGAAGCATAGAGAGAATCAAGAGAATCGTTTGAAATTTCAAAACAATAGCACCGAATTTTTGTCTAACATAGGCCTCTATTGTGAGTGTCGATCGACGATCGATAATCGACAACTAACGATCATCGATCGTCGATTGCAGAATTCGGTATTGTCTATTGTGATTGTGATCGGTAGTTGTCGATTTGACTGTCGCTGGTAGTCGATCACGAATTTCTGGTCGATGCTTTTTTTTTTAGAAATGTGAATGAGTTTTGTGCGTATGAAATGATAGAAGTTTTAATAAAAACGATATGTTAAAAACACTTACCCCCCTGTTCTGCATTCCACTTTTAGTGAATTCAACCACCAAAAGTGGAATTGGGTGTTCTACATTCCGAACGAAACTATGAATTGTGGATTGTATGTTCGAAAGTGAATATTTTGGTGTTCTACATTCCACTCAAGATGACAGCTGTAAATTCGTGTTCTGCATTCCGAAAATCCTGTGATTTTAGTGAATTGAATTCACTTGAGATTCTTGACGTGAATTGAATTCACATGGCGTTGTAAAGTGAATTAATTAATTAATTTATTGATCAGAATCATTTTGAAAAATGTAAGTTGAATAATAAGACTTTCCATTAGTGTATTAAAATAATTCCTTTGTTACCCCCCTGTTCTGCATTTCGAGTGAAAGTGGATTGAAACCGAAATTGAAATTCACTCGGAATGGAATTCAGTGTTCTGCATTCCGAGAGATTTCGAATTTTTGAATTCCACTTCGAATTCATTTGTTTGAAATGTCAAACACAGCTGTCAAATCAATTCAAAATTATTGCAGATTTTCAGTTATTGGTTTTTGTTTTGTGCAAGTGAATTAAACATTTAAGAAAAAATATTTTTTATTAAAAAAAGGGAAAAAATGGAAAACAACATTTTTAAATGATTGGTGAAAGCCGCGAAGAAACCCGAATGGAGAGAGTTCGCAGGAAGATTTTCCGAGATAAATCTAATATTCTGGATCTTCCCGACATTAGACAACTGAAGAAAAATAATTTATTTAATGATTTTTGCATTTTTGAAAACAGTTTTAGGGTGAGTAAGAAAATATTTGTTGATATCCTGCGAGAAGTGGAGTCAGAGAAATCTTGATCTTGGAAAATCTTAATTTTCTTTTATGTAATTCAAGAGAATACTCTCTTTCCTCTAATTTTTGTGCTGTACTATATTAAACAAAGGAATTATTTTAATACACTAATGGAAAGTCTTACTATTCTAGTCATATTTTTCAAAATGATTCCGATCAACAAATTAATTAAATAATTCACTTTACAACGGCATGTGAATTCAATTCACGTCAAGAATCTCAAGTGAATTGAATTCACTAAAATCACAGGATTTTCGGAATGCAGAACACGAATTTACAGCTGTCATCTTGAGTGGAATGCAGAACACCAAAATATTCACTTTCGAACATACAATCCACAATTCATAGTTTCGTTCGGAATGCAGAACAACCAATTCCACTTTTGGTGGTTAAATTCACTAAAAGTGGAATGCAGAACAGGGGGGTATTCTCTTGAATTATATGAAAGAAAATCAAGATTTTTCTGACTCCACTTCTAGCAGGATATCAACAAATATTTCCTTACTCACCCTAAAACTGTTTTTAAAAATGCAAGACTCATTAAATAAATTATTTTTCTTAAGTTGTGTAACTTCTGCTTACAATGCTTCGGGAAGATCCAGAATGTTAGATTTATCTCGCAAAATCTTCCTGCGAACTCTCTCCATTCGGTTTTCTTTCCGGTTTTCACCAATAATTTAAACATTTTGTTTCACATTTTTTCATTTTTTTTAATAAAATATATTTTGTCTTAAATGTTTAATTCACTTGCACAAAACAAAAACCAAGAAATTAAAATCTCCAATGATTTTGAAATGATTTGACAGCTGTGTTTGACATTTCAAACAAATGAATTCGAAGTGGATTCCAAAAATTCGAAATCACTCGGAATGCAGAACACTGAATTCCATTCCGAGTGAATTTAAATTTCGGTTTCAATCCACTTTCACTCGAAATGCAGAACAGGGGGGTTAATTATTAATTCGAATGCAGTGCGAAGCAAGTTACAAAGAAAAATCAATTGGAGCTGGTATTATTTATGGAAACAAATCCTGATATCGCGAAGGAAGTTTGTGCAAAAACCCAAGCAGATGGCCGATGGAAAAGATAATTATTAATTGTTATTCAGCTTATTCTCTTCAGTTTAATACCACAATATGATTAAATAAAATGAAATAAGTTGCAATTCTAATTATTTTGTTTTTGTTTTATTCCATAAATTATAAGGACATGGATTTGGGAATATTATTCCAGATTTCTACCGCTTCTTCGTTTCCAGAAAGTTATTCGCCATAATATGGTGCGTTCCATTATTCCTCGACCATCGCTAAACCACAAATTGAACTTTTTTCTTTTAATTTATTTCTGAGTTCTGATACAAAATAAATAATTTATGAAAACAAATAGCCAAACAACTGTCAAAAGTATGTTGTATTCACAATATTCACATTTTTATTCACAACTAGTTGGCCCGGGGGCAGACGTTGTCCTGCCTTTTCCTGTATGTTGCGCGATGAGTGAGATGAATTTGCTAATAACTTGACTACAGCGCCACCTATAGGGTTCAGATTGTGGTTTTCTTTCTTAGCACCAAAGCAACATATGTTCTGAATATGAGTCCATTTGGTCAATAAATATAGAATTTGTTAATAACTTGACTTCAGTGCCACCTATCGAATTTTTCTTTCCGTTACAACCTTATTCGGATTATAATGAACATTTGAAAAAAGAATATGAGCCAAATCAGTCTGGCCGTTCTCTAGTTATGCGGTTACCAACGATCAACATCGCCCGTGTACGCAAACAATCGCGTTACTCACATGACAGATAATTGCCAACGCCACATGTGGGAAGTTTTTGTGAAATTATAAACGGGGAAAACTACATTTTCTTTAATATCTGCACCCCAGCGCCACCTATCGGGTCGAAATTTTTGTGGTTTTCTCTCTTAGCACCCAACCAACATAATGTTCTGAATATGAGCCCATTTGGTCAGTAAATATAGAATTTATTAATAACTTGAACTCAGCGCCACCTATCGAATTTTTCTTTCCGTTAGACCCTCATTCGGACTATAGCGAACATTCAAAATTTGCCAGCGCACATTCTGGTATGATAGAAAGGAAGTACATAGTAGGAAGCAATCACTGCTGTTCTATTTTTCAACTTCAATTTCTATTTTTTTTTTCTATCTGTCTGTCTATTTGCCTATGTGTCTGTCTATCTGTCTTTCTATCTATCTGTCTGTTTGTCTGTCTATTCGTCCGTCTGTCTATTCGTCCGTCTGTCTGTCAGTCTATCTATCTATCTATCTATCTATCTGCCTGTCTTCTGTCTTTTTTCGCGGGCGGTTTTTCCGCCTATGTTATTCCTCAGGTCCCAGATTATCTTCTTGCCAAATTACATTATACTCAGTTCAGCGGCTTAGGCGTGAGAAGGTTTTGCTAATAACTTGACTTCAGCGCAACCTAGCGGGCAATTTTAATGTCTATGTCCGCTATCTCTTTACCAAATTACATTTCAATCGGTTCAGCGATACACGTAAGACATAAGTAAAGGCACAAAATATCAACTTATTTATATATATATATAGATCTGCCTGTCTGCTGTCTGGTTTGTCTCTTTGTCTGTCTATCTGTCCGTCTGTCTGTCTGTCTGTCTGTCTGTCAATTCGCCACCAATTTTACTTTGAATCTTGAAATTCAATTCGTTCACATCAATGTACGTCAAATTAAATTGAATAAGAAAAAAATGTCAACTGAATAATTTATTTTCTTTCATCAAATTTAAAATCACAATGTTTTATTCACATTTCCTTCAAGGTGTTTTATTTACATTTTCTTCTATTACTTGACTACAGCGCACCTATCGGGTCCAGATTTTGTAGTTTTCTCTCTTGGCTCCAAACCAACATACATATGTACATATGTTGTGAATATGAGTCCATTTGGTCAATAAATATAGAATTTGTTAATAACTTGACTTCAGCGCCACCTATCGACTTTTTCTTTCCGTTAGGACCTCATTCGGACTATATTGAACATTTGAAAAGAAAAATGAGCCAAATCGGTCTAGCTGTTCTCAAGATATGCGCTTACCAACGATCATCATTTCATTTTTATTATATAGATAATATATTCTTCCGTCGATTGAGTTACACAATAGCAAAGCCAAAATTAATCGACGCAATCGACAATTGTCGTGACGATCGTTGATCGACACTCGCAATAGGGGCCATAGCTTCTAAAACTGCGTTTAGTTGACTGGAAGAAAAGTTTAAACCCTCGTTCACGTTTAGTTGATCTTCAGTTTAAACTCTCACTGTGAAACTGGACATTAAACAAGAAAAAAAAAATTAAAAACTGAAAAAAGTACTAAAAAAATAAAACAAAAAGCGATTAATAAATAGTAAAATTACTAACAATAAAAAGAAAAAAATTCAACAAACTAAATATAATAAGCGGAAGTGCAGTGAACCAAACCATGGCTCCCCGGGGAGATGGGGAGGAGGAAACTATGGTCACTAAGCAGATGTACAGTATTGTGCAAAATATAAGCAACCGCTTGGCCTTAGTACTTCAAGTCATATTTTTTCATACTTTTACATATAGCAGAAAAATAAAACAAATGAAGACTTAAGCCATTGGGTGAGACTGTCTTAATTCCTAGCTTTTGAAAAATAAAAAAAATCTGGGGGATTGTAAATGGATAATAAGCCCGAGGATCATGAAAACGCCTGTGCAAAATCTAAGCAAATTTTCTTCTAACGCCAAAAAATACTTACTTAACAGGACATTTGCAGACAATTTGGACTTTAAATGCAGTGTATTAATGACAGGATTAGTTTTCTTAAAATTTGTATTGACATAATGTCCAGAGCTAAGTATCAGAACAGTTGAAAATTTAAAAAAAATCGAGGATTCTAACGGTAAAAAGTTGTAAATTCAATATAAAACAAGGCTAATATTTATAATTTTATTATTTCATGGCTAATAAATATGAACAGAGTAACAGGAGCAATACAGATCTGACATTAATGCGGGCGACACCGTATAACCGCAAGTCGAACTGATACAGAAATCCGTTCTCTCGTCTTAAAAGAACCGATCATCAATTCAACTGAAACTCTTATGCCCGTTTTCACAGTGCGAGCTTAAGTGTCGGATTATTTAAGTGTAGGATTGAACATATCCAACACTTAAGAAGTTTTCGTTTTCACAGTCAACACTTAAGTGTGGTATATTTAAGTCATGGATTGAGTATCATTGTGAACAATTAATGGAAAAAGTAATTGTGAATGAACACATAATGACAAACGAAATTTAGTTTTCACTTCCTTGTCAAGTGCTTTTTAGAAAAAATACAATGAACATGTGTGGAAATAGAAAAATAATTCAATTAATTCATTTTTAAATCAAAAAACGATGAAATAGCAGTATGCTGACGAAAACAAAAAAATTGCGAACCCCTCCCTTCCTTCGATGTACATCCTGATGAAACAGATACACAACTGAAGTCGCGAGCGCAGCGAGCAGCGATATCAGCAGAATCATCCCCCTCCACTTGCATAAAATGAGAGTCGCAATGCCAGCCGCATTACCAGATAAAACATTTCGTTGTTTAGGTAGGTTTTCTGTTCTGTATTTGGAGGTTAATATTATTTTGGCACACTGAATGAATGAATTTATTTTTTTTAAATAGCATTTTTTTTCTAAGACATTTTTGGCAGATCTTTTTATGCATATAGCTATCCATCGTAAGGACACGTCATACTCCATGTTTAAAGCATTCCCCATCGAAAAAATTGGACCATAACTTCACCAAGAAAATGGTCATGCCTGGTGGCTCATCAGTGATGGTGTGGGGATACTTCACCTCATCCGGCGTTTGACCGATTGTCCAAATAAATGAAAAAACGATTGGTGAGATGTATAAAGACATCATAAACAATCATTTAAATAGAGACTTTGCAGACAATTTGCTACTAGCATGGATCTTTCAACAATATAAAGATCCAAAGCATTGCTCCAGAATCGTTTAACCTTGGTTGGAGTCCATCTCCTTCAGTGGGTAGCTCAAAGTCCCACTAATAAACCCATAGAAATTTGATGGGGAGTTATAGAAAGGGTAGTTACTACAAAAAAAACCTGCAAACAAGGTCTCTATGACAAGTTATTCAACAGGAATGGAACAAGCTCACACTCACTCAATGTGCAGCCCTCCACCTCAAGACTATGGGCGATAGATGCGCCGAAGTTATGAGACAAAAAGGTTTGGAAACAAAGTACTGACTCTGAAAGAGATATAAAATGTATTAATATCTACAATTATTAATGTATATTTAATTTTAAACATTTTTTTCAGTAAATGACTTAATTATATGTCACCGAGGTCAAAGCGATGTAAACAAATAATCTGCAAAATTTATATTTTAATGATTTGCTAAACAAAAAAATTAAGAAGAAGTGCTTTTTCTAAGAGAAACTAAACTTAACGATAGACATTACTTACATTTTCAAAATCACAATTTCATACGGACAGACCGACGAAATTCAGTTCAAGGTGGTGGTACGGCGATACTCGTTCGTAAGCCCTTTCGCTACTCTATCATCGACAAAAGTGATATTCGAAACTTTGGTTGCCTTGAAACTACAATTATCTCTCTGCTTCTAAGGGATAATGGTTGTCTGTATCTGATATCGGCGTACGCTCCGCCAACATCCGGTAATCAATTTAACTGCGAAATCGAAAAATTGTTCGAAAAACTAAGATTAGATAGTTTAAATAACTATTTCATCTTAGCCGGGGATTTTAATGCAAAAAATCCGGCCTGGTTGGACACGGTGGCGAACGGAAGAGGCAGATTCCTTCATTGTTTTATCGAAGACAGCGAGGTCGAGTATAAAATGAAATTATATAGCCAGGTTACACCAAGTTTTCCGTCCATATGTAGTTCTACAAAATAGAGCACATCGAAATCGAACACTAACTGAGAAGGGAATCGAACAAAATTCAACCAAACAAACGTTAACATGCGAAATAAAACAATATGAAAAGCGAAAATAAGAGAAATGCCTCAAAAACAATATTATTATTATTATATTATTGTTTCAGACATAGAGTAGACCATTGAAACACAAAAATAATTTTGTCCGTTTTTTTCATGCAAATACCCCTATGTGCAGCGCGTGCCGTTCAATTTACTTACGAAAAGAGGAGAACATTTTGTTTGAGACAATTTGTGTTGAATGGTTTACATTTTGGTATTACGATTTTGACTGCGGTGTTTAGTTTGGTTGATTTGGCTATGACGGTGCGGCACAACAGTGAACAGAAGTAGATGTTAAAGCAGTATTTTAAATTGAGCATTTTTGAATTGCAACTCAATTAGATATTGTTAGCGCATGTACATAAACAAAGAGATTTTTCATAATGATGGATTTCGTTAGGGTGTGCGGAGAACACCTGCGCACCTTAGAATAAACGTCATTGGTGAACTTCAGTTCCAGACGGAAGTTGAGGTGGGTCAGGAAGCTAGATCGGCGTTTCTCCGTCGGTTGATCTGCTGTTGCGAAACTAAACAATATTGCTGCGTAAGCAAAACAATGTTATTGCAGTGAGCAGTATCATTGTCAGGGCATTGGCTTTGATGAAGCGACAATTAATTAGTGCCCTCAATATTCACCCCAATTCTCGATGTCGTATTTGTGAGTCGTGTAATTACTGTAAATGTATTTTGTTATGTATTTGCTATTACAAAATGCGACTATAGTTGTGTACGACATTGAGAATTGGGGTCAGGGTTGCCGCTGAAAAATTTGAAAAAGTCGCAAAAAAAGGGTCATGGAGCACAAAAAGTCACGACAAAAACAAATAATAGGTCTGTTCCTTTACGTCTGCTCCAAAAATAGTATGCTATTAAATTTCATGGAGTGGGGGTAAAATTCGCTCAGACAGAGGCAAAATTACGAAAAAGTAAAGGAACGCGTTTAACCACAAAAGTTGCAACAAACGAAATGTCATATACATATGTGAAATAGACGTAAACAAAATGGTGTTGCAACATACATGTACAATTTTGGATTTTACCCTTCAGTCCACCCTTCATGATATCCCAGATCCAATATCTTGTGACATGCAAATTTCAATATTCAGAACATTCAACTTTCATCTATGTTCCTTTTCTTTCCATTATTTTACTTTTTGCATTAAAATAAAAAAATACAAAATACATGTAACAACTGAGTTTGACAGATAGTTCACTTTTTACCGGCATAAATTTGTTGAGTGCTAAGATGTTCACGCATAAAAAAAAAATTAGATTAAACTAAATCTGTACAAAAGGAACACATTGGAAAAAAAATTAGTGAGTTTTTGTGTAATATGTACACTGAAATTAGTGCTGATTGATTGCTGATGAGCAACTTAAAGGAATTTTTGTTGGAAACATATTTTTTGTACGAAAAAGTCTCAAAAAGTCTCCAAAAAAACTGAAAAGGGTCAAAAGAAGGTGTTTTTTAAAAAGTCGGCTCATAGTCTCTTTGCGTCAAAAAAGGGTCAAATTGCGACTAAAGTCGCATAGCGGCAACGCTGATTGGGGTGATTGTTTGTACAATAGTGCAACGACTTTGCAAGGTGAACAAACGGAGACATGCGCCCATGTAAAAACTGGGGCACAACATTTCCTCCCCCTTGGAAACAGTTCCGACTGGATCTGGAGACAAGGACTCATCGATGTTTTATTAAAAATAATGTTTGATTTTTACAATTTTTTCCTTATATACCTATATACGTTTCTTTTTTATTAGTTTCGTTTTATACAATTTAAGTAAAATTATCTAATAAGTAAGTAAGTAAGTTAGAATTTTATTTTCACTCCTAATATGAATACAGAATTCATAACTTACTTAATTAAGTTATACTAAATAGCCTAACGTTACATAAATGTAACACTGGGTCACCTTATTTGTTTAAAACAATTACTATTTGTTTTTCATCGACTTCTGAGTTTAAAGTTTATGCAATGATTTTTTTGACAATAGAAGATTTTTTACATATTTGAATTTGAGTTGATAGCAAAATAGGGATGAGCGGAAGGTAGGCATTTGTTTGTTAATTATTTTAGTGAACTTGTATATTGTAAGAAAAAATATGAATGTTGTGTTATTGTATAATATGTATAGAAGCAAATACCTGAAACAAAAATATTTTTTGGAAATCCGTTTGCCTGATCGCTCCGGTTTTTGGATGCTGTTACATATATGGTACGTTAGTCCGCATATAACATAACATAATTTGTGACAGAAAATACATTTATGTAACACTAGCTGTTGCCTGCCCGGCGTTGCCCGTGCTTTAAATCAGTCGCGTCATTTGATTGTAGTAAATATGATAGAAAGGTAGTAGTAGGAAGTGATATTATTTAAATTAAGATTCTAAAGAATTCTGAAGCCAATACATTATTATCTGAACTAAGTGGTTGTTCCCTATAGATGAAACGATTGCATAAAAAATTGATGGAAATGTAATATACCTGTCTACAAACACGTCTACACACATATGTACATAATATGTATTTTATGAGCATCAAATAATGGTACTTTCTGGTTTCTTGTCTGTAATAGTTGTACTTAATGTTCATATTTAAAGTACAATAGCATTATGTAAACGCCAAAGATATTAGGCTTTGTTGTAAGCATTGATCGTGGAGTAACTGGTGAGGTTTGTCTGAAATCACCAACTATTTACTAATTTTAAGACTCAACATCGCCTGCCTACCCCTACTACAATATATGTATTTGTGAATTGAATTAAGGTAACCAAATACCGCTGTAAAGTGACAAAAAAAGAAAGTAAAAAAAAAATCGTGCATTCCCCCCTTTCTGTAGATCTAGATCCGCACGCTGATGAAGCAGAAACACAACTAAATAAAGTCGGTAGCAAATATCAGCAAAATCATCCCTCCTCTACTTTCAGTCACAATCCCAAAAAGGAGCATTAATTATTAACACGAACAACCCTCTCTCAACAGAATGACGATCAATGGCAATGGTTTACCCCTCATTCAATGCGCGTATGGGTAGCAGTGATGGAAAATGAAATTTTCAGATTGTACTTTTCCCAAGCTGAAATTGTAACTTTTACGACTGAATTGTAACTTTTCTTTTGATAATCTGTGATATTATCATTTATCAGTATATTCGTGTCTAAAAGACTTTTTCAAGGCGTTAGGCAATGACGCCCAAATCGATTTGGAAATAACGCCCAAAATAATATCGAACAATTTGTTGTTGTAATTTTTTTAGTCATTTTGGGTGTGGTCCTACGGTATACAACTTTGGGGTTGTACCAAGAAAACAAATGCCAATATTTTACAGACCTTTCAAAATAAAGTGCTTAGAGAAATTGTCCAAGCACCGTGGTATGCTAGAAACGACGATATCCACAGGGATCTCGGAATTCCGACAATCGAAGCTGAAACTAGAAGCTTCGCGCGAAAACATAGAAACCGACTAATCGGACATGTTAATAATACAGTCCTACTTATTTTGGATGAGAGCAATTTATTGCGCCGACTACAAAGGACAAAACCTTTCGACTTGGCGAGATAAGGATTAACCGCATCTAAATTGCGGAATATGCAGGATCTTTCATTGGAAAGTAACCTGCCAAACGTTTATATTTCGTGATAGAAAAATTGCTTGATAAGTAGTATAACTTAGTTGCAGTATCTAACAAATTTATATCGAAGGGAGGTGTTTTTGGTCAGTAAGAATCTGACACTACTATGAGCACGCGCTTGCTATTCTCATAGTGTCTATGGAAGATTTTCACCTACCCTCGGGGAAAAAAAAAAAAAAAAAAAAAAAAAAAAAATTTTGGGTGTAATTTTCTAGTCAGTGTTCATTTTATAATGGGCAGTAAAGCCCAAAATAACAAGTGGAAATATTTGAAAAGGAAATAATGCCCGAAAAAGGAAATATCACCCAAAACAATAAAGACAAAATGAAATAACGCCCAAATAGAATTAAGAATTGCCCAAATGGCAATATTAGCCGCGTTTTATTATCACCCATGATCCAGATTAGATCATTTGTTTCAATGCATTACAATAACAATACGACGCGAACGGTGCGCGGCCGCCCGGCCCGCCGCAACGCGGACGGGACACCCAAAAATCTGGAAATATCGCCCAATTTTTACAAAAACCATTCCCATTGAAATTTTTTGGGCGATATTGCCTTTTTATAACTTGAGTGATATTGAGTTTTGGGCGTTAGGCAAAGTGTTGTTTTTATTTCCATCTTCTTGTTTATTTTTGGGTGTTTTTTTGGACGCTATTTCCAAATCGATTTGGGCGTTATTTCCTTGTGCGTTATTGCCTAACGCCCTTTTTCAATTTTGAAATTATGACAATCTTAATTTTTCACAACGAATTTTTGTTTCAATTAAAGCTGAACAAGTATCCACCAGTAGCCGATTTGCACTTAGTTTTTATTAAATTTTAATACGAAAAAATGCTGATCACACAGGCTGAAGAATGTAGTATTGAAAGTAAGCCTTGGTCTATTTTATATATGTATTTACATATGAATGTAGGTTAGGTTAGGTTAGGTTGAGGGGGGTTGAGAGGCTGAGCCATCCCAAAACGCTAGGCACAGAGTGGGCCCATCGCGTTCCCCTAAGAATCCAACCAAGGATGGCACCTAAACCGCCACAAATTCTTCAAAGCATTTTATTACCCTGCAAAATTTTAGAACGAATCTATGGTTGATTCGGCCTACCACCTCCAGGTTGCTATAGAAGTAGCTGTCTAAAATGTTCTTGCGACTACGTGCTATGCCCTGGCATTTACACAGAATATGTGTGATATCCTCTGCTAAACCTAGATCATTACAATATCTGCAAAT